>CM023615.1:19340506-19940506 GCA_013358685.1 Antennarius maculatus
GTGATTTCTCCAACATCCCAAAAACTTTCATTTTCTCTGCTAGCGTGACGGCTAACGACCAAGGCCAAGCTTTTTATTCTTCTTTAACAGATGCTCAAAGCCCTATTTTATCTCCTTTTTAAAAGTTGAGTTAACCCATGACATGTTGAGGTATGCACCCATCTTATTTGAATAAATTTTATTTAAATTATCAGCAGTTGAATCCAGGAGCTGACCCCCTTGGGTGGCATCACCGTCAAGAAGCACGTTCACACCCGCCCCACGATAACGGTGGATTGATATTTTATAAAACTCTCCCGTTCCATTTACCAGTTGCATATCTTTGAAAGTGAAGCTGGAGAAATCAATCGTGCACGGTTTAAAACCTCATAAAACACGATTGTCGTGTGCACAATTGATTTTTATTCATCCGCTCGGAGAAACATCGAACGTATTGGCTGAGAAAGTGGACACAACTTTTATTTGTGTCGGGAGTTGGGCTGCAGGGATGTGTGATGGAGTGTGTGTGTATGTGTGTGTGTGTGTGTGTGTGTGTGTGTATGCAGATGTATGTTCAGTCTTCCATACGTTTTAGCAGCAGTGTGTCCGCTGGGCATCTCTTAGCCCTTAGCGGTCGTGTTCTCCTGGAGGTGTGGAGACAGAGTGTGTGTTCACGTCTGCGCGGTACAACAGTTAGCGTCACATGAATGTCCGAATATGTGATTCACGCTACAAAAAAAAAAACCTGGAGGAGTTATGAAATAATATATCTGACACCGAACCAAACCAGAACATGTCCTCAGCGCGTCGTTCCAAATAGCACATCAAGCAAAAAAGGTGGGAGAAATAAAGCACAGCATCGTCTGCATAGAGATTGACTTTTACATATTTGCACTTGGTATTTCCCAATTGTGTCTTAAACAGAAACGGGGTTCTTGGTCCAAGTACTTCCTGTGTGGAGTTTGCATGTTCTCCTCATGTCTACGTGGGTTTTCTCCGGGTTCTCCGACTTCCTCCCACCTCCAAAAACACGCATCTTAGGTAAATTGGTTCCAAATTTTCCACAGGTGTGAGTGGTTGTTCATTTTTCATGTGGTTCGGTGATGCCCTCATGCACATAAGTCCGCTGGGATGCACTTCAGCAACCCCCATGACACGAGAAAGCGGAAAAAGCATCACGGAAAATAACTTTACCTTAAATAAATACTATTTAAGAGTATATTACAGCTGCCTTTAAATCTAAAAAATGAAGGGTTTCTCACAAATTAGTCGCATATCCTGAAAGACGTATTAAAAAATTTTTGGTTCGTATTTGTGTTGTTGCATTTTTTGTGTTGTGTTTATTATTTTAACTTCACCTTGATCATATTTCTTTGGGATGGATCCAGGATTGGGGATCCAGGTCCGGTCTTCTGGGACGGCTGCAGTTCTTAGCAGCTACTCGGTGTTTATGTGACACCTTTAGGAGAGTGCTAATGCTGCAGAGACGTTTAACAGCCAAACAGGCTGTCGGGCCCTCCCCTCAGTCAGGAAACAGTAATGGATGGCTGGATGGTGATTCAGAGGGGAGGGGGGGTGAGAAGATGTTGTTGGAGGGGGGGGTTTCTCATCCCGATCCCATGGCGGCTCCCCCGCTGCGCTGGATGAAAGCCCCCCGACCAGCAGTCATCATGGTAACTAATTTGTTGAGATTTTCTGCTTGACTGGAGGCACGAGGAAGAGGCACCCCCTCCCCCCCAGACCCTCACCACCCTCCCATCAACTGCCCCTCATCTCTCCCTCAATACTCAGGTCCTGTAAATATGACAGAAGACCCTTGATGTGGATTCAGAGCCAGAACCTCTTTACTATGAGACAAAGTCGAATTATTCCAGACACAGCGCCTGACAGGTGACAACAGTTTAGCAGTTAATGATCAAGAAGTCAATGGTGACCTGAAGTAACGTAAAAAGATCGTTATTGGATGTCATTTTAAACCATCTTGTAGTTGTTGATTTATCGTCATAGTTAAAACTGATGACGTGATAAATTTTCCCGTTTATGAAATGTAATAGGCCAACAATGTAATAATTAATTAACTTTAACTCTTAGTTATTACCATATTAGCCAAAAGACCCTCACCCTAATCCTACCCTAACATAACCAAACCCAACCTAACCCAAACCTAACCCTAAACCTTACCTAACCTAATTTATTTCTAACTCTAACCACACATTATCCCTTACTCTAACCCTAACCTAAGCTGACCTAACCTAACCTAACTCAAACCTAACCCTAACCTTAAACCTTACCTAACCTAAACTAACCTAATCTAATCTAATCTTCTTCTTTTCCTTTTGGCTTTTCCCTTCTAATCTAATCTAATCTAATCTAATCTAATCTAATCTAATCTAATCTAATCTAATCTAATCTAATCTAATATAACCCCTAATTGTTGACCAAAGGTTACTATGTTATTTGGTTAGTTATTACATTATTGTCGTATTTCATTTCAAAAACGGGCAAATTCATTACGTTACCATCATGGTGGCGCTGGGGGATCACTCGCCAAACCCTCAGGTCTCCTTTTCGGAGATCCTGTGTGAAAATAGTTGTGAAACAGAAAGAATTTTTTTTCTTCTAATTTTATTAAACATGTATTCCAGACCAGCCGATGGCGATGTCAACTATTGAGCCTCACAATATAATAGCCTCGCACAGTGAGGGGCCTGTTGGCGCAGTTTTCTGAAGAATTACACTTTGCCAATTTTTAAGTTTTGAAAAGATGACAATTTGGGTTTTTAGGTCACAAAAAGCAGTTGTAGTCTAAATGTAATGCCAGACTTTAAGAACCGATAAGTCTGGAAGCAGCTAACACTGACATTGACTGTTAGGGTAGCATCACATCTTCAGACGGTGACTCACACAGGTCGCTGCTCTCTTCCTGTCTCCGTTATGTTGATAATATTCCCTAATCGCCGCTGCGACACCCTTCAGGGTTCAAACGGGTCATTGGCAGGAAGCCATAATCCTCTACCTGAACTTTGACCCCTGACAGCCATTTTAATTAGGTCAAATACTGAGAGCGGATCACATCGCGTCCTGACCGGAGCTGCGTCGTATCGGACGACACGTTTGGAGGCTCTTTACTCCTTTCACACCTCTGGAATCCGGCGCTTATGCACCTTAAGCAGATGAACACCAGGATTAGATGACGGCGGATCGATAATGATGATGCGGCGGCGGCGATTAATCGATATCGAACCAGCAACATCTACATGTCTGTACGGATTAGCCTATTTATGATAAGGGGGCTGTGTGAAAACAGCTACGTGTCGTCGTGTGTGTGTGTGTGTGTGTTCAAGTGTGTGTGCGTTATGGTGAAACTAAGCAGAGATAATTCCAGGCAATACCAACACTTGGGCAACAATAGCCCTTTTCTTGGGGCAGTTTGGCTCTCCTCCAGTTGCCACCGTGTTGTTTTAGCAGCGATGCTAATCCCCCTCCTGCAGGCGTTCAGCCGTCCAGCAGCCAAGACGAACTCCGGCCATGAGACTCGAGATTAGAGCTTACAGAGGCATGAACTCCTGGATCTGGGTGTTAGCTTTCCCGCTAGTAAGGAAGAATAAAAAAAAATATCTGTCCAGTACCTGAACTTTTTCCTTGTTTCTTGTAGAAGCTACACGTTTAGCGTGTTTTCATTCATTTTGTCTGCTTTGATTCACACCGTACCACACCAGCTGGGGTGGAGGTGGGGGGGTGAGGAGCGACAGGGTGAGGGAGGGGGAGGCGTGTAAGTGAATAACGGCTAAAGTCGTTTCTGCTAACGGGCTCTTTGCACATTGAGGCACTTTTGCGATCCCTCGCTGCTCCAGCTGTTAGCGCCCTACACCCCTCTGCTCACGCCCCAGCTTCACAACCGACACACACACACACACACACACACATACAAACGCACACACACAAGCTGACGCAAATTTAAACTGTTTGGTCATGCAAGCTAACAAATCTGGTGTTTTGTTCAATATGTACATTTACATGAATTCAATCTGTATTCAGAAGTATAACCTCTAGCTTTAGCGCGGCTGTCCCGCCAAAATGTTTTCAATTAGCTCAGGCTAATTAGCCTCCAGGCGTCAGCTTTAAGTCTCAAAACGGTGAAATAAAATACACAAACTGTTATGAATGCACATTTGTTAACCACTTCCTGGTTTGATCAAACCAGGTTTGATCAAACCAGGAAGTGACTGCAGCACCTCTTTCGAAACATCAGGAGGGACTGAAGCCAAACTGTGTATCAACTTTACATTTTTCCTAAATAACAGGATTGGGTGACACCACTGGTTGCAAAACCCAGTTCTGTTTGAGCTTATGAGAAAATTCTCTATCTTCTATTTTCACTTATTAACTTATTTACCTGTTTTCTAGGTTGTTGAGGGTCTCAGTCAGTTTCTCAAGTCTTCTCCGACACAGCCTGATGGTCGTTTTATAAACTCTGATCAGGTTGTGATTGACAGTGGATCCTCAGGAGCACCACTTTCTCTTCCAAATATGGAAAAGGGTCTTTGAGGGAATTTGATGGAATCTGCTCATCTAGAACATCCAGGTGCAAACTGGGTAATGAAGTTCATATGACTTATTGCTATGAAAGGAGACCCTGGGATGAGCCAGAAAAAGTCACTCCTGGTCCACTTTTTTCCGTTGCACAAAGTTAAATTTGACTTTAAGACGACTTTCTGAGTTGTTGCACGACAACCTTGGGGGGTTGGCTCCTGGAGGCCGATCCCCTTCTCTCTCCTCACCAGACTGAAAATCTGTGGCGCTGAAGTGTGGAGTTCTGAAGCTGAGGTCAGATTAGTCGAAGGACACGGAGGTGAAGTCTGCGGTCTAACATGCGGGGATGACTCCCCCTTCGCTTTGGCCATATTTAGAGATGTGTCTCAGTACGTCTCAGAAACAGCCTCCCTAGGGGGGTCACGGGGGTCGATCCAGTCTGCAGAGTCACAACACAATTACAGCACTCTGTCTTAAAGAGATGTCCGAGGACGTTGAGGCGCTGGGTGGAGGGGAGTGTTTCCAGAAGGCCACAGTTAGCTTTTAGCACCACCCCCGTCGCTAAAACCTTATGGTTGTCTGTGCCAGGCCGCGAAAAGGGTTTGGGTGTCGCAGTGAGCGTGTTCTTAGCTTCTCGCTGTCCGTGTCTGTCAGGATGCGCAGCAGAGATGCTGTAAATGTGCATTAATCTGCCTCTTTTAACCACCGAGCTGCTCAATTATTCAGCAGCAGCGCGGCGGCGGACAATCCCGTCTAAAGATGGAACACTTGTTTGACCAGCTGACTGCCGGGTCGTCATGTAGAGGCAGACGGGGCTTGTCGGTTCTCGGTTCTCCAGGTCATGGTTCTCCAAAGCTTTTTAAATCAATCCATTGGACTTTAAGAAAGTTTCTCAAAGACGTTTCACCTCTCATCCAAGACGCTTCTTCAGTTCTTGTGGTGGTTGGTTTCATAAGCTGGGGCCACTGTCAGAACTGAAGAAGCCTCTTGGATGAGAGTCGAAACATCTTCAAGAAACTTTACTAAAGTCCAGTGGATTAATTTAAACAGTTTTGGAGAATAAAGATGTAATCCCAGAAAAGCCACCTAGACCTTAAAGGAAGTCGTTTGGACAAACGCGATTAGCAATTAGCTTAGACTTAATGTCTGTCATTGTTGATGGAGAGGCTATCTTTTAGCATGGAGACATGAGGGTGCAGAGTTTTTCACTTGCCTCTTGCACCTGCTAATAAAGTTGATACAAACTGGATTCATGTTTATTATTATATTTAGAAATAAACAGTTTTCATGCTGGTTTTATCGTTTTGTTTTGTTGTATTTATCCGCTAAGCCTTAAAGGAAGGTCTGTGACGTTAGACTGGTCTGTAGAACAAAAAAAGGTTGTGGACACTACCGTAGGGCATAAATGGGCTTAATCCCCTTTGTGGTTCGTCGTTTTCTTCATCCATCACATCCTCCACCTCCTCCTCCTTCTAACTTGACCTCTCCTTCACCAGGACCCGGCGTAATCCCATTGAGTTTGGACATAACAGAGTTTGAGAGGGGAGGATGTTCAGGAAACCGGCGTCTTAATCCATAAATCACCGGTTTAATCCTGAAACTGAGCATTCCGCTAGGAAATCTGTAGTAAAATATACAAATTCTGTGTATGCAAACTTTGTTGTCGGGGGTTTGGGGGGGACGGGGTCGGCGGCCCCCACGTTTGAACTTCACCTTTCTATGGCCCCGGCACTGACGTGACAATTAGCACCAGAGATCAGCATCAAAAGGAACGGCGCAGTGTGAAGCTGGTCTAATTAGTCATATGAACGGAGACCGACCACTGAGTGTGTGTGTGTGTGTGTGTGTGTGTGTGTGTGTGTGTGTGTGTGTGTGTGTGTGTGTGTGTGTGTGCGTGTGTGCGTGTGCGTGTTATTGTGTGTGTGTGTGTGTGTGTGTGTGTGTGTGTGTGTGTGTGACTCCACACGGGTGAAGACATGCTTCAGATCAAAGCCGTATTGCTTCAGCTCATGTGTGATCTGATGCGATCTGTTTCATCCCCGCGGCGTCTCGCCGCCGTTTCTGATCGTCAAACATCAAACCTGAAGCTAATCTGACGAACGAAACCATCCAAACTTTGCCTCAGTTTATTTTACACGTTAGCTTAATAAATTGAAATTTATTAATTGTATTTAATGATTGTTTTCTTAGAAGTTTCTACATGTTTATTCAATTGTCTTTTGTATGAATTTGGGCTCACAGGCGTCACCCAGAAAGATTACAGTATCTTCCGCACTATAAGGCGCACTGGACTATAAGACGCACTGGACTATAATACGCACTGGACTATGCTGTCTCCCTTCTGTGCTCCACTGTAGCGGTAAACTCACAGCGGTAGCAGTAGCGAGTTGTCTCACTTCCTGGTACGCTGACAGAGCAGAGTAGACAAACGATCTGATTGGCTGAACTGAGTGGCGCTATTACCGTATTAACTGGAGGAGCAGCGCCCGCCATCTGTAGCCAAGAAAATCTACTCTCGTGAATGTATCATGGAGTGGTCACGGGTCCGAACAGAAACATTACGCAGTCCAGATTCGGGAAAAAAAATGCGCAGCAGATTCTTTTCCCTAGCCGCACCGGTGCTCCCAAATATATTTAATAGTCACACTGATAAAAATTTAGGTGCATATGCGACCAAATCGGTCGCAATTTCGAGCCCTGACTGGAATATAAGGGCGCACTGGACTATAAGAAGCACTGGACTATAAGGCGCACTGGGCTATAAGGTGCACTGGACTATAAGGTGCATTGCACTGGACTATAAGAAGCATTGGACTATAAGGTGCATTGCACTATAAGGCGCACTGGACTATAAGGTGCACTGGACTATAAGGTGCACTGGACTATAAGGCGCACTGGACTATAAGAAGCATTGGACCATAAGGCGCACTGGACTATAAGGTGCACTGGACTATAAGGCGCACTGGACTATAAGATGCACTGGACTATAAGGCGCATTGGACTCTAAGGCACACTGGACTCTAAGGCACACTGGACTACAAGGCGCACTGGACTATAGGGCGCACTGGACTATAATACACACTGGACTATAATACACACTGGACTATAAATTAAAGGCTTTTAGGTGCGCCTTATAGTGCAGAAAATACTTTGTATAGTATTTAACACGGTTAGCTTAGCATCCTGATCAACCCATGCATAATTCTTACATGCTCACATTTATGATGCTAACATGTTGACACTTAGCAGACGCCATGTGTTAGATTGGCATATTAGCATGCTAAAGCTCCACTTAGGTTTCCTATTGGACAAATTAATCGTTATATTACACAATATATTCTTTTTTGATATATGTCTTGGGCATCATGTGAATTTATCTAAAACATCAGAATCCATCCCATTGTGTCCTGCTGGTGGATATTAGCTGCCAGAGTGGCTAACATCTGCTATGCTAATGCATGATAAATCCCTCTCTTCCAGCTCTGGGGCCCTCGGGGCCCTCAGGTGAGCACTGGCGTGTAATGTGCACAAGTATCCGTGATAATAGGGATTTACATGGACAAACCCAAAGCTATGCACGTGTATTAAACGTGTTCCTGTAGGCAAATCGTCGCTGCGGCGCCCGCGCCGCGATCTGGTAGAAAACCATCAGGGGGGTGAAAGGTTCGGGTCACGACAACAGCCATTTCATTATATTGGCTCAAATGTCCCAGCATGCAATTCAATCAGGGGGCGATTATTCTTCCTCGGGTACCACTCTGCGGGGGATTGGCCGCCGCTCGCCGTGACCTTTTCACGCCGCCGCCATTTATCCCGGGAATAATTGTTCTGATGGTTTCACCGTCATTCCCTGAGTGCTGCCGCTCGCCGGACCGCAACGAGGGCGGCGAGGCAGCGCATATCCTGTTAGCGCCCCGCCCTGACGGGTACCGGGTCGTGCAGACAGAATCTGCAACTTTCATTATTTCTGTTTCCTTTCTGATCAGGTTCTGAAAGTTGTTTTGTTTTAAATAAGTGGATTCTCTCCTCCACATCTGTCTATGAGTCACTCTTGATGTTTATGGAGATGCTTGCCTCGGTCACATGACTACTTTCTTAAAGGGGCCGCTCCGGCCGCTAACACAGAATGCATTAGCGCTAAACTGAAACTAACAAGCTAGCAGAACCAACAAGAAAAAAACGTTGAGACGTTACGAGGACGCTGCTAATAAAGTTGATACAAACTGGAGTCAGGTTTATATTTATAGTTAGAATAAAACAGTTTGATGCTGGTTGTATTTTATTTTGTTGGATTTAATCCACTCTGAGCAAAAAGAAAATGTATTAATGATTAAAAATCAGCAAAAATATCAAGCATCTAATAAGTTTCTGAATTATAAATTTACTGCTGATGATTTAAAATTCCCATTTTACCAACGTACCTTAAACACACCATAAGGAACTCTTCCTGTCGGCCTGTGGGAGCGATGGCAGAAGGTTTTGTTTGTTTATTTGTTTGTTCCTTCATTTCCTCTCGTTCATTTCTGAAGCTTTTTATTTTTAATGTACTGAAAAGTCTGGGCCCATTAATCATGTCTTTAAATCATCAGTGCTAATCCACATCGTTAACTTTTGAAAGCCACACTGCCAATTAGTGGTCTGGCATGCACACTGCATCACATGTTAGTGCAGCAGGAGGAGTTTCCACAGCTTTGATGTCTGATTTAAACTTTTTTATCCCCACAGAAGACTCCACCAGTGACTCATCCTTCACTCGCCATCTGCTCCCCCCCCCCCGGCCGGCTGTTTCTCTAAGGCTTCAGCGACCCCTCAAAGTGTGAATAATATTCGGTAAGGAGTAATGCTTAAGTGGGAAAGCTTTTAGCACATTATCCACTGGCAATTGGGAGCTAATGTGATTTTCCGGCGCAGGTCTCTTATTAAATATCTGCAGCAGCGGATCTGCATCCAGGAGGCTCCTAATCGCTTTAGCTGCTGCTGGGATCTGTGGATGGTGTTTATGTGGGGGCCTCCACCCCCACCCCCCACCCGGAGGGGAGAGAGAGTGACATTGAGGATGTCTAATAAACACACACACACCACACACACACACACACACACACACACTCACACACACTCACACACACACACACACACACACACACACACACACACACACACACACACACACACACACACCTTTAGAAAAAGTGAAGTCATCACTCTGGCATCGTGATGCCTTCAGATGCTGCTCGTAATCTTGTCTTCAATCTCAGCGTTAATTGTTTTTATTTGAAATTAAGAAATCTCTGACTGGCTGTCGTTGACCGATCAGTGAATGTGATGGGGAGGTGAAGTGTGTGTGTGTGTGTGCGTGTGTGTGTGTATGTGAACTTCTCCTTCAATGAAGACAAAAGTCAGAAAGAATGAATGAAAATCAAATGAATTTGAATCCACGCCGTTGTTTTCTAGAACAGATGAATGATGACGTTTAATGACGTATCCTGGCCAGAATCCACCGGTGTAGTGAAACCATAGCAACCAGGATGACAACATCACAAACTGGACCTGCAGAATTGTTCCCAAATAATTTCCTGTTATTCTGATTTATATTTAATATTTAAACTGCTTTATTTTCACACCTTTATTTGTGCCTTTATGTAATTTTATAACTGATTATTTAAATTATTTTTACAGTATTAGTTTAATGATTTATAATATTTCACAGGAGGACATCTGGATGTTGATTTAATTTAAGAGGAAAGATATTAACAGGTTCCTGCACGACCATATTAGGAAGTTGCTGTGAGCTCCTGAATGAACTTTAGTTACCTCAAATAAAATGAACCTGCATCAGAATGACTTTATTTATGTACCTCTAAAAGAAACAAACAAACAAACAAACAATTTGAAGAAAACATCACAGAACACTAGGGTGAATATTTATCTAATAAATCTAATAATAATATAATTTATTTAATAATATTTACAGATGCAGGATTTAAACCACTGCAGGGATTTGATCAGAAAAGAAAAAAATAGAATCTAGATTTTATCCAAAAAGCATCCAGGAAAATTTATCCAGGAATTTTTTTTTTTTTTTAAATTAAGTGACGGGATTCACACATTTCAGTGGATCAGCAGTTAGTCTATAATATTTAAAAAAAAAATTGAGTCAATATATTAGTTCTAGTAGTTTTAAGCTTAGATTTTTTATTTTATTCATCAGCAAATTAGTCAGTTTTATAGAAATAAAATCTAATTATTTATGTTTTTTATACAACCACAGTGAGATTATGAACCTAAATGTTATGACAGAATACAAAATAAATATTATATTGTACATATCAAACTATATTTTACTACAAATAAGCATTTGGGTTAAATAAATGTGAATGTTTTCATAATAGTTTTAAGATAAATTAGCACCACCTCAGGCAAACTGGGGATATTCTGGGGTCGTGATGTCCAACATGTGGCTCGCGGGCCCTCCGGGGCCCTCCAAACATAAGAGGAATAAAACTTTTTAATCTCCCTCCTTCTGTTGGAGCAACAGGAGTAAAATAATCGCGCTTTTCTGACCAGATGTTCGTCATTTCCCGCTGTCAGCACCCGAGGTCTCTCTTCCTCCCTCTCTTCCTCCCTCTCTTCCTCCCTCTCTTCCTCCCTCTCTTCCTCCCTCTCTTCCTCCCTCTCTTCCTCCCTCTCTTCCTCCCTCTCTTCCTCCCTCTCTCCGGGTTTTTTTGCGGGGCCGTGACGTGGAGGCCGGGCCGGTGATTGGAGGACCGGCTGAACTATAAGGGGGGGCGCAGCTCCGGACCCGCAGCCGGCCTCTCTTTGACGCAGTCGCTCCTGTGCGTCTCCAACATGCGCTGAACGCGACTCCAAAGCGGCGCTCTGCATGACAGCAGCTGGTGCGTAAAGACACAAATCCAGGACGAGCTGCGCGTTTCTTTCCTGCGCGTTTCGGGACTCGTGGCACAGGAGGATTTTTCTGGGGAATATTTCAGGTCAAACTTTCCCACCGACATGGAGTACACGTCCTCCCCGAAGCCTCAGCTCTCATCCCGGGCGAATGCGTTCTCCATCGCCGCCCTGATGTCCAGCGGGAAGTCCAGCAAGGACAAGGAGACGGACGAGAACACCATCAAGCCTCTGGGTAAGGGGGTCCGGTCCAGTCCGGTTCGGATGAATTACGTGAGGAAGAACTTTATTTAGTGAGGAAGACTCATGAACATGAAGGGAAATAAATCACGACTTCATCAGGTTTCAGATTTATTAAAAGTAAATCAATAAAATGACAGAAAAAGTCCAGTAACGTTCCGTTAATTTCACATTATTATTAAAAATATTTTTTATATTTATCCCCACTGGATTTTTGAATTCAAATGCAGTTTAAAAAGTTAAAATAAAATAAATAAAATATCATTTTTATAAATAAATGGTTTGGCTTCATTGAAAAACGGAGGACGCGCGTGTTTTATCAATTTTATTCTCCTTATTTTAATTAAATTATTTACGTGTAATGCTGCTATGTGTGGGTAGGTACACTTTATTTAAGCTGTTAAAATAATAATGTGTAAATGTTACGCTTTTATTTTTTACTCTCTTTTATTTACAGGCTTTTCAGTTGCCTGATTTGGAAACGATCACAATCAAAAATGTCATTAAATTGTGTAAAAATAATTTAATAAAGGTGTTAAATCCAGGAAACCCTCCTCATGTTGGCTCCAAACAGAACAGTTCGTGGAGAAATCCTCCTGCAACCAGCAGCCGCTGGCCGACCTGTCCGCCCTGGACGCGCACGGGGACTTCAGCGGGAGCGCGCCCGCCGTGTGCACGGAGCCGCTCATCCCGACCAATCCCGGCGTCCCTAGCGAGGAGATGGCCAAAATCACGTGCAGCCTGGAGACCAAAGAGCTGTGGGACAAGTTCCACGAGCTGGGCACGGAGATGATCATCACCAAGTCCGGGAGGTAAACAGCAACAACAACAAACAACAACAATAATAATAGTAATAATAATTATAATGGTGATAATAATAGTAACAATAACAACAATAGTAATAATAATAATGATGATGATGATAATAATAATAATAACAGTAATAATAATAATTATTAATATTATTATGATAATGATAATGATAATAATAGTAATAAATTGTTATAGAAGATTAAACAATGAAAAGGTTAAATTACTGTTATTTTTCATTAAATTTACAACACAATTAAAAAAAAAATAAAACATTGACTGTCCTCTTTTCGTTCCTCTTTTGGCTGAGCGGTGACTCAACATTTACCTGAACTCACCTGACCGACGGAAAACACGTGGATTTAACAGTTTGAGGTCCAATTAAAGTAAATACTTTACATATGAATTAAAATATTCCTGATTGTGGTGATGATTTTAGCTTCCAGTATCTGGAAAATAAATAAAAACGGAAGCGCAGCTAAAGAGGAGAATGAGGTCGTGCGATCCGGACGCTGTTTGTTTATTAAATAAATTTTGTTGTTTATATATGATATTACATAAATTTGCAAAATTAAAAAACACATTAACAATTTTTTTCACCTTTTATTATGTGCAACATTTTGAAAGAAATTGCATTTAATTTAATAATAATTGAAGAAGAAAAACAATCCACTTTAAACCGGAGACTCCGCTGGTATTTCTGGTGACGTCATGTCAGGATTTTCACATCTCCGGCTGTTTGTGTGAAAATAAATGTCTTTGTTTTACTATTTTGTTCAAAAATATATTTTTGTCAGGGAAACCTGTTTTTTAAATGACAATATTTATCTACACGTCCCTCTTTTAATTGTGATTTAGCCTTAGTGACGTGATTTAATTCTGTCATAAAAATATATTTTATTTATCATAAAATAAATATTTTTTATGTTATCACCAGGAATGATTTTACCGATTTTATTTGAACTGTATTTTGGATAATTTAACAATAACACTTTAATAATAACGATGATAATCTGAGCTCCTTCTGCCCCGGCAGGAGGATGTTTCCCACGATCCGCGTCTCCTTCTCGGGGGTCGACCAGGACTCCAAGTACATCGTGCTGATGGACATCGTCCCGGTGGACAACAAGCGGTACCGGTACGCCTACCACCGCTCCTCCTGGCTGGTGGCCGGCAAAGCCGACCCCCCTCTGCCCGCCAGGTAGCGACTCCACCGCGGCAAATAGATTAAAACAAATAAAATAATCACATTTAATCAGGACACGTCCGGATCGTTCAGGCTGTGCTTGATGCTATGAGATGTTAATTCTAGCAGAGGTGTGTGTGTGTGTGTGTGTGTGTGTGTGTGTGTGTGTGTGTGTGTGTGTGTGTGTGTGTGTGTGTGTGTGTGTGTGTGTGTGTGTGTGTGTGTGTGTGTGTGTGTGTGTGTGTGTGTGTGTGTGTGTGTGTGTGTGTGTGTGTGTGTGTGTGTGTGTGTGTGTGTGTATCCAGCCTGAACCAGGTCGTGTCCTCTTTATGGAGGAATTAGGGTTCGAGACCCGCCAGGGAAGTGAGTCAATACGAGTCAGACAAAAAAGACCATTTAGGTTATTGATTTAAGGGATTTATTTATTTTATTACACAGTCATGTCAAGAAAGTTAAATGAGGTGAGATAAATGTATGAAGGTGTTGGTAGATTTCAGCGATATTTTATTTTATTTATGGATGGAGGCTGGGAAATAAACTACAAAAAAAAAGAAGACTCCTTTTTATAATAGGAATTTTTTTATTAGGAAAAAATAGATTTATAATCACGAAGGGAATAATCGTACAATCTTAAGATAGGGCATATTTTCTAAATTTAAGCCTATTAGAAGACAAGGATTTTTTTTAACATTTATTTCCAGTTTTTCATTTCTTCTTCTTATATAGTTAAAAAAGAATAAAAATTTAAGAGAAAGAAAAAAGAAAAACCGTTTTTAATTTAAACTGATTAGAAGATAAAAAAAGTATCATGGATTGATGTAAGTTTAAGTCCAGACATTTTTTTTAAACATTTATTTCTAATTTTATTTCCTTTCTTCTTCTAATATAGTTAAAAAAGAGAATAAAAAATTAGGGAAAGAAAAAAAAAAAGCTTTTATTATAGAAGACAAGAAAAAAATCATGGATTGATGTAATTTTAAATCCACATTTTTTTTTACATTTGTTTGCCATTTTTTGCTTTATCTTCTTATATGGTTAAAAAAAAGAATTAAATTTCTTATTTAATATTTAAATTAATATTTACACCACCGCACGGGAAGATGAAACTTGGTTGCTAAGCGACTTGTAGTTATCCAGGCGCTGGTGTCCAGAGCTGTGCGGTGATTGGCTAGCTTCTACAGCCTCTCAGCCAATCACAGCCGAGCACTGACCTCCACTTCCTCCGCAGGCTGTACGTCCACCCGGACTCTCCGTTCACCGGCGAGCAGCTCCTGAAGCAGATGGTCTCCTTCGAGAAGGTCAAGCTGACGAACAACGAGCTGGACCAGCACGGACACGTAAGCGTCTGGACACGTCACGTGATCAGTCAGCCAATCAGGAGGCAGGGCTGTGACGCAGCAGTGACCAGAGGTCACGGGGTCAATTAGCCTTTAATGCTAACGTGTTTAGACGCGTCTCGGCCCGTTAGCTCACTTTAAACTGTTGTGTTCGTTTAGATTTTTTTTAATTTAACTCGTCACGCAGAATTCTCACGACAGCTTCAGTCCATGGGAAGTGAAAATTACTTGCGTGATAAACGCAAATTACTCTTTTAATCCCACTTGAAATGGCTGCGTCATGCTAGCGTACTAGCACCTGACGGCTACATGCGAGCACAAACAGAACCGGAAGTGTCACAACCGGAATGTAAAAATATTAAACCTAGAAAACACGAAAGTAAATTTATTCATTAGAATTTAATTATTTACGTTAAGTTAAAAATATTAACGAAATTTTGTTTGCCATTAGAGTAGAGTATAACTTTATCCCTTAAGGAAGTTCCATCAGGGAAATTAATTTCTCCGTCGCACACAGCACAGTAAGTACACAAAACACAGAAAAAGCACACAGAAAGCACCAGCACATAGAAGTACAAAAACAAATGGAAAGATTAATAAATAACCCATCAAGGATATACAAATAGAAAATCATAAATAGGTATAGAAATAAATATAAACAGGCCTAGTTAAGTATGGGTATCGTGAAAATTAATAATAAGTAAACTGAAAATTAATAAGTAAATAAAAATGCTAAGGAATTAAATAACAAAAGGAAAAATGAGTGTATAATATGTTAAATTATTGGTTTATCGGATAAATTAAAATCAATATCACAACAAGAGGTTAAAATTAAAAAGAAAATGCGACTGCGTACACATTTAAATTCATATAAGGTGTATATAATTGTTATATACAAGGAGCTTATTTTGGAACTGTTTTATATGATTTTAATTACAATTTTAAGAGATAAAAAAAGCATTGAAGCTGCTTTTTACCCAGAAGAAAATGTCTACATTGGCTTCAATTGGATATTTTTTAATTTCAGATCAAATTAAATGTTCCTCTTTTGTGTTTTAAGTCAAAAATAACCCAAAATGTAGAATTAAAACGACACAAAATAAATACTCTCAAATTAACCTCATGTGAAACAAAAGCATTCAGGAAAAATAATCTGCAACAAGACAAAATCTTTAATTGTGAAGGAAATTATGATTTTAAAAATGACCTGATCAGCAGAAATAATTGATTTTGTGAGCATAAACTACAGCGATGAGTATGGAATGACATGTTTATTTGTTCAGCCAGTAGATGTTGTGAACTTTTAATCTCACCTGATCAATGAATTATTCATCTTTACCTCCTCAATTTTATTTTTGTATATTTGTTTGTACAATAAAAACCTAAAAATATTATGAATAAAATGATCAAAATGAGCATTTAAAAAAAAAAGTCACCAGTCACCTGTCTGATTTCTAATCCCAGGTAGATGAAGTATTTGGTTGTAACGGCGACATTTTCAAATGCTTCTCATCCAGTTTTGAGTTAAAGTCAAAAGGAATTTTGAGTCTGTTAACTGAGTGTGTTTCCGTGGGCGTGGCCCTGATGTTGATGCTGATGGGGTTCGACTGACCCTGCTGATCGATCGATATTGATCCTCTGCAGATCATCCTGAACTCCATGCACAAGTACCAGCCGCGGGTCCACATCATCAAGAAGAAGGACCACACCGCCTCTCTGCTCAACCTCAAGTCCGAGGAGTTCCGCACCTTCGTGTTCGTGGAGACCGTCTTCACTGCCGTGACGGCGTACCAGAACCAGCTGGTGAGGGGGCGGGGTTCCATACCAGAACCAGCTGGTGAGGGGCGGGGTTCTGGGTCAGATGGACTTGGTGTCTCTGTTAGGAATAAAGGTTTAGGGATTGAATCTACACCCAATGCTAAACAGCATCGACAACAAACACACAAACAAACAGTGATGCTATTAAACGACCATAAAACTGGAAGAAAACCACTCATCCGTCTCCATGACGACCAGGGTTTATGGTCCAGAAACATCATCCTGTTCTTTATTTAACTAAGGATGATGTCATTAGTTATAAACCAGGGCAGATATCCTGGTAAATAGGGGGAGTAGAGTTTTAAAAACAAACAGAACAGATTTTTAGATCTTTTATAAAAAGGATGTCTCACTCTGTCACAGTAATGTTTTCCTGTGTTTGAGCTCCTGAGGTTCTGACACCTTGATTCTAAAACTTTAACTCAGATTATTAAAAAAAACCTCAACATTTAAGATTTTTGAATCATGACCTTCAGGATTTGGATTGAGTAGTTCAAGAAAAATAAGATTTTTAATTTACATTTTTCAAAGTTTCTGATCAGTTTTTCTAAACAAATCAGATTATTATCAGATCAAGAGGATCTCAGTGATCAATATGAAGCTGTGACATCACAGAGGAGCTGCAGGAAGGAGGGATGAGGAGTCTCTTTTATTCCCTCTTTTTTATTCCCACTTCTATTCTCTTGTATTCTCTTTTATTCCCTCTTTTTTATTCTCTCTTATTTCCTCGTTTATTTCCTCTCTTTTATTCCCTCTCTCTTTTTCCCTCTCTCTAATTCTCTATCTTTTATTCCCTTTCTTTAATTCTCTCTTTTATCCCTTTCTTCTCTCTTTTATTCCCTCTCATTTATTCCCCCTTATTTATTCCCTCTCTTTTATTCTCTTTTTTTCCCTCTTTTATTCCCTCTTTCTTTTGTTCCAGATCACCAAACTGAAGATCGACAGCAATCCATTCGCTAAAGGTTTCCGGGACTCGTCTCGACTGACGGACATGGAGAGGTACAGGGGATTCTGGGACCTGTGTGTGTGTGTGTGTGTGTGTGTGTGTTCTTTCACCTCCTGTCTCTCCATGTTTATTTGCTCATTTCATTTCATCTTCCCAGTTTACTCCTTTTTATACATTCTTCTCTTTGTCGTTAATCCGTCGTCTTTCTGTCTGTCTGTTGTCCTTTGTCTTCCTTTTTTTTTGTTAAATTTAATTTTCTTCTTTCTTACCTTTTGTTGATTTTTTAGTTTTTAATTTCATCTTTTTTCTTTATTCTGACGTTGTTCTCTTTTCTCTTTTTTTATTCCTTTCTCTCTCATTTTCTTTTTAATGTCTTGTATTTTTTATCTTTCTGACCTTCATTGTTTCCTGTTATTTTTTCTTTTTTTGCTTCACTCTTTTTGGTTTGCGATTGACTTTCTTCCTTCCCTCGTTTCCTTCTCTCTACTTTTATTCTCCCTCTTTTTCCGTCCATCAGAGGATTTTTACGTCTAAAACACTTCTCCTAATTCTCGATTCCAGCACTCGGCTCAAAATCAGTCGACAAAATCAGACCGTCGTCCCATTTCCCTCAATCAAGCGTCCCGAACCAGAGACAGCTGAGAACCAGTCTGACCCCCCCTATTTGCCCCCCCGCCCCCCCCACCCTGTCTTTCTCTTTCTGAGGACTGTGAATTAGACCTGATCAATTGATCTTCAGGGAGCTGCAGAAATCACATTAGTCTGGAGTCGCCCGCTGCACTAAAACACACTCTAATTCAATTGGCTGCAGTGACTGATTGAAGCCAGCGTGCCCCGCCCCCCTCCTGTCCTGCCGTGCATTGTGGGAGTTCTCTGTGCCGCGGGGGCCCAGCGCTGATAAAAACACACACATTTGTACTCGTCTGCTGACAGATATTGCACTTTCCTAACCTAATTGGAGGGGTGGGGGGTGGGGGGGGCAGCGAGGGGGAGCTGCTAATGTGGACGCATGGCAGACCACTCACACACACACACACTCACACAAACACGCACTCTCTCTCTTTGCTTCCCCCCAACAATTTGTGTCACTGTGTTTGAGAAGTGCTATCTGACAAGACTCAAATGAGCTAATGCTCTTTGTGGGAGAGTGAAAACACACACACACACACACACACACACACACACACACACACACACACACACACACACACACACACACACACATACAGGCACGCCAAGATCTACATGCACAGTGTAAACAAACACAAGCAACACACACGTAAGCAAAAATTCCTATCAGTGCCAGGAAACGTGTAAACAGCAAGTAAACAAAAGGGACAAGACACCCCCCCACACACACACACACACACACTCCTCCGTTTTATAAAACCAATAGAAAAATCTGTTTTTGAAAACATAAATGATGAAAGTTTTTGCAGATTTTTCAGAAAAACAAAGAAGTTTTACTGTTTGGTTGTTTTGGATTTTTACTGTTTTTTTATTGTAAATTTTAACTTTTTAGAGTCTCTATTAAATCATCTGTTAAACAATAATAATAATCTAAATATTAATAATACTGATAAAAATAGATTCACGTCGGGGTTTCTCTCTTCGGCTTTTGCTGCAGGGAAAGTGTTGAGAATCTGATCCACAAGCACTCGTACGCCCGCTCGCCCATCCGGACCTACGCCGGCGACGAGGAGAGCCTGAGTGAGGACGGACACCCGGCGCACGGCAGAGGTGAACCCCCTTTCTGCTTCCCAACCCCGCCGAGAGTTTAGATTAACGCTTGAGCAGCAGGAACTACTTTAAAGACGCCCGTCTGCATGCGTTCTTGTGTCTCTGATGCACATTTTTTGACGCAAGCTTTAAATGCACTTCCATTCAACAAAAATATTTACAATTTTTCCATTTCTCCACTTAAATTTCAAACCCACAAATCACCATTACGTTTTGTTCTCGTCGCGAGACTCACCTGTGTGATTCTGACCTGTTAAAATCGACCAAACGGCAACACGACGTCTGCTGGTTTTACACGTTGCAGTGAAAGAGGAGTTAGCTAGACCCTCCAGAGCAACAATAAGAGTCCTGTTGGGTTTGTCTGTCTGTTAAAGCGCTTTGAAATGTCTGCTGATGTGATTATGGGCTACACAAATAAAGTTTGATTGATTAATTATGACCATGCTTCCGAAAAAGATGCAAAAGTTGGAAAAAAGTGACAATGAATGCTTTCTTGACTTAAAAACAATCAAAAATTAATGCAGAAAAGATATTAGTACAGATGTTACTACAGACATTACTACAGATATTAGTACAGATGTTACTACAGATATTACTGCAGATATTACTGAGCTGTGTGTGGAGAAGGCTCTGTCAGTTTGGTGCTGTGTCCACAGGAGAATATATGAATTAAAGGAAAAGAAAACTATTGATTGAAAAGCAAAAGTAAAAAACAAAACAAAACGATTACATCTTTATTTATTTCGAAAACTGTTTTTTTTTTTTAAATGACTGCCAGGCTTTAACATTTTGGTAAAACTAACATATAATTTTACTCTTTTTTTCTTTTTACTTAAACAATTCTGATGTTATTAATAAAAGAATTTAAATTGACAGTTTGTTTAGTTTTTATATTGTACTAATGGCTAAAGTCAATCCTTCTACCGTATATTCTGTTATTACTTTAGGGATGCACACATATTTCTTGAAGCGCATCCCATGATGCACTGCTTTCTTGAGGTAAAATGAACTCTGCCATCTGCCCCCCCCAGGTTCGGCGTTCACCGCCTCGGACAGCCTCCCCCTGAGCTCCTGGGTCACCACCACGTCGGGCTTCTCGGGCTTCCAGCACCCCCAGTCGCTGTCGGCCATGGGCTCCGCTGCCTCCCTGCCCCACCCCATCCAGGGCTCGCTGCCCCCCTACGGCCGGCTGGGTGTACCGCTGACACCTGGTGCGCTGGCGGGCTCCATGCAGGGTGGGGGGCCGTCCTTCCCCTCCTTCCACATGCCACGCTACCACCACTACTTCCAGCAGGGGCCCTACGCCGCCATCCAGGGACTGCGCCACTCCTCCACCGTCATGACGCCCTTCGTATGACTCCGCCCCATGGGGGAGGGCGCGGCCCGCCCTCGTTCCGGCGCTCACCCCCCCCATCCTCCCTCCACCGGCTCATCCCTCCTCATCCCGTCTTTGTAAATATCTCACCTGAGCGAGGCGAGGAAGATGAGGGCGACGCAAACCAGATCCACTTCCTGTTTGAACAGGAAGTGGATCCCAGAACCCTGGAGAACATTCCAGGTCCCATCTGGAGAGATGTTTGGACTCCAGCAGCTCCGTCTCACCTCAACCGTGTTTCCTAGAAAGGCAGCCATATGTACAGATCATGCCCCGCCCCCACACGCAGGCCCCGCCCCTATTGATTATAATAACATTAAAAAGTCATCGTACAAAGACGAGAACGCAGCATTTAGTCAGAGCCGTTCTCCTGTACTGGACGCATGCCGACCGCAGCAGAGACATGTAAGGGACACGCCCACCTGGGGGCGGGGCATCAGCATGGGTTAAAGGTCACACCAGCGTTCAAATGGGAAAATGTTTGCTTCAGTTCAGGTGAATCGGTGGATTTGATTGGTGTTCGGTGAAGCAGCTGATCCCAGCTGGTTGTCGGTTCGATTCCCATCACGTCTCTTGAACCCCGCCTCCCGGGGGCGGGCCCGGCTCCAATGAAAGAACTCGATACCTCATAGCGATGAGCTACATTAGCTCGTTTTCCTGTTGGCAACCCTGCAGAAGTTAGCTACGTAGCTAGCTGTTAGCACGCTAGCGAGCTCAAGAAGATTTCGGGGTGTGGTTCAATGAAATCTGGTCAAATACCGAGATTAACCATCAGGAGGCGCTAACGGTCCAGTGCGAAAGAAATGCAGCGACACCTTGAAGGCTAACTAGTGCTTGCATGTTTTAGCTAGGCGTCTGTGTGTTTTCTGGGTGGCCTCCGCCCCGTTTTTGATTTCTTTCCAAAGACGAGTTGTTTTCTGGTGTGACCGAGCTTCAATGTCGAGGGGTTCAGCCAGGAAGTGACCAGGAAGTGACCACGCCCCACTGGAGGAAGAAGCTGCTGGACTCAGTGACCTGAAAGCGAAGGTGCAGAAACATGGCAGCTCACTGGAATTCTGTTGTTATGGATACGAAACAGGAAACTTTAACAGGAAATGTGTTCATTCAGAAAATCATTTTTTCAGTTTTGAAATTCTTCAAAATAAAATAACAGAGCTGGAAGTGACAGGAAATAATGATTTGTTGAGGAACTTCATCCACCGACATTCAGATTCAGCTCTAAAATCAAGTTTTCATCGAAGTTTTTTATTGGTTCAATCTGAACTAATCTGGCGACAGATTTGATTCAATAAAAAAGTTCGATTATCATGGAAACGGTGTGAAAAATAGGATTTCATATTGCAATAATTGGTCAAATAGCTGTTTTTTCACCGTTTTGTCATTTTTGTACAACAGATTCAAAGAAAACCGGTCGGATGTTCTGACCTGTTAACAGACAGGAAGTCAACCCAAATTGAGGAACGTCGTTCGCTCTTTATTTAAGGGTTTGGACGAATCTCAAAGCGACACTGAAATCTCCTGTTTTTACAGTTTTCACCGAAGCAGATTGTGTTCCTGGTTTTTAAGTGCAATATATTTATTTTGCTTTCTGGAAATATTGTGTAATGTATTATTCTGCATTTAAAATCTATCTATCATCACCTGAGTTTGTTTTCCACTGATGGACATCGTGTTCGCTTCTCATGATGTCACTGATTGTCAGAAATAAATGAAATCACCCAAACTGAAGGTTTTTATTCTGACTTTAATGTCTTTGTTTATCATTTCTGTGTCCTAAAAAATATTAACTTAAATATTAAAATATCAAAGAGGACATATTTTAATAACATCATGATGTCTGGATGACATCATCACAACAGTTTACAGAAAACATGAGAATAAAGAATTATTCTGAAAATATTTTTCAACCTCATCCAAAACAAATTTCCCATAATTTATAGCAAAAGACATTTAATGTCTCAGATGAGAATGATGGAGAAGGAAACACCACAGGAGGAGTTAAAGGGGAGGAGCTGAAGGGAAGAAGTTAAAGAGGAGGAGTCAAAGAGAAGGAGTCAAAGAGGAGGAGTTAAAGGGGAGGAGATAAAGAGTTAAAGGGGAGGAGTTAATGAGGAGTATTTAGTGAAAGAGGAGGAGTCAAAGGGGAGCTCAGGAACGACCAGGTGAAGGAATCAGGTGACTGATTGGTGTTTCATCAACCAATGAGAGGAGATCCATTAAAAGCAGGAGAATCCGCCTCACAAACCGATTCAAACACCAGAAACTTTATTGGCACAAACACTCTGACATCTACGACCTCTTTGAGTCACCTGATCCCTCCGTGTTTCACACTTCTTCTTCCTCATCCTCATCCTCATCCTCCCATCAGTTTCTATAGGTGTTACCCAGAATGCCGTGGGTGGAAGAAGAATTTCCTCCAGTGTTTCTAATGAAAAGAACTGCAGGAAAACTCTTGACAAGGTTAAGTAAAACAAGGAGATCCTGAAAAAAACATCCCAGAATGAGCGATGGAGTGAATCAGGAGTCTGAACGCTGATCGATTCCTGAATTAAAGCTGACTCCGAGGTTTTTATCATAATATTCTACAGAGCTAATCGACCCACGGCTGGAACGCATCAAGACTATCTTCAGACGTCTTCGCTGAAAATGTCCCGCATTTACATTTTCGGCTTCCTGCCTAAAACGGCCGTAAAGACAAGTCGAAACATCAGGAGGTGGGATCGGATGAACGGCTCAAAAAAATGTTCATTCAAAGAAAATAAAGTCAAAAATCAGCTGGAAACGCAAGTCTTTCAGCAGAACCATCAGCCGCCACCGCCACCCGGCTGACGGGTCGATGGCTGGATGCTCGTCGCTGCTTCGCCAGGAAGAAGGCCCCGCTTCTGCCCCTGATAAGAATCGGTTACGTCCTTCGAAAATAAATAAATAAGCAAATAAATAACATCCAGTGTGGCTATGATTGGATTAGAGGGGGCGGGGGAGGGGCAGGACGAGCCGCCGTGAGGTATGGCCCAACAAATTGGAGCCAACAGTCGGGCCAGAGAGTCCATTTTGGGGCATAATTTACACAGTGAGGAGCATGAGCGGAATCTAATGTCATTTCCATCAATTTTGCATTTTGGTCCCCCCCCCCTGTCCCTTTGGCTTTTAGCGGTCGTCGGAATCGTCTGCCGGGGGGACGGCTGGTGAGCATTACAATGTCGGAGATGACATTTAGCGCGGCGGCGGAGCGGTAGGTGGTTCTTTATGGCGTGGCGACCGGCCGGCATTCGGCTAACAGTATGCTAATAGGGTAAGAGCGCGGGGGGCAGGGGGGGCCCAGACGAAGCACTTAATGGAGGTTTTATCTGCAGGACGATGGGCTCGTCAGCCGCAATCTCCCCCCCCCCCGACAAGACGTGCCAAGTCAAATTTAGCGATAAAGCGCTTTTAACAAACAGGCCACAAAAGTGCTGGAGGGGACGATGAAGGACGCAAACACACACACACACACGCACACACACACACACACACACACACACACACACACACATGGAGGAGTTTGTGCTGAAATGTGGAACAATGGAGGCGGTTTTTAGAGGAAACACACCTGAGGACAGAACCGACAGGATGTCCTGCCCACGAACAGCCACCAGGAAAAATGGCTTCCGAGACCAAATGTGGCGTGGCGTTAAGTCGGCCGTGGCGGTTTCCGGATTTAGATAATGGTATTACAAAAGGAAACCCAAAAATCGGTGGTGAAAAGTAAAGTGTTTTTAGGGAGCTGAGTTCATCTATTTTCTGTAGCTTATTGCTGCCAAATGTCCCCAACAGAGACATTAATCTTCAGTTTTACCCCAACATTTAGATTCTCCTCCATGCCGGTGGAAGTTCAGCAAGAGTTTGACTCCGCAAAACTTTTCTGGAGCTAAAGCAGTTTCAGAACGCAGAACGTAGCTACGTTCTTTAGCTATGTCGATCCTCCCAATCCCGAACAGCTCCTAGAACGTGAAATATAAACGGTTCCCCTGTCAACGGTTCAGATGCAAACCGGTGAAACGGTCCTGAAACGCGCCGATCAGATCCACTTCCTGTCCTGTCGACATGACGGGAGTCATTGGCAGGAGTGACTGACATAGCCCCGCCCCTGTCTGCTTGAGAACACTCCCCTGTTCCTCCACAAGGGGGCGTATATCCCAAAGGTGAAGCTGGGTGTGTCCAGCAGTAAGGTAGCAATCAGAGGTAAAACATGCTAGCTGCTCAGTCGTTGGAGAGACGCTGCTTGTGTTTCATTTTTAGCAAAGTGTCGCCACGTTTCCTGCTAGCTTCACGTCAGCATGCTTCAGCCATGAGGGTTAGAAGCAGCTTTGCCTCGACACCAACTCTCATTAAAGGATCACTCCCACCCCTACTGGACCTAGCAACGGCCCCCGGGCCCCAGGTTAGTGTCGCCACGTGTTTACCTGATGTACAGGTGCTTTAGAGTATGGTGAGGTCAGCGCGGCTAACTAGTTAGCGCCGCTTGTGTCCATGAATATGTAGCCTGCGTATGTGGTGCACGGTTCACTGCTAACATTAACCCATGCTACTGTTAGCCACATCCCCTCCCTGTAGCAGATGGAGCTCATTAGCATTTAATGGTGCAACAGGCCTGAAACAGCCTGTCCTCAATAGAGCCTGATTAAAAGTTCAACACGAGACCTTTAAACTGGAATTCTAGACAAAACCAGTAGATCTGTGACTGATGTGAAAGGAAATTTTTTGAAATTTTTTTTAGAGAAAGCAATACATATTTCCTGTAGCCTCTGAGCTAAAGGTGTTAGCATGCACTCCATTTTCAGAAGGTGGACCAGTTAGAAGGAAGTCAGTTTAGCTTATTCTTAACCCTTTTAAGGTTTAAATAATTAAATTAATTGCTAGAAAAATAAAGTTTTTGGAAAATAAGGTCTTTATTGAACCTTCTGACAAATGTCAAAAATGTTTTGAAACAAGTTTGTATATATATATGAGCTTTATTTTGTATAATTTTTAAAAATCTGGATTTTTTTCACATGGAAAATGCATGCGTCTGATTTTATACATCAGGTTTTTGGGATAAAATGTCAAAGTTACGACGAAAATGTGGAAAAACTTTGCTTTAAAGCGTTAATTTTGATAGGTTAATCTCTCACTTACGTCCTGCCCATCCAGGAAGTTTAAGTAGTTCAGGTTTTTTACAAAATGTCCACAAAAGACGGCAATTTTTCTTTTTTTTATCCTATGTACAAAAATAAAAGAAATCCATTGTTTGTTTATTTAAGCAAACAAACAAACAAACTCTTTTTGTTTATTACATCTCTAAAACAGCACAGCTAAACTGAGCTAAAGAGATCGTCATACTCTGCAAGGATACTTTATGACTACACACTAAAACGTCACCCCATGCTAAGCTAATGTGCATTAGCGATGGCAGGCTGTTGGGACATGGAGGTCAGGCCTGAATTGAATCAGGAGCTAATCGCGTTAATCACGACGCGTCTTCTGTTTCTGACAGTAATCAGTCGGAGGATTACGTCGGCTAAAAGACACGAACAGTATTCTGAAGTTCGCCGTCAGACAAAGAAATCCACTTAACGTGTTTTACAATATTACCTGTGACACGCCTGAGCCTGAGTAGGCAAACCCTGGGTTTAAAGCACATACTAACTTGTGATCTTTTTTAAATGTTGAATGGGTCTAATTTCTACCCGGGATGTGAAGGATGAGTTCTAGAGTTGGAAAACGATCCTGATGGGAATCACAGGAAGTCAAATTTAAGAGCAGAAACAGGCTTTTTCCCCTTGGGTTTTGGCCTAAGGCGCCGGACTGGTTGGAAGGGAGAAAGATGGAGTTTAAAAAGCTCTTCCTCTTCGTCCTGAGGGTTTTTAAGGTTGAATATGAATCCTTACATTTGGGTTCAGCCCTAAAACCAACTGTAACTTTCAGTCGAGATTTATATTTTATTTTATTACGAGTAATTCAAGTCGAGAATGAAAAATGACGATAGAGGAATCTGCTTTCCAAGTTAATTTCTCAAGCTGTGATGAAGGAAATCAAATCCTCAGGTAATTATTACCGATTTTTAATCACATGCATAAAAACAAAATCTTAACCTTTAACCTTTGACCTGTGACTGAGAGCAGTGCGCCCCCTCCAGGTGTCACGCGCTCCATCTTCATCCCCATCGTTCTAGTTTTATCTGTCTCTGTGGCACGTGTCCAACCCCGCCCCACCCTGCCCCTCCCCAGTGGCGAAGCCTGATAGCAGGGAAACAGGAGGGGGGGGGGTCGGCTGCATAGCAAGGACTTATTAGGATGATGAAATGTCCTACAAGACCCCAAACACCCTCTTAAAGAAACCTCTTCCTACGATAAGGGGAATCTAACCCCTGGAGGAGGAGGAGGGGTTGATGGGGGGGGTCCTAACCTGATTGGATCGGCGGCTCGGGGGGGGGTCATGTAACGAAATCAAACGGCCGTCAAGCCGCTGTCATGCATAATTAATTGTGCCTCCGTCGAGCAGCTACACAAAAATCCATGGTCATTCGATTAGGGGGTTTTGGAGGACTCTCTGAAGTGCATCGCTGTCGGGGCCGCTTCCACCTCACTTCCCCACACCCCGCCCCCCCAATCTGGGACGCGTCGGACGATACGGAACCAGAACGTCCAGCAAGGACGCATCCGATGACCCGGGCCTCGAAAAACCAGCCCACAAGTCAGGAAATAATCAAAGGAAACACGGAAAAATGAACGAAAGCTTCCTGTTGCCATGGAAACGTAAAAAATTTCACACCAGGTGGAAAAATGTTTTTTCATGTTTGCATTTTTTTTAAAAAAAATAAACGTCCGACCTGAAGTCTAAATAATCACTTTTTTAATCTTCTGAATAAATCAATGATTAACAAAAATATGGACCAATCAGAGCCCATCTTTGACCAACCGCTTTGAAATGTGTGACTTAAAAAAACCCAATATTAACCTTAAATTCAAGAATAAAAATCTTTTGATTTTAAATTTAAATTGAATTAAATAACAAATGTGCAAACGGCTTCAAATTTAACCCAGTTCCAGTTAAATGTGAGTGAACGCTGCCCCCTGCTGGACATCAGCGGAACCGCAGCCAGAACAACAGGAAGTAAAAATGAGGCGGACAAAATGCATCAGCATTTTTATTCAGAAAAAGAACCCGCTTAGTCAGGATTTAAAGATGCAGATACTGACAAGTCTGAATAAATTAAGTCAGGATAATGTGCTTCCGTATAACTGCCGAGCCGTTTCGCACATCGAGTAGACACAGAGGGGGCGTGGTTTGGGCCGCATGTCGTTTCTCTTGGCCACTCCCCTTGTTTTGAATTCCACAATTGGGATTAAAAATGGAAGACGACCCCCTGGTGGTGGTGGTTGGGGGGGTGTTGGCGCCTCCTGTTGGCTGAAGCGTTCATTGCACGGTCACAGCAAATATTCACCAGTCGCTCTGTTTGTTGGCATCAAGTAGGTTTAAAGTCAGTTTGGGGGGGGTGTCCCTCCATCGATCGGGGCGGGGCGTCTGAGAGGTAGGGCTGAAGGCTACCGGGGGGGCCTAGTGGGGTCGCCCCTCCGGGATGAGCGAGGTGAAGAAGGTGCTGATGAAGGACCAGGCGGTGGTGAGGAAGCTCGGCTCGGGGAGGCCGGCTCCAGCTGGGGGGGCCACATGGGCCGGGTCCTCGGGGCCCCCGCCTCCTTCCTCGCCGCTGTCGTCATCCTCTATCCCTTCATCCATCAGGCGCTCCTGGGACAGAGACTTTCAGAGTAAGAGCATCGTCCACTACAGATGAGACTCCGCCCACCTACCCCCCCATACTCACCATTTCCTGTATGTCCTGGTGTCGCTCTCCTTCCTCTTGGGGGGCCCTAGCTCCTCCTCCTCCTCGGTTCTGCGGCTCCGGCCTGAAGGGAAACCAGCCGGCCTGATGCCTGAAGACAGAACAGAGCTCTGCTTTTATTTTCATGCTTTTATTTTAAAACTCCCAGCGTCTTCCTGGGCCGCCCCCCCGCCCCCGGGTTCAGACTCACAGGTAGACGAGCAGCGTGGCGCCGACCACCATCAGGAATCGGCTGAAGGACGAGTAGATGTAGACAATGCAGAGCAGCACGCCGGCGCGAGACACGGTGTATAACCAGTCCAGCCAATCGCGGTTGAGCTCGTCGTCGTTCAGCACCGCCCCTCCCTGTGCGTTCATCTGGATGTTGGGGTTGGCCGGCCGGTCCTCTGGGGCGGGGGCGGGGCGGGGGTCCGGGTCGGGCCCCAGCGGCAGTGGCTGCGCGGCTTCGTTGGGCTGATGGGGGGAGGGGGCGGGGCTAGGAGGCTGTGAGGCGGCGACCGCTGCTTGACTGATGACGAGGGGGGAGGGACAAAAGCAAAAACGGCCAAAAGTGAGTGGACACCTGACGTGAGGAGCGGTGGCGCCCCCCAGCTGTGAGACTTACTACTGCATGTAGTAGTGGCGGGCGTACATCTGCCACCACAGCATTTGCATGGGCGCATACACGGGGTGGGGGGGCACGCCCTGCATAGGGACGTGAGCGCTGTCCGGCCTGTGGAGGGAGGGGTGCGTGAACAAACACCTCAGACGGGCTCTAATTGGCCAATAGGAAGCGTTTTCTCACCAGTGGGGGACCCCTGGGGGACCCTGGGGGTCATAGGGGGGGAGTCCGCCGCGGTACCTCAGCCCGTCGTAACCCCCTGGGACAGAAGAGGACGGGGGGGGCGGCCTGGCTGTCCTGATTCGGGGCGTTGACGGCAGGGGCTGGGGGGTCAGAACTCTGGAACCAATCACAATCAAGCATTTTGTTCAAAAGAAGTCCAACTACTCAAAGGTCATGTGACCAGCGAGATGTCTACTCACGTTAGGGTCACTGTGGGGGGGGCTTCGAGGCATCGGCGAGGCTGGGGGGCTGTGAGACGCACACACCAGATGCACCATGTGGTACTCGTCCTGCTGTGTGTGTGTGTGTGTGTGTGTGTGTGTGTGTGGCGGGGGGGTGGCACAAACAGGAGAGGAAGGATCAGCGTGGAAACGACCAGACTTCACATACAAAGCTTTTCCACCGGGGGCAAATCCCACCAGATCAGCCTTTGCCCCCCCCACACAGAAACAACAACACACGAGCTGTGTGTTCTAGAACACGGCTAGAGAAACAACACGGGTTCATTTTGTTTTCTCCACTGAATCAATTCACAGGAAGGAGACAAAAGCAAGTACAGGTAGTCCTCAACATATAAACATGACCGGTTCCTAGAGGTCGTTTATAAGTTGAATTGTTTGTAAGTCGTTATTTATTAAATTTCAATCTACAATCTACATTTTAGGCGATTTAAATGTCATTACTACAGTGATCCGTCGTTTATTTGTGCTTCAACATGAACAGTTTCACTACATCGCGGAGTTTTAGTCGGTAATCACGTGATACCGTACGCGCATGCATTTGGCTGATAGCTTCCGTGTTTTAAAGAAACACTTTATTTTAATACAAAAGTGTTTTAAACAGTCTATCAGTGTGGGAAAAGGTAATACAGATAGAAGGTGGTTTAACATCAGTATGGGGAGGTTTCATAAACGTTTAAATTACAGTGAATGATAAATATTTCGTCGCTATATTGTGGAATTTCGTCTTTTGTGACAGGGTTAGGGTTCATATGTTGAGGACTACCGGTGCGTTTTGCCGAAGCGCTGCTCCTACCTTTCGGAGCACGTCCCCCAGCTGCAGGTGGTCCTGCAGGAGCCTCCCTGAGTACACCAGCCGCTGGTCTTTGGACAGCTGCAGCACAAACAGCAGGTCAGAGCTGCTTCATCTGCTAATGCCCCCCCCCCCCACATCAACCAGGAAGTTCACTTCAGTCACCGGACACACCACCAGCGCACCCAAGAACAATCACGTCGCACAAGCAGGAACAGACAAGGGTGTGTTTAGGTAGTAAATTAAATGAAATAAAATCTTGGATCTTCACGAGGGCAGAAACTCCAAATCTGGAAGGAACCGATATCAAACCTGAAACATCCACGACTCTTTCAACGTTGTCTTTTAATTCAAAAACTTCAATTCTAACTGGATTCTTCATAAAACACCAAAAAATCTGGGAGAAGATGGTGAAACACAAGGGTGTCTCACCGGCTTGCTGGGGTACACGTTGGAGATATGAGCCTTCAGCCGCTCCACGGTCCAGTTGAGGAAGCAGCTGATGGTTTGGTCTTCATACTTCTGGTTGGGAGCCTTTATGACCAGGGTTACTGGACTATCAAGGGCCCCAGGGTCCATGGCTCATGTCAGAAGGTGGACTCTGATTGGATGGAGCTCACAGAGCTTAGTGTCAACAACTCAGGACTCACCTGAGGAAAAGCTTCCCTCAATTCATTCCCATTGTGGGTTCAACACAGCTAAAGCCTGCTGCGATGGGGGGGTGTGGGTCCCCCAACACTAAACCAGCCTCATCTGTGGGAGAAGGTGGGATTACTGGTGGGGAAACAAGAGGGAGCGTCTGAGTCTGGGCACAGAATTTAATCGAATAAAATCGTCACGTTAAATCCAGTCATGTGTGGTTGTGTATCATCATCATCATCATCATCATCAACACCTGAACATTTTAAAAATTAAAACCCAGGATTAACTTCACCAAGGACACATGGAGCAAGAAGGAAAAGAGAATTTCTTAAATTCTGGAGTGGATCTGGAATTTGTTTCCACTTTTCGAAATTTTTCAAGAGGAATTTTAACTTTTTCTTTTGGTCAATTTCACATAAACTAATTCCAAACTGGTTGGATGCATCGAGGATGAAATGATCGTCACTTCCTTTAACATCACCAGACTGTTGATCCTCATTTTTATCAACAGGAACTAAACTTTTTGACATATTTTTCATATTTCACCAGACCAAAAGGGGCGTGTCCTACGGAAGCTAACGGCTAACTTCCTGACACCTGTCATGTTGCGTCATCTGGACACGGAACTGTCAAAACAACAAACTGTGACGTAAAACCACAAATAACTAAGACTAATAACTAAAGTTACTAGTTATTATCTTACCTACATTGGGCAGTAATCACCTCTGTGTGTTAAGCTAGCACACACAACCCGGAACCAGCTTTAAAGGCTTTATGTTGACCCGTATCGTGAGTCCGGGTTAGCTTGTTGGCTAACGTTAGCTCCTCCGTTTAGCCTCATTTCCGCTAACAACATTTCAGCGGCTAACGCCCCGAGCTAACAGCAGGCTAGCGGAGCTAGAGCCTTGTTACAGCCGTGTTCCTCACCTCTTCTCTTGGGTTGTCCTCCCTTCGCCCCGCTCGGCTCGCCTGTCTTGTTATTGTAACGTCAGGTTCGACACCCGAAAATACGTCATCAACTTCCGCCCAGCTGCTGATCCGGAACCGGAAGGCGCAGTCCGAAAATATTTAAACGCTGTGCTTTTTAATTATCAGTGACTAAAGTAGTTACCTAATAACTGTTCCTTGTCACGTGACGCCACACTCAGAACTCACTGAGCGTGATGACGTCACGGCAGGTGTTATATCAACGTCCGTCATGTGTTAAATTCTGTGCCTACCTTCAACCGCCTGAATGACAAATAGTAGTCCGTAAATTGTGCCTAATTCAGACGGGCATTAAAAAATATGTATTTTTAAACTCATTTTCTGATTTAAATTTTTAAATCATGATTTATTTTACTTACCGTTTCCAAAAATGTAGTGGAAAAACCAAAATTTGTTGACAATAACTTTTATTATTTAAACTTTATCTTCTATTTTTTTCATAATTGACATATATATAATAATTAAACTAAAATAATTTTTAGTGACATCTGATTTTTACAGTCCTGCTCATGTGTTGCGAACTAAATATTGTTGGAGTAACATCCGCTTTGCAGGTTACAGGTGAATGCATTTGACCCCCTCCAAAAAAAAAGAAAAAAAAAATGAACGAAAATGGAACGAGGTTTAATATCTGGGATGAAGGCAGTATTTTATTGGACTGCAAAACACGTCTGCAAATATTTCTACTGTCAAAGGAATTCTGTGAGGAAAAAATAAAATTACTAAAATAAATGATCAACTAGCAAACTTGAATGATATTCCCATTGGTCGACTCATGACTAATTACTGTGTAGTTTTACACACTTTGTGCAGGACCTCCCTGGTCAAGTCTTTACTGAACTGGTTGATCTTCCAGTGTCCGGGCATCCATCCCAGCAGGAAACGATGGAAATCAGTCCAGGCAAACGCAAACATGTCTCTCCACTCTGTCTCTAAGGCAACAAAGTCCACGTCTTCTCCCACAGCCTGCTTCAACTCTGTGAAATAGTAGTCCAGCAGACCTGGAACCCTCTTCCCACAATCCCTCTCTTCCATGCAGCTCCCTAAGAAATACACCACATCCTTCATCCCGCAGCCCCCACCGACATACTGGAAGTCCACGGCCGCCACGTCCTCCCCCCTCGGGGAGAAACAGAAGTTGGCTAACTTGGCATCTCCGTGAACGATAGTCTTGAAGCAACACGCATTCAGAATCCTGTCGATGTCTCCGGCCGCAGCTTTAAGCTCGGCGTCGTCCATGACCTCCAGCTCGTCGGGCCGCGTCTCCAGGTGCCAGTAGGTCCCTACAGGCCATAGGCCCTCAGGGGCCACACCCAGGAAGAGCGCGTGGAAGTGGGCGAGCCAGCGAAGACACGCCTTTATTTCACCGTCCTTTACGCTGGTCCTACGAAGACGAAAGAACCTGATCGATCCGTGTCTGACCTTCAGAATATTAAATATAACGTTCAAACTACCAGAGATCGTACCTCCTCTGTCCAAAACCGACCACATCCAGGTCCTCCAGTACGATAAGCATCTCGTCTCCATGGGAACAGGCAGCCAGGCAGGTCGGGATCCTGCAGCTCCGATTGGTGGTGTAGTTCTGGTACCAGTGCGTCTCCACCTGGTAGGACCGGACCTTCCTCCGGTGGGAGCGGTCGGTGTTCCAGCCCCCAGGATGCTCGGCCCGCTCCGGGAACCGGACGTGTTTGACGACCACCGAGGGCCGGTTGCAGCCCCCCAGGTGCAGCCGGACGATCTCCCCGTAGCCGCTCCACAGAGTCTGGATCTTCTCACCGACGCGCAGCGATGAGGCGCCGCAGACCCCCAGTACCAGATCCCGGTACTCCTGCTTCATCTCCGCCCGGAGTCGAACCGGTTCAGGATCCGGTTTGGGTCTGAAACCATTTTTATCAACTCTGAGGTAAACGTTAGGCTGTTAAATCCAGTTTCACTTTTCAAACCACGATTTAAAGTCCTACCTGTCCCGGAAATACTCTCCCTCTAAATTACCGCTAAAGATTCAGCAAAAACAGAACCGGAAACAGATTTTCTACCGTTTTCTCTCTCGTAGGTTCTACGATGACGTCACACTCTGGAACGTTTCAGCAAAAAACACGCATTACCTGAAACGGAAAGACTCCCGGCTTTATTCCAACCTCCTGCTTCCCGTCGGTTCTACCTGAACATTTCAAACAGGAAGTGACGTCTTCTTCGGCCTTTTCACTGCGTCTCAAACGACTCACTGCTCCCACCACGTGGAACGTTGCCTCACAACATCCAGTTGATGTTTAATAATAATTTAGTAATGTTTATTATTATTATTATTAATAATAATAATAAAAATAATAATAATAATAATCTAATTTATTTATTCAGTTTAAAAAACAAAATTAAGACCTGAAACTACTCACTTTGGCTTTTATGTAGTTTTAAATACTGAAATTGGTGTTTTTAAAACTAATTGTCATTTCATTACAAAAATGTTTTTATGCATTTTAATATTTATGTAGTTTTTATTTTCTATTTCAATAGAGAAATTACTTATTATATTTCACATCTCATATTTACTCTATTAGAATTATCTGATTCCTAAGTTTTTTTTAAAAAATTTGTGTTATCATTTAATGTTCATGACTTGTTATTTGGTCTCTGAATAATCTACATTATTCTCTATATCCATTTATTTTCTCATATTTCAGCACTTCATCACTCAACCTGCCCAAATTAGAATCAACACAGTGTCTTCGAATCTCATTTAAAAAATGTTGTTTGTGTTATTAATTGCACATTGATTTCCAGTATGAAGAAGGTCAGGCTAAACAATAAAGCGACGTCTTTAGTTTGCCCTTCAAATACATTAGAATTAAGTTTGCATTTTTCTCAGCCCAGGATAGATGCAGAGTTCCACATGTGGAACATTTGCATGGATTTGTAGTTCTGAGACGCAAACTCACACATCATAGTGTTATAAACCAGTTCCTGCTACCGCAGCAGGGATTTATTCCGTTCTTCTGTGCTGAGCTGTTGAGCTGAGATGGACTCACTTAGTTTTTCTGGTGGGCCAGCAGATGAACGGGAGGTTTATTACATCCCGCGAAGCGGTGATGTATTGTAATTGTCAGCGTTCGTGTGTTTGTCCGTCCGTTAGTTTGTCCACCAAATATCTTCACAACTGTTGCAGATAGAAAGACGAAACAAAAGCTGTTATATTCAGGGAGGTAAGGCGATGAAAATTAAATCACAACCTTGACCTTGAAAAACTAGGTCAAGGTCACATTTTCACTTTTGTACCTTTCTAGGCACACATCTCTGAAACCTCATGACAAATAGAATGTCCACAAGTCCAACTTTATGTGCGATAGTTAGCACCTTCTTGTCTTTAGGTGCTAACATAACTGCCTTTAAGATGCAAAACGTTTGTTCGACATTGTGGCTTTGTTGGGGAGAAAACTGTCAAACATACAGTCCAGCACTTCAGAGTCACGCTGCTAGTGATCAAAGATTGATGGAAATTTAGCAAACTGAACACATTCTGTACCGAACAGGAGACACAGTACGGAGGATATTGATTGAAAATGGTCTACAGCCAATCAAGACGAAGTACACAATGTACTGTTAAAAAAAACAAAAAAACATGCAAAATTGTACTACAAAGATCCTCAAAACGAGGGACCAATGAAAGGTTTTGGCTTTGACGTGCAGCAAAGCAAACGTATGCAACATTCATTGTACAAACTATTTTAAAACTGCATTTATTTCATAACAGTAGATTTACTCTACAGAGACAGAAGGTAGTCAGTGGATTTAATTTGCTCACATGTGTGTTAAAAATGAATGGAAAATTTTTATGTGTCCTGTGGCGAAACCAACCAACCAGCTAACCAATCAACCAATCAACCGAACAACCGACTTACCATCCAACTAATGGACCAACTAACATACCAATCTACCAGCCAACCAACCAAACAACTGACCAAAGATAAAAAGGGAGAACATGTAAAACATTGTGTTTCATATTGATCACTACTCTGTTATTGTTGTTGTTGGCATCCGTTGCTTGTTCATGATCTCCATTGTTCTAGAGATGTCTGCTCTAGAGATGACTGCTATGTGTCGCTCCTTCATCCAGTTAAGCTCACTTAATACCCTCAATCCATGGGTGGTGGTACATCAACATTCAGATTTTTTTTTTGTAATTTTAATTTTTTTATACTAAAGTAATCCCCAAAGGGAAATTAAGAGATGGGTTAAACAAATATCTTTGCCCTTCCTGATGGATTTGAATAAGTTCAGTGGCAAATGAAGAGGACTGACACTGACCGCAGTCAAACCAGGACCCACCATACATACAGTAAGTCCGTTGTTTGTTAGTCACCTATTAATATACTAATGGAACTACACCAGTAAACTGTATATCCATTCAGCTTACAGGAACCATCCCTGAGTTCTAGAGTATGCTGGGCTGCCTGTAACACGCCAACTATGGAAAGAGTCATATTTCTACTTCTAATTGTTTCAGGTCAGTGTTCATTTGTTTTTTCCCATGGAAGATTACAAATGAGCTTTCTCATCAGATGGACTGACAAAATACTCTTGGAATCATGAAGTCATGGAATCATTCTTGCCTTTTCTCATAGGGCTGTGCTTTCTGTCCTCATGTCTGGTCCAACATCAATATCTCTTCATCCCAGAGTCAAAAACCTGGTTTGATGCACAAAGGTACTGCAGAAAGAAATGCATTGACCTGGCTACCATACACAACATGGAAGAGATGCGAATGACACTTAAAGTAGTTGAGGGAAGGTACGATGACGGAGTGTGGATTGGAATACACAAAGGGTATGATATGATTTGGTACAGCAGCCTAGATCATGGAGAGAGAGAAATAAGCTACTGGAATTTGGAAGGTGGTGGCTCCACAGCCTGTTTGGGTTACTCAAGTGGGGAATTGTTGAATGGAAGATGTAACACCAAGAAATATTCAGTTTGCTTTGATGGTAAGAGTACTGGCACAATGCAGGTTAAAAAAAACACAAGCAGGATTTATTTAATCATCTGTCTCCTTTTCAGGTAGCAAACATGGTCGTGAACAGTATGTGCTGAATGATTTAACCATGGCGTGGAGTGTTGCTCAAGATTACTGCAGGACCCATCACACAGACCTGGTCAGTGTGAGGAATGAGACAGAAGAAGACATGCTCCGTGAGGCGGCCGCTGGCCTGGAGGTGTGGGTTGGCTACTTCAGGGACAGATGGATCTGGTCGGACCAAACTTACTCTTCCTTTAGATACTGGAGTTCAGTGATAAGAGGCACAGAAAATGACAGAAAATGTGGTGCTCTGTTGAGAAGTAAAGCTGGTAAATGGGGAAAGGTGGCTTGCAAAGAAACTCATCCATTCATCTGTACCTGTAAGCAAAGACTTTCAACCTACATTCATTGTCTTGTTCATCTGTGATGGGTTTTTAAACTTTTTATCTTATTCTTGATAGTAATGTCGCAAACCTGTAGTTAAAGTTCCTTCATTTAGCTCCCAAGTCTCTGATTGGATAAATGTGGCTGATTTACTGCTTCAGTTGATAGAAGAATCTCAGCTAAAATGAAAGGAAAGGTGTACAAAACTGTGGCGAGACCAGCGATGTTGTTTGGTCTAGAGACAGTGTCACTGAGGAAAAGACAGGAGACAGAGCTGTAGGTAGCAGAGATGAAGATGCTGAGGTTCTCTCTGGGAGTGACCAGGATGGAAAAGATCAGGAATGAGCACCGTACATCAGAGGGACAGCACATGTTAGAGGTTTTGGAGATAAAGTCAGAGAGGCCAGACTGAGATGGTTTGGACATGTCCAGAGGAGAGATAGTGAATATATTGATAGAAGGATGCTGAGTTTTGAACTGCCAGGCAGGAGGCCTAGAGGAAGACCAAAGGGGAGGTTTATTGATGTAGTGAAAGAGGACATGAAGGTAGTTGGTGTGAGAGAAGAGGACGCAGAAGACAGGGTTAGATGGAGGCAACTGATTCACTGTGGCAACCCCTGAAGGGAAAATCTGAAAGGAGAAGAAGAAGTAACTATGTAACTATGCTCTGTCAGGGTGGTTATATCAGCTAAAGTCTGCACAATGAATTACTGTTGATTAGCCAGTCAATTAGCTAGCCATAGTGATGTTTGTATTGTTGTCACCAGACAGGCTGACAGGTTGTTGGTTTAACCTTTTGTAAACATGGCATTCATGGTCTAAAACAGGCTTCTGTCTCTTCTAACATCAGGTCCCATCACAAGAATAATCAAAATCAGGGTAACTCCACAGGAATCACAGTTGGATCTAAATGATCCTGCAGTTCAGGATGCAATATTGAAGCAAGTGAGTCTCCAGCTGTTGATGAAAATAGTGATGGCAGACTTATTTTACCAGTTTAAATACATTGATGTGACATGTGGTTGTATCCTCAGATTGGCTTGAAGCAGAGTCTCATGAGGGAAGGTGACGCTGTCCAAACACGATGGCGAAAGCATCCCGATGGCAAGGTTTTTATCAAGGAAGCAAACTGAAGTGGCTGAAGCGTGAAGACAATAAATAACATGTGAAACATTCAGAGGTTCACAGTAACTCACTGGAATCAGTTTTGCAGAACTTTTACCAATATGAAGAATCTAAGTGCTGCATTCAGAGTGATTCTTGTTCCTGACTGCAGGTCATCTTGAACAAACTGTATGTCCATTTCCATTGTCAAATAAAGTTTTTTTCCCCAGTAACAGCAGTAATCTATCATGTTTTAAATGACGTTTTTAATTTCTGTACATAAGACTCTCTAGATCTGCCTGTTCAAATAAAGGACTGAAGTAAAATCAAGTGAGCGTGAATGATACTTCTTCAACTAGAACATCTAGAGAGAGAAGAAGACAGTGGGTTTAATGTTTCATGTTTCTGCTAAAAATGTATGCAAATTTTTCGAATGACCAACCAACTGACAAACGAACAAGACCAGTCAATCAAGCAACCATTGACAGCTGGAACGTAGGATGAATCCAGATATGCCGAGGCAACTTCAACTTGACCACTGTGGGAATGATGACGTTTGTATTTTGAATGGGTCAGTAAAGTTCGGTGTCAGTTTCTTGGACTCTACCCGAAGAGGCAAGTCCTGGGTGAAAAGGCAGACTATGGACCACTTGCAGGGAGGGGGCACTGATGTGGTGGTGGTTTGCCACAGCTGAGCAGCAGACAGCTGACTGCAGGAAGGACGCTCTGGTTCGTGTGCAAGTCCTACAGCAGTGATGGATAAAGGGTTGGACTTACTGGCAGGAAGTCTCTTGGTCAAGGACAGGAACTGGGGAAGGTTGGAACCCCATAGGCACACAGGAAGGGTAAGATTTTTGTGACAGTGTCAGTGTGTCTACCCACAGAAGTTTCTTGGACCAAGAAAAAAGGGTATTGGAGGTCATGCAGGGGACAGTTCAGTTCTTTCTTTTGATTTGGCCATTGGATTGTGAGTGAAAACGTGAGGACAGACTGGCGGCCCCACCTGACCTGTAGAACTCATCCAAGAAAATGGATGTAGACAGTGGATGCAATGGATGAAGTGGATGAATGATAGATTTGTCATGGGATTCTGACAGACAGGTGGTTAGGTCCAGGGAGAAATGGGACCAGAGACAGTGGGGCACAGGTAGGGCCTGGAGCAGGCTGGCTGGGGCTTGCTGCAGATTGGTCAGGCCTTCACAAATTCCAGAGCATTTTCCTCCAGTGTGGGCCAGCAGAACCTCCATAGAGTCATGTCCTCTGATTCCTGGGTGGCAGGTGAGTGTGGAGTTGTGTTCCTCGAGTAGGACCCCCATCAGATCAGGATTGGAATTAGGGTAGGCAACCCATCAAGAGTAGGGGGTTACTTGATGACCAGAGGCAGCTGTGGCAAAAGGTGACAGAAAATGGCATGATGAAGAGGAAGTACCCTGCAAATAGATGAGGTGGAGAAGTACCGAGATTTGAAATGAGTGGTGCAGACGGACAATTATCATTGTTATTGTTGTTATCCTGTGCTTGTTCATGATTGCCATTGATCTGGAGATGTCTGCAGAATGTCATGATTCTGTTCATTTGGTATGTTTCGCAGTCTGTTATTGTGTGAAGCTCTTTATCTCTTGACAGGTCAAGCTGTGACAGAGGGTGTGGTTGGCTCCTAGCAGCTGACGAACCACACCAGTTCCCACTCTGCTCATCAGCCTCATCTTAAAAGGCCTGACTATTCCCTATTAGGGTGCCAGATTATTCCGTCCTGTTTCTGTAATGCGGGTGTCGAGGGTTTCTCTCAGTTACCAGTGCTTTTCTATGTTTTTGGAGTTTTGTCGTTTTTGCTCAGCTGCCTTTTTGTTATCAAACTCACCTGCGTTTTTGTTTAGCCTGAGCAATAAAGCTGTTGATTTTTACTCGTGTGTCGGTCTCTGCTCCTTGGGGTCCAGACTTGAACTACTCATAACACAGAAACTCTGTTGTCCAGTTAAGCTTGCTTAACACCCTGAATCCGTGGGCGGTGGTACATTAACATTCAGATGAAGAGTTAAACAAATATCTTTGCCCTTCCTGCTGAATTTGAATAAGATCAGTGGCAAATAAAGAGGACTGACACTGACAGCAGTCAAATCAGGACCCACCAGACAGTAGGTCCGTTGTTTGTTAGTCACCTATTACTATACAAATACAAGTACATTAGTAAACTGTATAGCCATTCAACTTACAGGAACAAACACTGAGTTGTAGAATACACCAGTCTGCCTGCAACACACCAACTATGGAACAAGTTGTATTTCTACTTCTACTTGTCTCAGGTCAGTGTTCGTTTGTTTTTTCCAGTAGGAGATTACAAATGAGCTTTCTCATCAGATGGACCGACAAAATACTCAACCTCTGCTCTAAGTCATGGACTCATTCTTGTCTTTTCCCATAGGGCTGTGCTTTCTGTCCTCATGTCTGGTCCAACATCAGTATCTCTTTGTCCCAGAGTCAAAAACCTGGGTTGATGCACAAAGGTACTGCAGAAAGAAATGCATTGACCTGGCTACCATACATGACATGGAAGAGATGCGAATGGCACTTAAAGTAGTTGAGGGCAGTTATGATGACGGAGTGTGGATCGGACTGCATAGAGGGGATGTTAAGATTTGGCACAGCAGCCTAAATAAGGAAGAGACAAAAATAAACTACTGGAATTTGCCAAGGGACGGCAACTACGGCTGTTTGGGTTACTCAGGTGGGAAATTATTACAAGACAAATGTCCCACCGAGAGATATTCAGTATGCTTTGATGGTAAGAGTATTTGTATAAAACTGGTTCAAAAAAGAACCACAAGCAGAATTTATTTAGTGCTCTATCTCCTTTTCAGGTAGCAAACATGGTCGTGAACAGTTTGTGCTGAATAATATAAATATGGCGTGGACCGATGCTCAGGAGTACTGCAGGACTCATCACACAGACCTGGTCAGTGTGAGGAATGAGACAGAAGAAGACATGCTCCGTGAGGTGGCTTCTGACCAGCAGGTGTGGGTTGGCTACTTCAGGGACAGATGGATCTGGTCGGACCAAACTTACTCTTCCTTTAGATACTGGAGTTCTCTGACAGGAGGTGCGAATAATGAGGAAATATGTGGTGTTCTATTAAGAAGTGAAGCAGGTCGATGGGGAAAAGTACTTTGCAGAGAAACTCATCCATTCATCTGTACCTGTAAGCAAAGACTTTCAACCTACATTCATTGTCTTGTTCATCTGTGATGGGTTTTTATCGTATTCTTGACAGTAATGTACTAAACCTGTGGCTAAAAGTCATTCATATAGCTACCAAGCCTCTTACTGGATAAATATGGCAGATTTACTGCTTCAGTTTTCAACAATTCATTCTCAAACAATAGATTCTTGATTTGAAAAGGGGTATTTACTTCTTGCTACTTTAATAACATGACAACAACTACGTAACTACGCTTTGTCTGGGTAGCTATATCAGCTAAAGTCTGCACTATGAATTACTTTTAATTAGCCAGCCAATTAGCCAGCCATTGTGAAATTCGTATTGTTGTTACTCGACAGACTGTCAGGTTGTTGGTTTAACCTTTTGAAAACTGCATTCATGGTCTAAAAAGGGCTCATGTCTCTTCTAACTTCAGGTCCCATCACAAGAATAATCAAAATCAGGGTAACTCCACGGGACTCACAGTTGGATCTAAATGATCCAGCAGTTCAGGATGAAATATTGAAGCAAGTGAGTCTCCAGCTGTTGATTAAAATACTGATGGCAGACTTATTTTACCAGTATAATGTCATTGATGTGACATGTGGTTGTATCCTCAGATCCGCCTGAAGCAGAGTCTCATGATGGAAGGTGATGCTGTCCAAATACAATGGCGAAAGTGTCCCGATGGCAAGGTTTTCATCAAGGAAGCAAATTGATGTGACCGAAGAGAGAATTCAATAAATTATGTGTGAACCATTCAGAAGTTCAGAGTAACAAACTCACTAAAATCAGCTATGTAGAACTTTTACCAATACGAGGAATTTAAATGCTGGATTCAGGGTGATTTTTGTACCCGACTGCAAGTCATCTTGAACATATGTCCATTTCCACTGTCAAATAAACTTTTTTAAAAAAGTATAAGTAGTACCCTATCATGTTTTAAATGACGTTTTTATTTTCTGTATGCAAGACTCAGCCTGTTCGAATGAAGAACTAAAATCAAATGAAAGTGAATGATACCTCTACAGTTAGGACATCTAGCGAGAGAAGAAGACAGTCAATGGGTTTAATATGTTTCATGTCTGCACTAAAAATGTATGCAAATTTTTCATATGACATGACCAACTGACAAACGAACAAGGCCATAGACCAATCAACCAAGCAACCAACATGCGAATTCTCCCGGAAGAGCTTGACCTTTGACAGGTGGAACGTAGGATGAATCCAAACATGCCAAGGCAACTTCAACTTGACCACTGTGGGATTGATGACGTCTGTATTTTGAATGGGTCATTAACTTCGGTGTCAGTTTCTTGGACTCTACCCGAAGCGGCAAGTCTCGGGTAAAAAGCCAGACTCTGGCCTATTTGAAGGGAGGAGGCACTGATGTGATGGCGGTTTGCCACAGCTGAGCAGTGGATGGTTGACTGTAGGAATGAGGCCCTGGTCCGTCTCTAAGTCCTACAGCAGTGGGTTATAAAGGGTTGAACTTACTGGCAGGAAGTCTCTTTGTCAAGGGCAGGAACTAGGGAAGGTCAGAACCCTGTAGCACACAGGAAGGGCAAGATTCTTGTGACAGTGTCAGTGTGTCTACCCACAGAAGTTTCTTGGACCAAGAAAAAAGGCTGTTGGAGGCCATGCAGCAGACAGCTTGGTTCTTTTTTTCGGTTTGGCCATTGGATTGTGAGTGAAAACCTGAGGACAGACTGGTGGTGGCCCCACCTGTCCTGTAGAACTCCTCCAAAAAAATGGATGCAGACTAAGGACTTTGGTCAGAGACCACATGAATTGGGAAAGCATGCAAAGGGAATACATGAAACAGAGAAAGTTCAGCAGTCTCCTTAGCTGAGGGACGTTTGGGCAGAGGCATGATGTGGGCTAATTGACAAACAACTATGGTGAGAATGATAGATTTGTCATGGGATGGTGACAGACAGATGGCTAGTCCAGGAAGATATGGGACTAGGGATGGTGGGGCCAGGTATGGGCTGGAGCAGGCCAGCCGGGGCTTGCTGTAGACTGGGTAGGCCTTCACAAACTCCAGAGCATCTTCATCCATTGTTGGCCACCCGAACCTCCACAGAATCGTGCCATTTGATTTCTTGATGGCAGGTGGGACTCTGAGCAAGGATGTAACCAGTGGATCAATCTATGTTGGGGTTATGATGACGAAGGCAGGGAAATCCGAAGATGAGCAGGAGCAGGAGGACTGCAAAGATGTGAAGTTGGATGGTCTATCGATGGTTGCCTGACAGAAACATGTGAACAGATGCCATCCCCCATGCCAAGGAGATGTCCATCAAGTGCATTGGCAGGAACAGGAAAGATTAGGGGAATCCACTGCATGGTTGGGCCAACTTGTCATCATTGATGTTGAAGTCTGAAATGTATGAAAGTTGCTAGGGTGTGGGAACCTGATGGGTTAATGTTAGGGATAGGGTTTAGGTTAGATTTGACAGACGTGTGACACACAGGCCTTGAGAAAGATGACTCATTAGTATTACTCCTTCTACTAGTTAGTCCAATCGTCTTGCTGCACACTGGGAGACAAAATTGCTGACCTTGATGCAGTAGAGACAGAGGTTTCCCTGCCGACATTGTTCTCTTTCCTCAGGTGTGAGTCCGCTGCATTGGATTGTCCTTATATGCTGGTGGTTTTGCGCCCCTGTGGCCACAGGAAGTGTGTTCTTCATTTGAAACCGACTGTCCACCCAGGAAAGAAGCTCTATTAGTCATTCCAGCAAGTTAGAAAGATCAAAAGAGACCAGTTTATCATGAATATAATCATCCAAGCCCAATAGGGACGCGTCACATTGTGCTGCCCAAGCCCAGGTGTGGAAGTCAATGGCATCGTCCATGAATGTCCATCCTGATTGACTCAGACCCAGTAACCTGATGTCAGCGACAGTAACCTGGAGGACCACACCAAACACCTTGTGGTATAAGAAGGGGATTACTTGATGACCAGACGCAGCTGTGGCAATAGGGTGACAAAAGTTGGTATGATGAAGAAGAACCACCCGGCAAAAAATGAGGAGGTGGAATCGTACTGAGAATTGAAACGAGTGGTGCAGACCGACAATTATCATTGTTATTATTGTTATCTGGTGCTAGTCCAGATGAATGGCAATGACGGAGATGTCTGCAGAAACTCTTTTGTCCAGTTATGCTCACTTGACACCCTGAATCTGTGGGCGGTGGTACATTAACATTCAGAAGAAAGGTTAAACAAATATCTTTGCCCTTCCTGATGAATTTGAATAAGATCAATGGCAAATAAAGACGACTGACACTGACAGCAGTCAAATCAGGACTCACCAGACAGTAGGTCCGTTGTTTGTTAGTCACCTATTAATACATGAATACAAGTGCACCAGTAAACTGTATATCCATTCAACTTACAGGAACCATCACTGAGTTCTAGAGTACGCTGGTCTGTCTGTAACATGCCAACTATGGAAAGAGTCGTATTTCTACTTCTACTTGTTTCAGGTCAGTGTTCATATTTTTCCCCGTGTAAGATTAGGAATTAAATATCCCACAGGTAAATGAGCTTTCTCACCAGATGGAATGACAAAATACTCAACTTCTGCTCCAATTCATGCAGTTATTCTTATCTTTTACCACAGGGCTGTGCTTTCTGTCCTCATGTCTGGTCCAACATCATTATGTCTTCATCCCGGAATCAAAAACCTGGTTTGATGCACAAAGTTATTGCAGAGAGAAATGCATTGACCTGGCTACCATAAACAACATGGAAGAGATGCAAACGGTACTTGAACTGGTTGACGGCAAGTACGATAATGGAGTGTGGATTGGAATACGCAGAGGGGATGTTCCTATGTGGCACAGCACCCTACCAAGCGAAGAGGGAAAATTAAACTACTGGAATTTGCCAAGTGATGGTAACTCCGGCTGTTTGGGTTACTCACATGGGGAACTGATAGAAGAAAGCTGTACCAGTCTGAAAGATTCAGTTTGCTTTGATGGTAAGAGTATTTGTACAATACAGGTTCAATAAAGCATCACAAGCAGGATATATTTAATGATCTATCTCCTTTTCAGGTAGCAAACATGGTCGTGAACAGTATGTGCTGAATTATATAAATATGGCGTGGACTGATGCTCAGGAATACTGCAGGACCCATCACACAGACCTGGTCAGTGTGAAGAACGAGACCGAAGAAGACATGCTCCGTGTGGTGGCTGCTGGCTATCAGGTGTGGGTTGGCTACTTCAAGGACAGGTGGATCTGGTCGGACCAAACTCACTCTTCCTTTAGGTACTGGAGTTCTCTGAGAAGCATTGTGAATGCAGACGAACGATGTGGTGCTCTATTAAGAAGTGACGCTGGTAGGTGGGGAAAAATGGCTTGCAGAGACGCTCATCCATTCATCTGTACCTGTAAGTAATGTGCTAAACCCGTAGCTAAAAGTCACTCATTGAGCTCCCAGGCCTCTTATTGGATTAGTGCGGCAAATTTACTGCTTCAGTTTCCAAAAAACCATTTTCAAGCAATGGATTCTTGATTTGAAAAGTGGGCATTTACTTTTTGCTACGCATATGGCATGGCAACCATAACTACGTAGAGTATTTATTACACTTTGACTAACTAATTTAGCACCATGAATTGCTGTTAATTAGCCAAGCAATTAGCAATTTCATTGATTGCATTTCATTAAATGTTAGGGTGTAAATTGTTAAACTATATTTGTTGGTCTATATGTATCATAAGAATTTTTGCAAAAGACATTCGAACAATAAATAGATCATTTGAATGAGGGGTTGACATTAGAAGCATTATCATGTTTAGCTAATGAGAGTAGATCAAAGCATCACCATAGTTGGATTTATACAGTTGTCTCTACAGGTAAATCTTGACATAACTTGAATTAAATAGTCTCCAGGTTAAACCGATGATAGCCATTCCCAGTTCTATACTGAACTTTGTTTATGAATGTATTTTCAATAATATTTGGTTACAGGTAGTCTTCAGCATACAAACACAATTTGTATGTTGAAGATGTTTGTAAGTTGAATTGTTCGTAAGTCGTTATTTATTAAATTTCAATCTACAATCTCCATTTGAGGTACTTTAAATGTCATTACTACTCTAAATACTAAAATAGTATTCCCTAAGACTGACCAGAAACAATTACAGGATATATAAACAAGACATAACAAAATAAAATACAAGCACAGGTTGTCTTGAGTTCAGTTGTTCTCATTTAAACGTTAGTTTTAAAAAAAAAATACACATAAAATGCAAATCAAATTTGACGTCAATTTACTTCACGTCTGTCCGCCACAAATACTGTACTGGACTCTAAAAGTCAATAGAAAACCTTAACTCGAAATCAGGTGAGTCAAGGTATGCCTTTAATACAGCTAACAGACTGAAGGGTTGTTGGTTTAAGTCGCTGTAGCAGAGTAGCTAATATTCCATGTACTAATAATTAAAGCTAATGGCATGCTACAGGTGGATGTTAAGGCACTACTGCCACCTACTGTAGCGGATGTGTAATTACACTTTATTCTTGTATGCAAATGAGGTCACAGGCCAAACAAGGAGGGTGCGCCACTATTTAACAACCACTGATTTAGGACAACCTTTTGAAAACTCTGCATTTACTGACAAGACATTTAAATTGTAAATTTAAGAGGTGCGACTAAGCCAGAGATATTGATGTTACAATCCCACAGTGAGACTGGCTATTAGAATTTTAACCTAAAACATGTCAGCATCATCACCTGCTGACATTCAACCTGGAATAAACTCAAATAATAGAGAGAGAAAATGAGTTTTGGGCATGATAATATAAATGCCAAATCAGATTATCTGTCTCCTTTGGAGGAGGGTGAGACACGTCTAAGGGCAGCAGCTGGGATCATATACTGTCCTGTCATGGTCTAAAAAGTGGTTCTGTTTCTTTTAACATCAGGTCCCATCACAAGAATCATCAAAATCAGGGTAAGCCCACAGGACTCACAGTTGGACCTAAATGATCCCACAGTTCAGGATGAAATATTGAAGCAAGTGAGTCTCCAGCTGTCAATTAGAATAGTGATGTCAGACTTATTTTACCAATATGAAGTCATTGATGTGACATGTGGTTTTATCCTCAGATCCGCCTGAAGCAAGGTCTCAGTGACTCTGTCCAAATACAATGGCGGAAGCGTCCCGATGACAAAGTTTTTACCAAAGAAACAAAATGATGTGGCTGAAGAGAGAGGACAATAAATAATGTGTGAACAATAAATAATGTGTGAACAAGCTGATAGAATCAGTTATGTAGAACTTTTAGCAAAATGCAGAATTTAAAAGCTGCATTCAGAGTGATTTTTGTGCCAGAGCGCAGCTCCTCTCGAATCCATATTCGTTTCTATTGTCAAATAAATGGATAAATAAATAAATAAATAAATAAATAAATAAATAAATAACCATCATTACGGTACTTCTCCATCATCCCCTCTGCATTGTGTCATTAATAGCAACAGATTTTGTCACTTTTTTTCTGTCAAAACTGAATAACTAAGCTAACACTTGTCATTAATAAAGGGAATTATAACTTTTCTTGAATTTTTCCAGTAGTATTTATTGTGTACAGTATTTCGGTATTACAGTATTTCTGTCCGGTGGACCCGGAAGTGACGCCTCAGTAAACCACGTGGTTTTTTACGGACCGCAAATTCTGAATGAACTTGCTAGATTTCTGTCGACCCGATCATGTTTGATCACAATAGGGGTTTATTCTTTATTATATGGCACAAATCCGTCTTTCAACTTTAAATAATTAGCTTGCCTATAATAAATTGTGAATGTAAATAATTTCTGTTTAAATTTGTGTTTTTAAATATGTTCTCGAACTGTTAGTGTAAGGACTTTATTTTTATCGGAAACCTGCCCCCCCCGCGCTAGAACGCGTTAGTGGTACATCCCAAATGACTGTCAGACTATTAGCCAGGCTTCATGCCCGAACACTGGCAGTCCGCTGGAGTCAGAAAGCAACGATTTCACCGGGAACGTTTTGCTTTTGAACCAGTACTGTTTGACTTTTAAGAACTTTTTAATATCATCATGTCGGCTTCAAAGAAGGGAGACCTGTCTCCAAGCGAAAAGGAGTTGTTTGAGGTCATTTCTACAGGTAAACCATCCGGCTAACGCTAATCTCCGCAGGATGTTCGTGATGCTCATCAAACTGATCCTGAATTTATTAACTAAATAACATTATTAAACATTCAGCTTCACTGATTTGTGAGTGCAGTATGAAACAGAAATCATTTAAATGTAATTAGCATGTGTGTTAGTTCCCTAACTTTAGCTCTCAGCTGGTAATATTTACATGAGGATGCTAACCTGCTAGCTTGCTGCCCACCTGTGTTTACTGGGATTACACGCCTTGTGGTCGTGTTGTCAGTGTGTTCAGTGATATTACAAGTTAATAAGAATGTGTTATGTAACATTTTGGATTTAAATCTTAAATGTGATGACTGGAGCTGCTGTCAAAACGTGGATGTTGTAGGAAACGTTCAGGAGGCCTCCAGGTTGCTGGGCTGCAGGGATGTCCGAGTCAACTGTCTGGATGAGGTAAGATCATCTGTTTTTTTAATTGTTCCAGTTTGGATTTCACACTAAAGGATGATCCCAGCAGTCATCTGAAGCTGACATGCCCCCAACCCCACAATGAAAAGGTGCTAGAATTTCATCAGGTTATGACACATCCAAGATGACCCAACATTTAAATAGTTTCCTCTGAGATTCATTCACTTCAACTCAAAACTGCTGTCATTTAAAAGGTTTGGATATTTTTACAATAATGACACGGGTAAAAAGTGAAAATGAGGCTGTTTCGGTGTCAGCTTTGAATTCTAAAGGAGATGAAACCGATGGAGACGTTTCTGAACACATTTCTTTTGTTTGGTGTCACATGTGTTGGACAAGAGGACTGGAGGGTTGTGGTGATGGTCCTTCACATCGGGCCTCCTGTCCGAGCGTTTGTCCACCTGTCACAGTCAGGTGTTTGTCACAGACGTCTTTGTGTTCATGCAGAACTGCTGATAGAAGTTTTATCATCTTGTTTTTGCCCCCCCCTCCAGTATGGGATGACCCCCCTGATGCACGCTGCCTATAAAGGAAAAGCAGACATGTGCAGACTGCTGCTGCAGCACGGAGCTGATGTCAACTGTAACCAACACGAACACGGATACACGGCGCTGATGTTCGCCGGCCTGTCAGGTGACTCAAGTTCTCATCACCGCTGCGGAATAATTTAAAATAAAAAACATCCCTGTGACTCGTTTCTCCTCTTCCTCGCTCCTGTAGGGAAGACGGACATCACATGGATGATGCTGGACGCGGGGGCAGAAACGGACGTGGTGAACTCAGTCGGGAGGACGGCCGCGCAGATGGCCGCTTTCGTAGGTGCGTCTGGATGAGACACTCAGTGGTCGAGTGTCGGCGTCGTTTGTGTGTTTAAACGTGATCCGTCTCACGTTCTGACGCGTGTGTTTACTGTTGCAGGTAGTCGTCAACATATGAACACAACTGGCTCCCAGAGGTTGTTCATAAGTCGTTATTTATTAAATTTCAATCTATAATCACCATTTGAGGTCATTTAAATGTCATTACCACTCTATGTTACTAAAGTAATGTCATTACTACTCTATATACTAAAGCAATGTCATTACTACTCTAAATACTAAAGCAATGTCATTATTACTCTAAATACTAAACTAATGTCATTACTACTCAATACTAAAGTAATGTCATTATTACTCTATATTACTAAAGTAATGTCATTATTAATCTAAATACTAAAGTAATGTCATTACTACTCTATATTCTAAAGCAATGTCATTACTACTCTAAATACTAAAGCAATGTCATTATTACTCTAAATACTAAACTAATGTCATTACTACTCAATACTAAAGTAATGTCATTATTACTCTATATTACTAAAGTAATGTCATTATTACTCTAAATACTAAAGTAATGTCATTACTACTCTATATTCTAAAGCAATGTCATTATTACTCTAAATACTAAAGCAATGTCATTATTACTCTAAATACTAAAGCAATGTCATTACTACTCTAAATACTAAAGCAATGTCATTATTACTCTAAATACTAAACTAATGTCATTACTACTCAATACTAAAGTAATGTCATTATTACTCTATATTACTAAAGTAATGTCATTATTACTCTAAATACTAAAGTAATGTCATTACTACTCTATATTCTAAAGCAATGTCATTACTACTCTAAATACTAAAGCAATGTCATTATTACTCTAAATACTAAACTAATGTCATTACTACTCAATACTAAAGTAATGTCATTATTACTCTATATTACTAAAGTAATGTCATTATTACTCTAAATACTGAAGTAATGTCATTACTACTCTAAATACAATACAATACTAATACAATTACAGGACATTAAAACAACACAGAAGAAATAAAATACAGGTTCAGGTCGTTTGGTTTACATTATGCATCAGTTTTCAACAAAAATACACAGAAAAATATGAAAAGTATGGTATGTTAGTATGAAGCACGTAGCATGTAGCTTACCTTTAGAGTGAAGAAACAGGAGCAGGAGGGAGGAGTTACTACAGGTCAGCATCAGAGTTGTCATCAGACAGACGTTGTTCTGGTACAAAGGGGACTGTAGGACAATCGTTTGTTTGTTTGTTTGTATGCTGATGACTACCTGCAATATTACTGGTTTGATTGGCCCAATATCTGCTTGTTACATCATATCATTATCCGTCGCTTAGCAATGACGTAACCCCCCCCACCCCCCCCCCAGGTCAACACGACTGCGTCACCGTCATCAACAACTTCTTCTCCCGCGCCCGGCTGGATTACTTCACACGGCCTCAGGGTCTGGAGAAGGAGCCCAAGCTGCCCTCCAAGCTGGCCGGCCCCCTCCACAAAGTCATCATGAGCACCAACCTGAACCCGGTCAAGGTGGGTGGCGTCTCCCACGCCCGATAAAACGAGGGGAGCGCCAGGCTGAGCGTCTGCTGTCACTCCACAGATGGTGCTGCTGGTGAGGGAGAACCCCCTGCTGGCCGAGGTGGGGGCGCTGGACAAGTGTCGCCGCGTGATGGAGCTGATCTGTGAGCGGTGCATCAAGCAGCAGGACATGAACGAGGTGCTCGCCATGAAGATGCACTACATCGGCTGCCTGCTGGGGAAGTGCTGCTCCTTCCTGAAGGACCGCGAGGACAAGCTGGAGGGCCTGGTCAGGAGGTGTGAGGATCAGACAAACAGCCTGGAGTCAGAAATCAATCAATCGATCAATCGAACTTTATTTATAAAGCGCATTTCATACAAAATGAGCAACCTAAAGTGCTTTACATAAAAACAATACAACATACGATTGACATAAGAAATATGGAGATAAAAGATGACTGTATAGATTAAAATTCAGTAAATAAAAGTAAAATTAAATAAAACAATTAAATTAAATAAAATTAAAGGTTGGACTAAAAGGTTAAAATAAATAAAATTCCATTAAAAGAAAGTCTAAAAAGGTCAAATAAATCCATAATTAGTATAAAAAGTAAGATTCAATTGATAAACCAGACTAAAAGGTTTAAAAAATTTTTTTTTTAAAAATTAAATACATTTTTAGTCAAAAGCTGAGCCAAAAAAGTAGGTTTTGAGTTTGTTTTTCAAAACTCAGAACGTTTAGGACGTCCTAAATGTCCTGCTGATCTCCTGCAGCCTGCTGAAGGGCCGGGATGAGGACGGCTTTCCTGTCTACCAGGAGAAGTTCATCCGGGAGTGCATCAGGAAGTTCCCCTACTGCGACGCCACCCTGCTGCAGCAGCTGGTGCGGAGCATCGCCCCCGTGGAGATCGTAAGTCCATCCCGTAGAATAGTCCAGAAGCTCGACCAAAGACGAGCCTAGAGCTGCGACCCCACGCCTGATCGGTTTGACTTTCCCTCGTTTCAGGGCAACGACCCCACGGCGCTGTCGGTCCTGACCCAGGCCATCACGGGGCAGGTGGGTTTCATGGATGCAGAGTTCTGCACCTCCTGCGGGGAAAAGGGAGCTGAGAAGAGGTGCTCGGCCTGCAAGATGGTGAGCAGCGCGTTTAGCTCGAATGAAACAACCCGGTTTGGACGTTTGTTTGTTCCCTCATTGGTGGATTTGAGCTTGGCGGTCTCGTTTCTGCGTCAGGTGATCTATTGCGGCCAGCCCTGCCAGAAGATGCACTGGTTCACCCACAAGAAGGTTTGCAAGACGCTCCAAACGCAACGCGAGAAGCAGGAGGCCGAGTCGGCCAAGCTGAGGATGCAGCAGAGCAAAGGTGAGGAAACAAGAGGAGCTCCTGACGTCATCAGGGTGTTTCTGCTCCCATTGGTCGCTGGAATTCAGGTTGATTGGGTGGAAGAGATGTTTGGTTCTAGGAGGAGGAATAAACTCTGAGCTTTCTTTAAAAATTTGCCTAACCTTTTTTCAATTCAATTCAAAAAACTTTATTTGTCCCCAAGGGGCAATTGAAAGCACGTAAAGCAGGATGGGTGTTGAAGTGCAAACATACAGAGTAAACCTAAAACATAAATAACAATTAAATATTAGCATAAATACACTGTTTATGTTAAATAATAATTCAAAACCTAGTTTACAACCTAAGTTGTTCAAATCCTAGTAGGTTAGTTCAAAAACTAGTTTGTTTATGACCTAGTTAGTCAGTTCAAAACTAGTTAATTCCAAACCTAGTTAGTTCCGAGGCTAGTTTGCTTAAAACCTAGTGAATTACTTGGTTCAAAAACTACTTTGTTTAAACCTAGTTAGTTTTAAAATCTAGTTCAAGAACAGTTTTATTCATTTTTTTCATTTTTAGCACCACATACTGGTTTAACCTTAAACAACATTTTAACAGACCATCCTTTAAGGTGTGGCGGATAATTTCAACTAAAAAAAACGATACAAACAGCATGAAAACTGTTTTATTCTAAATATAAAAATAGAGGTGAATCCAGTTTGTATCAACTTTATTAGCAGCGTCCTCGTGACGTCACAGTTTCTTTTTTTGTTGGTTTTATTAGCTCGGGATCTGTTTCTTGTCCCGTGTAAATAAAGTTTATTTGAATGTCCTGACGGGTCGACGTCACCACAAACCTTCAGATGCTCGTCTGTGTTTCAGTGGAGGCTGAGGAGGTGCAGGAGGCCTTGCAGGAGCTCTCGGTGGAGGAGGAGGAGGGCGCGGTCGCCCCCGTCGACTCAGCAGCAGAAACCTCAAACCCCGCCTCCACTGACAACTGAGGAGCGCCTGGGAGGAAGCCACGCCCCCCCCGGCGAGCAGCCTGGTGCTGACGCGATGCCAGAGGACTAGTGAAACATTCCTATTTATTACCGGCGCGAGGCCGTCCTGAGGGCGGGGAGACCCAGAGGCATGCTGGGATGGCGCGAGCCGCGGCGGCCATGTTTTTGTCTTTTTTTATTTTTGATAATATTTTCAGGTGGTGTCGTCTCCATTGGGGGAGAATTGCGTAAAGTTGTGGTAGAGGTCAGTCAGACGAATTGTGGGTAATGTGTGAAGAGAATGTGATTCTGCCTTAAGTAACCGTAGCAACCCAAGCAGAAAAGAGGTGACTCTGTAGCCAATCAGAGCCGTTGTTTGTTAGCAATACGATTGATTAGTTATTCTGGATGCTGTTTGTACCTCATGGGGAGTGGAAAGTGTGTCTGCACAATAATGATGACCAAAAATGTCTATTTTTAAATCTAGTGGAGGTAAAGACGAGCGTGTTGGTAGCGTGTGGCGATCGACGTCACGTGATTTGGTTTCCGTGACAACTGAATGTTGAGATTTGTCCTCCCGACGCGTCGAACAACTGGAGCTGATCACGTGAAATAAAGAATCAATCCGTCATGCAGAGTTTTCTCTTTATTTCTCACACATTTTTAGCACTTCCTCATCTCAAACAGGATTCTACTATTGGCTAAAACTGTCGATGTTATGTTATTTTTCTTTTCTGGAATATTTTGAACAGATTTGATCATTTCATTTTCTTGAGTTAGAGTAAGTTAAATTTTAGTCTGACGAACTTAAAATCACAACAAATATATTAACAAAATATTAACAAAAATATTAACTTGTCTTTTTGGAAAAACGTTCACTATGTCTTTCAGGCATGATGTTTCCTCTTTTTAAAGTTTGTATTGATTAGCCGAAAGGACAAAAAAAGATTATTCATTCATTCATTTTCTACCGTGATTATTCACATCTGCATCATCTAACTGCAATGGCAGAAAATGACCACCAGGGAGCGGACGTTCACCTTATTTAAATAGTCCCTGATGAATAAGTGTTTGAACTGTTTAGTACTTCTGCAATTTAGAAGATCAGAATTTTGGTGAATTCACTCAAATGTGTGAGAATGAGAAGAAGTGACTCATCTGTTTCTGTAGAGAACAGGAAGTTAGTGGGTTAGCTTAGTCTTAAGACAAAGATGTAAATCAGATGGCGTTTGAACAAGCTAACCGCTAATAGACACGTCTCGATTGTGAACACTCAACGCACTCAACATGATGGAGATGAGAGGATGTGGTTGGTGGTCAGTAGCAGGTTAGTGGTGGAAGAGGTCAGATAGGAGCTTAACCCAAAGCCCAGTCTACCAGTTGCTGCTGATGCTTCAACATACTTGACAATAAATCACCCGGAAACAGAATCGACTTCCTGAAGCCAGGAAACTCCCATGATCCTTGGGTGAAGTTTGTGAGAGTATAAACTGTCTGGGCCTTCAGGACGGAGATGTTAGAACCCATCATAACTGTTAGCTCGATTGAAGCTTCTTGGGAAACCAGAACATTAAGAGTTCCTTCAAACCTCTGGAGGAGGTTTGAGGTAAATATAATTTAGGATATACTTCCATGGACTATATTGGGTACCTCTGGTGGTCCAGAACCGGTTCGGTTCTGGACCATCAGAGGTACGAGGCCCAGACCACCAGAGGCATGAGCTGGACTACCGGAGGCACCAAGGGTAAATGTGTGGTTTAAAGCTCCTTAAAGGATTGGCTGGACTATGTAGACTATCTTGTTAGCTTTTAGCAGCGCTAATGGTGTTGGATGGACTTTAGTTCTATCTCAGGGTTAACAGCAGAATGGGACCCAGCCCTTCATCCCTTGTTGGTCTTTGGTTGGGATGTTTGCAGAACCCTGTCCCCTCCTGGCTTCGCTCCAGGTGTTGTGTATTCCACTTGTTACCCCCCCCGGTTGCCCTCGCCACACCTCCCCTCACCCCATCTGGGCGCTTCCTCATTACGCACACACTCCTCAGCAATCTGCTTGTCAGTGTGCTCTTAACCCGACCACCTTTCATTTCCCATGAGGGTCAGGGGCAACCCGGAGTCCTCCGGTTGGCGCCGAGGGAGGAGGGGGGCGTCTCTCGGCTTTCTGTTTCTTTACACTGCAAGGAGACAAAAGCCGGGTCCTATCATTTTCACTTTCCAGGCCGGCCTCGGAAGGCGCTCGGAGGGGCGTCGCAGCGTAAACAGAGAGGAGCGGCTGTGTCGTCCTTCATCCCGCCTCGGAAGTGGAGGGAATTAGCCTCTGGTGTTTGTGCTTGAGCCGGAACAAAAGACAGGGGAAACAAAAACACACACTGCTTTTAATAAGACGCTGCGTCCATCTGCCCGGAGACTCAAAGCCCTGAGTCGGGATGGAAACGTTTGTTTGAAGGCTTGAGTTCACATCCGATTGGTTCACGTTTAAGAAAATACAATAAACACAGAAACACATGCATTTTTAGGAATACTGTTTAATCCCAGTGGATCTTGTACAAATTAATTATTCACTATGTTCAGGCTTCAGTTAAACTGATCAATGATTAGGTCAAAGACATTAAAATTATTAAATAAAATATAACTTCTGCATGTCTCCGGAGCGTCTTGCCTGTAAGTCCTCTGGGATGGGGTCCAGCAACCCCCGTGACCCTCGAAAGTAGAGGAAGCAGTACAGAAAGTGAATAACAACAACTTAATCTTTTTTTTAATGGAAAGCTTTCATTCCTCTAGTATTTTTTTTTTTTTTGTTGAAAGACTTTGTTCCAGGGATTTGCTCCCGTTTAGCCGCTAAGAGCGTTAGCTTAGCACGGACGCTAGCGTTCAGATCTGGCTTCCACGTGTCAGCTGGGTTTTGTGTTGACAGCCAAACCTCGATGTCAGCACCATGTCCAACAAACTGTTTATGGTTTGTTTGCTTTATTAAGATTTAATTTCTTTGGAACCAAGAGGACAAAATTCCGGAGCAAGAAAATGTAATTTTAGCCGCGCTGTTCTTTTATCGCCTCGCCACAGAGTTCGGAGTGATGAGAAACTTCTTACGTAAACTAAACGCGGAACTAAATAAATACAGCATTTGACGATGCAAAATTTCGCTGTCCAGCGGTAAAGTGTTTCCTCCTCAGGAGAAAAGGAGCATCCCGGCCCGACTCCCCAGGAAGGATTGCATCCCTAAAAACCCACCGGTGACGTCCGTGTCAGCTTTCCTCCTCATGAGCGCCAATTAGCATTTTTGTCAGAGCGGTAAGACGAGCCCGAGGTTGTAGGGTCGCACAAAGACTCCAGTTAGTCTGGGCTCTGCGGTCGTTGGAGGACTGAAGAGGAGACCGAGGGAGGAAGACGGCGAATTACAACTCAGACAGTATCGGCTTTCCATCGCCGCCGCGACGAGCGCCTGAAAACACGAGGTGGAGAACGCCCAAAGAGAAGCCGAAACTGCGAGGTCGAAGACAAGCCGCCGCCTCAGGCCTCCAGCTGTGAGCACGTGTCGGATTTAATCCTCCATCGCCGCCCGAGATGACGACTTATAAAGAGCAGCTGTGGCCCGGATCCGGGTCCAATAGCGTTCGCCGTCATATTCTGAACAACATATCCCAGAAAGACCCAGTTGGGTTCTGGGTAGACAGGAAACAGATGGAGCTTCGTCAGGTGTTTTGGTCGAGACTCGAACCATTTACACTTGGATAAAAAGCTATTTTCCTCAATTTGTCTTGATTAGATTATTTTTATTGAGCAAAGAAAAGTCTTTCCTTAATAAACGCTTCTATTAAATTGAGTTTTTGGCCTCCAGGAAGGTTCTGATGTCATGTTTGTTTGTTTTATTAGCAGAATTAAACCAGAACTCCTCGATGGTGAGAAAAACAGAACAGTTTTTAATGCAGATGTGGTTAAAAGTTGGATCCAGGACCAAAAAAATAAAAAGGAATTCCCCCAAAGGGGATTAATAAAATTAATAAAGGATATTTCTGCTTAGCTGTGAAATTCAAGAAGTTCGGATGAATTTTTTTCTCACAGGAAGGAGGTTCTGGGTTCGAGTCCGTTAAAGTAAAGATGTGGAATATATGGGGGAAAAAAAATACACATTTTTATTTCTAGACTCTGATCTGTTGTGTTTCATGAACAGACTGATGTAACACCGCTGGAGAGGAACCAAACCTCAAACCACATGTTAACGAACCGCTGACTCACCCCCACCACCACCATCATCATCATCATCATCATCATCATCATCATCATCATCATCATCATCATCATTACGCGTCCCGAGCTCCCCAGAATAAAAGCGCTGGGCGGGGCCAAGAGGAGCATTAAAATCCCCTTCGACCAATCAGATCCTCCGGACGGAGACGCACCTGAGAAGCTGCCAAAAACTCGAGGAGGACTGTCGGTATAAAAGCACCGACCGCACGCGCTCCCGGTCCATCAGCAGCCCGCCTCCGCATCCAACCCCCCCCTTACCCCCCCAACCAGAGCCGCCATGCACCTGAGCGCGTCCGAGTCCTGCCCCTCCCTGGTGATCCTCTGCGTCCTCCTGAGGAGCTGCCAGCCGTTCAAGAACGACGCCACGGAGCTGCTGTTACCCCACGGGGGCGCGCCGGTATCGGAGGCGCAGCCGAACGTCACCCTGAACCGGGCGCGGAACGGCGGCAGAGGAGCGGCCAACGCGGCGGGGGCGCACGACAGAGGCGGTTAGTGAGGCTGTGTGTGTGTGTGTAGGTGTGTGTGTAGGTGTGGACTTTCAGTTCTTTTTATGCACTAGAACTTATGAGAACCAGAACTTTTTGAGACATACCAGCTCCTCCAGATGAAATTAATTTCAACTTTTTACCTTCTTGTTTATCTCATTTAATCAAAATTTCATAAAAATCATCAAAATAATTAATCCTAAAAGTAATTTCCCCTGGGAATATCAAAGATTGTTTCTTTTCTAAGTCTAAACTCATCTATCTTCATTTACTTGCTCATAGTCAAAAACTGTTAATCGGTTTAAACCAAACGAGGGAGTTTGGCTTAAACCCAGTTAAACTCAGTAAAACCCGGATTTAATAATCCTGCAGCTGTAGAATAGAAACTAAAGTCTCTAAAAGTCTCCCTGCAGCCTGAGGTTATGACTGGATCAACTTCTTTAGAAGACCAGAGAACGTGTCTCCTGTCTTGGTGGGACGACCCCCAGCTGGGGGTCTGACCACCACCTGGTCTTAAGCCCGACCCCCCTGCAGGTTCTCACTGGTTCTCTTCTCTCCTCAGAACGTAGTCAGATCGGCTGCAGGGAGCTGAGGTCCACCAAGTACATCTCAGACGGCCACTGCACCAGCATCAACCCCATCAAGGAGCTGGTGTGCACCGGAGAGTGTCTCCCGGCCCAGATGCTCCACAACTGGATTGGTGGCGCCCACGGCAGGAAGCTGTGGAGTCGCCGTGGCAACAACCAGGACTGGCGCTGCGTCAACGACAAAACCCGCACCCAGCGCATCCAGCTGCAGTGTCAGGACGGCAGCAGCAGAACCTACAAGATCACCGTGGTCACGTCCTGCAAGTGCAAGAGGTACTCCAGGCAGCACAATGAATCGGGGGCCAAGTTCGAGCAGCCGGGGCTCCTGGCACCGCCGCTCCTCCACAAACACAAGTCGAAGAGCAAGAGGAGGCTGGGGAAGAGCCGGATGAGCGAGAACTGGCACGAACCTGAGCCCTGAGGGCCGGCCAGACGCCAGACCGCCGGAGGTTTGCTGATATTTGGACGCCGTGTCCAGAACAGTGGATTACGTCTGGGCGCGGCCGGGACCGGGTTCCAGGTGACGCTGGTTCCTCACTGCCACGGAGAACGCCTTCAAAGACTATCTTTTACGTTTGAACCCAGTTGGGTTTTAGACACCGGGAGCAGAACCAGGTTGTGATTCGCTGAGCTTTTGGAGCTGCGAGAAAACGACTTAAACCAGACTTAATCCAGACATGCTTCTGTTCCTTTATTCATCACACATACAGGTGGAGATCTGCTCTGTCAGCACCAACAACCAGTAAAAAACAACCTGTTCTAAATATGTGTACAAATATCAAATCCTTACCTGTCTTTTAATGTATGGCCATGTGTATAAAATTTTACTATGTAAGATTTATGATGTAATATATTTTCTGTGGCTTCATATATTAGGAGTTTGCTTAAGCGGAAAAAGCTTTTCACCAGTTTGTCCTGTAACAACTTTATATGAAATAAATATCACTTGTTATCACACACTTAGCAGACGCCTCACCAGGTTTCATGTCTCACCGTCGGACCAGTGTGAAAGTCATGATGAGTTTATTCCAGATTAATTTACATCAGATGTAGCTGAAGATATTTCAGCAGCTCAAAAATATGAAAATTTTCCGAAAGCCGCGAAAGACTTAAATCCTTTTTTAGACCCTTTAGTGGAAAATGCATTTTGACGAATAAAATAATCATTAAAACAATGTCTGCTGAGTCAACTTTCTTAAGCTGTGATTATTTTAGTTTGCACATTAAGATTTATTGGACATGAATATGTGACTTGACATTGCCGATAAGTTACTGAAATACATTTAAATAAACTGTTAGAATGACTATAGTCTAAACTCTTGTTCCTCCAAGGCAGAACATTAAATGTCTTCCATGCAGCAAATCTGGATCCCCATCCAAAAGTACTAAATAGTCCTCATTGATTCATCTATATCTGCACTACATTAACTGAGCTCCACTCTGACATATCAATACAATAAATGAAAGGCTGTCTTAAACATCATTATTTATGGATTATTACCTCAGAAATTATAGGAAAAGGTCTAAATTCTGCCTCTTTATCTGGACGCACATGAAAAATAAAAAAAGTCTTGTCTGATAAATGGGAAATAGTTTGTTTTTTCATGCTTAGGGGAAAAAAAATACAGATTTTATTTTTATCTTGTAGGAGCAAATTATTTTGATGCTCAAGGGATTAAAATTGTCTCCTGACAGCAATTTAAGAGCTTTAGAAGAATAAACCTAGGGAGTAATAAATATTGTAGTAGTTCTTTACTAGGATTTAAATTTTCTACATATTTTTACAAATTCTCACTCCCTTTAAAACTGACGGCAGTTTTTAGTGACCCTCAAAGTGTTTATTTTGAAAGGATTCACCGGAAGTGCGCTATTAAATTATAAATTGACGGGACGGTTTTGCAGCTTTTCTTCCAGCCTCCTTCCCGGTGCTTCGGGGAATGTGAGCGGCGTGTGGTGACCCCCCCACTCCCCCCGCCGGTGAGAGGATGGAGGCGAGCCGCCTGAAGGTGGACGGCCGTGACGGGGAGCACGACAGGCCCGCTCATCCCGGGACTTTCCCAAGCAGAGCAGCCGGGAATAGCGCTCCAGAGCCGGCTGGACGTAGCATCGACTTCCCGGTGTCGGTGGTGCTTCCTGCCGGCGGCACCGGAGAGAGAACCGGGCTCCAGACGCCCAAACAGTTCTGCTCGTTCCTGGGACGGCCGTTAATCAGCTATACGATCCAGGCTTTCGAGAGGTAATAATAATATTTAATAAAAGTAGGACTAAATATGGTGAAACCCCCAGTCTGTGGGGATGACGTCACGGTCAGGACAGGAAGTAGAACTAATTTCATAACGACAAACCACATTAAAAGAATGTAAAATGATTATTTTATAATTATCAGGGGGTAAAATTCAAAAACTTTACACACATTAAAATAATTTATACGTGATACTAATTATTCTTATTTGTTTATTTATTATAATACAGCCTTTGTGTTCCACTGATGCCAAAGCATGATAAAAATGGTTGAATGAATGATTACATTTATGGATATAATAATAACAATAATAATAATAATAATAATAATAATAATAATAATAAAATAAAAAATATCTTCTTTTCTTTGCCTTCTAAGAAAGCAAAGAATAAGATTTTCCCAGTTTAAAGAAAACTTCCCATTGAGATCACAAATGATGAAGCTGCTGAAGTCGTAAATTTTTATATGCAGTGGTTTGTAGGGTAACATTTATGAATAATTCTAGAAGAAAAGTCTTCCTGTCTGGGTCAGGGGAGGCTCCAGTGAGGAAGTCACGCTGAAAGAAGTATTTTTAAACGGTACTACTGTCATTATTCAAGTTAACTAAGTATTAAAGTTCTTAAATAAATATTATTCTAGTGATAGAATCCTCTACAGGTGTCATATTTTTGACTCCATGACTTTATTCTGCAGATAAATAATATAAAATCTATTTTCTTCATGCCTCTTTCAGTCACTTATTTATAATTCAATGCAAACCATGTGAACATTTAACAGACCTGTTTCTCAACAAGTGAACAATTATGAGTGTATTAGTCCTAATTCTAAACTACAGACGGCCGTCGGTGGGCGTCGTGTTCCAGTTGTGTTCTGAGTGGATCCTCTCGTCTTCAGGGTGTTGTGGATCCAGCGCATTGTGGTGGTCGTCGCTAAAGAACACCTGGACCTGATGACCGACATCATCCAGCGGTTCCGACACAGGAAGGTGGGCGTGGTCCCAGGAGGCTCCACCCGCCACAGGTCCATACGGAACGGGGTTGTGGCTCTGGGAGACGGGGAGGGCGGCAAACCGAAGGTGGTCATCATCCACGACGCCGTGAGGCCGTTTGTGGAGGAGGACTTTCTCTACAAGATCGCCACAGCTGCCAAGGAGCAGGGGGTCAGTTTGAGAAAACACCTGGTCTTTGTGTTTTTGTACCAAACACAAGATTTAATTATTATCCGGTCTCACTGATATTGTATCCAGACTCTTCCTCCCTCTGGAGGTTGTTCTATGATGAAGACTCTCTGCTGTATATCCGTGTTACTCTCTGCTTGAAGGGTCAGAGTTGAAACCTCAAGCTGTGTTCTTCTTTGAGGTAGCCCATAGCGGATGCTAGCTCCGTCTCTTCCTGGTTGGGGGTCGTCTCAAGCTGGGGGGGTAAAAAGAAGCATCCAGTTCCCTCCTGAAATTTACAGGCGGCAAAATGGAAAACATGAGGATAAAGAAAAGACGGATTTCTTTGTTTGAATCTTATCGGAAACGCTCGACTCATAAGACAACTCAATAAAAACATATAAACGTCTCTTTGTTTTAGGCTTTAATGTAAAGATGTGAGTTTTAACTTCTCTCTGACTGTCAGCAGCATGTGGAAATAATGTCTGCAACAAAATCAAGCAGACAAGAGCAATCAGTGGAAACGAACTTTTGTTCACGGCAAACAAAATCTACTCGAATGTTTGACGAAGCCGATAAAATAATAACGATAATGTAATAACAACTGATAATGTAATAACAGCTGACAACATAATAGCTGATAATGTAATAGTTACTGATAATGTAATAAAGGCTAGTAATGTAATAACATCTGATAATGTAATAACAGCTGATAACGTAATAATAACTGATAATGTAACAACAGTTGGTAATGTAATAACAGCTGATAACGTAATAACAGCTGATAATGTAATAATAACCGATAACGTAATAACAGCTGATAATGTAATAGCAGCTGATAATGTCGTAGGTCAATAACCTAATAATTGGCCAATCACATAATAAAAGTCCTGAACTGATAATGTAACAAATGTTGGCTAATAACTTAGTAACTTAATAATTAGGGATCAGGGTTAGAGGTTAAGGGTTAGGGACTTTTAACTAGAATGTAATAATTAGGGATTAGAGTTGAGGGTTTGGGACTTTTGAATAAGAACATAATAATTAGGGGTTAGGGTTCGTGACTTTTTGCTAATGATGTAATAATTGGGGGTTAACGTTAGGGACTTTTGGTTAACAATGCAATAATTAGGGGTTAGGGTTGGGGGTTGGGGTTTACATTACATTTCAAAAATGGGTAAGTTTATTATGTTATCGTCTGTTGTTGAGTTATTGGCTTTAGCAGAAGTTGCATCTTGGGAAGGTTTATAATTTATCTCCAAAGCTTTGGCTGTCAAACCTTCAGGGACCGTCAGTGTTTCCAGTTGCTCATAACGGCAGGTTGTGTCTATTTCCAAGAGAGAGTCAGATTTTAATCCGTCCTCAAAGAGGAAACTACCCAGAATGCCAGCAGTTCTTCTTTCTTGGATACCCGGCACTGCTAATCAAATCACCCCTGTCGCTCATTCCTCTTCCCTCCGTGTCATTTAAGCTGAGAACTGGAGAAGGTCGATTACAGCGTCTGGAGTAAACACATCCATCATGGTTAGCTGGAGCTACAAATCAAGGCCTTCCACCTGGTGGGGTGACAGCGGCGCGTGACTTTTGTTTGTGTGCTTTGTGGTAAATTTTTCACCAGTCAGCACGAATAAAAACAGACCAAACATCAAAACACAACAACGTGAGTTTTTCCAGACGGGTTCTGACCAAAAGAAGACAAACAGTTCCTCCAGTCGCACCTCCAGCTCACACACAAGGCAGGCGACGGAACCATGGCTCCCGCTGGTATCGTTTATTTCCTCGGTGACGGATGGAAAACGTGGGAGCAGGTCGGCCTCGTGATGATTCATGACCAAGGGGAGACTCTGGTCGCTCAGGCTGTGAAGAGAATCAAGCGCTCCCTGACACCAGGCCAACGTTTATGATGTGTCTCTGAGCGTGTGCTTGGTGATGAACTTTCGCGGCAGGCAGTCTGGTCTTCATTATCTCGCCAGCGTGCGCGCTCATGGCAGAGCGCCCGTCACCACCGAGACGCCGCAGATTAATTTTGATTCTAACAGCGTGTGAAACACACACAACACGTGTTTGCTTTCCTTTCATTAAGCAGACGATTCACCCGTACGCGCTCACCACCGCGTAATGGAAGGATTCTAACACTATTATCCCAAAAATGTTGAATATTTTGAGTCCCAGCGACAGGCGGTGGGAGCAGCGTGCGCTCCAGATGTAGGGATAAGATGGATTTATTGTTGTGTTCTGAAGTGACGGCTGACTCCATAAAGTTTGATCAGGAAACTACTTTGTCTGTCAAATATGCAGTTGTGACTGAAGCCCTGTCGGGATTGTTTGGCTGAAACGACGGACACTTTTTCTCGCGTACGGCGGCTCGCGGTCTTTATCTGCTTCGTTGAGATGTTGACGCGAGGAGGGCTCAGTGTCACGACGATGTCAATCCAAGATTCTTTTCGAATTACGTGATTCAGCTTTTTTTTTTTTTTTTTGTAAATTGTGCATAAACTGGATCCACAGATATAAGTATGGATATATAACTATAGCGATCCATTCTTGTTACTCACTTTTTTTTAACCTTTAGGTCTATCTGTCTGCGTGTCTGTCTGTCTGTCTACACCTATCTACACCTATCTATTTACATCTATCTACACCTATCTATTTACATCTATCTACACCTATCTATTTACATCTATCTACACCTATATATTTACATCTATCTACACCTATCTATTTACATCTTTCTATCTACACCTACCTATCTGTCTGCACATAGATATGTGTAGATAGATACATCTATCTACACATATCCATCTATCCTCCTATCTATCTACACCTATCCATCTAACTTCACCTATCTATTTACATCTATCTACACCTATCTACACCTACCTATCTATCGCCACCTATCTATCTACACCTATCTACCTGCACCTATCTATCTACACCTACCTATCTATTTACACCTATCTATCTAGCTACACCTATCTATCTACACCTACCTAACTATCTACACCTACCTATTTACACCTATCTATCCATCTACACCTATCTATCTGCACATATTTATCTATATAACGCATCTGAAAGGCAGCACTCATCAGAATTCCCTCTTAACTGTCCACAGTTCAGTTGTCAGGAAAATGTTCCTGTTTTCTTTCCATAGGAGGTCAAAGCCAGATCTGACGACCTCAGAATCATTTTTGTCTTTTGTCGTCTTGTCATATTTAATTTCATACTTCGAACTCTTATCGTTGCTGAAACGGGGTGGTTGCCGCGTCTGGCAGACTGTCTAATCTCTGGACAGATATTGCATCCACCTATTTTTTTCCAGACACTTTGGGGCGAACACACGACCATCAGATTGTAACGTTGGCTGCGTTCTCTCCTCGTATTGGATTTCATTCTTCTAACTTTTATCATCGCAGACAAACGAGCAGGATTACCACATCATCAATACACGTTCAAGCAGTTCGGTCTGGCGTCCTTTTTATTTTTATTCTGATCTATATTTACATGCAATTTGCTTTTAAACCTTTTTGTTCTGCTTTTTCACCAAATGTTGAAATGAAAGCAAAGATTAAAGTCTTAAATAACATTTCTAATGTCAGATTTTATGGACTGTGATACTTTTTGAAAGCTTTGTGAGCAAAAATGCCTCATAATTCATCTTTTCATTTAAACTCTTTTACTTTATTGAAAACAACTATTTAAACCCTTATTTTATTTCAGGCTGCCGGTGCTATACGACCCCTGGTTTCCACGGTGATAGCCACCACATCCGAGGGCTACCTGGACCATTCCCTGGAGCGAGCCAAGTACAGAGCCAGCGAGATGCCTCAGGGGTTCACCTACGACGTCATCTATCGAGCCTATCAGAGGGTAGCGTCTGATCAGTTTATCTCCAACACGATAGACAAAGCTGCAGGGCAGGAAGTCTTAAAAACTCCACTTGGCATCGGCGCTATCGCTAACACGTATGGGAAAGAAACACTAATGTTAACGTGTTCTGCTGCGCCGCCACAGATTTAGACGATGGAACAAAAGTGAAGGAAGCGTCCGTTGGAAAAGTGGTGAAAGCTCCCTGAAATGAAATGGCACATTTAGGTGGATTGGGATTAATAGTCTCAGCAGTTGAGTATGTTTTAATACACGCACCTGAAAGATGGAAAGAACGTTTCTGCTGACGTTAGCGCTCCATGTGTTGATTCTTCCCTGGAAGCAGAGGCCAACTGCGAAGGCTTGGCAAGATGATCCAAACCAATTTAGGGCGAAACTGAAGTTGCAGAAAGTCGACCTTATTTATTTCTCAGACGCTCCACTTCAAGCGTGACTCCATTGGATGATTCTTCAGATAGCGCCATACAAACTGAGCTAAGAGCTAAAGCATGCCTCCAATTGGAGCCCCGCTTGTCTGCAGTTATTTTTATACCTGGCACATATGGATCCTCAGATTGATTGGAGAGCTCTTGTTGTCTTTGGCCTTCGCTGTTCGCCTGAATGAGCTCACATTTGGGCGGCGTGGTCAAGAACTGTTGAGGTGGCTGGAGGAAAAAACAAAACAAAATAAGTTTGGGGTTGATTTAGAGTTTGTCCCCCGCCTTCCTCCTCCCGGTGTTCTTCTCCTCTTCAACCTTTCAAAAGATCGGGGGAAGTGTCAGGTTAGGACTGTAGGACATCTCCGCCAGCTTCACATTTGTATCTTGACATCCATTGAGAGCAGAAGAACTTAGGGCGGAAAAGACAAAGAGAGGACACTTTATCCAGTCCCCAGTGAGAGCTTTTGTACCGCGAAAAAATGCCAAAGGTTAAATTACCTCAAGACTGCAAGAAAACTTCTGCAGTAATTTTTCTCTTCTGTTCCAGTGTCCCTGGAATAAAAGACCCCTCTCTTTTCTAGCTTGGTAAAATATTACCCAGGTACAATCTCAGGTAGCACCGGTTGGTCTTTGTAGTCTCCACGACGGTGGAAACAAAATGATCTCATCACCACAATTCAAACCCCCGATTTCACCCGTGTGATGAGAGGGTCTCCAAACGTGGCAGATATTAGTGAAAAACATTAAACGTGACGTGACCTAAGCCGACTTAAACCCCATTCAGGATGTAAGACGCAATTGCACGAACACGCACAATAAGATGTGGCTGGCTAAATTAAAGTAGTGTGTCCAGCCGGCTGAGTTTGGGTACAAACTCCCTTGTACTTTTTCATTGATTTGGTTTGAAGCTGCTTTAATCTTCATTATTGGCATCCAGCCCTGTTCTGTTTTAGTCACACTGCTCTCTGTTATGTTTGCAGCTGTCGCCAACAAAAATGTCAGACAAACCAACTGCAAACAGATAACGTAACGGCAGACGGACGAGCTGAGCAACTATCTGGTGAACAGATTGAAGCATCCAGCATCTAAAGAGCCAATTATTTTTCGTAGGGAGTTGTGATGTGGAGCTAAGCCAGCCCCGACTTTATTAAAACAATCAGAATAAAGTTCTGTCTCAAGTAGACCCAAAATTTGGTTATATATGCAAAGAACTCAGTTATACATGGACAGAACCAGGTTATATGTGCATGAAACTACATTATATGGGCTCAAACTCAAATTATATGTGCACGATCTCCTGATATCATGTTGATATTTCACTAAAACCAACTGACAAAATTCTTTCACACCTTAATGTTGAGTGGCATAAAAATGTATTGAGCAGATTCATGGTCTCTGGTGGATGAACCTTCTCTATTGTGTTACAGCACCATTGCTCAGAAATCAAACTTTGTTCAGGACACGTCACAAGCTGTCTCATCCAGAATTAAATATTTCTAACTAGAAAGACTCTTGATTATTTGGCCTATCAGTGTGTGTTTAGCGTTCCTTGCTATCAGTATTTGTGTATGTGGATCAGGACATCCAGTTGGAAGTACTGAATAGTCTCTCTCTGTCTCTCTCCTGGTGTTTCCTCTGCAGTGCAGCGAGTCAGACTTTGACTTTGGCACCGAGTGTCTCCATCTAGCTCTGCAGTACTGTAGCACCAATGCCAAGCTCATCCAGGGGCCGCCAACACTGTGGAAGGTGAGCTCACCAGGGGTCTGGTTGGGGTTCTGGATTTGGTGGCATATTGGCTAGTTTAGCCATACTGTATGTCAGCTATCATATGGGCACAAACAAAGAGAGGATTCCTGGCAAAAGAGGAAGCACTAAAATATCGAATTTGACAACCAGGATAAGCAGAAATAAGTTTGAATATTAATCTGCGATCGGATCCTCAATCTGTGTTTCTAAATCACGCAAAGATTTTTTCGAAATAGAATTTCTTATCTTGCCATGAAGATGGTTTTTGGAGTTGTATGTCTCCACCTCAATTAAAGAACACTTTCTATCCAGAAATTATGCTTCAGTCTCTCTGGACAGTTCAGTTTGTCTTTTACATTCTTACTTGGGATAAATAGAGATATGAACCTGTGCCACAAGTTATTTGACAACTATTTGTGAGTTTGGCTTTTCTTTTTCTCCCTATTTGAGTCCTTCACTGGACTCTACAGAGTCCAGAGATGGATTTAAAAACAAAGGGCTGCAATTTAGATGCAATTTTTGCGTAAATATGTCTTGATCTACCTCAGTGAGGGTGATTGAAATCTTATAAATAACCCAATGTCTAAGGATAGGAAGAAGTGTCTGACTGAGTTATAGCTTTCTCTACATTAAGACTAAAATACCCAACTTTAAATCAACTAAAATCTTCAAAACTGGGACACAATGATCAAAAATGTTTGATATGACACCTGAGGCAGAATTAAGAATGTAATTTGTGACAGTTTGAGATCTAGGCCAACAATCACCCTGGTTCAGGTAAGACTTATTTTGTGTTTCGGTGCTTTAGGTGACTTTTGAGGTAATCAACTGACAGACACTTCTATAGATATCTGATATTTAGATTTGTTCTGTTTTAGGTGAGCTGATCCTTTAAACCCAACATGTCCTGTCTTCCAGGTAACCTACAAACGAGACTTGGCTGCTGCAGAGTCTATTGTCAAAGGTGAGATCTCTCTAGATAATTTCCTGTCTGGACTGTATGCCGCGGAGTCTTCTGATGTCATACTCAAAGAGAAAAGCTAAAGACCAGTCAGACTTCAATAGAATAAACCAAAAAGTCCTCTGACTGCACTCCAGGGGAGCTTCGTTGGGACAGGATGGATGTAAACAGGCTGCAAACACAACTTAGAGCAAGTCAGGACAAAAGAGACACAATGAGAGGCCTAGAACCCAACAGCCCTGCGCTACACCCCGCCTGCACCTGGACTAACAGCTAGCTGTTTGATGATGACATAAGGTGCGCAGTGATTATTCCCAGAGCGACCAACGTGAATGAATTCATTGTGTGGAGGACGTGGAGAAATGTTTCACATCTGTCAGTACAAGAAACCGACTGGTGTTTCAGTTTGTGTGTGTGTGTGTGTGTGTGTGTGTGTGTGTGTGTGTGTGTGTGTGTGTTTCTGCGTCTGGTTGGAAAGTTGTGTTTGTGTGGATGTTTTATGAAGTGATTATAGTCTTTTAAACGAGGTTCCCCAATCACACCAATGTCAACACAAGGTGTAATTTAACACGATGATGTCATAGTTCTTCATAGTCTTCATCAGTAGCCACCCACCGCTGCTGATGTCACAGGATGTATTTGCTCGAATCGACCAACTTCCCTCCTTTTGTCTAACTTGACTTCCCCAGCTGTTTATAGGAGTCGTTGTTTTTACGTTTCCAAGACGTAAAAGTTGACGACATTGGCTAGACTCATCTTTATGCAGAACTTACGAAGAACAACTTATACCGGTGGTTGTTACTTTTAAGTGCAGTGATATAATGGAGGAAATTGCGCTACCTTGGCAGAGATATGTACATGGGCCTCTGCCGGTGGCACAAGACGAAGTTTCTAACGTATACTTCTGCCAGGTTGCGCTCATGCACACCTCCACACGAGAAGTCTTCAACCAGTCTCTCTGTTCCAGAGACCCTGTCCCGGTCGGCCTGCATCATCCCAGCTCCGTCCGGAGAAGCCGTGGTGCTGGCCGAAGCCCTCCGGAAAGCCCTCGGAGCTCTCGGCACGGTAAGACCGTGACAATCACAGGAGATTGTGTCGACCGAGTTGATGACAGCCATGCTGAAGATCTACGTGTGTCTGGTTTTACTTTTCTCTATCTCCACATCCAACCCTAACCCCCCCACACAAACCCAACGTGAGCTCTCCTTGTGTGGCCTGGTGGTGAGACTTGCCATCTGTGGTCAGACCTCTAATGGAGCCTGTCTGGGACATCCACTCTCTTCAACTTTCCTCCTCCTCATTTATTCCCTCCATCCTGGTCTTCCACCTCTCACTCCCCTGCCTGCAGGAGAGAGCAGATGTCATATTTCCTGTTCTGTGGGGCTTTGGCTTGATGAATTGAGTGCTTAGAGATCGGTTCTTGCCTCCTCCTCATCTTCCTACCAACTTTACTCAGTTAGTTTTGACAAGCTCCCAGTTTCAACAACAGTTTAAATCCCTCCTCCGATGCCATTTAGAGGATATGGTCAGAAGTTTGCTTTATAACTTAAAGAAATGAGCTAACATCAGGGTTTCCCTTACATCCATTTATTTGTGGCACCACACCGCCGTGTTAAACATGCCTTCCACCTTTTAATTTGGTGTTTTTGGAGCTGTGCCCCCCCCACCCCCTACAAACACATTATGTGTTTCCCACACATAGACTTTACTTGGGTGGGCCACCTAGGCCATCCAAGACGACGGTCGTATATTTTTGAGAGCCATTTCATTCGCTTTTGTATTAATGTTTTAATCTGTCCAAGAGGACAAGGCCATCCATGATTGATTATATTGTGGATAGTCTCCGCTATCTCAGCCCCTCCCATCTGAAAGCCACACATGGTCTGCAGAGAAATTGAGAAGTTGTTTCTCGTATTATATTCTCATGTGAAGGCACTGATGACGATGGGACTTTTCTCGTCTCATTGGGCAAAATTTTGGCGATGTTTGTTTAAGGTTGAGCAGTAGGTGCGCTTCGCTGGTGTGGTGCCAATCGGTGTTGGTTTTAATGCTTTCGCACGACGTCATTTACAAGAATGACTCACTCTGTTGTGAAACAGTATCAAAGTTCCAAAATTTGGAATTCCACTTAATAAAAGCTGCGTGATGAAGACAGACCATAAGGTGACACGGTGAGAGGAAAACAAGGCCAGGCAGGGCGGGGTAAGCCAATGCATCTAGGGGGGAAAACAAATTCTACCCTCTGCTTTTTTCCCCTGCTGTTGCCCAACTCTCTGTCTGCCTTTTTCCTTCCCTTTCCCGTTGAGTTCCTTGAGTCATCATGTTTGTCAGAGCAGCGTCTGGTTGGTGTCTCCACTGGGAAGCCAGGTCTCGCTGATTCTGGTAACTTTCTGAGATCCAAAGTTTTTCTCCAGGCAGATGCAGTTTCTATATGCCACCAGCTTCCAAGAAAACTTTACGGATTTTAGTTCTTCTTTTCCTTTCGGCTTTTCCCTTCAGGGGTCGCCACAGCGAATCAATTGTCTCCATCTAGCCCTGTCTTCTGCATCCTCTTCTCTCACACGTGTCAAAATGTCCTTGCTAGTTCCATGGCTAACTGATCTGACAATGATTTTAGCTCCAACCAGTGAGCATCAGTTCATCTAGACTCGTACTCCATCCTTTTAAGTGCCGCTATTTCATGCTCAGTACTTCTCATCCAGACCAGACACTTGCTGACAAGTGGACCACACATGTCTGCATGTATAGAAGTATGTTTTCCTGGATCACGCCAAGGTATTTGTTTTCTTTGAGCGTAGCCGTTGACATCGGAAAGGTTTGGCGGAGCATCCTGAATTTCATCTTTCCAACGCGAATCAGACAGTTGATCTTCTTTTCAAGTTTCTCCAAGTCCTTCATCAACCCGTGTCAGATGGGTGGATCTTTCTCTCCTGTGCTGGACGGGGCTCAGAGACGGATTGGGGTCAGTGTCGCCCTCCCTGGATCAACTGATTGGAACCAGCCCTGTCTGTGCTCAGGTGGACGGTCGGGTAGGGTTTCTCCGGTAGGCGTGTTCCGAACCAGACACATCCTTTACAGGGAGTTTGGAAGAGAAGGAGAAAGGACCGGGAGATGAAAGGCCAGTGCAAGAAGTGGAAAATGAGGAATGACCCTTATCCTGGTGTCATTCCATGAATCTGATAGTGGGATGAGAACGGCAGGGTCACCAAAGCCTGGCTGAAGGCCTAGTTAGTGTGTTCGTGTAGTGGTGGACGATTTGGCAGCACTTGTGAGGAAGAAGACGCACTAAGAACAGGATAAAGAGATTCTCTTAGCAGCTAAGAGAAGAAGTTTGAATCCAGTGTCATAGGAACATGTTGTAAGATGATTTGAAGCAGTTTTTATGCTAGTTGGATTGTTTTATTTTGTTGTATTTATCCGTCACACCTTAGAGGACGGTCCATGAAACAGATGACATCCTCTCATTGACACACCGCGACGTTTAAGATGAAGTTTTATGATACTGGACAGTATTTTACCAGGAGTCCAGATATTTTATGGTAAAAATATGCTGATTTATGCAGTTAAATCTTGTATTGGTTTGGAATGATTATTGCTCATTTTACAGCTAGTTCTGTAGTTTTACACCAAATGCCCATCTGTTCTGGTCTTTAAGGTGCTGAGGTTTGTGATGCTAAAACTTCATATTTAATCATTTAATAAACAACGAAATTCTAATAAAGCAGCTGTAGTAATTTAGAGCAAAAGCCTAATCGCAATCGCGGATGATAAAATCCTCCTGCATCCCGGATCAAAGCAAACCCTCAGACTTATGGACCATCTGATGGTTCTAATGATAACCTGAACCTATCAGGAGCTCCGTCTCAGTCGCTCAGCGGTTCCTCCCCACCTTCATCTTGATGATGACAAGGAATGACTTCAGTTTGTGCTCACAATTTACCTCATTTAAAGTTTACCTCCTGAATGCTTTTAAAACCCTGACCTTCAAATGTGCTAAATCTGCTGTCATTACTTTTACATTAGAACTGAGTTGCGTCAGATCTTGACACCAGCGAAGGCTCAAACATTAAATAATGATGTTGGACACGATCGTTTAAACACACACAGTTTGTCCCTGATTTGTGTCAACGTTGGGATCTTCTGAACTTTCCTGCTGCGTCGGCAGAATGTCGACATTTGTGGTTTTTGACTGAAACGTCCCAACAACTGTTGGACCCATTGCCACGTTAACGCCTTCCTGAACTTCTCGTCCAGTTTCATTCAACCGGGTCGAAACTGTAGTTTCTTCAACGCTTTGAGTCGCGAGAGAAACCTACCAAATAAAGCCAGCCAATCACAACAGAACAGAGCTGCACTGATTGGCTGCGATCGCCTTAAATTGTATTTTATCACCCGGCTAGTATCTGAAGATAGTTAGCATTACTGAAACAGTAGCCAGCAGAAGCTACCGGTCACGAAACCTCTCTGTATTGAATTTATCACGTTAAAAATCAACGTTTTATATAAAAACGACTGTTTCTTCATTTAATGACGTAATCCCGCTCCAGAAATGAGCTAATCTGATGATGCAAAATACCAGAAGTGCTACATCGGGGTAATTCTTCAATTTGAACACTGTCTTGTTGAAATTGGATGTGTCCAGACCACGCTCTGGTCTTTTTAAACACCTTCAAACCGACTTTCGTTGAGTCTCTCGTCGACTGCCGAGCTCTGAACCTTGTTTTTCTTGCGTCCTCGGAACGGTTTGGTAGCGGAGCCTCTGCGGTTTCTTGGCCATCCAGGCCACGTCTAAATTTAAATAAACATTCTTACTCCAGGATTTCATGCCCAACCTGGTTTAGATCATGTCAAATTTTTTAAACCCTGCAAATCTACATTTCAGACTGAAATGATTTTCCTCCTGTAGCCACGGGCAGTTATCTTTCAAGACCAATTAACCCTCTGACATGTGTTTCCCATATCCATTTCACATTTCCAATTACTTTCTGTTATTTCACCGCATAGAACAACTGTACCTCCATGCCAAACTCAGACTCTGGATGTTTATATCTGTGTTTATTTCCTGCGTGTGTGAAATTGTAGTACTAGGCTGTAATTAGGGGCACAACAACAAAGACCGATTTAAATCGGACCTTGTGGACCCGGAGTGTCATTTGTACGCCAGGGTCGACAGTCGATGGAAAGATCGGGGACTAAATGTCCCGGTTCTCTGAGCAGAAAAGCTTTTACGGCTCTTGGCCGAAGTCAATTTTTGACTTAATTTGAACCATAATGAAATTTAAGTTGGCTTGTGTCTGATCGCTGTCCCCGGCTTTTTTAATAAGACAGAATTTTCCGACCCGTTCAGACGAATAACGGAGTCTTGAAAAGCTTTCTTATTTGAAAAAAAAAAAACATCTTCCATTTGTTTTACTAAGCCTCTGATTACAACTGATAGAATAAGCCACTGAGATGCATATTTTTTTTTTTTTAAGGATTTTCTCTAATCATAAAATGTTAAAAAAAAACAAAAACAGGTGGTCTACTCTCACAAACGAAATGATTGAAAAAGTGGCTGAAACGCAAACCAGATGGCTCTTGACCTTTTGAATGCTGCAGTCAATCAGAAGCTGCGAGTGCGATGCGTTACGACCCTAGCACCGCCGCGCTCGCCTTAACCGTTATCAGTCAGGGTGAAATAATGACAGGATTCGAATATTTGACATCCGTCTTTACAGGAGCTGGACGTCATCCCAGATCTGATGGGAGAAAACACCAGGTGTCTGCGAAACTGGAACGTCATCCAAGTTTCTGTAAGTTTCCGTTTTAGCTACAACTTAAGATGCCTTTATGAGCGTTCTGGCCAAAAGAGCGTCTAGAGCGGAGATTTATAACTTTATTCTTGTCCCTCTTCAGATATAAAAATGTTGTCTTTGCTTTAAAGTTCTTATCTGGTGTTTGATATCCTGGGTCTACAGGTCGACGGTTCCCGCCTGTCTGAAGTGGAGACATTGCTGAGCAATTTGGAGGCAGTAAATCAGACGTATCTCCATCCTCTGGTTGTGATCTGGGTAAGATCACATCCGTCCTGCAGTTACAGAAATGACCATACAGACCAGGAGTGTGCTCAACATTAGCATGCTAATGTTTTCCAAATGACACCAATGTAATTGTTGTCATTTCAGCTAAAATGAAAGGAAAGGTGTACAAAACTGTGATGAGACCAGCGATGTTGTTTGGTCCAGAGACAGTGTCACTGAGGAAAAGACAGGAGACAGAGCTGGAGGTAGCAGAGACGAAGATGCTGAGGTTCTCTTTGGGAGTGACCAGGAAGGATAGGATCAGGAATGAGTACATCAGAGGGACAGCACATGTTAGAGGTTTTGGAGATAAAGTCAGAGAGGCCAGACTGAGATGGTTTGGACATGTCCAGAGGAGAGATAGTGAATATATTGGTAGAAGGATGCTGAGTTTTGAACTGCCAGGCAGGAGGCCTAGAGGAAGACCAAAGAGGAGGTTTGTGGATGTAGTGAAAGAGGACATGAAGGTAGTTTGTTTTGATGGAGGCAACTGATTGGCTGTGGCGACCCCTGAAGGGAAAACCCAAAGGAGAAGAAGAAGGCTATATTTTATTCATCAGCACCTGAGACGTTGCTTCCTCTATTTGTGTCGCGTTGTTTTCACTATGCCCTGCCCTTTTAGGCCACGAATGGCACTTCCTGAGTCCGTTCATCCCAATCGGGGATTGCAGACGTGGAGACACCAGATAAACCGAGCATCGCGACCCGTTTTCAACCGGTACGGATGCTAAAGAGGCGTTAGAGGGGGGGTAAAATCAGTTCAGACACCTCCAAAGCCTCGTAATCATTGTAGAGAATTAAATATACCACAGCTGAAGCTGTTTCGTTGCTCGCTTTAAAGCATCACGATGTAATGATGTGCGAGAAGAAAAATTAAGGTATCGGAAAACAAGAATATCTCTACCAAATGTCACAGCATTCCATTCAGAGGTTGTTTGTTGCGCTGCGAACCGCAGACGTGAACCACATGGTGGCTGCGGATGAGAAGTCAGGGGATCAAAGTCTGCAGGTTACATCATCCGACTATTATGAACGCTTGTGCAGAGTTTCATGGCCATCCATCCAGGAGTTGTTGAGATGTTTCAGTCTGGACCACAGCGGTAGACGGACTGGCTGTGCTTCAACATGTCCAAATCTGTCCTAAACTCCCCGGACTCATGTTTCCATCGCTCCCCCTGACTCGGCTGTTTGCGTCTGAAGTTTTTTTTTTTTTCAACCAGAAATGAAGACTGAATGCGTAGATGTTAGTAGGTAGAGACCACAGCGAAAGTCAGCCTTAAATTTTTAGCCTAAACTCCCAAAGTTTTGTCAAAATAAACGGTTTTCTTTAACACAGAAGTGCTTTAAACAGTCTATAAGAGTGTGGGAAAAGGCAATAGAGAGAAACTCCACTTTATTGTCCCCAACGGGGAAATTATCTTTTCACTCAGACCATACGGTACATATACTGTATATGTGTTAGACATGCATGTACATATTGTGTACAGGCCCCTGAAACAAACGCAACACTCCACTAGGGGCCTGCGAGCAGGCAAATTAGTACAGGGGAGGTAGAGTGATGGGCAGTGACTTCGGGGTTTGCCCCAATTGAGCAGCTTGTAAGGGACGCCGTGCTCAAGGATACCTCGGTAGTGACTGGGAGGTGAGCTGACACCTCCCACTGCCAGCTCACATTCCAAAGATTGTTGGCGGGAGTGGTTTAATTTCAGTATGGGTTCATAAATGTTTAAATTACCGTAAATAATAAAATAAACAGTTCTTTGCAATATTGCAGAATTTCTTTTTTACAGGTGATCCTGGAATGCATTAACAGCGAGTAACGAGACATTATAATAACTAGTGATTAGTTTGAGTGTATCCATCCACCAACTAGCGATGGTGGGTGTCCTGAAGCACGACTCGTATCTCAGATTTTGGTCGTATCTCAAACGAGAGGTTCGTAGAGATTTGACAGGATTTTCATTCATGTACAGTAACACCTTGAGATACGAGTTCTTTGAGATGCAAGTCGCTCTGTCCAAAAATATGGACAGCGTGACGACTCATATCTCAAAGAACTCGTATCTCAAGGTGTTACTGTACATGAATGAAAATCCTGTCAAACCTCTATGAGGTGCCATCAGGACATTTTCACGCCGAAATCACCTATAGGAAACGGAGGGGTAAGAAAATACTGATACACTTAATAATATCAATATTGAGCTTGATGATTAGTTAAAACTGTTCACAGCAACATGCTTGTTGCGAACGCACCCTGAGAAGTTATTGCTAGAGTAAAAACCAGGGCAGCTCTATGAAACGATTGTGGTACATTTCCTATTTGTCGTAGAAATGCGGGACAGCGTCTATAAAACGCGTCTCGTATCGTTTCCCACACTCCGAATGAACTTTTCTTAGCATATTTCCGAAAACAGACATCTGGTACAGGACAGATTCTGTTACTAAGATATGTGTTCTTCAAGGAGAGCCAAATCCTTTCTCTTTTATTTTTGGGTTGTGAAAGTGTCACTTGAAGTCCACCCGGGCACCTCCACGAGCCCGGTGGGTGTTTGGAAACCCGACCCCTCCCAGGGGAGCGCTCCAACTCAGGCCTCGCTTACTCTTTAAACCCCCCCCCCCACAACCAACCCGAAAGGAAAAAACGAAAACAAATCGATCAGATCGGCTCCAAGAAACATTTTAGTGTTTTTCAAAAAGGAACTGTTTACACGTTTTAATGTGGAAAATTGACCTCGTCAGCTGAATCACGGAGCGAGTGCCAAAACATGTCCAGGTAATGTGAAAGAAATGGAGGCCGGTGTGTATCCATCACTGCAGATGACACACACACACACACACACACACACACACACACACACACACACACACACACACACACACACACACACACACACACACGTTTCCATAACTTCAGAGCATGTTTAAATGACTTGAATTAATTTCTCCAGGCTTTACCCAAAAACCTAACTACTTCTTGGCCAACCCTAGCCGCACATGTAAACACACACACACACAGACACACACACACACACACACACACACACACACACACACACACACACACACACACACACACACACGTAAACATACAGTCTGAGGCTGTGGTTTAGAGGGATCAACTCCCATCCACACCAGAACAAAACCATTAGAGTTCCCACAACTCCCACAGTCAACATGCTTATATTTTCCTCCATTCTGTTTTCTACTTCTAGTTTCCTGCTCTATTATTTCCTCTTTCTATTTCTGCTGTTCCTCTTTTATTCTGATTCTGCCTCTAGCATTTTATTTATGTTCAGGTTTTTCTCTGTTGCCGTTTTCTCCATTCCGTTTCACTCGTACGATCTACTGTTTGAGTTATTTTCTATTCCATGTGATTCATTTAGGTTAATATAAACTACAAGACATAAAACTATTAAACTATTATAAAACTAGACAATTTGTTAATTTGAATTGTAATAAGAAGCCATTTAATTCATAATAAGTTAAATAACACCAAAGGATTTGTAAAACAATATGGACTCTGTCCTGTTTCCTAGTGTCTGGATTTTCAAACCAGATTTAACATAAAAGGAAGTCGATTTGATGGAGCACGAAATGTTTTTTAGTTATTTAGGTATTTAAAGTTAGTTGTTTTAGGTCTTCATTGATTTGATCATCAAAGATGTCCTAAGGCGTCATGTCCTAAATAGAACATTTTCAAAAGCGCGATGCTGGCTAGTCGGTCTCAACAGTCGCAAAAACTGTGAAGTTTCAGGAGAGATGAGGAAGAAGGTGTTTTAAACATGTCAGACTGGGAACAGTTTCTAACGCATTCCTAAAGCTCTGGGACTCCACGGATCCATCGTGAAACACATTAGCTTCAAATGGAAAAGACTCAGAACAATCGTGAACCTTTCCAGAAGTGGCCAACCTTCCAAAACTCATCCCTAGTGCACAATAAAGGTTGATTTGGTAAGTCACAAAGGATCCAAAGAAAACATCCAATGTACTGAAGACCGCTCTCGTCCTCAATAAGGCCAATGTCCATGGCGCCATTGTTCGGAAAGTGCTGGATGTCCATGGGAGAGTGATGAGGTGCTTTGGCTTACCCAGAAGAACATTAGCTTGTCTGAACTTTGCCACAAAGCAAATTTGAAGACCATCAGAACTTTGGAAGAAAAGTCTATGCACCAACGGGTTGGATGTTAAGCTGGTTTGGAAGATGGGAGGTCCTAAACCCAACAAAAAGAACACGATACCTTCAACCAAGCATTGAGGTGGCAGCGTAATGTCGTATGAATGCTGCTTCAGGCCCAGGAAGGCTCGCCATCATTTAGGCAAACATGATTTTTGAATTCCGGGGGAAAGTTCTGAGGGAGTACGTCAGGTCATCTGTCTGTGAGGTGAGGAGGAAGTCCACCTCTGGCTCCAGAGGAATAAAATCAAAGTCCAGACCTGAACCCCACTGAGGTGCCGCAGCGGGACCCGATGTGAGTTCATGTTCACAAAACGACGACTTGAAAGCAGATCAGGCCAGAATTCAACGGCGGCAGTCAGAGATTGATTTCCAATTATCAGGGATGTTTTGTGAGAATCATTGCTTCTAAATAAACCAGCTGGTAAGTTCAGGGGGCAAAGGTATCCGATGTGTACTTTCCCTACTTTCTCATAATAACAAAAAAGGTAACAGTAAAACTTTCTCAAAGGTCTGGCTGTGTTTGATTTTTGTTTTATTCCCCTCCATTCTAACTTTTACTGTGCATACGTTCAAAGGGAGTGCAAGCAGTCGTCTTGTTGTGTATGTCATTGTCAAATAAATTACCTCTGTCCTTGATCCCTGATTACCCTAAAGGATCTGTCAGACATTAATTTTCTGCCCCTGTCCAATCCGATTTCACGGTCACGTTAGAATGTGTCCAACTTCGGAAGTTGTGACTCGGAGAAATGTGTAGCAACGGCCGTGTTCTGCTGCTGGAGAGCGTCACGCCTGTGAATGATCAAGCTCGCTTCAGCACCAAAGCCTTTCCCTATCTTGTTTTCACACCTTGTAATCCAGCGCAGATCCGATCAGATGGCAGTGATCAGTGGAGGGGTGATTGAGTTTGAAGGGTAGTCGCTGGTCTGAGGGGCAGAACGGCAGACCGGCCGACGGTCGGCCGTTTCAAGCCAGCTGTGGAAATGAGACACCGTCGCCTTGAGCCAAGCGTTAAGCCCGGATTGTTTTTGCCGCCTTGTCCAACGTCGTTAGCGCTCATAAAGTTCTGATTGTCTACGCTAGCTGTTGTTTTTGTTCCACAAACACCACAAGAAACACTGTCGGATTGACTGGCAGTTCAAGATTAAATGTCAAGACGTTTTACAGTTCAACAGTTTAACCACTTTGCAGAAAGTTCAGCGGACTACAAGTTACCATAGCGACAATCCTTCCCAACACTTTTGAGGCAGACTAATTTAAAATTGACATGACAGATGTTTAAGAGTATAAAACCAAACAAGTGCAATGAAGAAATCTGAAGACCTGAGCTGAAATCAGGAGAATTCTGCCCTTCCTGTAGAAAATAACGCCCAGAGGCGCTAACCATCAGCCTGGACAGGACAATCAACCACCCTGTGGTAACTCTGTGAAGCTCAAGTCTTCTCCAAACACTTTCTTAGACAAACAGACCCATTAAGTTGCGACATGTTTAAACAATGAGCTGTAATTTCTCCAGATAGGAGGTACAATTGCTGCTTTGTTCTGAGATCCTCGCTATTGGCGGGGGTTTTCTGATTTAGCATGGCGACCTTTTGTTTTGATAGGTGCACCTGAGGGGTTCAGACGAGCCGTCCGTCAGAGCAGTTGAGCCAGCAGCAATCATGGACCTGGCCTCCGCAGCCAAGCTCCGAAACATTCTCTTCTACGGCATTCAGCTCTGCCGGGCCAAGGTAGGCTCTTAGCGCAACGTCTTCATGTGTTTCTGTTGTTTTTTCTGCTGAAGAGCTCACATGTACGAGATGCCAAATACAACACAGTCGGGAAAAGTCTTTCAAGTGTGTCGTTCCACTGTCTTGTCAGGCTTTTGTGCTTCAGGCGAGCTCGCTGTCTTTTATCAGATCGTTATGTGTGAGTCTGTGCAGCCATGGACAAACATCCTTTCATTTGAAACAGGGAATAGAGTTATTGAGAGGGTAGCATGTCAACTTTTACCTCCTAACATGTATGTTTAGTTTGGCTTTAACGTGGCTCAGAAGTTCAAAAGTCACTATTAGTTGCTGTTTTCAAGTTTGTGTTTGCAAATTACTTTTACGCAGTGACATATCAAGCCTCTACTGGCTGCTCACGTTGGCTTCATGGCACGAGTACGCTAGCTGCTGAATACCTGTCAATCAGGCAGATAAAGTTGCCAAGTAATTTTATCTTTTTATTTTCACGTCATTCCAACATTACCTGCAGGGCATAAGAAATTAATTTGCAAAAAAAAATAAGGTAACACACACGGACACACTCTGCAAAGAACAACTCTTTTAAAAAACATCTGAAACAGTTGCATTTAGAGTGTGTTTTAGTTCAGACTCCACCAGCTTTGTCTTCCATGTTGTTTGATCCGCTTGCATGGAGATTTGAGTTCAAAAAGGCAGACGCTGCTCTGAAGGTTGGTCTCCGCCAAAGGTGGATCAGCAACCGACTCAGAACAAACCGCCGCTCTGGATATTAAACAAAACTTGTCCTCTCTGAATGCGCCAGCGCACAATCACAAAAACACACAAAGTGTGGTGGAATCTTGTGGTTAAAAAAGTGTTTGGTGACTCAAAATGTAAGAGGATAGCACAAGAATATAAAAGCTATTTTTCTGTTTGGTATCTATGGCACTTTGGTTTGTACAACAGCAGGGATTTACGTGTTTCTTCTTCATCAGTGACATTTATGTGACCTGATAAATATATGTTTGTGCAGATTAAAGGTTATAAATACCATCTCCCCACCTATATATTTGAATAAGCTCACTTGAAAACCTCACACTGTCATCTTCCGCCGTCTACCCGGAAGTTGGGGCCGCTAGTCGAGTTACCTCCAGTCTTCACATTTGTCCATGTCTCTCACTTACGGATCCATTTTGTCTTCATCAAACATAGCGGTTTATATTCTTTGACTGTGATGGACCTCACGTTGTCGTGTGGGGAACCCCAGTGCTTTATTCACCAGGACCGAACTTACGGAGCTGGCATCTACACGGATGGCCGGACCGTAATACCGAAGCGGCCTTCGTCTTCGCATTCGTCTGTCCCACACACATGGAGCCGTCACGGCTTCGTCGGACACAGCGGTTTGTTTTCTTGTGATTGCGAAGAAAAAAAAGAAAATAAACAAAGTCTGATATAATTGTTTTATCGTGGAATTTCCACGGGTTCCCTCTAGTAGATTTATATTTATATAGCTGATGTTGTATCTATTCACTAACACGTGGTAAAGAACGAGATCCGGTCTCACTGATGTTGTACCCATCCACCAACACGTGGTAAAGAACGAGTTACAATCTCAGCTGATGCTGTATCCATCCACCAACATGTGGTAAAGAACGAGATCTGGTCTTCGACAAAAATATGGACAGAGCGACAGCTTGTATCTCAAATAACTTGTATGTTGAGCAGTACGTTTCTCGAGATTCTACTGTTATTCTACTGCATAATTATTTTTAATTATGATACTAAAGAATAATGCCTGTGTTGACAGGTCCATTGATTTGGGCTTACTTTATGTCATTATCATAACGTCTGGCACCAAAATGTCTTGTCATTTCAGTGGGGTTATTTTGTCCTAAAATTAATGGACTTTCATCCCTGTAAACGCTCCATAAAAACATGCTGAAGTTAATCTGTACCTTAACCGACCGTGTCAGAACACAATGTGTTCAAATTAAGAGGTTAATTTGGTTAATAGATGTTTTGAATTGTTATTTAAGGTAAGATAAAGTAAAGCTTAACTTTTCTTCTATATTAACGCCTCGGATTTGCAAAATTGCAGCTATAGCATAGACAACGCCTAATCAATAGTGAAGTAAAACGGTTCAGTCGACCAATGGGGTTACAGCCCATAACATAGACAGACAGGACAGCTGGTAGTGTAATCATAAGTTTACAGTGACAGACTGTTGAATAATTATTTTTGCATAACATTAAATGATTTTTCGGGTTTTTTTGGCACAATCTTGGGGATGCACAGAAGTTTTAAGTCGAATTATCGTTTACGGTTAAGCTGTGTCGTGGGAATCCGAGGCGAGGCCCACCGCGACACCAGAGTGCATGCGGTTGACCTGAAATCCATAACTGACTGCTCAATAATTACAGGATTATACGAAGTGGAATTATTCATCCAGCATAGTGAGAAATGTCAGGTATCACGCTACCAAAGCCGTCAAGTCAAATCACAACTTTTGGACCAGATGTACCGGCCAAGCCCGAGGCAGATGTTGAATATTCATGTAGTCGTTGGCTTTAAATATGACATCCATCATCATTTATGTTCTGACTGACTGCAGCGATGTGATAAATGAGGCTTCTTGGCAGACGCATCACAAATCATTTATAAAAGCCTGGGTGCCTCTGGCAAGGCGGTGTTTGAGCAAGTCTGGTTTATTCACTCCTGCAAAAAAAAAGAAAATGTGAAGGATTAGCTGGAGGAGGAGGCCCGGTCTTCTGCGGTTAGTTATCTGGCATGACGAGTCGGGCTTGGACCTCACCGCACCGGCTAATTAAAATGAGATGCTTTGTGTTCTTGATAGGGAGGCATGTGACGCGCCAGTCCACATGTGAGTTTGATTCAGCACAGGGATGCTGGACATCAGGGGTTTTTCCCTGAATTATTGAGACGAATGCTGTTAATTAGTCATCCTGCTTCATCTCCTCAGAGGATAGAGAGAAGATAGGGAGGGACTGGATGGAGATAATGTTTGTCTCAACATGATAAAACGCCTATTGCTGTGAGAAAGTAGGATAGGAGAGCACAAAATGTGTAAATCATTGTTACCTTTTAATTATCATTAAGCTAACTCTTAGCAGATGACCTGACACATATTTGCTGAGACGTCTGCAGACACATTTTGTGTCAGAGCATAGGAATATTCGTGTTGTTAGTATCTCGAAACAGACATCAAGCACAAGTTGTGGACATTTTCTTGGATAGATACGTTTAATCTGTGAAAATAGTTTGCTATTTATAAAAAAAGACTGTCAATTGTGTTATTGTTACTGAAGGGTAAACGGAGGAATTAATATATGACCTGGAAAAGCCGAAAGGAAAGAAAGAAAAAGAGGTGGTTAAGTATAAGAAAGGACAACTGGTGAACTGGCTCATTGATGAATTTGAGGACTAAAGGCTAACCGTTGCTGGGCAATCTCTGAAAAGGTCTACTGTCGCCAAAATTGCTGAAAAATATAGCGGTGGTTCAGATATAAAGGCATTAGAACTCTGGCCAGTGTAGACCAGTCAGAACGCCAATGATTTGAGGAAAACGATCAGTCAGAAGTGTTGACCTGGCCTCTGAAATCCTTCAATCTCAATCCAGTTGGGCAGTTTTTGGACAAACAAGTCCAACAAGTCCATTGGGGGTCCACACCTCACAACTCGCAGGATTTAAAGAATCTGTCAGTTCCAGATACTACCACTCACCTTTAGAGGTCTGTCTTACCCGGTCAGAGGTGTTATCAAGTTTTCTTGCTTTCTTGAACGTTCACATCAGTCAACATCTCCTGTGTATTAGCGGACATTCGTTAAGGCCAGTTTGTCAGCGCGTCACTCAAATGTTCCTTTGTGCTCTGACATGGAAATGAAATAAAACTCCTCTGCTCACCAGTCCACATCAACACCGTTTTTTAAGTGTCTGACTTTTGGGGAGAGTTTATGAGAGTTTGTGCTCCATAAAAGTTGACAGATCAGGTCAGCAGTTCATCAGACCTCGAGTCGACCCTCATTCTGTCAGGCTGCATTTGTTTCCAGCTTCGTCATTCTGCGTAGACACGATGCAGGAAGTACACAAACCCAGTCAAAGTGACCTCAACGCTAAACTCACTGGGACAGAACCAATCCGTCGACACACTGCCAGGATTCAATAGTTGAATTTCAAAACAGGAGTCGCACGCTACTGGGAATATTATGAATCCTGCAAATTGGACAAATAATTTAAAATAGAACATATGTTAAAATATCTCCTTTTTCTTTATATCTTAAAATCTGAATAGGATTTGACATACTTCCGTTCGATGGTTGTTTTTATGGAAAACAAAAGCGTTACCCTTTTTTTGGTTTTCCATTGTTCCGTTTCCCATCACAATTCCAAATAAACCTGAGCCTGAGCTAAGAGGTGATTAAACAGGGCGGCTCCTCTTCTAGTTGGGTTCATTTTTACATTGAACTGTGATTAGACTATAATGCTGGGATAAAATGTGCAGAAGAAGACGATCAGTAACATTTCAGAATCGTGACAGCTCGAGGTGTGACGTCAATACTTTTGTCTGTTTTCCAAAGACTTCCTCAAGGTTTTATATAATCCAACATAAACTCTTGCTACTCCCAAAATGATTGCGCTCATTCTTCAGCACAAATTTCATTTTGAGCTCTGACGCACCAATGAGAAGAACAACTGTGGAGAACATTTGCCGTCCCTCACCTCTCATTATGAAGCACTCAAAGGAATTATTGGACGCACCCACCTCAGCCATTTGGCTAATTGGATTTTAACCTTTGACCATTAAAATGCATGAGCACATGGAATGGAGTTCGTCTGAAAGTGGTTGGGAAAAACGATCCGGCTCATTGACCTTTCGTCATGTCTGCTTGGATCAAAAGTGGATTTTCTCAAATGAGGCATGACTATGGTTTCACGTTCTCCGGAGTGTAACACCCAATCGCCGGGGCTCGGTGCGTTGGGCAGCGTGTCGCCATGCACGGCACTTTGCTTTATCAAGAGGAGAGAGTGAAACAGAGTCGAGAACAATGAGCGGCAGCTTCTCTGAAAGGACGTGTGATCAAAGCGCTTTGCCCGACTCATTTTCTGTTTGTGTTGTTACCCCTCTGAGGAAGATGCCCACAAGCCAAACATCAGGTGCGATAATGTGTGAAAACCTCAAGCCGTTCTAAAGACTTTGGCTGAGAATCTGCGGACATTGGATCCCCGTAAACTGACATGGTGTTTTGAAAACGATGACGGTATGCGCTATCAGTGTCTGCGGCGGCGATAGGAAGTGTCATTGGATCCCTCCTTGCACAGGGTCCTGGCGACTTGTCATCCACTGAAAAGGGAGTTGTCACGGTGATATATGGGTGTTGTAATCCCTGCAGTGAGAGCCCTGATGTTTACCCAACCCCATATTTCCTCCTCCTCAAAGAGCCCGTACTGGGAATCCTAAACCTGAGAAGAGATTAGCTGGTAGGGAAGAAAAGAGAGGGAGAGAATGGAGAGGAGGGAGTGGAGGGTAGGAAGAAAAGGATAGGACTCTATAGGTCTATTCTCCTCTACCTGTTCAGATCTGGCTCTGAAAGGCAGACAGGTGAAATCATATACGCGCCGACGAGGCTCTTGCTGTGACACTTGTGGAGTTGTACCCTGGTTGGGGTCAAGGCAGATCAGGGAAGACTGTCGTCGCCGTGGTTTCAGGACACTCACAACTTTCTCAGGCTACATGCGATAGTTGTCTTGTGCTGAATGCAAGAATGGGTTTGATGGGTAGCGCGGCGCTGCATGAAAGGAAACCGGTGGGAATGTGGTGCGGGAAAGTTCTGACAGAATCAGTTCAACGGATTCGTCTGACACTGATTCCTGTCCGGGCGTCACAATCCAAACAAAGGAATCCTGATTTCAAGAGTGCAATTATCTGTTTATACCAGCCTAGTGCTCTAAAGCCATGCTAGTTCCTGTCAGGTCCAAGTTAAAGTTAAGTGTTTACCAAAGAGGAAGTTTATTCTGGGCCCGAACACATTTCATCTCCAAGACTATTAACCATCGGTGTCAGTGCCAAAACTTTCTTGAATCGGAGATACTTTACTGTATAAGTGAAAATGGCGATAAGGTGGTGCAGATGAAGTATTTGGATCACCTACAGTTAGTATAATTCCTCCTTTGGGGACCATGAATGTCTTTACAATGTTTTACAGCGATCCCTAGAATAATTGTTGAGATGTTTGAGTTGGAACTGAAGCAGTGGAACAACCTGACATCGTTATCCCTGGAGCTCGAACTAACGTTGGCTAAAGAGTCAAAGTCAACCAAAATTTATAAAGTCATAAACAGTCAAGTTTTTGCTGCAAAGTTCCATAACTGTAATCTGGTCTGATTTTTATTCCTCTAAAATAAATAACACACTGCTGGAGAATTGTTTTAAATGATGCGCCAACGGAAAGCAGTTTCTCCAGAGATCTTTGTTCTCACAGCCCGTCCCGTCCGGCCCCGGGTGAAACCCTACACATGTGTCACCCGCCGGGTCACCCGTGTGTTCACACACTGGCGGGGTCAATGTCTCAGCACACTCCCGACCTTTCTCTGAGTAAATCCGATGTCTGTTCTCTGGTGAATTAGCGACCGGTGTCATGTTATCTGTGACGAGTGACGAATTATTAATGCGCCCCGGGAGACTGGCTTCACCCCAAAACGAGGAGTCAGTGTGATTAGTTAAGTTACTCCTACCAGGAACGATTCAGATGAATTATTCAAAGTGTCGCAGAAAGAAAAAAATAATGGCAAGGCATTTCTTAAAGCCGTCCTTTGATTCTTGTGTGTGTTCTGGCGAGTCTTCCTTTTGATCGACTTCCCCTTCCCCGCAGTTTGCCTAAGTACTTTGACAAATATGTCTTCAAAGATTATCGAAGGTCCCTCTGGAAATGTGGGTGAGAGTACTTGGCCACCACGGTGGAATCCTGACATCCCCATAAAGACAGAAGCGCGTGGATCACTCCGCACCTCAGTGATGTATTTGTATTGCGTTGGGAGAGCGACTTGTGCTGCCACAACATGTGCAGCGAATCAAGCTCCATCTTCAATGCCAAGACTTCTCCAGATGTGTGTCGGTATGTGCGAAACTTGACCGCTCGACTTTGGCTGAAGGAATTAGACAAACCAAAGCGGTGTTTACTCGTCAATCGGGATACGACATTCTGAGGGTGAATTAGTGTTGCAAACAAACAGTGTATTGGTATAGAAGACTAATGCGAGTCATCCCTTCATAATTAGTTAGTAAACACTGAATCACTCAGAACATGCATGTGTGTTTGTTTTGCCACTTGGTTCTGAGCAGTTTCTGACCACCCACAGTAGTCCTGCTTGGAGTTTTCTCCCAGGAGACTATGCTCTCATTTAACAGGCCTCATCAAAGACTGTTTTCTGGCACTCACCTTCATGTGCAGCATTTGCTTTTATTTGCTGGGACTTCTGATACACATTCTTGTCTGATTGGGCGTGGTGGAACATAGCTGCGGAACAGCACATGCTGTATTCATACCAAAAAAACACCGCAAAATGCTGCTAAGGCTTGAGCTAAAGCTGTCGTATTTGTCTGCTCCTCCACTCTGGAGGCGTGGAAACCAACTGCAGCGCAAGAACCTCTGCCAAGGTTAAACAGTTGAATTATTAGATACAGGGAAGTTATAAAAATCGGGATCAGTGCCAGAAGATGATTGTCATGGTTACTGGCTGTTGGGGTGACTTGGCCACATCGGCAAGACTTCTGGAAATCTTTAACTCATTCCCTGCCATCGTTTTGTACCGATCGATCTCCTTGGGTGGACTTTGTCTGACCCTCTGGACATTTAACAATGTTTTCTTTCTGTTCTTGATCCCATGCTGCTTCGCTCAGAGTGACACCATGCTTGCTCATGGGTGACATAAGATGCTGCTGCAACTTCTCCGTCTTCCTCTGATTCTCCATCCTTTGTTCCTCAACTGGATCAGTTGTCAAGACGATAAATTCCACGATTAGAAGCCTGATTTTCACTGACATGCTCCGCCCAGCCCTTTCCATTGAGAATGTGATTGACGTCTGTAGAGTTAAAAAGAAGTTTATGTGTACCAGAAGTAAAAACAAACAGGGTGACCATGTGGTGGAGCTGCTGGATCCAAAGCGTTGCTTTCCGATCTAGCAGGTTAAACCGTTTCCAGAGCGTTCAGCGCTGGGCTCCATCAACGTCCACATAACACCTGCAGCTTGATGCATTTGGGCCGATGGTGTATGTTATCTGTCTCCATGTGTGGTGAACATCGGCGACATGTGTTTCCATTTAACTGTCCATTGAATGCTAAGTGAACTTTATAAACGTTTGGCACCTTCCCATCGAGTAGTTTTGAGCGAATGAACATCACAGCAGTGAGCGTGGATCAAGAAGAGGGTAGAAGAAGCGAAGACCATGAGAACACATGGTTCCCATGGACGCTCTAGTCATCTTCTTGTTCTTCATCTTCATCCCCGTTGAACAAAGAACCCATCAATCACTTAAGCAAATGTTCCCGATGGTAAATTTCGCTTTGAGAGCACAAACTCTTGCCATTTCCGAATTCTGATTGTTAAGCCCAAATGTTTTATTAAAATCCATCAAGTTGTTATATTGTTGAGGAAAAAAACCTTCAATGTTCAAGGAAGTGAAAAGAAAATCCCAAATCTTCACCTCTCCAAAATTTAATGGGTTCTTCCCTTCCACATGCCAAACCCTCCAGTAGGGTTTCATGAGAATCCATCAAGTATATATTTGTAATCCCACAAAAGTGAAAAGGGGAGCTGTTTTTTTTTAAAAAAATGTTGCCAATTTCATCAGCTTTTTCCACGACGATACATCAAGATCTGCCTGATAAAATCATACACTGATGGGATCACAGCTGGTGTAATTCACAGCTTAGCTGCGCAGCCAACAGATGACACGGCTATAAAGACGCTGAAGCTCCTTTATGCTCAATAATAAATCAAAAGGTTTTTTTTTTTGTCTCACTTCTAGCAAAATATTGGGAAACTAAACAGTCTTGAAACAGACTAATCCGGTGGTTACCCCCCGATGAAGTCGTCACATTTCCCAGCACTGAAATCAATTTTCTTGCGCAGATAAAGAGCCTCATTTGGGAGTTTATATAGCCTTAAATTAATGTCCTCAAATGAATCTTACTTATGTTTCTGGAGCGGCTTGTTGTAGCGTTAGCTTCTGGTCTTCACGCTACATTCATCAGTTCCCACGACAGTCTGATGTTTAGTCTGCCTTGACTGATATTTTGACAGCAGCATTGGTTTCACCCTGTATTTGTATGTTTGGCTTGAGCCCTGTTGCGATAGCGATCTCCCCTCATTAAGGATGGAAGTGGCGCTTAAACCTCAGTATGGATGTGCGCTGCTGAAAAGCAGCTTGTAATAAATGTCTTGTTCGGTGAAATATTCCTGCATCTGTAGCTGAACTGCGACGGCCCGGGACATCGACTGGATTTGCCTGCCCCTCCCCAGGTTGGTGGAAGCGATCCAACGCGATAAGCAAACGAGGCATCCGGAGTGGGAGTGTGGACCCTTCCCCTGCATGAGGGGGTTTGGTATGTCCCACTTCATAAATCCCAGACATGCCTTCATGCTTTCATACCTCGGCCACTAAAGATCCATTGTTCTCCTCGCTGTTGTGAGGCACGTCTTTCGGTGAGTCGAAGTCAAACAAAGTCGTTTCTCACCAGAGCTTGTTGGGGAAAGTTCACACCGAGGGGATCCAGTGGACTAAACACCCCCAACAACCCACCACCCTGTGCTCCATTCTTAGCAAGGTTTACTGAAGAGAGTACACACTAGAAGAATTCATACATTAGTTGTCGTGTTTGCCCAATGGATGCCCCTAGACAGGATATTTTGGAAACCCACGTTGAAAGAGCTTTGGCAATGTACCGTGGAAATGTTGTGTGGCAACAATTGTCCTCCCAGCAGGGTCTGAAAGGCAGATATCAGCACAAAAGTCTGCTTTCTCTGCGGCTGGGAAGTCTGAGTGAAGTCTCAGCCAGACAAAAGTCGTTTTGGGAGACGGACTACGCTCCCTTTCATAACAACCAGAGCAATGTGGGAACGACACAGGTATCCAACACACAGACACCACAACACTGAATAACTCAGTTAAACATTCTTGGAGGCTTATCATCTGTAATAATCTATGTCAGTTTTAACTCTCTGACTTTCATCTCGGAGCCAAGCTTTTGTTTTTTTGCACACGAGGCCAACCTTTCAGAATACGATGTAAAATACGACTATTGTTTAGATCCAAAGAGCAGCAGTAAATATTAGACCTGACAGAAGCGCCGGTTATTCCTCTTTCCCGTCACTCAGGTCGGCTCAGCCAATCCCTGACCTCCTGTCCCTTTGAGAGGTGATGGATAAGAAGGAGGCCTCCAGGAGCAGCAAGACTTCTTCTCAGTCCGTCTCTGTCCAGAACTCTGTTAGTGATTATGAATCACTCTAGGGTTTTGTCTATGGGAGGTCATTGATTACTGTCAGGCCTGGCTGAGAAAATGAGTCAGATCTCATCGATCCTGTATGCAGGGCCAGCAGAACCAAAACCAGAGTCTTGTTTTCTTGTCATCTTTCACCTGCAGCAATGCGGAAAAAAGACAAGGATCGTCCAGGATAGAAGGGATCGCTCGTTCTGCTATTATTAAGCTGATAGAGATGGTCCTGAAAGTGATGGACCATCGAAGGATCAATGAAAGGATTGGAATCACTAATGGAATAGGCTTGACAATGAGTAGAGAATCCACTCATTTAAAACAGAAGTGTTCAAAAACAGATTAGAAAGAAAACAGAAATAATGGAAGTTCTGGATTCTTTCTGTGTGACCTGGTACTGACTGACCCACAGACCGGTACCAATTGGTCCACGGACCTACTGACCCAAAGACCAACTGACCCACGGACCAGTACCAATTGACCCACAGGTCCATGACCTGGGAGTTGGAAAACACTGCTGTCGGACACATAATAGAGATTATACTCTAGCATCATAATTTTCCCACTCTTGGGGTCGTCAGTATTTCCTGCCCTCCATATGGTCTTTTATTCTCCTGTTTCTCTTCTGATTTAAAAGCACGATAATCTCTAAGATGACAAGGTTGTCAAAAAACACTGAATTTAAGCTGCTGATCATAATTTAATGAGTTCTGCGAAATGAACGAGCCCAAAATTTTTATCCCACAGCTTAGAAGATTTACTTTCTTCTTTCTCCTTTGTTTTTTTGCAGCTTTTCTTTTCATTCTACCTTCTCTCTTTTTGTTCTTACTTAAATTCATCTGACAGGATGAAAAACCCCATAAACTCCATGATGGAAGCTAAACCTGCACAAAATAAAAAGTCAAACAACACCAAACGTCATTTTAAAGTGATGCTTGACACATTTTCAATATTTTCAGCCATAAAACACCCTATATTCTGGAGAGTTTTTCATAGAAGAATAACCAATCTTGATTTTACCAACCTTTAAGCTCCACAAGAGACATCAAAGTTTGACTTTTACCTCTCATAGTGAATTTGTCTGTTGCATCAGTCTCTAAAGGACCAGAGTGGTGTCAGATCTAGGGCTCCTATCAGACTTCCAGTAACTGGACCTATTGCCCCTCTCTGTCATCGAAGTGTAGCCCCAGGCTAATGCCTGTCCTGATTGAGGGCAGCAGGACCACAATACCCACTCAGGGATGAGCTGTCAGGAGGCCAGAAACCCGATCCGGTGCTCTGTAGTGGAATTGTACCCCTGGGATTCAACACGCAGGTCATTCGGGGAGACACTTCCTGAGAAAAGACTTTTAAAGACAAATCAAGACTCAAAGTGGGGAATGCTAGGCAGCCTAAACGGGGGGCAGGGATACCTCCCTCCTGTGGATGCTCTGGCCGTTACCGCTGCAGCAAAAATCCAGCTGTAAAAAAAGGCCATAAAGACTTTCAGAATGTTCTCGGCCTTCTCGGTTATGATAGCTAGTGTGACTTTAACAGCTCTTTCCAGCTCTCTTAGCTCAGGCTCCGTGCCAAACTTTCCCCTAAGCCCTTTTCCAATTAGGACACGGACTCTCTTGGCATTTCATGAAGGCAACAGAAGTGGAAGCCTCTGCAGCAGTGGCCGTCCTCAGGGCTGGGAAAATGACAGAGGTGAACAAATTGTCACCGTTCAGGGTCCTAATTGCCTGAAACTTTTGCAGCTTCAAAGCTTCTTGTGTGGCAACAGCGCTGCCGCCGCTGCTCCTCAGATGGAAAGGTTGATTGCAAGCGTGGCATTTAAGAGCGGAGGGATTGAAGATTGCTTATTGTGTGGTCTGTTCATGTCCCCCCCACCTCCCCTCGCCCAACCCCCACTCTTCCTCTATGTTTCAAAGACCTGTTGCCTCACGGTTTGTCAGAGTCCTCCCTTTAAACGGTAAGCAAAAAATAGAAGCTAATGATTGAAGTTCCATTCCATAAACTTGTGGTTGCAGTTTTTTGGAAGAACAAGGCTGCCTGCATGTGTTTATGCATTCATACACATGGGAGCGATTGGGAGCATTCTGCTGCTTTTAGCCACTGCCCAGGAAAACAATCGTACATTGCGTTGTTTACATATTAAAACAGAGAAGTCATTGGGTAACACGACTCGTCTACTGGTCTGCAGTCGAGGCTCAAAAACCATAAAGTCCCTAAAACTCCCTCCATCCACCCATGACTCCTATCCAGGGGTATTTTCCCCTCTGTACCGGCTCCTATATTTTTCACTAATGGCCTCTGTTTTAATGCGAAGTCGGTCAGGAGCAAATAAATGCCTCGCAATCCACCGAGCGATTGGACGTGTCGCTAATCGACGTAGCAGAAGCTCGTCTCCCGGTGGAAAAAGACGTGTAGCGACAAGTTAATGTGTCGCGTTCGCATTTAATACGCCCGACGTTACCGCCGATAGCCACCGCAGCTAATGTGAATAAACGTGGATTCTTTTGACTGGCAAATCCTTTAAGTGAGGATTTATGGCTGTTAATCATTATGAAGTGGAAAGTGAGGCTCGTCAACGTCTATTAATAGTGAAGTGGATCTCGTAAATAGAAGAAGCACTTTTTAAATTAGGCAAAATGAAGACTTTGGCTCCAGAACATGCAGAGTTTAACTCTATAACACGACCAGTTAAACACAATTCCCCCATCTAACAATCCAATCGGTTCTCTCCGGAAGGAGGAGCCATCTCCCCCATTGCACCCAACAAGGGTCATGGGTGGCGCCGGTGTCGTCCACCAGAGGCCGTTGATCAAAATGTCAGCTGTTCGATACGCAAATTCATGCAAAACCGTGGCGTTTGTCAGTAATTCTACCCTTCAGTTGTGCTTCTCTCTGCACCACATTAACATGTGATTGGCAGGTTGGACCGCGAGTCTGCGGGGGGCTCCAGTCATGTTTGTATTCTGCAGCACGAGCGGCTTCTCGATTCAATAGCGCCGTTATATGAAGCGTGATTAAAATTTCAAAGGCAGCGTATCTGGAATGGAAATAATTCAGCGCAAGAGCTTAGACAGGCTTAAAACTTTGATCCCCCTTGGTGATCCCGACTAGCTTTTTGCTTTTTATTCTCTCATGTGCAAATGTTTGTGTTTTTTGTCCCGCATGTCAGAAATAAGAGCGCTATAATAGAGTCATTAGTTGCGGTTTAACGGATGGAGCTGTCTTCCTCCAGACTCTCGGAGCTCCTGTGATGGTTGCGTTTTCTCCCCGTCCTCACCTACGCACTTGGGTGGTAATGAGCCGGTGATGACATTCACTTTCTTGCTAGCCTTTTATCGCTGCCGTAGACATGTCGCGATTTGGTCGCTCGGAGATACTGGTGGAAAGAATGCTGCTGGTGTAAACAATCAGAAACGATCAACCCTCGTGAAATCGTCGAACTCCTGGTCGCCTTGCGCTAGTCATCAAGTGGTAGGAGGAGTGACTTGGGTATGCTGAAGTAAACCAAGAAAGACTCCATGTTCTTTCCTCGCCTTTCCCTTTGATTCGTCAAAGGTCGGGCCAATGTTTAATCTAAAGTCGAATTAAGAAAAGACTTCAGAATGTCTCTGCAGCGCCGTCCAAAGCTATCGTATTTTGATTCCATCACTTTTACTTTAATCTATAAGCTGGAGTTGCCGAGTTGTACTCCGTCCCCCCCCTCCTGTCGACTGGTCGAAGTGGAAAATCCATGTCATCTGACTCCCCATCCGCTGGTTCTGATTAGGGAAGAGTGCTCTGGGAGTTCTGGATCCCGGGTCTCTTGCTCCCATTAAGCGGAGTCAGGCCCAATTCCACGCTCATCTCCCTCACACCTCGTCACATTCCCGAGGAGCTGGCGCGTGAAGTCGGGCAGCCGAGTTGAGAAAGTGGTTTATTTTCCTCAGAACGTGTTGAACTGCTCACACTTTGTAAGGCAAAACTTCAAGGTGCGTTAAATAAGATGTTCTCCATCACAAATCATGGCTCTTCTGTCATTCCGCGGAATAAATTTTTGTATTTTGTACGTCATTTCCTGTTTGGACATTTAACGCCATGTGAGAAGCCTTTGTATGTTATTTTAAATTATCCCTCTTCGGCCAAATCCTCCATGCCGGTAGCCAATGTACTCACATTTGTCCTCCCACCTGTAAGCATTAACGGCTTATAATTCCCACAATTTATAGCAATGGGCAAAAGTGCAAACGATTGTAAATATAATCCAGACTTTTATACAGTTTTCTTCTTCTGGGTTTTATTTCGGTACAATTTGAAACCTTCACGCTTACCTCTGCTGATCTGACCCCACAACCTCCCTCCGGGGATCAATAAAGCTTATCTTTATTTCGCTCCAAGGGATGTCTGTCTTTTTTTAAAAGTTAACATTTAAAATTGGTTACAGACCTGGAAAACAGTGTTCCAGATATCTTACAGGACTTTTTAGTCTCGTCTCTAACTTAACGTTGAGCCGTTGAGTCGTTGGGTCGTCGGTTGGGACTTGGTTCTCGTCCCTTGTGTTGAATGCACCTTTGGTTTAGTGGGATGTGACTGGACAATGTGGTGTGATTTAGCACTAACTATAAATCCAAATTACCATCATAAAAATGAAGTAGTTAGCTTCAATTGCCAGCCTGAATATCGTCTGACTTTAAGCAGACTTTCATACAAACAGTCAATGTTGGGTTTAATCGTCTCGTTGATGCCAGGAAGTATTTTTTTGGTGTTTCATTCATCATTGAAGGTAAGACAGAGTCCCAACTGTTGCACTGTAGTTTGTTAGCATGTTAGCATTGCAACCTGTTATTGCTGCGATGCTGCTACTTTTCCAATCTGATGGCTTTCATCGTTTCGTTTGTCGTGCTGGATCTTAATAAACAATTTCTTGGATGGAGCTGTGAAAATAAAAAAAAGCAGCCAGCGTCCAATTTGAACTTGTAATGTTTTAGGTATTTGAATGCAGTGTTAATGTCAGTGTGTGAAACTGTTGCGCAAACTAAAATCTATCCCAGACCTTTCTTTTTTCTCTCCGTGTGTACGTTCCTGCATTCCTGGTGGTTCATTCAGTGTCCTGAAAGGCCTCCACAAATGAAAATGTTTTTTATATTTTCCCTCCAATCCTCACCGCGACATCAAAGCAATGTAAAAAAAAAATACTCATGGATGTCCAGGTTAGGTCGTAAAGCATAAATCTGATGAAACGAGGAACAAGTCTGTGGCTAGAACGACTGGAAAGATGGAAAACAGGTCATTGTTCGGCCTAATCAAGAACCTAAATCAAAGTTGGGGGGGTCGGTCTTGCCTGAGGAGAGTGAAAACCATTAGAAGTGTGTTGTGAAGCCAGTCTGCTCAGAAGAAAAAGATAGTGAAGACAGGAATCAGGAAAGCACGACCACAACAGTGAAGCTTTTGCCGTGAAACAGGCCAAGCTGCCATCGTAGCGCCTTTTGTTGTGCAGATCTGTCCAATATCGAGCGCCATAAATCTTCAAGCCTTATTGGTTTGCAGACCTCAGAGAACATTAAGCACAAATTTGTGAAAAAGAAAGGGGCCTAATTCCGTGGGATTTTTCTTTCTCCTCCTGTTCTTGGGGTAATTGCTTCCTTCTGTTGATTGAATAAGCTGTGAAATAATGTGGAGTCACGAAAATCCTCCTTTAGATTCAAGATCCAAAGTCAAAGTCAGCTTTATTGTCAAGTGTACCATATATGCACGACATACAGCACAGATGAAATTGCAGTCCTCTCTGACCCACGTTAAATAGGTAGTACAACAAGCAGTACAACACAGACAGTACAACAGGTAGTACAACACAGGCAGTACAACACAGACAGGACAAACGTGGCTAATTCACGTTGGCGTTGGATGTCGGATGTCCTCGTAGAGGAACTTAGGATAGGATTCGCTCTTTATATTACAGCTGATGCTAAAAATAGGAACCTTTTCCACTTCCTGTTTAGGATTTGTCCAATAATCCACGCATAGCAGTGCTTTCGATTAGCTTAGCTTGTGCCACAGTTGAAGGATCATGGACTAGCTTGGATGCTAATGCTAGCTGGATGCTCAAACATGAACCTTTGACTCCCTGTCAGCGGAGTCGGGCGCGTTGAAAGAGGATAAACGCGAACAAATGTGAACACGTATGATCTTCATCTCGCGTAATGAGCGAGGCGGTGTGCTGCTCGCGTGTTTGTCTCTAATTTGTTGGTTTCTGAACTAATGACCTCCTGGTCTATCTCTGCCCTCCTCTCTCTCAGGAAACAGAGCGCTGGGAGAGGTCAGTGCTGAAAGTCGCTGAGATCACGTCGATGTTAATCCGGGACCGGAGCCCTGCCCTCTTGGGACAGCTTCTGCAGGCATGAGGAAAGAAAATCTCCCCGGCGTGAGTCATGAACGCAGCGTGGAGCAGAAAACGACTTTCCCTGTGTCTCTCTGTTAATTACAGCGCAATTAAAAAGATGCTTCACTCAGGATTCCTCTGCCGCGGTGTGTTGAAAGGCAGAACGATGCTTGTGTGACCGGATTAGAAGCAAAAAACAACTTAATTTGTCACGAGATTTGTTGAGTCATAACCCCTTGCTGAATCACTCGGTACTTTTGATCCAATTAAACTGTTTTTTTGAATTATTAAAAAAAATTTTCCCCAAAAGTTAAATTGGGAGCAGCTTTGTAGAATTCATGCAGACGTACAATTCCAGAAGGATCGGTCGTCAGACATCTGAAAGAAAGAAAGCGAGAGAAGTAATAAAATATTCAAAAATACATTGAAAATAATTAATATTTCTGAATATTAATAATATGTATATATATAATATACTAATATTTATGTCTATTGAACCATACAAGCTAACTTTACAGGTGGATGAACGTGTTGCTCCAGCTCCATAACGGAATAACAACCAATAACTTAAGAAATGTTTGTATTTTTGAAATATAATAGGACAATTCCATTATAAAAGTCCATAACCAATAACGTAATTTCTTTTGGCCAATAATGTAGACACTTGTTACTAACCCTAACCTCTAATCCTAACTCCTAGACCCTTATCCTAAAACCTAATCCTAACTGTAACCTCTAATTATTACGTAAGTAGCCAAAAAATTATTACGTTATTGGCTTTTTCAGTTCCCATGGCAATGTTGCAAATATTCATAATCATGAGTTGCAAATTGTAATAATGTTACCAGTTTTTTTAGCTTTTATTTTTTGTGTCTTATATTCGGATAATTCACAACGTCGCTCGACTCCGGCAGCAGGCATCAGGGCAGCGTCTTGTTCGCGAGCCCTCGAGCCGACTTCCTGGTTCCGCCTCACGCTCAGGTGTGACGGAGGAAACGGCTTCTCAATTAGCCGTGGTGCGTTCAGGTGCAGGTCTGGTCGTCTGTCGTCTTTCAAGCATCGGCAGAGCCTTTAGAGCGGCGGCATCGTACGGGAGGAGGAAACGCACCAGATTTGATCCGAAACCAGACCCTGCGGCGCTGTTAATGGCAATGACACCCCCCCCCCCATGTGTCATGACTTTATTCCACAAGTCGGGATGTGAAGCTTCAACTGCCAAACAGACAGAGACTCAAACTCAAGCATCCAGTTCACCAGATGGAGTCTGTTTTTCATTGTTAGCATGTTTAAGCTGTTATCAGAATAACTCTTCATCATGCATGGACAGAGTGAGAAAACCGTTTGTGGGTCTTTCAGCGTTTCTGTTGTGTTTGTTGATTTCAGTTAATTTTAAAGGAGCCTGAAACGATTCTGGATGATGACATCTCGTATTTAGAAGGTAAAGAGCAGCGTCCGACTCGGACTCATTGATGATGGAAAGTTTTATCAGCCAATCCCGAGGCAATCGCAGACAAATCGAGCCATGTGGTTTTGACTGACTTACAAGAACAACATCTACGCACTCTGATGCTTTAAAACCAATAATCAGCCGATAATCAGGACGGAGTACGTGAGGAGGTTAAAAACACTCTAAAGTCTTTAAACGATTGCGTTGTTGGGGAGTCTTCAGGGATCTTGGCGACAGGAAGGAGAAACGGTGTCGTTCATCAAAGAGTCTTGACGCCGGAACATTCCCAGTGGCCTCCAACACTTCCAGGGCATGTCCAGTTTCCTGCATTTCTTCGGCTGCTTCCTGGAATTCCAGCTGTTGATGAAGGGGGACGCCTCCGGCGACAGGAGCGTCGTCTTCAGATTCCTGAGAGGAACTCTTCACAACATATGCTGTTGTTCCTCCGGAGGCTAATCCACGCTGACATATGATGAGCATTTGTGTTTTATTTACTCATCAGGGAAGTTCCTTTTAACTTGTTGCCCATGTGTAAGTTTTTACTGTACGGAACCTCTGATTTCAAGACAGTCTGACCTTGTTTTATATTCTAGCTCCATTGAGCGGGGTGGGAATGCTATGGTAGCTTCTTCTTCTTCGTCTTTGTTTCTTTCGGCGTCACTCCCAGAGTACCTCAACATCTTCGTAAAGATGGACTTTTAAAGTTTTTACCTCGAGGTGATTTCCAAACTATTTATTCGTGTGTCCTAAAGATGCAGCAGGTTCGTCATCTCCTGTCGTACTTAAAGTTCCGTCTCTTTGTGTCTCTGATTTATTTTATTTCTGGATTTACTTTGACATGTTTGTGGTTTAGAGATGATGAAAACATGCAGATTTATTTATTAACAATAATCAATCTATTCATGTGCTCATGATCGTATGTCAGGGAGATGGAAGTATGCCTTTGAGCGTGCTGACACCTAGTGGTCATTAAGGCATTTGCACCCAGTAGTAGGTGGGAATCCGAATTCTGCCACCAGAGGGCGGTATTGGACTCCAGAAGGACTTTACCTGCAGCCACATGGAGGGAAAACAGCTTTTCCCTCCAAATTCTAGTGTCTGTCAGAACATGAGGAGTCATGTGACTCTAAACCCAACCAGGAAGTGGTTGGACAGCAGTCCAGACACATCCAGTCACATCATCTTCTTTTCCTTTCGGCTTTTCCCTTCAGGGGTCGCCACAGCAAATCAATTGCCTCCATCTAACCCTGTCCTTTGCATCCTCTTCTCTCACACCAACTACCTTCATGTCCTCTGTCACTACATCCATAAACCTCCTCTTTGGTCTTCCTCTAGGCCTCCTGCCTGGCAGTTCAAAACTCAGCATCCTTCTACCAATATATTCACTATCTCTCATCTGGACATGTCCAAACCATCTCAGTCTGGCCTCTCTGACTTTATCTCCAAAACCTCTAACATGTGCTGTCCCTCTGATGTGCTCATTCCTGATCCTATCCTTCCTGGTCACTCCCAGAGAGAACCTCAGCATCTTCATCTCTGCTACCTCCAGCTCTGCCTCCTGTCTTTTCCTCAGTGACACTGTCTCTAGACCAAACAACATCGCTGGTCTCACCACAGTTTTGTACACCTTTCCTTTCATTTTAGCTGAAACTCTTCTATCACACATCACACCTGACACTTTTCTCCACCCATTCCATCCTGCCTGCACACGTTTCTTCACCTCTTTTCCACACTCTCCATTGCTCTGGACTGTTGACCCTAAGTACTTAAAATCCTCCACCTTCTTGATCTCTTCTCTCTGTAACCTCACTCTTCCACTTGGGTCCCTCCCATTCACACACGTATTCTGTCTTACTGCGGCTAACCTTCATCCCTCTCCAGGACAAACCTCCACCTCTCGAGCTTCTCCTCCACCTCTTCCCGACTGTCACTGCAGATTACAATGTCATCTGCAAACATCATAGTCCATGGAGATTCCTGTCTAACCTCGTCTGTCAGCCTGTCCATCACCATAGCGAACAAGAAGGGGCTCAGAGCTGATCCCTGATGCAGTCCCACCTCCACCTTGAACTCCTCTGTCACACCTACAGCACACCTCACCACTGTCTTACAGTCCTCATACATGTCCTGCACCGCTCTAACATACTTCTCTGCCACTCCAGACTTCCTCATACAATACCACAGTTCCTCTCTGGGCACCCTGTCATAAGCTTTCTCCAGATCTACAAAAACACAATGCAGCTCCGTCTGGCCTTCTCTGTACTTCTCTATCAACATCCTCAAAGCAAATACTGCATCTGTAGTACTCTTTTTTGGCATGAAACCATACTGCTGCTCACAAATGCTCACTTCTGCCCTTAGTCTAGCTTCCACTACTCTTTCCCATAACTTCATTGTATGGCTCATCAGCTTTATTCCTCTGTAACACATCCAGTCACATGACCTGGATATATACCGACTGGGACTGCTGGGAAATACTTGATTAGTCCACAGAGTTAAGCATGTTGGCATTTCTACGTTAACTGCGATTTTTCTTTCTGTTAGTTGATTTCAGAAACTTTTATTTTTCAGGAGATATCCAGAACTATTTTGCAATCTGTATGATTTTAGAATTTCCCACAGCATTGAATGCAACAGAAAATTTCCGAATGGAAAACAAATGTTCCGGGTTGAATCCAGCTTTAGGAAAGGACAGCCTGGATCAACACCGGTGGGGAATAGACATCCCTCCGTTCTATCGTTTTATTGTTCTCTCCTCTCCGGCCCCCGTACCCCACAGATTTCCCCCGCCCCCACCAGAGAGTGGCTCCTGGGGCCCAAATGAAGTCCACATTTCTCCCCTCCTGAGCTGTCACTGGTCCACGCAGCTGAAACTTGCCTAATAAATGAGCCTCAGCAGGACATGGGATCGCGTCCCAACAGTGACCCACTGGACGCTGACATTCAGCTGGAGCCCCGCCTCCCTCCTGCCCCACCCCCACCCCCATAGGTGGTGCTGTAGTGAACCGATTGGTGACGGTGCGCCACGGATGAAGGGATGCTTCACTGCTGGAGTCCATTGGGTCTGCTGCCCCCTAGTGGGACCCAGTGGTATTACAAGATGGGAAGGGCTGATGCTAACGGGTTAGCATGCTAATCAAAGATGAAAACATGTATAGAACTTTATCTCATGTGTTTAGAATGTTGCATAAAATTCTGGACACATTTTAGAATTTAGAGCGTTTTAAAATGCTCTTAATTAGCTTAGCGAAGTTTTGCTTCCTGCTAGTGGCGGTTTCAGAGACACCAGAATGATACTGTTAATCTCAGCGCTTTAGAAGACGCGTTTAAAGACTTGCTGGTTTTGTGACATCTGTCAGATTAGCACCAGCGTGAATTATGGAGGCTGGAGGAGGAGATGGCAGAGACCATTATTTGTGTTTGGAGGGACGGGTGGTGAGAGGGCGGGGGCGCTCCATCACTGGGGGTGGGGGGGCAGGAGGGAATGACTCATCGTTGTGGGTCTGTCTTTATACTTTTGCTTTTGTTGTAATTGTTCTTTTAAATGGAGGCGTATCAGAAACACGAGACGGAACGGAGCTTCAGAACTAGAGTTAGGGCGATGGGAAGGAAAGACTGATGAAGGAAGGAAAGACGGGGATGGAAGGATGAAGGAAGGAAAGAAAGAAAAAAAGCAAGAAGGAGAGAAGACTGGAAGGATGAGGGAAACACAGGATGCAACAGATGCTTCAAGGAAAGAATGAAGGAAGAATTCACAAGAGAAGGAAGCAAGAAGTAAGGCAAGGAAAGAGGAGAAGGAAACAAAAAAGCAAAGAAAAGAAGCAAGCAAGGGAAGGAAACAAGAAGCAAGGAAAGGAAGGAAGCAAGGGAAGAAAAGAAGAGAAGGAAACAAGAAGCAAAGGGAAGGAAAGAAGAGAAGGAAACCAGAAGCAAGGAAGGAAGCAATAGAAGGAAGCAAGAAGCAAGGGAAGGAAGGAAGAGAAGGAAGCAAGAAGAAAGGGAAGGAAGCAAGAGAAGGAAGAAAGGAAAGGAAGGAAGCAAGAGAAGGAAACAAGAAGCAAGGAAAGGAAGGAAGAGAAGGAAGCAAGATGCAAGGGAAGGAAAGAAGAGAAGGAAACAAGAAGCAAGGGAAGGAAGCAAGAGAAGGAAGCAAGAAGCAAGGGAAGGAAGGAAGCAAGGGAAGGAAGCAAGAAGCAAGGGACAGAGAGAAGAGAAGGAAACAAGAGAAACAAGAGACAAGGAACGGAAGGAAGCCTCCATTCTGGCTGTTTTTTCTTACCCCTCAAATCCTCCAGCGCCGTTCAATCCAACACACCTCCAGACAGGAAATCCATCCATTCCAGGCCACACCCACAAGCCCCGCCTTAAATGTTAACGAAACACAAGAACTAATTTAACCGACTTCATCCGCTCCAAACGCCTTTACCTATGTTTGTGAGGTGGTTTTTAGTAAACCCTGCTAAAACAAACAATAAACAAACAATAAACAAACAGCCCCCTCCCCCTGCATCTAAACGCCATCCTGAGACTGAGTACAGAGAAAATTATTGGATGTATGAACGTCAAAAACAATTTATCAGAAATCCTGTGAATCTCTGACTCGGCTGTGTCACACACACATGCACACACACACCAACACACACACACACACACACACACACACACACACACACACACACACACACACACACACACACACACACACACACACACACACACACAGACATAGAAACTAAGTACACCGTCGAGACAAACTCCCAGTCGATCTTTCCCATGAACATCTCTCCTTGGCTCAGGACTCCCTCCCTAAACCCCCCCATCCCAAGACTCCCCGCTGGGGTGGGGGGTTAGGGGGGGCCCCGAGCCCCGGCTCCCTCCGGGGCCACAGCGAAGGACTGCAACTATTTTCTCCACAACCAAAAACCTCAAACACAACAACAGCAAGTTAGTCATCAGAGCTGCCATAAGATCTTGATTTGTGTTGTAGCGTGGGAGCTGACACACACACACACACACACACACACACACACACACACACACATACATACACCAGCGCTCTCAGCGGCGCCCTCCGAGGGATCGACTCATCAGCTGGGCATGAAACCGACCGCTGGACGCTCCCCTGAAAAGTGATTTACGAGGCCCAAACGTTCGCGGCGCTCACTTCCTGTTAGCCAAATTTCCCGACGCCCCCCTCCCCCACCCGTTTCAAGCTGTCACGTCCCATCTCGATGGCCGGCGGTGGAATTTAGTGCACGGCTGGACTCGTCCGCACATGTGTTTCACTGCGGGATGCTGCTCTCTCTCCAAACCGGTGAAAGAGGCGGGACTTCCTGCCTGAAAAATCCATTTAATCGCAAATTAAATTCAAGTCTCTGCGTAGCGCCATGCTCGGTTGATATTTATTAATATGCAACATCCCACCGAGCGTCTAATTGGCTGTTTTGGTGCTGATGGATCCCTCAGCTGCCAGCTCTCGTCCCAAAATGGCTGCGCCGACCACAAGCCTTCGGTTTTGCCCGCGGCCATAAATCCTCCTTTTCTTCTCCGTCTTCTCTCACTCCTTCGATTCGAAAGTCTTCATTACCCGAGTCGCTCCGTCAGCGCAGCAGCAGCCTGTCCTGACCGACGTTTAGGTCATTTCCTCCTCTCCAGAGCAGATATTGCTCGGCCACAAAGGTAGCCGGAGTTGCCAGATTTGAAGCCCCGGGTTGCCAGATTTGGGACCCGGATAATCTAATTAAAGAGTGAGGGAAAGAGGCCCGAGGGGCCCAAAGGAGTGGAGCCAGAACCGGTTCCCCCTTTTGAAAAACTACGCACCGCAAAAGTCCAATGTGGTAACGTCTGCGGGTCTAATTCTTCCGGGGGGGGGGGGGGGGGTCAGACCGGTCCTGCAGACGGATACATCCCTCCCTTCGGAGAGAAAAAGAGGAAGGAGGGAGCAGAAGAAAGGAATCCGTCGGTGATTTATGTCCTGCTGTGCAGACGCAGGAATAAAGCTGGTGACCTGGAGCTGATGGGGGGGTGGGGGTTCATAAAGAACAGGATCAATTCAGAACCGGGCCTTTATTTAACACCCCCCGCCCCCCCCTCAAATGAGCTTGTCGAAAGCAATCGCTTTGTTTGATGACATCAAAGCCTTTCACGACAGCGTCCCCATTGGGAAAAGCCTGAGGATTGGTCCCCACTCTGTCACTTATGTAAACACACACACACCTCCAGGTGACTTGGAGCCTAGCGTTGCCTTCACACCCACTCTCCCACGATCGATTTCACCTCCTCTCATGCGTCCTGCTAAGCGTGCAACGTTTACAAGGCGCAACGGATCGGTTTCAAAATCCCCCAGAAATCCCAGCGTCGTCCCGTCGCCGTTAAAAGGACGTGGAAAAATGAGCGCCGCTCTCGTTCTAGGCCTTGCCCGTCGATTCCTCCGCCGTTCTGACGCAGGAAGTGAATTTCTATCACTTTTGAAAATAACTTGAGGCTTTAAATCCCATAATGAGAACAAGGCCGTCCTTTAAAGCACCATCAGACGCTTTTAAAACTCTTCTCTAACTTCAGGCCTCATTGTTCTTTTTCTTCTTTAGTTTTACGAGACAGGAATGAAACAAAGGACTCAAACGCTGCTTTAACACCCCCACTAAATTTATATGTGTAGAGCTCACTTTTGTTTTTTTTCGTGGACTTAAAAACCCGACATCCTGTTTGTTTGCAACTTTTAAGGAAATTATTGCAAGATTTCTATTCTTTAAGAAAAACAAACATTTTTGTGTTGACGCCATAAAACCAGTTAGAAACCACAAAACGGCCCAGAAGTTGGGGGGGGGGGTCCTGACGCCTGCCGAAAGAAGACGGTGGAAGTTTCACCTCACAGGATGGATTGTCGGACAGGGAAAATCGGAATCGTTGTGGTCGGGCAGCTGCTGGTTCTGCCGCTTGATAATCGGGTTCAGTTGCAGATTTAATCAATAATTAGGAAAATGCTGCAATCAGATCCAGTGTTTACCTCCAGACTGAAGAGCTAACAGGCCGTCGCTATGGTTACCACAGCAAACATTGCTGTAGCGAAGGCCCGCATTCCGACTTTATACGTTTTGATAGAGAACCAACAACCTTCAAGTCTCAGTCTTGGGGGGATGGGCGGTAATGTAAAATCTGGTGGCAAATATGGAAGTAATGCTACTTCTTTCTCCTTTTTTTGTTTCTCTTCGTGATTTTTTGTGCCTTGTCTGAACTGTCACAATGCTGCCCTCTATGGGTTCCAGCGGTACTGCGCTGGAATTTTTTAGAAATTGAGCCCAAAAACCTGAGACGTGAACAGAGAGCGTCGTCCACATAACAAAAACACGTTGATGAAACTTTTAAAAGATTGAACCCGACGGAAAATGCTGAAGTTTTACAGCTGGAAGCTAATTTGTCACGAGTCGAAAATGTGTTATGATGTCATAAATATCTTGTATCCTCTCCTCCTCCTCCAGTCGTTTGAAGTAAATCTCCCCTTTCTGCTTTTTCCGCCGTTTGAGAGAAAAGAGTTTCTAACGATTCCCTGGAGTCCTTCGCCAGGTTTAGCTACTTCCTGTCTGGAGCTGAGAGAGCGCAGCCATTGGTTGACGACAGTGTTCACATGATCAAATGTCACTTTTGAAGATTGAAGACACGTCTGATTTTATCTGAGCCTTCAGACAGCTCCGGCTGAGTTTTACGACGTTACACCAAACGATCCCGTGATGGAGCGCGACACGAAGCCGGTAAAACCATCACGGCTTTTATTACGACGTTAGGAAATCTGTCAGGCGCAGCGAAACCTCCAGGGAGGTGGTTTGGTGCGAGGTTGGCGTTAGCCGTCCGTCTGTTTTCTACCCAGACCGGGTTCCTCAAAAGATATGAAAACAATTCAAAAACTATTTAAAAAAAAAAACATTGAATGAATTAAAAAAAAAAATTACGTAAAGAAAATTTCTTCAGAAAAATGCTAAAAATGTGCATCTTTAAAAAACACATTGTGTTTTTTAAAGATGTGGCGTTCATCTTCTACGTGATTGAAGATGTTATTTACATCTGACTAATTACACACACACACACACACACACATACACAGGCACACACACACGCAAAATAATGGCAGGAATGTCTAAATTAACACACATGTATTTTGCACACATTAGCTATGCATGCAAAAACACACACATCTGCATCTGCTCTCATTCACACACACACACACACACACACACACACACACACACACACACACACAGGCTTCCAGCCCGTGTCGGGTGTGTTTACGCACCACCATCACTTCGTGGTCTGGCGAGGCATCGGTAGAGATCTGACGCGAGGCCGAGGGCCTGCCGGGCCAAAGCCGGAGAGTAAATAAGTAATAAATCTCTCCCACATCAGCGGAACATTTCTGTGTAAACACGCTCTTAAAAACCAGCATTTTGTACCGACGGGAAGATGGCCGACATTCCTGCTGGTCTACACAATAACAGAACAAGACTGCAACATCCCGTGACACCCCTGAATTCAAAATTTTACCCTGACCTAGTTTCATAGGTCAAAGATCAACTCTAGTTCTCCGACATACTGTCATAGATCAAAGCACTAGCTTTGATCTATGGTCTTACACTGGCCTTCTTCCTCGTCTTTATGTCTTATCCACTTCCTGAGTGTACAAAAGCTTGACCTTGACCTAGTTTTCTCAAGGTCAAGGTCATCATCTCATTTTTATCCCCTATGCTGCCTGAGTAATGTGCTTTTTGTTTCCTCTTTCTATCTGCAATGGTTGTGGAGAATCAACTCATTTAAAATATCGTTCAGAATCCGATCATAAAGGAAACAGAAATAATAGAAGTTCTGGATTCTTTTCATTTTTAATCTTTTAAGAAGTTTGTGAAAAACTTTTTCCCTGCCCACTTTGTGTAGAACTGAGGCGAAACCAGAAGAATCGGGTTTTAGGAGACGCATTTCTTTCTTTCTGACGTATTTATAATTACTTTCAGTCATTGGCAGTTCTGAATTAAACGGCTGCACCTGTCAAGAAGATGAGAAAGAAATAAGAATTTCAAATATAAAAGCTTTGAGGCGACATCTGATGATGTCACCGGTTTTAATCCTGACTCTGATAAACTGAACCTGAACCTGTGTAGATTTTATTCTACTACATGCGTGATAAAATCCAAAGTGTCTGGGACTTTCTTCTTCTCTTTGCTTTAGTTCCTAAAGAGACACCCCGGATCACTTTAGTGATGTTTATATTTAAAACACAACCGCTGCTGTCGTGAGAACCTCGCCGTTCAGCATTTTGTTTGGCACTCGCCAACGTGTCCAGATTATCTGCAGAGAGAGTTTGTTTATCAGCGCCGATGAATCATGGATTAGTTTTCTGTGTTGATATTTCTGGCTCACGCTTTCTTTCTTTTGGAACAAAGCGGAGGTTTTTTTTTTTTTTTCCCAATCCCCACAAGCTGCTAATTATCCCGTCTTCGTGCTCGGCCACGAACGCACGGCCGACGCTGAATGTTCCACAAAGCGCCGACGCCGTTCGCCCACGAGCAGCAGGAGTGTTTCACCAGAACAGCCGACGGAAGCATCCCTCCAGACGTTTCCTGTGCCTTTAAGGAGCTCTTTTGGTGTCTTTCAGCTCATCGTTTTGTTTCGTCAAGGGTAGGGGACAAAATAAGGGAAATATAATGTTACTGACAGGTTTGCATGAAAGTTTTAGAAGCTGGAGGCGTCACAGAATTTTAGTTCCTGAATCTGCAGCAGCGTTTTTCCCACTTGCCAATGGATTTAGTTCCAGGTGAACATTTCCATGGTGAAAGAATCTAAACATAGAGGTTCCAGATAAACATGAATCCGACTGACAGGAAGGGAATTGTCAACCCGTGTGGATATTTGCTTCCAAGGATTTTGGTGCACAGCTAGAAGAAAAGTGAATTTCATCTGTATTCTTTAAATATCCAGAAACAACTGAAGGGAAGGAATAATCTGCCGGATGTTTCTGCAAACTTTTCAGGCAGTGTAAGTTTTGTGGCTTCTTCTGCTGCCAAGACAGCAAACGCAAAACTCGATGCTGCAAAACTCTGGACCTTAAAGAACCACGGAAGAAACAGGAATTGTTCAGATGTTCTGGAACAGAAAACCCCCTGATTTTCATAAAATTTTCAGGAAAATTCAAGCAAAATTTGGATAAAAAAACAAACCTGTGTCATTTAAAGTCACTGGAAATTGGTGCAGTTCCTTTTTCTGACCAGTAGAGGTCTGCATGGGTTAATTTAAAACTATTTAGTTATAAACTGAAAGCAGAATTAAAGACGTTGGCCGTTACTGATGCATGATGAACGTCTGCGGTGGACACACATGATCTTACTGTGGCTGTGGCCCCTCTGTCCACATTCAAAGCTGCAGGTCTTATGGGGTCACGGTTGGCCTGTAGCATTCCAACAGGAAGTCCCACCTCCTCCTCCTCCTCCTCCTCCTCCTTTTGTTTTAATGAAGCCCCTGGGAGGTTCTGGAAAGCCCTGGAACTGAACGCAGTCCATCCCGTCCAAACCGCCGCCTCCTCTTCAGTCCCAGCGAGCTTGGACCAAACCCTGCTCTGCCTCCTGCACACTGCCCCTGTTGCCATGGCGACTGCAAACAGGACGGACGGGGGGGGGGTGAACGCTGAAGACGGGGCTATGATTTCAACAGATGTCCCGACACACACAGGCAGCAGAAACTCTCTGTGGGTCAGAGCAGCAGCTGGTCCGACGTGCCGCGACGCCAAGATCAGGAAGTGGACGTCCAACCCCGTCCCAACGCCGGAGAGGTGCCACACAGCATCCCTCCGTATCCTCCTATTGTCCCACTCCTGCGTCATATCCACACCGAGCGGGCAGCTGAGGCCGCTCCTCTGATTGGCCGATCACACATGATTGTTCTGAACCACAGACTTGGGGGGGCAGGAGGGGGTTGGAAATGCTTGGGAACTCCACTTTCCAGCGTGAGAGGAGACGGAGAGCAGAACGACTCCCAGGAGACGCCGCCGATGACCCTGCTGAGTGCCAAATATGCAGAGGTCGCCGGATTCCTATTGGGCAACGGCTAAATATGACTGACACCGAGCAGCAATAACCCTTGACTCCAGAACTGCTGGGGAGACAAGCTATTTATTTGCAGGCAGATGAATGTCAAGCAAACAGTTCTGAATTTCAAACATGCCTTCAGTTGAAAACTATCTGGGATGCGAACCGATGGAGGGTTGTGGGGGGAAGTTGAAGTGGAACCAGTAAAAACAAACACAGAGGAACATTTTGAAACTCTTCAGTGTCTGCAGCTGTAAGCAGTTTGTTTTTGGTGTTGACATTTTATTTTGGGTTTACCTGTTGACCCCTCCAGAACTGAGCACTGCTAACTCCAAACAACTGTAAAAGTGTCCAGACCTTCATGCCCCCCCCCTTTCCCAGCTCCATGAGGATTGTGGGAAGTGAGTAGTTCTTGCAGAATTGACTGTTAAGTAGATGTCCTGTCTCGTGATGCCCACTGAACTTCAACTGGGTCTTTCAAGGCCCATAGATACCAAGATACCGTCCAGATCTGCACCAGTAATGGATGAGGTGCATTCGGACCAAGTCTCCTCATCCCTGCAACAACAAACCAAACAACAGACAGGTTAAAACACAACATCTGTGGTTGAGGTAACAAACTATGGATGTTGGGTACCTCAATCCAGATCCACCTCAAAGTCTTAGTCTCTGTAAAATGTTTGGAAATCCCTGGAGAACATTTTAAGACATCTTTTTTGTTCAAGACTATTCCAAAGATGTCACCTTTATCTCGTCTTGCATCTTAAAACCAGACCTTAACCAGAAATAAGACGAGAACTCGACTCCTTAATCTCAGAACATTCTTAGGATTGCGCCAAACAGACCTTTGACGAAGAGTAGGATGGTTTTCCTGGAGTTTCCGATAAGTTGGTGTCACCAGTTTGTCTGTTCCAGTGAAATTCAATTACAGTCAAGGATCAGTTAAGGACAAGTTGACCCGCAAGACAGCAAAATAAAACGTTATTGATCAGCTCTAGTGTCACTATAAGAATCACACCAACAGAATTCTGGGAGATGTCTTCGAACTGATGTTCCAGGACAAAATTGGACAAGCCTTTTCCTGAAATTTTTAGGTTAATATACATTATCCGTGACATCAGCAGAAGTGGATAAGATGCTTACTTTACACTGGAAACATTAAGTACGATTGTTTTTAGTCAAGCTCATAACTCCACCCACACACAGGGATTAGCTCCGCCCCTCCACAAAATAGAATCGATTTGGTGGTTTCTGGTTCAGAATACTGTTGACTGGGTTCCAATTTATTTTTAAAGTGAACAAGCAAGTTAGCTTACAAGTGATGTAATGCCAGGCTAACGGTATACCGCCTGTTTACGGTATTTTCATCCACAAAATGCATTTGTCAATTATTTCAGTATTGAGATTTGTCGAATTCTTCTTCTGCTCATCTGTGGACTAAACACTGCTGCCTCCTAGGTTTAAACTTGGGTATTGCACAAGTAGAAACTTGAACTAAGACACAGACGTAATATATCCCAGACCGGACCTTGAAAAGTCCCGATTAGAAATGACTGAATTCAATAAATTAAATATGATCTCCTTTGCTGTCTGGATGAAGCCGGACTCGCGAGCCGCAGGGAGGAGGCCGGGCGGATGCTCGGCTCTTTGACACCGGAGTCAGGCTTTCACATCCTGAGTCCCAACCTGTGGTTTCGACAGTAAAAGCGTTTTGGTGAAGGTTAGGGAAGGATCGCATTAGTGGTTTGAAGTCAATGCGGACGTTTTCCGTATTAAACCCAGACCACAATCTTTCCCTAAACTTTGCTGTAATCTTTATGAGCGGATATTATAGTAATTTATTTTTTCTTGCACGTTTGAAATCAAAAAGTCAAGTTTTTCACATGCTAAGTCTTTCTTGATAATACCTGAGGGTCTGACTAATACCTGGAACAATCATTATCATATAATAAGATCACTATACGAGGGAAAGGTTCCACTAAACTGGATGAAACCAGAAGGGAGATATTTTTAGTTTAGCTCAGCGAGGAGTCACAAAGCTAACGCTATACGGTAGCAACTATAACCGTATCTGCCTTCCCTGAAGCATCATTTAGCAACATTTCCTCATCGCAATGACAAACGTTTTTAAACGTAGCCTTTCTGATTAGCATCGAAATAATTCTGAGGACAGAGCGTCGCGGTTCAAACGCCGTTGCTGACGAGAAATCTAACTGATGGAATCTGACTGAGGTGTGGATGAGACTCCCCAGCCCCGACACTCTGGGTTAGTATCAACTCCCCAACCCTGAAAACCCCCCCAGCAGTGACTGCACTGAATAAATGCTCTGGGAGTCATCCAGAAACTCCCAGGAACCTTAAGAGAGAAGGAAGCCGTAAAATCATAAAAGGTTGGCTTCGCTCCTCTCCATGATTTGCCTTATTGGAACCGCATGTTGAAGCTGGAAGATCAGGGGCCAATCACTACGGCCGTTGGGTCAAGCTTCGATGCTACGTCGTGAAGCAGGACATGAATCCACATGATTGGTTTACTTGGATGGTTGGGGGGGGCCGACGGGTCCAATTGAGCGAATAAAAATTGCTAATGACCCTTTTTACAAATTTAAAAGTCTGGATTTGTTCCCTGCCTGGCGCAACACTCGCTACAGAACGTTGAGGAGTGTGAAGGTCGTGAAATGGAGGAGGGCGTTTACAGATGCAGTCTGGGAGGAAACCGGTTTAACACTGCGGCTGGCTGGAGCCGGTGCCGCTTTGGGTTTTGGCGGTTGTGCTGGGTTCAGATCTAAAAGGAGGCTTTGGTGCAGCGACCCCGAGCCGTTTGAGGTGCGGTCTGACTCGGCGCGAGGCCCTGCACAGCATCACAAGCGTCTGCTCAGGCTCCAGCGCCTTGAAGCTGGAGGCGGAGGGGAACATCACACCAGGCGGCGCCAACCGCCCCCCATTTTAGATGGTGATCTCATCTGTCCGACGCCATTCCTGAGCGGCGTTCGCTTACTCGACGTGACCGATCGTTGGCTCCAAGTTGGTCTTCGAGAATCAATCGCGTTTGAATCGGCGATTCTTCTGTTGCAATAGCAGCCAGCTAATCCTTTAATTTAAGGTTCGAATCCTAGAATTCTGTTGAAAGACATAAACGTGTTTGGCCCAACCCTCCACGAAGTTCGAAGGAAATCATTTCAGCGGTTGTTGTGTAATTAGGGAAAATGTAGAAAAGTCTCAAAATGTTAAGGAGAGTCATAAAAAGTCCTGGATCTGCCCGTCCGGCCCATCCAGCACCAAAACACAACCCACGCTCCCTCCGTCCATAAAACCCCAGAGAAACCCATCCAGGAGTTTAGTGTAATCCTGCACACAAACAAAAAAACCCCAACAGTAACGGGCAAAAACAACCGCCCAAGGGGAAAGGGGGGGGCAGTTCCAAAAATGGTTTCTGAAGGTTTCCCACAATGACACTAAAACTTTCGATCGTCGTTTGAGGTAAAATTAAAGGAAACAAGCAGAAAACAAGAAGTAGAACTCGTTAAAAAGAAAAGTCTCGACGAAATAACGACGAATGACGTTAGAAATTTGCCCGGTTTTTAAACGTAAAAGGTCGATGACATAATAAAAGTTCTGAAACGATAACATAACTTTTGGCCACTAGCGTGATAATTCATTACAAACCCTAATCCCTAACGCTAACCCCAGAACCCTAACCCTAACCCCCAATTGCTGTCATTAGCCAAAAGTCCCTAATCCTAACCCTATAACCCCTAACCGTATAACCCCTGACCCTAAAACCCTTACCCCTATAACCTCTACCCCTATAAACCCTAACCCCAACCCTAATCCCCAATAATTAATTTACTAGCCCAAAGTTAGTACGTTATCGGTTCAGGACCTTTATTACTTATTTTCAGCTGTTTTTACGTTATTGATTTTTTCAAGTCTCATCAGTTGTTTTGCGTTTTTGAAGAAACAGTTTCAAGGGGAAGCTTTGATCTCAGCGCCGCCGCCCGGCGGGCCGTTCTTCTCTTCACATCGTCGAGCTGTAAACGGAGACGACGGTTTACCGTCACGCCTCATCGTATATCATCGTCACACCGCCATCGTCACAGACAATGTTCACGACAGCGATCGTAAATCTGAAGCCGGTGCTTCAAAAGGAAACGGGAGGCGACCAGTTTGTGTCGCCGCCCTGTGATCGAAGCGAGGAGACGTGATTTATCCTCCAGGGCCGCCGTCACAGGCGCTAACAAGACCACGGCCCTCAGAGCGCCGACGCCCGACATGAAAGTTTTAAACAAAATGTTAATGTCAGATGTTTTTTACCTGGATTATTATTTCGATTTACTCATTAATTCTGACAACAAATACGTACATATTGTTTAAATCTCGATTTAGGAATTTTTTTTATTGTTGTTATTTGACAAAGCTAAAGAAAGTCTTTAAAACAGATGTTCAAAGAACTTCTGCTCTCTTTAGTGTTCAGTCATTGGATGAATGAACACTAACAGACAAACAAACAAATAAACTAACAAACAAACCAGTATTCGTTCGCTCCTCTGACAGATTTTAATCTGGATTAACTGATGTTTATAATAATCAGACATCAAAGTCAACTTTCTCTCACGGTCCTCATGATTCCAGCTTCATGTTGTTGCCCGACAAATAAAATAAGGCCTGATATTATTTATCATTTTTAAAGCAATCCACTAATTATTCCAAGATATATTTTAAAAAAAACATGAAAAATTGACAGCATCTCAAAATGTTAATGAAACTGGAAATAAATCGGATCCACTAAATTTTAAGGAAATTTATTTCAAGGCCTGAAACCTGGAGATCCGTCCAATCCTGTTAACAAACCAACCAACCAACCAACCAACCAACCAACCAACCAACCAACAAACAAACAAACTGATACCAATAAAAGAGTTTTAGTCGTCGAGTCCAGTCTTGAAAATGACTTTTGCTTCTGCGTATCCAAAACATTCCAGATATTTTCTGTCTTGGTCAAATTTAGCCGATCTTCAGACGATAATTTCATCCCGACGTTTGGAGCCGGGTCACATTATTATTTTTTTTTATAGTGAATATCAGGTTTTTACAAAAAGTGGGATGATTATATCCGTGGTTTTTTTCCATTGAGGTTGCCTCTGAAGGTTTTTGCGGAGGCCGACATCCTTCGGGTTTCTTTTACCAGGATGACATTTGTTCTAAGCAGCGGCCTCATGGAGGGGATGTGAGCTCCACCGCTGTCACCCAACACATCGGCTGGAATCGAACTCGGCTTGGCGTCAAGCTTCAGACGTGTTGTCAGGCCCGAAAGGTTTCCATATTAGCTGCAGAGCAAACGAAGAGGAAAGCGTCTAATAATAATCACACACACACACACACACACACACATACACTCTGGGCCTGTTTAAACGGTCGGGTTCGAGTCCCGGGCTGTGAGCCATTCTGACACATCAGACGCCGTCCAATGAGGAAGTGAGCACAAAGAAAACAGGAAGAGATTTTATCATCAGCTGAAGGCGCTGGAAGAGATCGGCTTCAGCTGAGATTTTATTTATCTAGTAAATAAATTGTTCATTCGACAGTTAGCATTTAAGTTGATTTAATAAACAGATGATGTCCCAGCTGTATTTTTTTAAATATTTGTTTATTTTTATTAGCTATAGTTTCCATTTTATATAATATTTATTCAGACAATAATATTTATCATTTAATTTCCTATTATCTTCTTGTTTATCTTTGTTTTATCATCGTGGGACAAATAAAGATTCATCTCATTTAAAATGAAAGTAGATTAAAAGTTCAAATTTAAAGCTTCACCTACAAATAAATAAATAATTTTATTTCATTGTATTGCTGTTTGTTTGCATGGAACTCAAAGGAAGGTAGAGATAAATCTAAATTAAAAATTTTTTCAAAAAATACACTTTATTTTGGATCTCGGATTAAATTCAAGAATCTTCTTGTTGGAACGTTCTATTTCCATTTTGTTGAGGTGTTCTAATTTACTAAATGTTATAAACCATTTATCAATCATTTAGTTATAAACAGGATTAAATATTTAATGCCAAAAAATTAATTCTTATATTTTATTTTTTAAAGGAATCATCTTTTGATTGTAAAAACTTCTTGCTTTATTTTCCAGTGAAATCAAACCTGCTGTAAAAAGACGCTGGAGGTTTGTGGCGAGGTTTTCTCGCCGTTGCCCCCTCTTCAACTTCACCTGTGATGTCACATGATCACATGACCAACCGGAACCAACAACAACAAAACATCATAAACAAATCAAATATCTCAAGACAACAAAATCAGACTTGAAGATTCAATTTGGAATCTTTTCAAAATAAAAGTCGCGTGGACTGATTTCATGCTAAAATGCCCATGCTTGTTCGCACAGTGGGAGACTTCCTGCAGCCAATGACGGGCAGCGACCAGCGACAGGAAGTGACACGCATGAAGACGAACCCTCAGCAAACAGACGCCATCGCCACAAGGCGTCAACGGCGCACCTGAGGTGCGTTTTCTGGTGCGTTTCCTGTGCTCTGTTGCCTCCAGAGGCTTCAGTGGGACTGGAGGGGGCAGGGGGGGTTAGCCCCCCCCCACCCCCTCTGATATCTGTTAAAGTCATTTTCTCCCAAAGAGGAATTAATTTCCTTTCTCAGCGCCGGCGACGCGGCCGAGTCAGATCCCCGGAGTCGATCTGAAGGAACCTGCGTGAGCCGCGAAAACGAAAATTCTGACTTTATATTAGTCGGAATTAGTGAGTGTGTGGGGGATTATGGGGAATTAAATCTGTTCAAGCCAAATCTCGGAGGTATTTAAATGAAACTGGATCAAACCGATCGTTTAAAACACTCACGTAGAGTTTGATGCGGAGGACGGATTCCATCTGAAGCCGTTTCCTGTTTATTTTATTTATTTGTGGTTTTCTGTGGACGCGTGTTTAAATAAACACGATACCATAAACAACCTCCCGTTTTAAAAGGCGACGCATTTAGCTTTGATGTTACAGAAGCAGCTTCAGTGTTTTTATTTGAACTTGGAGACCTCACGCAGAGCCCGCTGATGGACTCGCGAGGCGTCTGGCGTCAAAATAACCGTCGGATCACGTTAGAATATCAAACCGCAAAATGATGAGCTGCACTAAATAAAAAAGAAGGGATCCTGTTGCACCGCGTTTAGTATTTTTGGTGTTTTTATTTCGGGAACTATAACTTGAATACAGTATTTTCTGCACTGTAAGACGCATTGGAATATAAGGCGCACCTTCAATGAATGGCATATTTTCGGTTTTTGAGAAAATTAAAGTCTTTTAGGTGTGCCTTGTAGTGCGGATTTTTAGTAGGTAGTCACTTGATACCATGCACACATTCTATTGGCTGACGGCATCCGGAAGTGCTTTAAACAGTCTATCAGAGTGTGGGAAAAGGTAATACAGATAGAAGGTGGTTTAATATCAGTTTGGGGAGGGTTCATAAACGTTTAAATTACCATAAACAATAAGATAAATAGTTTGATGCTATATCGCGGAATTCGTTATTTACGTGTGATTCCTGGAACACATTAACTGCGGGTAACGAGTGGTCACTGTATTTCTACTTGGAGGAGAAACAAACCTCCGAGCTCCGCAGGAAGCAACAAAGATACTCGTTTTCCTCCGCAAGACCAACAGTATTTTAAAGGGTCAACCCTGACGAAGACGGGGGTGACACGCTCGGTTAACCCCCAACGCCTCACCCCATCCCCACCCCCACCTCACCCTACGACGCGTTAAAGGTTTTTGTTTTCTTCCAGGAAAGTAAAAGATGGCCACCGGAGGTCAGATCCAAGTCCAAAATAAATGGCCCTCTTTCCTGAGGCTCAGCCATTTTAATAGTACAGATTTATTGTGCTGTGCTTTTTGGAGGGTGATCATATGTATGTGGTCAGTAGCGCGTATGCAGTCTGTGACCCAGCCTCCCTCTCACGTTACACCCTATTTATAACATCCCCTCCGCCGGCTCCCCTCGTCCTGCAGGAACCTCCTTCAGTCTCCGGCTCCTGCTGACACCCGAGAGGTTCTGCTGCCTCCGATCCGGCCCGACTGTTTATCCTGTGCGACCCGCACGCTCCGGATTATCGCAGGACACCCGCTTCCAAACAAACTCGCGTTCATTCTACCAGTTTTCCAACTGAGGGAGGGGGGAAACTTTCAGGACCATCGAGGGAAAAACTGAAGGAGCATCTTGGATCTTTTATTTTTTTGGTTTTGCTTGATTTTGGTAACTTTGCCCCTTCTTTTTCTCGCCGTTCCTGGAGGGTAGAGCGTGTGTGTGTGTGTGTGTGTGTGTGTGAGTGTGTGTGTGTTATAATGGATCACACACTGTTCGGATGCCTGCGGAGCCCCCACGCCCCGGCCCCCGCCCTGCATCCCGCCTTCACCCAGTCCCCGCTGACGCTCCACGGACGCTCCGACCACGTCTCCTACCCAGACCTGGCCTCTTCATCCTCCTCCTCCTCCACCTCCTCGCCGTCTCCCTGCATCATCTCCAGCTACCCGGTGGAGGACGGGCTGTTCCCCGGGCCGCACCACCACCACCACCACCACCACCACCCCCACCCCCACCGCGGCGGCCACCTGCCTTCGCAGCAGCATCACCACCCGCCTCAGCACCACACGTCCTGGCACATCCCGCCCATGCAGTCGCCTGGCAACGCCCGCCACAACCTCTGCCACCCGCATTCCCACTCGTCCCATGACAACGGCCCCGCTACGCCCGACTTGGGCCACCCCGGGGGGCCCAGCATGTGCGCCAGCACCCCCAGTTTGGGCAGCGGGAGCACCCCCACTGGGGCCTCCTGCGTCCAGCCGGCGGATTTCGGCCGACAGACTCTGTCGCCGGCGGAAGCGGAGAAGAGGAACGTGAAACGGAAAAGCGACAGTTCAGGTGAGGAGAGCTTTTATTCCCGATTCTTTATTCCCGGATTTCTTCCTCACTTTATTTGCTCTTATTATTGGTGGAACATCATCACATAAATGTCTACATTTGAGGAAATTCCAGGCGGCGCTCCAGAATAACTCACATCTGTACTTGTCATCATAAATCTCTCCACACGTAACTGTGGACAATTCTGCAGCTCTGATAGGAAAACAAGAAATCTGTCAGAAAAGCGGCTCGTAGGTGTCGGCTGATGGAGTGTGGGGCAAAGGCCACATCCAAGCTGTGGGCGCATCTCGAAAATCACATCTGGTCGGTTGCGACGCTCCTCAGAGAAAAAAAAACGGGCAGTAAAGCTTTAATGTCATGGAGCGTAAAAAAGAACCGGCGCCTCATGTGGAGCAAAGCGATTAAATGGAGAAAATGAAATCAGAAAAGGGCCAACGTGAGAAGGGTTATGATTAGTTTTACTGCCACAGTAAAGCTTTACTCCCTTTTGTTACCTGTTGATTTAAAAAAGAGATAAATATTTTTTTACTATTCTAATATATTCAATTGTTTTCTCTGCATGAAGGCCAGTTTTTTTTAAAAATTCCGGATTTTGTAAACGTTTGAGAAATTCAGGATTTTATAAACGTTTAAGAAATTCAGGATTTTGTAAACATTTAAGAAATTCAGGATTTTGTAAAACGTTTGAGAAATTCAGGATTTTATAAATGTTTAAGAAATTCAGGATTTTGTAAACATTTCAGAAATGCAGGATTTTGTAAACGTTTAAGAAATTCAAGATTTTGTAAACCTCCATAAATTGTGAGGTGTTTTGAAAAAGTCAAGTTTTAAAATAATCTGTACATTTAATAGCTTTATTTTCTTTGGAAAACATTATTTTATGAGATTAACTAATTTTCCATGGATTTATCTTGAGAAAGTCTTTACATATTTTCCCTCAAACGCATCATTTTAACCTGGCGGGCCTTTCCATCCTGCCGTCACCATGGTAATCAATCACTTCATGCCACCCTGCCGGGTCGGGGTCGCCGGAGTTCTCTTCGGGAACGTGATACGAGCGAGAGCTCGAGGTTTTCTGAGAAAGTGTTGCCCGGCGCTGCCGCTGTCCATTTGAGGGCTGCGGACTGCAGCGCTGAACCGACACCCCCTTTAAAGGCCTCTTTGTGTGAGCAGCACATCACCTGCACCTGACCGCCGGCTGATATACCCCCCACCACCCCCCCACCCCGTGGGATCGGTTTTCACTCAGGATGCTGGTGGTCACCTCAGGGAGGGTCCTGTTCCTCTGACGGCCCAGCTGGTCCGGTTTACAGCCGCCACGCCAAAAACACCCGTAAAGCGTTTTATTATATTCAAAAAGGAGAAAGACGGCAGAATATTCCCGAATAAACGTTCCCAAAGAATAAAATTAAGCTTAGATGTCGTCTTTATTTTGACTTCTAGTTCAATTTGTGCAGATTATCCTTTTATTGACGTGCAAAATGTCATTTCATCATCCAAGAAGTCATTTTATTTCCTTTCTTATTTCATCGAATCATTTGAAGCCTCTGATTGCGCCCCCCCCCCCCCCAGCAACAATACTTGCGTGCAAAGGCGTTAAATGTGCAGCGCATTCATGATGGGGTCTAACTAGGTTGCTGACTCGATCAGCTGTCTAAATATTACACCGCTGCCAGTTGCATGAGATACAGGCCCTGATTAGGTTACGCCATCTGGACCAGAAACCCTGATTTAGACACAGAAATAACAACAAAACCCGAGAGCTCATTTCCATGACGGCGTCGCCTCTTTTCACGCAAAAAAAAAAAAACACGGAGCGTCTGCGTGTGACGCGGGCTGGTGATCGTAGCGTCTGGTTTCTGCTCGTTTTTTGTGGTCAATCCGGGGAGTTGGAGCCCTTCGGAGTGTCGCCGGAGCACTTTGCAGAGTCTGGATTCTATTTGTGCGCCGCTGTCCCGTCCTGGGAGTGGTCGCGCCTTTTAAAAAAGTTACTGGGTTTTTCTGTGTGGGACAATAAAAGGTGCTTGAAGTCTTAATATGTCGAAGCCGTGCAGTAACAAGCAGGCGGGACGGCGTTCGTCCCAGGAGAAAACATTTTCACTCCCCGTGTGTGAGGATTTTTAACCTTTTAGCCCCGTTTCTTTAGAATCCTAACCGACGTGCCCGTCTGGTTTTCTCTCTCTTGTTATTCCTCCTTTTTTGTGGGGAGATGAAAGTTATGGTCGGGTCCTAATTGCTGTGGTGTCGCGGCTGCGCCATAAAAGCCTCGCTGCTCGTTTCAACTCGGGGCCGGCGGCTCTGCGCCGACGCGCCGGCAGGCCTTCACTTCTCCTCACACGACGTCTCTGTTTACCAGAAAGAGAGAGAAAGAGGATGAAGGCCTCGCTTCAATCAGGACGGCTCGGTTTGAAATTACAGGGAGGGAGTGGGAAGGTCAAAAATGGGGGGGGGGGGTGGACGCCGCGGGTCAAAAAATCATCTTTTTCATTTTGTAAAAAAATTCAAGTGGGAATTCTTGCAGCCTATAGATCTGTTATTTCCTGTTTCAGCGCTGTATAAATAGAACCTTTTGTGGAGTCGGTACAGTTTACCGGCCGCCGTCGCCTCTCCAGGGAGTTATTTTGAAAAAAAAAAGATAATTAGAAGGACAATCCTCATTTAGACGGAACAGATGGGGGGGGGGGTCAGCTGGATGCAGGTTTAACACAGCAGATGAATTAGTCTGCAGAGAAACCACAACGTGTGCTCACAATAGGAAAGTTTTGGGGGGGAAGGGGGGTTTGACTAAATGTGTGCTTTCCTTGGAAATTTTTTTTTTTTTCCCTGAGATGATGAGTTTACAAGGAGACGACACGTCAGGGATTTGTAATATTTTCTTTATTATTTTTATTTAGGAAATTAGCAGAGTTTGTTGTTTATATTTCACTTCATTTAAAAAGTGATTAAATTCAGAACATTTTTTTAACATGTCCTCAAAGACATTTTTATCTGTTTAATGTTTTTTTTATAATCTGTGAATCAAAACAATCTGAAAAGAAGAAAAAAATGCAAATTATATTTAAAGTAAATCCTCAGATGTGTTTTCTTTCATATTTAAGTCCAGACAAATGAAAATCATGTTCGTGCACTGAGCGTTTTGAGTCCTTCCGCCCACTTAAAGCATTCATAAACACAGACCGAGCGATAAAGCGTAATCGACGGCCCCCATTGTGTCGCTCCTGCACCTGCCTTGTAAGGCTGGGCTTTTTATTTCTATTTTTCTTGCGTATAAATCCCTCACGAGCGGCGCAGAAACCTGTGTGGTGTCTGGTTTCAGAGTCCCAGGACGGGAACTTCAAGTCGGACGTGAGCAGCAAACCCAGGAAGGAGCGGACCGCGTTCACCAAGGAGCAGATCCGTGAGCTGGAGGCCGAGTTCGCCCACCACAACTACCTGACCCGGCTACGGCGCTACGAGATCGCCGTCAACCTCGACCTCACGGAAAGACAAGTACGTTCCCACCCACCTTGGTCGGTTTCCCTCGGGGGTCAGGTGTTACCGGACTCCCCATATTAGCACATTAATGCCATGTTGTGAAAGTGGACTCGGCTTCAGGACGGCAAGGAGGCTTTAGGGCTCGCTACTGTGTTTTCCTAACTCGGGCTGAGGGGTTATTGTGCTCCAGATGTAGCCGTGTGACGGGACTATCATATTCCAGATGTTCCCGTCCATTCTTTCAAGCCGAGGAAGGGATACGGGTTGCAGGAAGTGCTGTCTAGCAAGTCACTTCCTCTGCACCGCTAGTGCTGCAAGCACAAATTGGTCTGGGAGCGTGGGCCGGGCACCGCAAAGCCCCGACACGTGAAATAAATAACAGGAGACAAATGGCCACGGGGAAGGAAGTGTAGTGCAGCCCGTTGTTCTCTGGCACCCGTTTGGATGCCATAAGTCACGCTCAGCTGACACCTCGCCGCTGATGTCTGGCGGCGCCAAACGTAAAGAAGAGAGGTTAGCGTTTCCGAGACGCTACAAACGCAAATCAAATTTTAAGATCCCGAAGATCCACATGCTTGCGGCACATATATCAATACCTGCCATCATGCTAACCTAAATATAATGATTAGAAGAAAAAAAATGCTGAGGAAACGTCTGCGAGAGAACAATAACTCTTCTAGACCTTTCTAGCTGCGGACATTTTGATGCGAGCAGGTGGAACTAATAACATCAGCGCTGGCCATGTCCCATTCAGCACCAGGGCCCAGCCTGTGATGGTGCACGCTGCACAGAAATGGAATGTAGCTAAGTTATTGGTTACACCTTTTTTCTGCAATCACAAGCTAGACAGGCGCTGAATTTGAGCGAACGCCTCTGCCAAGGCCCAATAATCCCTTTTTTTGTTAAATTTAAACAACTCCATGTACCAATTATCAACCCAGCCTCATAAAAATACCCATTTCGTAACCGGCCTGACCGAAGGAAGGGTTCCCGCCACGTAAAGCAAAGAGAAAACCCCCGAGATTTACCTTTTTACACAATAAAATGGTTAAAATCTACCGTTGGGCCACCATTTTACCAAAAGCAATTATTTGTTGCATTTCTTTGGTTGTTTACTAGACATTTTCACAAATTTTTGAGAAAAAGCAACGCCACTCAGCCATCATGTAAACCAACAAGTCAATAAAATGAAGCCGTAGTTCTTTTACACTTACTTACCAGTCTTTTACGTATGTCGATATCCCACTATGTCCAGAACGACTACAACACAGTCAGACTGTCTTGTTTTGTTTTGTTCATTTTATTACAGCTCTTCCTACGCAAATTGACTGAAACATTGATTTCGAAACCTTAAACCTCACATGACGACCTCGGTACAAAATGAATCTTCAACTGTTTTTTAAATGCAGCACTTTTTTGAAAACACAAAGAAAAATTTAAAGTAAAACCAAATCCTCAATCCAACCCTTTATCGGGATCCAATCCAAAGTTTAACGGATTCTTCTCGCCCAGGTAAACAAACCTCCAACTGTGTTTCACGGACGTCCGTCGAGCGGTTTCCGTGTAACTTGACAGCAAAGCCAAAAAACAGATGCAAATAAAAGATGAGGGGGAGGCGTTCAGGTTCTGAAAGTCTGAAAGTTTTCGCTAACTGCTCAGACTCAGACTGTTGAACTGTACTATGAGATAAAAACGTCTATCTGAGGAAATCAGTGAATAAAACCATCTACAGGTGTTCACTAATGGCTTCTCAAAGTAAACCAGCAGTCACATTTAGATCCCTCCTCTGAGTGAACGTGATAAATGTACCATAAATCATACTAAGGTCTGCCGAACCCTTAGGTTTTTTCCTCAAAATGCGTGAACTTTACAGCCCTTCTAAACGTCGCCTCGGTTCCGAGCCGTCAGAATATCGTTGTCTTCTTGTCGGACGGGTAGCATCAATCTTTTTGTGTTTCTAAGCTGGATAAAATGTGCGTGATTGCTCCGCATCTCGTGCAGAGTGTTGCGTCGGACTTGGGTTTTGTTGGAGAAAATATCCAGCAGGAGGTCGTGAGGTAAATGTTGGCAATGCAGCCGGCCGGACAGACTCTTGATTTACGTCGCATGGGCTGCTGGGAGAGGTTTGATGGATGCTTCGTGTTGTTGTAGGCCGTGAAAACTGGAATGTTGACAAAGACGATAGAGTCCGAGCATCAGGGTGGAGCAACACGCTAGTTAGCGAGGATCTAGACATCTGGAGCAAAACCAGAGGAACTTTGGTTTTGAAGTAAATGTTTTTCACGTTACATTTAAATGTCTATCTTGTGTTGCTTTGACCCAAACCGTCAAGATAAGGTTTGGTTTGGGGTTTTGTGGAGCCAGGAAACTAGACTGGACCTTCTAGGGCCTCTGGATTGGCTGTATATCTGGAGGAAGAAGGAAACTGATGCACGGTGGGGGTTTGGTGATACTCTGTGTCCGCTTTGCTTCCTGGTCCACTAGACCAGATAGATTCCATCAAAGATTGGGAACTCCTGGAAAATCTTCATCCGTGAGGAAGATGAAGCTCGGACTTCAACGAAAGGACAATGATCCCAGGTAGACCTCAGACTCCACCAACGTCTGGTTCCAGAAGAAGTTCTGGGTCAATCTAGAAGCGTCACAGTCACCTGACTGGAGTCCAGAGAAACCCTCTGGTGGGACTGATGAAGACAGTGGGTAAAGCAGGAACATTCCAGAACTGGAGGAACGGGATAAGATTCGCCAGGAACCAGAAGCTGGAGTCTGGATCTGCTTCACATTAGCAGCTAAAGGGTTTCTAGGAAGAACATTTCGGGTCGGACCATTGGAGACGGCACTCGTCTGGAAAAAGTAGATTTCATCTGTGGAAAGAGTTCGTTATTATCTGTCCAATCGATCTAAATAAACATCAGAACATCTGATTAATAAGATGAAACCCTAATGAAGCCAAACGACGAGATGAGTCTCCGCACTTCAGCCTCAAAGACCCACAGGGGTGAATCCTCCTGCGAGTCCAAACGTTCATGCTGTCAACTGACTTCCTGACCATGTGACCGGTCAGTTCCCTCAGAATGACGCTCCCCAAAAATAAACCCACCTCGCCCTGTGTGACAGGAGCGAACCTCCCCCCTTGCCTCCCCCCACACATGTGTCGACACCCAGAGGGCCTCTGCTGCTACTTGACGTGTAAACCGTATTAAGCTACAGCTTAATCATCAATCTGAGAGACGTAAATACGGGTCGAAGCTGTTGAGTCGGGAAAAAACAGGTAGACGCCAAGCGGCAGATGGAATGCCGCGGCCGCACGTAATTACCCCTGGAGGGGGTAGCTGCCAAACCCAAAGAGAAAGCTGCTGTCAGTCTCCTAATGGTCTATTTCATGAGTTGTTACTTGTCTCACAGGCGGCGAAGTTGATCATTTCTGTCTGCTTGGTCCCCGTAGGTGAAGGTGTGGTTCCAGAACCGGAGGATGAAGTGGAAAAGGGTGAAAGGCGGCCAGCAGGGGGCGGCGGCCCGAGAGAAGGAACTGGTGAATGTGAAAAAGGGAACGCTGCTGCCGTCGGAGTTCTCCGGCATCGCGGCGCTCCACCACTCGACGGACTCCCTAGCCAACGAGGACAGTCGCGACAGCGACCAGAGCTCCGAGCACGCTCACTTGTGATATTACCACGAACACAAACCCATCGGGACCGCCCCCCTTTAAAGGGGCGGCAGCTCGGTGATTCGCCATCGTCGTACAACGATGCTAAATAAATGTAGAAATGTACAGAGGAACGACGTGTCTTTCCAGAAACGAGCACTTACAGAATGTTGACGTATTTTTTAAAGCACCATTGGTTAAAAGAATTCTTTTGTAAATGTCAAAAAAATCAAATTTGATGTGACGGTTTGGCTCAATCCTCGGAATATCTGGATGTTAAAAATCATTTTCAGTCAAACTGGCGTGAACATTCCGCGTTGCGTGCCTCCAGAGAAGGATTTGCACTGTCAAACTTTTACAGTCTGCACTTCAGTCAGTTTATACTGAAGAAAATGTAAATTACGATGTAATTGAGTTATGATCAAATCATGCGCCGGGAAATCTAATTTGCCCAGCTAATATAAATGATGTGTAAATAATTCTGGGTGTCTTCATGAACATTTTGTACCCTCCGAATCACGCAGAAAGAAACGCTGACCGGTGGTGACATTTTGTAAAAGAGTCTGGAACCTGAAATACATATTTTATGAATTTTTTTTCGGGGAGAGTTGCAGATGAAATAAAAATTTAACCAGTGGTAAAAGCGAATCCCGTTTGAATGAAGAACTTTTTACGTGTATCCGCGAGTCGTGCCCAAGCTGTGATGAATTAAATGCTGAAAGCCGGCGATGGGGGGGTAGACGGATACTAAATTCACCTTTGCCTCGGGACAGACGTGGGACTCCTGCCAAGAGTTGGAGGCTGAACCCGCAAAAGGATCAGATTCCATTACGGAATCCAGTTGAAAATCATTCCTGGGCCCGATCTCGTCTTTCACCACGTTGTGATTGTGCATTCTAATTTGTGGAGGGGAGGGTTTCTACATGACATATGGAGGACACACGTCTTCCCAGGACCTTCCAGTGAACGCATGAACTAGAAGAGCAGCAAAGCGTCCTGGAGCACGTCGACCCCCAACCCCAACTGCCTTCACGTGGAAACCACCTAACGTAAGAGTTAAATTAGTGCTTTTATTTGCCTTAGCATTACGTGGGCGATCACGTGGAAGCTCGAGTCAGTGTCGGACCTATCATTGGACATGCTGTGTCAGCATAAATCTGCTAAGCGCTCCAACAGGTGAGAGTTTATAACCCTGACCTAAACAACCTCTAAGCTGTCCTTGGATCCCGCCCCGGCCCCGGGGCAACGAGCGCTACCTCAGATACGAGCTGTAGAGACTATCTATATCCGTTTAGCTAATGTACGACGCTTTCTCCAGCCTTTTTGGTCGGTTAGGTCCATTGAACTGGCCACACCCAAGAGCGTTGCTACGCTAATAAAGCAACTGCCAGCCTTCCCTATTCTTGCTGGTCATGAGACTTTTGGTCTGGCAAACAGTTTGTCATTTATTTCTCATGATGTCATTGTCACCTCAATCGGTTTAGCCCCCTATACTTTGACCTCTGACCTCGTATGCTAGCAGAGGTCAGGGGTTTCCTTTTTGCTACGTCTTCTATGCTTCTTTTCACCTCTTTATCTGTTATAACCAATGATGAAGACCAAAAAAACACTCAAAAACAAACATGATTGCTGTTAGTTCAGATATTAGCTTAGAAAAATCACGTCAGTCTCAGCAGGGTCATCAGCCGCCACCGCCGCTGAAACCACCTCTCTTTCTGTGATCTACTGAGGATTGACAAAAGAAAACAAAAACAAAAGGGGATTTTAATGTGACAAAAGTTGTGTAACTCACTTCTGTTGGTAGCATCAAGCTAACATCTTGAGCTAACTGGCAGCACACAGTAATATACGCATTATAAACATATCAGTTTGATATTTTAGCTTCATAGTTGTGGACTAAAAGTCATCAGAGAGTGTTAAAGCTGCAGTAGAACACCCCAAAGTCCCAATAAAAGCTTATCTCATAATTGGCTAGCGTTACGAAATAGCATGAAGTTACCCATTTCCAAGCCTGTTGGTAATTCTTCCTCCCTGGTGTTGTGTAACGAACGCTTTACTGAAGGTGAAGCTGGCTTATCTCCTGAAACACGTTGAGTGAAAGTAAACGCAGTAAAAAAAAAACAAAAAACTTCCTTCATGGAGCACCTGTCCAGGTAGATGAACTTGAGGAGAACCTGGATGTATCTCCTGTCGCTCCCAGCTAAAAATTACAACCAGTTGACGCATGTCAGAATATTTTACCTCAGGCAGGTGAAAAATAATAATTATCTTTAAAATAGCCATTAAGGTAAAGTTCAAAGCAGGGAGTTATTGATCCCGGATCAGAACAGGTCCAATCAGAAAGAGGACACTCCAGCTGGATCTGCTGACCCTTAATTACTGGAAACGCGTGATTCACCAAGTCTCGCGAGAATCGGGCGGAACGAGATCTGCGCCTCCTGCGCTTAAGGCGTGACGTCACGTTAAGTTTACAGTAACAGCAGCTGCTGTCACAGGGTGTTGGGTCGCAGCCCGTCCTTCACCGCTGACCTCCTGCAGGAAGAACCGACGCTGTTTGACGAGGCGAGCGAACCGGAAAGAGCCCCCACCACCGCCCCGCCCCCACCGCCGCATACCTGCACAGGCAACTCCGTCAACCATGGCTGAAGCCGCCGGACTCGGCTCCCTGTCCCCGGGGCTCCGGGCCATGTTCAGCCTGCTGACACCGAACGAGTCGTCCTTCCAGCGGGTGGAGGATGTCCCCCGGTACGTGGAGCAGGTGGGTCCCGGTCCCGGTGTGGTCGGCTGTGCTCATTTAAATTTATGCATCCTTAAAAAAAATAAATACATACAAAAAATCAGAAATGTTATATTTTTTGTAGGTAATTGCAGGGTTAGAGTGAAAAAAGTCATTAGATTAAAATCAATATTCAGGAAATGACGTTACACAAAAAGTTGTAATTTTATGACAAAATGTCAATGTAAATCATAAATGTTATAATTTGCCTTAGTTACAACACAATTCATAATATTACAGGAAATATTCAGAATTGTATGAAAAAAACCCACGAAATTACAACAGATTCATGTTTGACGAACAAAAAAAAATATTATAAAAATATCTATTAAAAAATTGAAAAAAAAAGTCAGTTGGAACTTTTCTCACACCTCACTAAATTATTATGTAACAATAAAGATAATAAAGATAATAATAATCTAAAAATAATTTGGCTGAATTCTTGAAATCTGCTTTTTTTATGTTCTTTGAACATATTCTGAGGAAAAAAATGTTTTCATGGTCTCTTCTGCATTTTTCATTAGCTTGTCTATTTTTGTCACCGTGGTAACCAGCTGACATCATTCTCATTTTGAAGAAATATTTCATTTAATTCTGAAAAATTTTGACTGTCATGGAGCAAAAATAAAAATTCAACATGTCAATGAGGTCATGGAAAATTTTAATTAAATGAGTGTTTTTTTAATCCAAATAAAAATTTACTGAACTCATCTTTTGACCTCAGAATTTTTGACGTAAAACATTAATCAACATAATTTTTTAGGTTGTTAAACCTGTTTTTCTCCCACAGTTTGGACAGCGTTGTCTTGTGATTGTTGGTCATGAGCCGCCTACACTGTAATAATTACCTTCTAAATTAAACGTATTTCATATACGAGACACAGCAGCTTCCTTTCATCGCTGTAAAATCAATTTAATCCTAGATGTCCTCATCAGGTCGCATCGCCATTGTGTGTGTGTGTGTGTGTGTGTGTGTGTGTGTTTGTGACTGGCCTCTGTTGCTGATGTCATCAGGTCACGCTTCTGCTTTGGAAGTGGAAAATTTACAGGCTGGTGTCAGTTTAAACCCCCCAGGCTCATTGTTTAGTTACTCAGCGAGGATAATTTAGTTACCTTGGTTTTTTTTTTTTAGCGAGGAATAAAAAATTCAAAATTAAAATAATGTTAATTATTTGAATTTGCTGTTCTTGGGGGGGGGGGTGTCAGGGGATGGAAAAATGGTCACAAGCTGATTAAAACGATCATGAATAAGTTAGAGACGACATCCATCCCCTCCTAAAAAAAAAAAAAAGGTCCCCCCCCACCCCCCGACTGACATTCCTCTTTATATGAAACACTTGTTTTTGGATTATTCCAGCATGAACACGTTCACCTACGACTCGCATCCGTCCAGAAACAGCTGTTCGAGAAGAGTCGGCGTTTCCTGTTCTGCAAAGTATCCCCTCCTCACCGCCCCCTGCCCCCCCTGATCCCCCTCTAATTAATTTCTGGCTTCGACTCAAAGGACAGTTTTACCTAAATAAGGTTTTTACTTCTTATTAATCAGCTTCCAGGGTCTGGGTTTCCTTTTATTAGTGCCGAGTGTCTGGTTCTGACGTTTCATTGGACGCACCGGGCAAAGGGGGGGGGGGGGGGTGGCAGAAAAATTAACCCCCCCTCCAGAAGGAGAATCCACTGCCAAACATGACTGAACAAATTTGCCGGAGCTGCAGGGCGATAAAAGTTTTCATTGGTGTGTGAGAAAAAGGTTGTGACTCAGCGCTGTTTACTGACTCAGATCGGCGGTAATTAGAAATAAAAACACGCGTGATTGTCTAATTTTGGAGACATTTTTTTTTTGGGGGGGGGGGCTTTCCAGGTTTCTCAGCTCCGATGTGATTTTAACGCAAAGACAGTATTCTTCTCAGACGGAGACGGTGAAAGCGGATTGTCAGGTGTTGTGTTTTCAGTCGTCCATGACCTTATTAAAAAAAAGTAAACGCAGACATCTGGTCTGCAAATGTCACGTTCTGTGTTGCGTCCAACCGGGGGGAGAAAATACAATTATTAGATGCCACAACAAACCGTCCGCAGCGTCAAAGCGGGTCGCGTCGTAAAGTCGCTTTTAGGTCGAAAATACGGGAAAATAAAATCAGTTTAGGTGGAATTTAAAGATGGAAACAACAAAAGAAAACAACAAAACAACAATTTGTCCAGTTTTCTCATCTGCTGAAGAATCCCATCCTGGCCTGGGGAGGTAAAACGATCCGCCCGACAGGAGGGAGCAGAGCAGTGACGGTTTGAGGCCGGCGTCCAGAATGATCACCTCCCTCTTGGGGGGGGGGTGTTTGGGGGGGGGGGGCTCCTGCGCCGGGAGCCCATTTGTTAGGTGCAGCTCTGCAGTTTGCTGCCAGATGTTGGAGCGTTGCGTGTGATCGCAGGTCCCTGGTGGCACACACACTTTCGCACACACACACACACACACACACACACACACACACACACACACACACACACACACACCTGCACGCTGAAGCGGACACGTTCGCATGTGGATATGCACACGCACGCCCACCCCCTCCCAACCTGCGTGACCCCGCTCCCGTGTGATCGCGTCACGCCCCCCTTCATTCCTCCGGTTACGGCTGCAGCGGCTAAACTTAACGGGCGCGGGGGCGGCTGAAGTCGCAGTCATGACCCCGTTTTGCTAACCGCGTCGCGCGCTAATTGGTTCCATGTTTGACAGCCCCATTAAGAGGTTATTACACGTTTCAGCGCAGTTACAACGGAGAGGCCTGTCACTGGCTGTTTGCTTTAAAGCGTTTGTTTCGTTATCTTCTTGCTAAAGGCAATCAGGCCAGAGGTTCTTTTTTGTTCATTAGGCAAAAAAATGAAAAATGGCCAACTTCCCAAGAACCACAGGTCGGCTCCAGAAATCCTCGACTTCTATCCTGGCCTGGATCCCGTCCAGTAACTTCGGTGGGAATCCTTGCTGGAGCATTTTGGCAACCCCCCCCCCCCCCCAAAAAAAGTGGAACCCAACAGGTGGAACCAGCCCTGGGTACCCCCCGTTTAGCAGGTTGCGCCAAACCGTTGCGCTAACTTCCTGGTCGTTCCCACAAATGTGCAACCGCTTCGTGGTCGACCTTTGAGAACCCAAACCGTTTCGATTTCCTGGTTGTTATTGTACCTGCGTTGAAATGGAGCCTCCTAAGCGGTCGATTTGCAGCTTTTATAAGTAATATTTTCAAACACAGAATCGAGAAGTTATTTTGGCAACTCCGGCTTCCAAAAGCCAGGTCCATTTTTTTGCTGCCAAGACACGTTCGCTGACTGACGCGTGGAGCTCCTCCAAGGCCAGACGGAACCGACGGCACTTCCTGAGTGACTGTGTTATAAACGGAATCATATCGGAAAGTCCCGAAAAAGGCTGGACGGGTCGGACACCCAGGAAACCGGGGCTCGCGTCCAGCGCTAACGGAACGTCAAGGAACTTACCCTCAATCTGACAAGGTCGTTCTTTAGCCTAATCTTAACCATGTGTTAAAAAAGGCTCTGCAAGCTGTGCACATCTGTGCCCCCCCCAACAAATTTTGAAGCATGAATTATACTTTCAACATTTTGCGGCAGGGCTAACATAAAGTTTTTGTCAGCGGATTCACATCCGTAGGGCTCCACATGCCCATACGTCTGGGAGGACATTCCCTCCGTGATGGATGCTTCGTGCTCCTGGATGAGATGTCCAGGGGTTCTGACAGAGTTTTATCAGGATCGGATGACTCTGGATGAGAACATGAGAATGCTATTGCAGCGTGTAGCGACTTTTCCAGTGGAGAGAAACGTCTTTTTTATGCTGATGACGTCTTTGTTTCTCGATTATCCCTAAAGCGTCTCAATTATCAGCTACATTGATGTCATTTTGGGTACTTGAGCTAATACACTATAAATATTTCTTTTTAAATTTGTTTACAAGTGTTTGTATGTTATATCTTAACACAGAAAATCATGCTAGCATCCTGCCCTGCTATTGGCTGGTTGCCCAGATTCATAGAAAAACAACAGACGTAGAATAGATCATGGATCTCTACCGAAATGTGAGCTTTAATGTTTTTTTGCATTTGAAACAGATTTTTTTTACTTAAGATAAAGATTATTTAAGTAAGTAAACTGGGCTCCACGTGTTAAACCTAATCCATTGTAAGTAATGGGATTTTTTTGGACACTCTGGTTCTGGTGTCGCATTTTCAAACTTCTTGAGGTCCCTTTGACCTTGTGGGTTATTGGTTTGTCCACTCTGAGGTTTAATTCCACTGGGTGAGGTCATTCCTGCCTCCAGGGAAGAAAAATGTTTGCGATCTCCAACCCGCCAGCTCGTTGTGGCTTCGGACCCGACGCTCCGACCTCACGGCGGAACAAACAATCACGGATCACCAGACATCAAAGCCGCTCCAGCTTAAGGTTATCCGCCAAGACAAATGTTCAAGGTTACCCTTTTGCTAAAAGCAACAGAAGACTCCAAACGCTTGTTTGGACAGTTTGCAGCAGTGCTGAATCATGATTCTGTGTGTGTGTGTGTGTGTGTGTGTGTGTGTGTGTGTGTGTGTGTGTGTGTGTGTGTGTGTGTGTGTGTGTGTGTGTGTACAGGCCAGTCCTTTCTTCATTGGGCTGATGGTTTTGGAGCTGGTGGTGGGTATGCTGACGTCAGGAGACCCCATTTACACCGTCAGCGATGGGATCACCTCCGTCTCCTGTGGAATGATTTCCAGACTCCCCCAGTGAGTGATTAGCTCAGCCTTCTGCTGACGCCACGCTTTACTTCTTTTTATTTATTAGAACTTTATTGTAAAAGATGCTTGTCCTTATTTGCTTGAATGATAAAACTGATTTGATTCCTGTGAATTTAAAACGCTGCTCTCCTCGGATTTGGAATGGATGTTTTACGGTAACACACGAGTCGTCTGCATGACAAAAAGATTAGCTGGTCGTGAATCCACGTGTGACATTTCGTTTCGGCGCCGTCAGCTGATGACAACGCTGTTGTCATCTGACACGTTCCTGGAAAGATTCCGATTTGTGAAGGAAAAGAGTTCCGACTCGTTATGTCAGGCTGAACGTCGTCCTGATAAGACACTGATGCTGCCTTTGTTATATATAAACTGTTGTAAATACAGCTGTTTGCCCTGGGTTTTGCCTGTCAGGCTAAACACAGACCTTGTTTTGGCATCTTTTCTGCGGTTAGCTGACAGTTTTGACTGATCACTTTAAAGTACTTTATGGTGTAGCTTGTGGCTACGTTCTTGAAATGCTACGCCTTATCAGACCGGTCGCAACCTCAGAACCTGCTGCCTGAGGATATGAGGTTTGCACAAGTACTAGTCTTTTTTTGTTTAATCTCTGCTATATAAATAAAGCTTACTGTTGTTCTTTCAGGTTTTACACAAGTTTATCTTCTTTTTCTGAAAGCTGTTGGTTTGGTTTTGTGCAGCCTGTAATGACTAAATGTAACCCATGTTAAAATTTAGTAGTCATCATCTTAAGAACATTTGACTTACGAACATTCGTAGATGGGAACAAATGCGCTGCCGTATCGAACTATTGATTTGCAGTTCTCCTTTCTACTACAACCCCCTCAGTGGCGGCACTGCTGCGTTCACGCAGCTCAAGCACTTGTTTCCACCTCTTGTTGTTGTTTGTTGTTGTCTCTGTTAGCATCTCATAACGTCAGGCTTCCTATCTTGGATACTTTACTGTTTATCATGGATGATAAACCAAAGACTAGTGAAGATAGTGGTAGTGGTGACCATCTCTGATGACAACTCTGACTCTGACCAGAATAACTCCTCCCTCCTCCTCTTCTTCCTTCACTCTAAAGCTAAGCTACATGCTACATTAGCTACATTAGATCATCAACAGTGACTCTGACTGTTGTTGTTGATGATCTCAAAAACAGGTGGAGAGTTCCTTGAAGTGTTTTATTTTTCTCCTCCTCAAGGATTAAATTATAAGGATTAAAGTTTACCGTAAACTAATCTGGATTAAAACGATCACGTGAATCACGAGTGATGCTTAACGGTAGATATTGGAACTATACCAGTTGTGTTTGTTGTTGAGAACTAGCTGTACCTGCAGACAGTACACAGGGTTTAACACCACCAGTCAGTGTTCTCCATCCTCTGACCCCCCCAGGTTGTTCATGAGGGGCTGTGAGCTGACTGCTTACATGTTTGTGTGGGAACACTTCCGTCTGGTGGACCTGGCTTGGGACTCGGCCTGGACCTGGTGGATCGCCTTCCTGGGCGTGGACTTGGGCTACTACTGGCTCCACCGCGCAGCACACGGTAGGCCAATCACAGCTCTTTATGTTGTTGTTGTGAAGGTAGTGCCTGTACGTGGACCAATGGGAGTGCTTACTCAAATGAAAACCTGCCCGAAGAATTCATCCCGTTTTCAACTTGAGCACCCAGATTGTTCACATTTAGCCCAACGTTAGATATAATAATCATTCAAAGAGGAAACTCGTCTCTTCTGGAAGGTTCAAGTTGGAGTCACGGTGGTTATATGGTTTTGAATAGTCGCCACGTTTCCTGCCGGACAAAAATAAAATCTTTTTGAATATTCCAGTAGCGTTATTATCCTCTTTATGTGTCGTACATGTGGTTCAAAATGCATCTAAATGAGCTGCTTTTATCCAGGTCACACTTCGCCGACTCGCCATTCCTATTGGGTGGAACTTACGCTACATTTATGTTGACTTTTCCACCTTAAGTCAACCATTGCCGAATGAACAGTCACTCCTTGTCCTTTTTCAAGTGTCCTTAAGACAACACGGACGAAAATCTCCAAAGCCGACCGGTGAAAAATGGCTGCAAAATGTTGATTTAGTTGCCATCCCTGCAGGGAGGAGCCGCGGAGATAGCACACACATCATGTTTTCCTGGACGTAGCGGAGGAAGCAATTATTTTTGAGTTACATCCAGCTGGTGTGGAGCTGTACAGATGTGAGAGTTCGTGGTCTCCAGAGGCCTGCGGTCTCGGGCCGGCGCTCCAAAACAGCGCCGTCCCGCAACATTAATAACAAAACACAAATTTAAAAAAGGGATTTCTAAAGTTCTACGTCTTTTCATGTGTGTTGATGCTCCGAATCAGACCGGAAGGAAGGTATTTATTCACATCGGAGGAACATTCAGACGATTCGTCGTACGGCTGGATGAAAGTCCGCAAACCGTCCTGAGGTATTTCCAGGCGGCATGTCAGACGTATGTTTATGCCCTCCTATGAATGAAGTAAGGAGGGGTTCTGCAGCGTTCACGCAGGGGCTTTCTGGCTGTTTCGTGTTTGTTCTCTGAGGTACTTTACCCCTAAACAGGAATTACACACCAGATAAAAGTCACGTTGTAAAGATAAGTCTGACATTTCTGCCCATACCTTCTGCCGATCCCTGCTTCTTTATCAGGATCGGGCCTCATTCTGGTCCTGATAGCCAAGGATGTGTGCGATAAAGACAGGAGGAATAAACATGAAGAAACCCAACCTGATAAATGTGATTTACTTAATGTAGGAGAAGTCCTTCAGTGCTTCTGTCAGGCTCAGCAGGCCCCTATAATCCAATCAAACCCTGATCTAAAATCAAATCATCAACTTATCTGAGAAATATCACCAAATCTTAAGTGGTGGATCAGAGCCGGTACCAACTGGGAGAACGTTTAAGGACAGGAAGTAGTTCCTGGTTATGCCTATGTTTATTTTCCAGAACCTTGTCAGAATTTCTTCCACAAAGTTCTTTTAAGATCTGTTGTTTTTTCCACTTAAAATAGAACCTTGAGATACGAGCTGCTTTGAACATACAAGTGAAAATCTGAGATATGAGTCGTGTTTCAGGACACCACCACTAGGTGGCAGATGGCTACAACATCAGTGAGACCACATCTCAGTCTTTACCACGTGTTGGCGGATGAATACAACATCAGTGAGACCGGATCACATTCTTTACCACGTGTTGGCGGATGAATACAACATCAGTGAGACCGGATCTCGTTCTTTACCGCATATTGGTGGATGAATACAACATCAGTGAGATGTACTGTAGGTTCTACTGTACTTTCATTTCACTTCCGGCGTGTTGGGGTTGTTGTTGTGGAACATTTTGGGATCAGACATGATCGTCTGGTGTTGAGCGCCTTCAGCGCTCATTCGAGATACAACCCTTTTCTCTCGTTACCCATGAACCTCCCCGACCACGAGCCGGGCTCGGCACGGTCCTTCCTCCTCGCTCTGGTCTGCCGAGGTCACGTCGGTCAGCCAGATTCTGACCTCTGTTTTTTTTCCACAGTGAGGTTTAACCAAAATACTCCAATGTGTGCGAGGCTGAAGCGCTGAGGAATGAGTCAGATGTAGGATGCGGGTATTTTTCTGCAGTTTAACGAGTGTCAAATTGTCGTGCAGTGCTGCTTTAGGAGGGCCTGTCTTCTTTTATTGGTCGCTTTGGAACGGTTTTTACAACCCTGGCCGTTTTTGTCTCTGAACAGCAGGAACGCTGCATCTGCGATCCTGTAAGGTCAAACTATACATCTTAATGTTTCATAGTAAGGGAAAGATTCAGACATGTATGGCGGTAAAGATCCACCCATCAGCAGGCCTTAAAGTCCAGATGACATTTAGAGAAGTCTGTCCTGATGGAAATAAGAACAAACACCAAACTGTTTATTGGGTTTGCTGTTGAATCTCAGCGACCTTTGAGAAAACAGACCCTGGATATGTAAGAAAAAAACAACACACATTCACAGCTAGAGGCCAAACAAGTCAACCCCTTTTGTGTGTTATTGATTTATTGGCAGGCTGTTCTATATCAGCCGTTTACACTAATCAGATCAGACCAAAACCGATTAAATGAGTCAGTGCTGAAGGGTTCTCTTATTTACTATCGTCATGCCAACGCCTGAGAATCATCCATCACAAGAAATACACTCGGACAAATTGTAGACTTTAGTAGTGGAGTCCTAAATGTCTCACAGACCTTCACCACTGCTGATCAGGAAGACTCAGGTTCCAGCAACTCAGAATGGTCTAGGTCTGACCCAGAAGGTTTTGGATGATGTTCTTCTGGAGCTATGAAGCCAAATTGGACCTTCTGGATCGGCGGTATGTCTGGAGGAATACAAAGGAAGCTGAACCCCCTACCTACAGTGAAGCATTTTGAGGATTCGCTGATGCTATGAGGCCACTTCACTTCCTGGAAACCTGCAAGGGGGAAATGGATTCCATTGAAGATCAGGAACACCTTGAAGAAGATTCAAGAGAAGTCCTGCATCCTGGAAGTCACCATTAAAACATCTCTGGTTGCATTGGAAGAATGTAGCTGCAGCTTGTAGACCAGGAGGATTCCAGACCTGGAGGCATTCGTTAACGAGGAATGGGCTAAGATTCCTCTGGAACTCTACCAGAAGCTGGTATCTGGATCTGCATCAAGCTAGCAGCTAAAGGATCTCTTGAAAGAGCTGGAGCTTCTGGTCTTTGAAGATTGGAACAGTCGAGACTCGCGTTAGCGTTCATTCTCCTGCTGCCCTTGGTCGGTTTCCACCATCGGACGGACCTGATGTTGTCTATTCTAAAGCTGCCTGGGGCCACATGGCTTTGGGTGAGCAGGACGCCAGATCGGTTCGGATGTGGCCGTGTTGTTGACAGGCCTGATGATTTTGTTTATTCTAACCTCACGTTGGAAGCGCCACTAATGGCAGCTCTGCTTCTATATTCAGGCAAGCCAACCGGGCTGAAGACATTAATCAGCCGGTCAGCTCTCCCTACTCTGATTATATGTGAGGTAATGGACTTACACTGTATTTGGCTCACCGCGACGGCTGCTGCTGCCCTGTTTTGTACTTATAGTTCATCTGAGAGTAGCTTAAAGGGTTCGTGGGACGGCATCAGTGCTTCCTTACTGGTATATGCAAAGACAATAAAGACATCTGTCCAAAGTCATCGAGAGAAACTCTGTTCGATTGGAATTCCCGCTTGAGGCAAAACAAGTAACTCTAAAAGCTCTCATCAGATTTTAATGAAGGTTTTATTAGTGGTCGACATTGGGAATGGGAGTGGGATTCATCCAGTAGAGCAGAAAGTGGGGATTTGTCTGTAACGTTAGGAGTCATGGACGAATCCGAAGGAACAGAAGTTGGTGTTGTCGGTGGAGATTTGCTATCTTTGAACTTTGAGCAATTTCACAAAAACTACTGGAAAGTTTTTCAGAAAACTTGTTGGGACGGTTCAGAATGTTGCAGGAAAGATACCCCAAAAGTTTGCATTGGAGTTAGATAAAAACAACTTAATTTTTTCATGACTTCTTCTGTTGGATTTGATGCAACTTTGTAAAAGAGTTGGTCATGTAACAAGAAAGATTTAAATTTGGTCTGGTTCAATATTTTTGTTCTTTATTTGGTTTTTGGATGTTAAATTTATAGGAACTGATGGACTTGGACTGGGGAATGTCTTCTCCTAGGTGTTGGACGTAAAAGCACTTTGGAGAATCTTTTGTTAAAAGTGAAAACCTGTCACAACAGTGACAGGAAACAGGATCTGTAGAAATACTATTGACTACATTCACAACAGTTTGACTGGAATCAAGCCTTGTTCAGTGTTTTTAGCCACCCCCCACTCCTTCGGTGTTGTGGGCAGCAGCGGTTGTCGAGATGAATCGCTGTACTCAGCACTCCTCGGCTGTCCTTGTCCCAGCGGAGTCGCAGCCGATGTGGATGTTATTGTTTAAAGAGGAGCTCCTCCTGGCTGTGTGGCGGGCTGGAGGGCGCTGAGTGTGTGGGAGTGGGTTAACCTGCCCCTGGGCCTCATTAATCTTCACCTTGACGGCGAGTTCCTGGCCCGGTTGCAGGTTGCAGAGCTGACAAAAGAGTCCAGGCTGGTTCTGTCGGTATGCTTTGGTCAGGATGTGGGGAAGCAGAAGTGAAAGGCCTCATGGGAGGTAGAGACAACATCAACAGGGATCTATAGGTCGCTAAAACCAGACATGACAAAGAGATGATGTCCTCCGGTGCTCTTCTGCATCGTTTAGAGGTAGAAAACTAAATCTTTGTTAAAACCATTGAGCTCGTTGGAGACCGGACTTCAGCCGTCTGCTGCCCTCCTGCGTTCCCCTCCATCCACAGACTTCCTCCCGTCCACAGCGTTGACAGATGAGGAGATTTCCACTGGAAGACAAAGTGTGAAGTGTGAATCGGAGAGACGGCGCCTCACATGTGGATCACTTTAAGCTCATCTTGCACAGCATCTTCGTAACTTTTTACTCACGGTCAAGTGATCGTAAAGGTTCCCCGGTTGATCCAAGAAAGTCCAGACTAAAGTGGAGTGGAAATTTATAGTACGTGTTGAAGTTATGTAATGGTAATATATGATTGGGGGATCTCTCTCTCTCGGGACCTGCTGGAGGTTTCCTTCTGTTAAAGGCAGCATTTTCTTTTTAGACCTTCCATGTATGCAAACTATTTTCTTCTGACACCCTATCACAAACCTTAGGATGTACACATTAATGGCGTCCTCCTCAACTACGCCAAAATGTTAGCTAGCATAGTTAGCATCTCCTCACGGATGAGATTCCAGCTTCCTCAACTTCAACTCAGCTTCCTTCCTTCCTCTACACAATTTGGAAAGAACCCGGTTCCTTCATGGTTGCGCTCACACCCTGGTCTGTGAACTGTCTCCGTTAAGTGGGTCACGATTTCTGGGAAGAAACGGCGCTGTTTAGTTTTTCAAATGTCTGTTTTTGGCACTTTCAGCACCACAAGCATCGCGCCATCTAATCCCATTATATCTGAGAGAAGGCAGACGTCTGCACAGCTGTTTTCCAAAACTGGACAAGTCGGATCGAAACAGTCCCTGTGGATGAATGGAAGTGAAGGAAAGAGGAAAAATAAATATTTTTGGGGTTTAGCATGTTTTTTTGTATTTTGATTTGATTTCAGAAAAACATGGATAAATCTCTTAAAGTTAAGTAATTTAAATCCAGAAATCTAACTCACAAGATTTTCATTTAATTATATTTGAAAATCTTCTTGGTTGTCGTAGGATGAGACATCTGATCGTCGTTAATCACAGTTAAAGGATATGACAAAACATCCAATCCCATCTCTCTCTTCTCCTTCCACATGTTGTTTGTGAGAGCTGTAAGTGGGCCTGACCGGGGGCCGGCGTGTTTAGATTAGCGTGTTCGCTCTGGGCCGTGTGGACAGCATAAAGTATGGCGTTGGCATGAGGGAGTTGGCCGCCGATCCCGCCGAGTCCGCCGCTCTCTGTTTGGGTTGGCGCCCCTTCCAAGAGTCCTCCAATTCAAACACTGGAGGGCTGTTCACAGGCCATTACCCCTGTGATTGACGGGCCGGCCCACCACTCACAGGGCGGGCACATGGAGACCCGTTTGGGCCGCTGGCGGCGACCGTCAGGCATCCGATCGATGTCAGCGCAGAAGAATTTAAGGTTTTTAAGTCGATTCCGACCTCTGCGCTGATTATTTTTCTTTTCCACCGGTTCTACTTTCTTTTTATGGCCTTATTTTAAGGTACACTTTGATAATTATTGGCACCAACTGCAGACTTCCACTGTGAGTTTTGGTAGCGTTGAACGACTTTGTATTTAGATGACTGCTTATGTAAGCAGCTCCTGACAGGATTGGATGTAAACAGACACGGTAAAAGTCCAACGCCGTCGCGTAACGTAAACGATTATGACTTATAGGTCTTGATTGTGTGTCATGATATAATTCAACAGTTTAACCTAACATGTCAGCTGCTGCCCGACCTCCCCTCGCGACCCCGCTGGTGAATAATGGTAAAAATAAGGCCTTTTTCTTTATTAAATACACATTTGGTGAGGTTGTGTTTTCCCTGCTGTCCATCTGAAACTGTTTGCTGGCACTTCCAGGAACTTGGAGGAAGGGAAAAACGAAGTTGTTGAATTTTCTTTAACATTGCGAGATAAAGTCATTTACTCATTTCCCTAACCGTTTGGCTAAACGCTTAGAAATTCTGGAGCCAATGTAGCTCACACAAATAAAGAAAACCTGATTACTTCCTGTTTTATTTTGGAAGTTTACCGTCCTTGTCCATGCTTTAACTGTACACTTCCTGGTTTGTTCTTCCTGTTGATTGTTGATGATTTTCACCTGTGTCCTCCAACTCATTTGCTTTTCTGATTCTGCTCAATTCCTGGACTTTATTCTGCTGTTTTATGGGGAGATTTTGGATTGTTTTTGGATTGTTCCCGTCTACTTCATGGAGTTTTTTCCTTGGTTCTGGCTTGAACCTACATGTGAGTTGTCAATAAATCTTTGTTGTCTTCTCCTTTTGGCTTTTCCCTTCAGGGGTCGCCACAGCAAATCAGTTGCCTCCATCTAACCCTGTCATCTGCATCCTCTTCTCTCACACCAACTACCTTCATGTCCTCTTTCACTACATCCATAAACCTCCTCTTTGGTCTTCCTCTAGGCCTCCTGCCTGGCAGTTCAAAACTCGGCATCTTTCTGCCAATATATTCACTATCTCTCCTCTGGACATGTCCAAACCATCTCAGTCTGGCCTCTCTGACTTTATCCCCAAAACCTCTAACATGTGCTGTCTGATGTACTTTCCTGATTCTATCCTTCCTGGTCACTCCCAGAGAGAACCTCAGCATCTTCATCTCTGCTACCTCCAGCTCTGCCTCCTGTCTTTTCCTCAGTGACACTGTCTCTAGGCCAAACAACATCGCTGAGTCGTCAATAAATGAAGCATTTAAAATTTAGTAAACCAAAGAATTTTGGATTTGAACGATAATTAAGAGGTGGAACCGTACTAAATATTTGCGCTTTTCATTTTTTTTTAATTTCCCGCCACTTTTATAGGTGTAAACTAGTTGATGGATTAGCATGAAAGAGGTGATTGTGAGCTAAAGACTGAACATGATGAAGCACCGAATGAGAAAACATGAGATAATAGCTTGTTGTGTTGTCGTTTTGGGATGCTATCTAGCTTTTGCTAAGGTACAAGGAACAAACAGTGATATATGCAAGTTAGAACAACACCTGCTAGCAAGATAGTTGCTATTAAAACAACAAAGAAGGCTAAGGTAGCAAACTTTAACAGTCGGTAAAGCAGTTCCTGGCAATTAGGTTGAACTAGCTTCAAAAATTAGCCTTTCAAAGCTAACATGGAGGGAAATTCAACTTGTTTACTTCCCACCACATTTTGTTCAGTTGCAGATTTTGATGCTCGCAAGACCTTTCAAACCACGCCCACAGCTCTGATTGGTCCAGTTAAATAGGAGGACAGATGGAAATCAGTCTGAACAGGAGGGCGGCCAGACGCTCCTGCCAGAGCAAATAAAACAAACCATCCGCGCTGGGACACATTTGTCTTGTTCCCAGTCCAGCAGCGGCTATAACCAACCCCCCCGGGATCAATAAGGCATCCTGATTCTGACGCTGATCAACAGGTGATTTGTCATCCAGGATTAGACAGAAGAGATTCACACGGATGTTTTAGTCAGGAAAGGGAAGCTGCAAACGTGCTAATTCGCTTAAAGTTACCATTATCTAGAGATTCAAGTTGTACTTTTAATTTTGTCGGTCTGAAACGGGCGTCCCGTCACTGGGCCGGCGTTATTCTAAGGAAGCCTCGGCGGTTCCTTGGTCTTGCTGGGAACATGGGCTCCGTGGCACCGGTTCTCACCATTAATGGGGCTTCCCTCTTGGATAGGCCTTGCCAAACTATGCAGCATCTCGCCGAGTCCGAGAGACGAGGACATTGGCGTGCAGCGAAGCCTAGCTGTTCCTACTTCCTATCAGTGACAACGCACATCAATCTTAGCCTCCTCTGGTCGCGGAGCCCGCCAAACCCGACTCCACGGAGGAGAAAAAAAGCTAAAAGGACTCAGGCGGCTGGAATTAAACAAAGGCTGGATTATCCTCTCAATATGTCTTTGCTGGATAGTTCATGTTTGAATCCCCCACGGTTCACAGTGGAGGAAACGCCATTTTTTAACCTCATTTTTCATGTCGGCCAGAGAGAAGTTTGAAATAAAGCGTTTTCGTTTCAGTCCAATCGATATCTCCCATTTAGCCGTGTAGTCGAAGCGTTCTGGGTGACATTTGTTCTCCCACACCTGCTGAAATGCAGCAATAACGCGTTAAATAAGCGAGGTGATTAGTAGCACTCGGAAGCGCTGGTTTTCTGTCCGAGCTGCTCGTGGTTTCCCTGAACGCTTGACCTTCAAACTCTGCAGGAATTCCACCAATGGTGCTCCTCTTCCTCACACCTTCAGTTGTCAGCGGACTGTTTGTTCAGGTGCAGCCCAACCCGCCGGGCTTCATGTGCGTCTCTGTTCTGATTGGTGGAAAAACACGATGCGTACCTGAACATGTGTGCTCTGAATGAAGGATGTTATACCGGGGATTGAAGTCATGGAGCTAGCCTAGCTTTGATTTAAGCTAATCAAATTCTCACAGATCAATAAACTGCATCTATTTTGTTTAATTTGTGCACAAAACAAAGTGGAAAAAGTTAAATTTACAGTTTTAATTCAATAATTCTATAGCTGATTTATATATGAACTAATGCATGTATTTATGTCGGTGTCTCATCAAATGTTAATGTGCATTTAACTTGTTATAAAAACAGATTTTAATTCTGTTTGTGCAGAAATATGAATATGTGACTCTACAGAGAAGTTTCACTCATAAAAGAGAATTAATACTGCGTGACACTTCTTCACAATAGATTTTTATTTTATTGAATTGGCTCTTTCAAATTTACTGCTGCAATTTGATTACAATTAACACTATTTTCCGCACTATAAGGCGCACTAGATTATAAAAAGCTTTTGAGAACTCATCTTCAATGAATGGTCTATTTTAAAACTTTATTCATATATAAGGCACATTGGATTATAAGAAATTGAGAAAATTAAAGGCTTTTAGGTGCGCCTTATAATGTTAGCCAAGGTTCGCTAACAAGCTAGACAATAAAACAGTAAATCAAACGTAGTGTTCGTGTTTAAACAGCTAACATTTCATCAGCGTTCTAGTAGGAACATCTCTTGAACTTTGATTTACGAATGAAAAACCAAAACATACAGGTACATGCTTAATCCAAAAAGATGCTAATTTTGTGCTAATCTATGCTTCCTGTTTGCTGGTATTGTCTGTACTGACGTGAGGAAAGTCAATAATCCAATATCACCAAACGTATGATCTGGTCTATCTTTAGTTCTAACGGGTCAGTTTCTAGATATAGCCCACCTGGGACGTGGACTTCCAGGTGCCTCCGGAGGCTAAGTGGACGGTCGGCGTCGAACGGCTCCGGCCAGACGGGGTGGTCTGGAAAACGTCCTGGAGATCCAGTGAAACTTAACAAGCATGTTGGCGTTAAAATGAAGTGTAACGCAGATATTAATGTAGCACGTATCACAACACAGCAGAGGAATGCTAACTGGAGCCGGGGGACGCCGGGCTGGAGGGGAACCAGCTGCGGTCCCCGAACCCCGGGTCTGGTTCTGGGCCGGGGGGTGTCCTGTTACCTTCAGGAAGGGGTTTTGAACCCTGATCCGGTCTGTTTGACTCCTGAATCTGCTTGTCTTTTCCAGAGGTGTCCTTCATGTGGGCAGCTCACCAGGTTCACCACAGTTCTGAGCAATACAACTTGACCACCGCCCTCCGGCAGTCCCTCACCCAGCAGTTCACGTCATGGGTGAGATACTCCCAACACCCCCTGTCCATTCATGAGGGTCACACATGCTAACACAACCTCAGTTTTAGCTTAGCTAGCATGCTAACGAAACCTCAGTTTTAGGTGGTTGTTGACTTTTCTCCTCCTTTCAGATGTTCTACCTCCCCCTGGCTCTGATCGCTCCTCCGTCCTTCTTCGCCGTTCACATCCAGTTGAATCTTCTCTACCAGTTCTGGATCCACACGGAGGTAAAGGTTTCTGTTGAAATACAAGGTTTGCTAATACAGATGCAGAAACGAAAAAAAAATTTTTTGAAAAAAGGATGGGGCAGAACTCAATCAGGAATTGTAAAATTTGCAGAAAATCATTGAGAATTTGACTAGAAACTTACTTATTTTTGCTTTTTTAAATAAAATATTGACCGTTTTATTTGTTTTTTTCTATTCTACTGTGCATTTTTTCAAAATTTGTGATATGAAAAAATTGTTAAAAAATATTAAGTCTGAAATCAAACCCAGGCTGTAAAGCTGTGTTCTCCCTTTGCCGGCACTAATCCATGGAGTGGAGCCTTTGCAGCCCCGGTGTTGCAGTGAAACCTGTATTCAATAAAAAATAATGAGATTTTATTGAATATTCCAAACAGAAGCATGACCATTCTGTGCCTTTAATGTGAGTGGGAATATCAGTTTTACAATCCCAACAATCTTTAGAGGGAATGAATGGATTTGGAAACGCCTTCTGTCTTTTAGTGCACTATTAGTGAAAACAGTCGTAATAGTCACAATTTTCTGAAGGGATGTAATTTATGCCTCCTTTATGAGTTTTTTTTTTGATGTCGTGTAATTTATTGGCTCGCCACTCGCAGCCTCAGAGCCGGAGTGAAGTGGTGGAGACCCTTTTCATTCGAGATGAAACTCTCATGCTCGGATGCCAGACGCTGGCGTTACATGGAAATAATGAATCACCCAGAAATAACGTCCAGACCGAGATGAGAAACGTCAAAATATCCCAAAAGTGCGGCAAAAAGGCGGAGAAATGGTGCGAAATGAAACCCGTTTGATATCTGCGAAGGTAGATTTCTGATCAAATTTCACTCAATGGGGTTTTACGCTCCCGGATGCTGAACCCTAAATTGTTTGTGACCCTCGAAGTTTAGTTTAATTCATATCTTCAAAATAGAAAATGAAATAATTCAGTTGAAACTCTAACATTTAAGTCAACATTAAATATTTTTAACTCATTCATTGTCCCCAGAGGATGAATCAGGTCAATTCTGGACATTTTGAGGAGGATTGTGTGCGTAAAACCAACCACGTTTTCTTGTAGCGTCAGTGTTTAAAGTTGTGTTTCTCATGTTTTTGTCGTTTAAAAACTGAATATTTGGAACATTTTCCTTCTTCCTGGGAAATTTAAATATATTTAATCTGAAACTCCTCCTGGTCCTCCAGCTGATCAGAGACCTCGGCCCCCTGGAGTGGATCCTCAACACCCCGAAGCATCACAGAGTTCATCACGGTGAGATTCGTCCTTTATTTACTCCTAAATGTTCCAGGTTCTGGTTGCCAGGTCTGAGACGTCCCATCCCACCCAGGAGAACAACAGGAAACCCCAGCTGGTCATGCCTCATCACTACTCAAACCTGTGGAAACGGCGAATTAGAACCCACCGTGGGCTTGGAAATAACGATGTTTTAATGGTTTAAAGGATTATCTGAACATTATCTCAACAGGGAGGAACATTTACTGCCTTGACAAGAACTACGGAGGGATCCTGATCATCTGGGATCGATTATTCGGTGAGTGTTTGTTCCTAATTATTCATTATCACAACCCAGTGTGAACGACTCCAGACGAAAGTGTCAGATCCGTTGAAATGTCATTTCAGCACCGTGGACTTCTTCTTATCCAGATTTATTCTTGCTTTGGGAAGATAAATCTAGATTATAGATTCTATGTTCTGTCGTTAATGATCGTTTTTTTCACTGATAACTGCTGCTGATGATTTCTGATGTCAGGAGTCGGTTTCCTGGTTTGCACAAAGCTGACGATGATGAAAGACGACCTCATCCCATTTAAACAATTGTTCCAGGACTTCTTCTGGATGTGGAAACAGATCTTTGCTGAGACATTTCTAGTTATACCGAAATTTAAGACCCATAAAGAATTAATTAGCCGACTGTGGTCGGGCGACTCGTCTTTGTCCCAGAGATCGACCCTTAAAACTAGACGCTCCTGTCCTCTGGTTCCCATCCTTCAGCTTCGCCCCCTCTCACCCAAAAATGGTCATGTCTGACTTCAAACTCCAAAAAAAACAGTAATTTAAATAAAGTTGTTAACGTTCTCCGTAGGCACCTTTGCTCCAGAGACTGATAAGGTGGTCTACGGCCTGGTGTTCCCCATCAAGACCTTTGAGATGGTCCACGTTCAGGTAAGCCCCGCCCTCTCCGGTCGTGTTGGCGGGACCACGACGAGGTGTAACCAGAACATTATTACCTCAGTCTAAATAAACTACCCTGCCGAGGTCAAAGAGGCCAATGAAAGCAAGCTTTGGCTTGCTTAACGCCAATCGGCATTGGGTTGTGTCGCTTTTTGACTTGTGTTTTTCTTCTTTCAGCTCCACTACTATTTGTACTTGTGGAAAAGATCCAAAACCTACACGAAAATCAGCAACAAATTGTCAACTTTCTTCAAAGGTCCGAGTTGGGCGCCGGGCAAACCTCGACTTGGCGACTACAAACTCGTTCCCAAGGTTGGTTTTTAAAAAAAACAACAACAAAAAACGGGATTTTGTCATCTTTGGATGCAGGAGGCAAACTTTGACGAAACGCCCTCAGACTTCGTTAGCCGTCGTTCAGACGCGCTCCGTGACTCAGAGCATTCCTGATTGGAGGATTCACAAATTCTGCAAGTTTAACAAGGAACTGCCACATCAAATAAAAGCTGCACAGCCTTTATAGAAGGAACACAACAACTTCATTTTCACTGTCTTTAAATGCCGTCTGCGGGATGGAAAGCTCGCATGTTTTCGTAACCGTCTTTGGCGGTCACCTTTGAAATCACGCCGATGTTGTCACACATTTTCGTCACCCTTTGCCTTTCCAATTAAATCGGTCCCTTAAACGCAGCGGGCGATTCTAAAAACAGACGAATCTGAAAGGTTCAGGAAAGAAACGAAGGGGAGGGGAGACCTGAAAGTGTTTCAGCTGGTTGAGAAGAAGCAGAGCAGCTCCTGGAACACCTACAGGGACGGGGATGGGATGCGGGAGGGAAGCCACATGTGGCGGTTTGGTTCCTCGGGATCCTGGGAAAACCCCCTGAACAAGAGGCGGACCTCTACATTGGGTTTTATTTTTTCTTTTCACTTTATTTCCCCCCAAAATATCGCAGGTTTAAGAGGAATCCCTGAGGTCGAATTAGTTATCGCTAAGAAGTTAGCTGAGACACAAACCGGTCGGATGAGTCAGGGAATTCCTGTAGAGGGACTCATTTATTCCTCCGTGCATGGTGGAAACCACCAAACCCAATAAATCCTGGATGACTTTATAGATGGAACATAACAAACTCATTTTCACCAGTTTTTAAATCCAGCCTGCGAGAAAAAAAAATGCAAAAGGCTTTTCTGTTTTTTGTTTTTTTTTTCATAAGAGAAAACAAACGAGACGTAAAAAAGAATCGGAGGTGTGAAATGTTGCCTCATGACTTTTACGAGTGAAATTATGAGATTTTTTTCCCCTTCTTTAAAAACCGAAACATTCACTGACTCATTTTTTTGGGTTGAAGTTTTCGTTCTGTCGTCTGTCTGTAAATGTTAATCAGTGCCTCGTTCAAAAGTTGGTCATTATTTTTTACGAAACTTGGCTGTCGTGTCAAACATCGGCTTTTATGATTTTGACACTTTAATGTATTTATTTTCCTCATTCTGTTAAATTTACTATTTTGCAATTTTTCTTTGCGTTTCCTCGGCAACGACTTATTGTTACGTCCGCCCTGTACCGGGAACGACCTTTTGTTAAAGACATATTGTCATTTTTATTTTGGCATTTCAACAGCAGCGGCTTTGATGTCGGATTTCTGTGTCCAGATCGCCTTAGAAATTGTTATGTCAGACATTCCGAAGACATTTAGCTCTTAAATATTTGTTTTATGCATTTCCATGGCAACATGTTGTCCGGAGGGACGTGTCTATATCCTGGTGTCGTTTTTGTCAAGTCCTTTTATTTACCTTTACTACACCTCAGTAAAACTCAAAACCATCATCCCTTTTTCTTCCTGTGTTCCATCGGTTGAGAGGAATTACGTCTCTGCACTCTGCACACATTTTTTTTTTTATTATTATTGTTGGCAGAGTCTACTCCTGAACGCGGTGAACTTGATTTGAGAGACCGCAGCGGCGTCTGGCATCCGACGTAGGGAATCTAGATTTTTGGCCTCGTTAGTCTTTTGTTGTGGAAACAAATGCGTAACACGATCTTTTTGTTTGGTTGTTTGTAAACACGAACAGCTGATACAAAGGCGCGGTTGAAGAATGCAAACCGCTAACGCCTGGAATTAACAACAGAAAACACGCGTTTGTTTGGTCTTTATTTGCTTGTTCTTTTCATGCTGTCAGAGACAAACAAAAATAAGAATATTAACCATTAATACCCTAAAAAGTCATAAATACAGTGCACCCACGTTAATTGCGGTTAATGCTTTCCAGGAACCAGACTCAAATAACGAATTACGCGATAGGGCAACAAACTATCTTATTATTTACGGTAATTTAACGTTTATGAACCCTCCCCAAATTGATATTAAACCTTCTGTATTACCTTTTCCCACACTCTGATAGACTGTTTAAGGAAATTTTGTGTCTCACGGAAGTCCGAGACTCACAGAACGTAGCGCACTTCCGAATGCTGTCAGCCAATAGAATGCGCTTACGGTATCACCCACTAAAAATCCGTGATGGGTGAAGTCGGGTGTGTTAAATCGTGACTGCTTGCGCGTTTACTGTACAGCTGTATTGTCGTACTCTTGTGTGACTTCCTTCAACTGATATTCACAAATTTGGGGGAATAGACCAGCCCGAGAACCCTTTCTGAGAACCTTTGTCTCTTAAATTGCGAGATTAATTTTTTCTAAATTTCTCTTTCAGGTGACTGGAAAGGAGATCCCGTACAATCCCAGTTGGTCGCTGCCGCTACAAGCCTACGTGGTGGTGCATTTCCTGCTGGTGCTGTGGACCTACCACGACTTGTTCCAGAAGAAGATGGTACGTATTTGTCGCCTTAAATCGAGACTTTTCGGGCCTGTCGGAGCGAATCTGACGACCATCTGGTCGTGTGGCGGCCGCAGGTATGTTTAGGCTACTGTAATCCCTCATGAAGACTATGACGAGGTGGTCCACAGGTCTTAATTTGAGACCGTGTGGTCGGCTGTTTGTTTGCCAACATTATTTCACCCAATTATGCAGTTTGTTGTGGCAACTTGGAGTCCTTTACTTAGCCAGCAGGAAAAGACTGGGTCTGTCTAACATCATGACAGAATGACTGATCAGCGTTCCCCTTCAGAACAACCCTTCGTCTATTATTTTCCACTTGACGAGCCAAGAGACCCCCTTCCTCCTCCTCCGGGGAGAAAAAGAAGCGGGTCTCCTCAGCAGTTATCTTTGGAAGGCTTTTTTTCCTGCATAGTTTTGGTTAGCCAAAAAAGTGCCGTCACGCCCAGCGCCGTTGAGCTCCCAAACGAAACGGCCTGTCTTTTAGCGATGGCTACCTCCATGGTGCTCCTTCAGTTGTGGTCCCCCCACCATTCACCTCACCCCCATCCCTCCCCAGCGAATGGCAGCTGGTGGTCCAGGCAGTGAACACAAACGCTTTAATTGTCGAGTCAACCATTTCCCAACCCAAATAGCCTTCAGGATGCAGCAATCAGGACTTGGAGGGAAAATAACAAAGTGAGTGCTCCAGCCCGACGATCCATCATGTCAGTGTTATGTATTTATACCCACATGTTCGCCAGCCGCTTATTTAGGTTGACAATTGATGACACAGTCCTGGACGTTTTATGGACTCTGCGTTAATTCAAAGCCAAGTTATTTCTAACGAGTGAAGCCACTCTTCAATTATAGCGTCAGCAGGCCGGTGCTGATGGAGCGTCGGTTAAATAGTCCGTCGCAGGCAGGAAGTGACCAGGTCATAAAGTCTTATCTCTCAGCAGCTCCGTTAATGTTTTTATTGGGGTGAAATCTGGACTTTGGTTCTGGATATGGTTTAAGTTGCAGTTTAAAGTACATCTGAGCAAAAAATGATGGCTAAAACTGTCTGAATGTTGTCCATGGGTCATGTGATACGGATCCACGTGATTTTTTTTATCTTGGGTTATCTGAGGATCATAAGCAGGATAATGGTTGTGGTGTATGAATTGTACAAACCAAAGACTTTAACTCGTTGGCTGCCAGCGCTTTGTAGCTGATCGGACTTTCTCCTACACTCTGGACATTCATGGGTTTCTTTCTCCCAAGATGCTTTGCTCAGTGTTTTCTATCAAGTGAGCTCTGACATACTCAAACTTTGTTGCATCACTAACTGCTGCAACTTCTCCATCTTCCTCTGAAAAAACATACTAGACGTCTGTGGACGTCTTTGGCAGCCAGTGAGGTCAATTGACCCGGGTTCCTGTTTTTTTTTCCTGAGCAACTTGGTCGGTCACCTCTAGATATGGCTCCTTATCATCCAACAGAATAATAGCTTTAAAAATTAGCTATCTTTTGTGATGGTGACCGTTGAGGGTAATGTTCACAAGGTGCTGACTCATCGTGCAGCACAGAATTATATCATGCAGAGGTCGTTGATTTTTGTAACTCAGCTCGGCTAGTTTTCGTCAACACGTCACGACGACAGCAGCTAATGACCTGAATAATGAGTTAATCTGCTTCGTCTCAGGGGAGAATGGAAAAACACAATCCACCGCCCCCAGATGTTAGCATTGTTTCTGCCCTGTTATTGCTGCCGTTTGACTCCTGATGGCGTGAAAGATCAATCGCTGTCTCGACGTGTGACGCCACCAACGGGTTTGTCCAAGACTTTCTCTCGGGGGTAACATCTGAGCTGCCAACTCCTCGGATATCAAACTCCGATAAGTTCACATAACCTCTGATTTACCCCCTGACTAAAAATAAGAGGGGCAAATAGTCTGAACTTAATGGTTTTTAAGCGTTGACAGTCTTCGACAGTCGGACTATGGTTGGTTCCTGTCCAGATTCGATGTCCTCCAGGGTTTACATGTGAGGCTGGAGACAACGCAAGTCTTACAGAGGTTTATGTCGGAAAAATGTAAGGAAAGAGCATTTAATTGGATCATGTCGATTTTGCATTGACCATATATGGCCTGCTGGGTCCTAACAGCATGGGAGCAGTCAGTGAGGTTTGGCTATATTGAGCATCAGAGAAATCCAAACTGGAGCTGACAGCCCAGCATCCTCAGGAGACACCGAGCTCCCAGCTGCTAGAGGCCAGAGGTTAGAGAACGCTTTAGAACGTACATCACGTTCTCTACGTTGGCTTTTTTGAGCAATTGTTGCGCGTACATCCCAAAGGGTCTGTCTGTCAGGATGTACGTGGGATTTCTACTCCGATGTCGGTTGTTTTGGCTCGGGATTCGTCCGCCGCCGCCCCGGGACGCATCTGGGATGATAGGTGGTACGAATGTGTGTCGGTGTAACGCGAGAGGTGGACTGCGTTCGCTACAGGATATGCGTCCGTGCATCAGGACTCTTATTCTGAAGGTTAGACATGTTGTAGTTGGCGGTGTCGAGTAAACCGTCAAGCAGACCTCGGGCTTTATGACCGCCCTCCCGGTGAGGTCTCCTGGAATCGTAACTCAAGCAGACATGATATTAATTTAAGATTTAGGTTCTAAAGTGTTTTTTTTTTTTTTACCCGAGGCTGCATTTTTCATGCTGTGTCATCGTGTGTTGATTCTAGATCCTGTCCCAGTTCACCATCCTGGGGATGACCGCCTACATCCTGCTGACGCTCACGGCGCTGGGCTACATCATCGATCAGAGGTACTGAAACGACATGGCTCGGGTTTCTGGGAATGATTTTAGAATCTTGACCCACACGGCGGAGGGTGTTTAAGCTGGGGGGTTTGGAACTGTCCAACTGGTCACTAGATGGCGAACTGGATTTATTTGATAATCCCAAAAGTGAAAATACTTCTGTGATGCGAAGGATATTCATCCTGATGTCTATTGAAAATTCTTTTTTCATTTTAATTTAAAATTTAAAATCTATAACTGACGGTAAAGGTAAACATTTCCAATTAAATGACCAAATACTAACAATATGTTTGTTGGCACAGGCTAACTAGCATGCTGACACAACAACTGAAATTTGCTGTTTTTTTTCATAATTAAATTTTGATTAATTATGCAAAAAAATGTGTTTTAATATATTTTAGTTTGTAGCTGTGGGTTCTATTTCATTTACATGATCAAAAGGAAGTACAGCAAATATGTGACGTTAGCGTGTGACGGGTCCTATGCAGACCGACCGCCAGCGTGTTGGAGATGCTGCGCTGCGGCGTTCTGATGGCAATGCAGAGGTACACCCATGTCAAGCCCCTCCCACTGCCGCTGGCCGTCCCCACGGAGGTGAGTGATTGGATGCTGGCCTAGGGGGCGGGTCTTCCATCAATAAGTTGGCAATGCAGGTGTGCTACGCCAGCGAGATAGCGTGGATATCGGAGATAAATTCTCCACGTCTGTTTAATGATAGTGATTGCGATTTTGAAAGTCGAGCTTAAGTCAAACTTAATAAATCCAGAGTTTAAATTTGCAGCAAGATTAAAACAAGATTTAAATATTAACAGCTTTATGGGATGGAGAATGAAGGTTAAAATAATGAGTGGACGGTACAAAACTATTTTCGTGTGTGTGTTGTGTGGTCTCTTTCGTGTGTGTGTGTGTGTGTGTGTGTGTGTGTGTGTGTGTGTGTGTGTGTGTGCGCGCATGTGCTGGGTGCTAACTCAAAACCCCACATCCCTGTGATCTACGCGTCCAGATGTGTCGCCCAATTGACCATAAAATTGGCGTTCCTTTCTGGTTCTGGCGGCTGACCCCTCATTACTTGCCCCTTCCCCACCCCCCCACCCCCTGTCCCCAACCTCTCTGCTCGCCACGAACCCAAAGCAACGGTTCTGGATCCAATTAGAGGCGCCTGCCGCTAACTAGCGCCGCCTGATGAGATTAGCACGTGAGCGCCATTTTTATTGTCCCGTGACTCCACATCTGCGCCGCTCAGGTGTTCAAACGGCCAATCGAAACTGTAAAAAACTCAAGACGTTTGAATTTTTTTTTTTTAAACCGTGTGAAAAGTGAAGCACGGATCCAGCTAGCGTCACGCTAACGTGCCACTTAAAAGGGCCTGCTGGTGCCGGCTCCGCACCGCCGTACATCAACTGGAGAATAAACGTCGCAGGCGGCGCCCTGGACGACAAAACCCCCCCGACTTTAATGATATAGGGGTCGGATGCGGGAGGTGAACGGCCAGCTCTTTGTTGCAGGGGGGGCGTGTTTTTGAAGTCGGGCCAATCAATTAACAGGCACTTGAAAAGGGGGAGGGGACCTTGGTATTTAATTGCGTTCAGGCTCGGGTGGGGTGAGGCAGGGGGGAGTTATAAAATAAAACTACAAAAAACTGGGTGGGTTTGCGGTCCTTCAGACCTGGGGGTGTGATATACTGCCCCCTTAAAGCCCTCGGTGGTATTTATAGCCACTCTGGAGATTTCCCTTGTAAAGCTGCAGGCTTGACCTGTAAACCAGGGGGCCACCAGCCGCCCACTCGCCCGCCCAAACCCACGTCTGTGGGGCTCACAGGGAGACCCAGATGGTCCAGAGTCCGGTAACCCTCTGCGGGGGGGGGGGGTGTCTCAAAATTATAATAATATAATCAGTTTATTTTTTTCTTATAATCCAGTTGATCTTGGAGGAGGAACAATCGACCACATTAGTAGCTTTTCAGATGACAGTAATCCCTCGCATACTCGCGATTCAAAATGTCTGGCTTCACTACATCGTGGATTTTTAGTAGGTAGTCACATGATACCATACACGCATTATATTGGCTGATGGCATCGCAGTGTTTTGCGTTCTGAGACTCAGAGAACGCAGTGCAGACTATCAGAGTGTGGGACAATATAATACAGATAGAAGGTGGTTTAATATCAATGTGGGGAGGGTTCATAAATGTTTAAATTATCGATGTCTGTGTAGGTTCTCAGTCATCCAGGTCATGGTTATCCAAAAGCTGTTGAGTCGATCCACTGGAACTGAAGAAGTCTCTTGGATGAGAGACGAAACGTCTTCAAGAACTTTCTTAAACGTCCAGTGGATCGACTCAACAGCTTTTGGGTTTAAATTATCCTAAATAATAAAATCTGCCATCTATTCGTCTTTTAATATTTAGCAAAATTTTTAATAAACGTAAGAAAATGTAAATAATTTAATGCACTCAGATTGAATTCTTGGCGCAGCGAGTCGCTCATCATTTCAGCTCGGAAAAACTGTACAAGATGAGGGATTATGTCACCTAACAGGAACCCTGTATTTTAACTTACATGCAGGAAAAGTAGAAGTAAAATTATGCTGACATCGGCAGTGCTATAATATCTGCGTCCACGTGCACCAGGCGTGCTCGTGGCGCACTGGTATGATGTAATACGCTTGTGTTACCATGCGGGGCCCCGGATCGCCTGAAGGCAGGGAGCCACTGCGTGTTCCAGAGTAATTAAGCAGCTCCTGTCTCAGAACAACCGCTAACTGCTGGTGAAGTCACAGTAATTCAAGACGCCAGCTAGTAAAAATACACCTGCCTTTGGTTGGGGGGGGGCGCACCCTCTGATTGGGATTGTGGTTTGGTTTCTCATTTCCAAGCAGTCCTGAAGCAAATGAAGATTTGAAAGGGTTAATAAAACACCTGAGGACTCTTTTTAAACGCCTGGTTTCAGTTTTAGGAGACGGCTAGGATGCGGCTTCAACAAGTAAGTGTTTGCTCGGGGAGACACGAGAAGCAAAGCTAACGGCACAAACCGATCGGTTTTTCCGTCTTTGTGCGGCTACAGGAAGCAGTCAGAACAATATTACCTCTCAGAAATGTCACTTCCTGCCCTCCCAGTTATGAGCCGGCCGATAAGACCCCGACCGGTGAGAGGTGGTTGTTATCAGAGGGTCGTTTCCGTTTCCGCGAAAAATAAATAAATTCAGGTGCAAAGAGGTCAACGGCCTCCTTCTGTTTTGTTTTTTTTTGTTTTGAAGCAGGAATTTGTGGTAGCGAGAAGCAGCGCTGAGGTTAACGGGATTGTTTGGGAGCAATGGAAACTGGCTGAGCATGACATCATCTGAGAGCTCGCAGGAATGGAAAGGAAAGGAAATCTCCTCCCAGGGAGAAAATGGAGGGATTTGAAAGGAAAACGCAGGGTAGGACTGTTCTGTTGGGGTAAACAGCGGGGTGGTCGAGCGTACACGGTGTGAAATATTATCACTCCATGTGCAGGGGATTGTGCCCGTCAAAGAGAAACCGCTTGGTTTATGTTGTCACACCACTTGCCAGGTAGAGCTATGGAAATCTAACAGCAATTGGCCCTTTGGGGCTTCTGTAGCCGTGTTTAGTTTGGCTTTTGTTGGGTTGATTCCTTTGGCCAAGATGACTCGCTTTTGAATTTGTCTTCCTATTTATGCTTTAATTCATCGACAAAACACAACGGCAATTTGCTTTACGACGCAGCCTCGGAGCCAGCATGTGAACCTGATTGAACCCTGGATCGCCATTCCGGTTTCCTGCTTCACCCTCAGGCCCGACCCCCGCTGAAATGCACAAGTGTAACACCAGAGATTGGCTCGCGGATTTAAAACATAACAAACGATACAGGATTTTACTGAATCCTAAATATAAATCACCATCAGAGTCGTTCTAAGCGAAGGCTTTTGGAATTCATTTCGAGTTTGTTGGCTTGCAAGACAAACTTATGGATCTCTCTTCTCTGCCACACTTAACTCTCCAATAATCGCACGTCTGATATCTCAAAACAGAATTATTCACAGTCCTTTCCTCACAATAATCCAAGCGGCAACAACTCAACTGAAGCAAACTGGAAAATGTCTCCAGCTGCCAGAATCGGTTGGGGGTTGCTGGTTTGGACGGGCTGCAGGTCTAAGATTGCAAAAGTGAGAATAAACACCGTCACACCAGGACTGATCCGTGAAAGCCTTGTTCCCTCCTGCAAAAAGTGTTAAAGCTTCACCAATCTGTATTTTCCGTAGAGACGTATTTCTTGTGGGAACACAGGGAGGCATCATTCACACCTTCACACCTCCGATCCGTGAGCCAATTTTGGTATTCCAGCTCTGATCCTGAGAGGTGTTCATGAGGGAGACCCTAAACCCCAAGTTCTAAACAAACAATTCCCATTTATTATAATTTAATATCTGGTATTCATTTTGTTTGGGGCAGAGACATTTAAACTGGGTCAAACCGGTGAGGTCAGTGTCTGGTAGATACTGAGGGTATTGATCAGTAGTTTCCTGGCAAAGATTCTTCACCCTCTCAGACTTCCAGCTCTCCTGGGGATAGGAATGACTTATTCCCTTGAACTGGAACCACGTCCACAGGCCCACTGCGTGGTTCTCACAGCAGACTCTTCAAATTAAATTTGTTTGGCTCAATGTCGTCAACTGTTTTTGGCTTTGATCGTGCAACAGGAAGCTGAAGAAGAGACAGGAAGTCCAGGAGAGAGTCAGAGATAAGTCAAGACTAAGAAGTCTTCTGGAGTTTCAAGTATCAAACAGGACAACATGTCCACCAAAGGTCAAAGCAAAACCTTTTTTAATTTCAAGAAAGCTTGAAGATTACCAATGCAACATCTCATCAACACAAGTCTTGGCTAGCATAAACGCACTTTGGCCTGGGTGCATCTAAATGCACCACAAAATTCCTGTCCCATTTGTCTTCAGCAGATCTAACTGGAGCCTAAATTAAGTCTTTGGAGTTGAAGTAAACTGACTTTTTAGTGTCTAACTTGTGGCTTCTGATGAGTTCAGGCTGTTATAATCAATAAGTTTACCTCCTGAGGTAACAGGTGTCCATATTCTGGTTATGGTTGGTCCTACCTTTTGAATCTGATGTTCTACCACCTCCAGATTCTTACCGTCCCTCTGACGGTCTCAGATCATCCTGTCCCTCCCCAGGCAAGAGTTCAGTTTGTTCTTGCACAGTATCCCTTCGCTGCCTCAGGCTTGATTGTCTTTGGATCAAGTTTTCCTTAATTAGTTTATCTGATTCCATTCCTAGTTTTTTTCCATGGTCTCAGTCAAACAAAGTTTAATTGGGCAGTAGATCTTAATTTAGTGTGTTTGTTGTTGTGTAAAGTGTTCGGACGGAGCTGGCTGTGGTTTTTGTCTTCTAATAGTTGAGCTGATTACAGCCTTGCCACTTGTGTTGCTTTACTAATTGAAAGCGTTGATTACTCCCTCTGAGGACTCGCCTGGCAGCAGCACAGAACGTCTTCAAGAACAGTTGGCTGCAAACTCAAGGTTTATTCTTTTTTTTAAATGGATGGAATCAGGGTGAAGACACTCCGAAATCCCCTTAGACTCTTTCATTTGTGCGTAAATATGGATGTGCACAGCAAAAATGTTTGTTTCTCTGTTATAACATAAATCCTTTTAATTTTTCAGGTTATTAAACCCACTGAACTCCATCAATCAAGGATCAAACTATCAATGAATAAAAAATAACATCAAACACAAGTTAGAACATTAACTTTGTTCACAACGTTTTTGTCAGTTAAAATGGGCTGAGTTACTGCATTGTGGGAAATGTAGTTTTTGGTCAAAGCACACTTTTGACCTATTTATTTTTAGACACTGACCTTTTATGCTCTCGCGGGCCACATAAAAATGATGTGGAGGGCCACATTTGGGCCCTGGGCCTTGAGTTTGACACATGTGCTGTAAAGGTACGAAGACGTGAAGATGAGGATGTTTGAGATGCATGAGAACATCAGCTGTGTGTGTGTGTGTGTGTGTGTGTGTGTGTGTGTGTGTGTGTGTGTGTGTGTGTGTGTGTGTGTGTGTGTGTGTGTGTGTGTGTGTGTGTGTGTGTGTGTGTGTGTGTGTGTGTGTGTGTGTGTGTGTGTGTGTGTCTCATGGCTGTGCTTCAGCGCAGGCACTACACTGGCTCCCCGGTGGGTCATCAATCTGCTCGGCATATCCTTCCTGATCCCGTATATCTGCACATAATGGACGCTTGTCTTGGTGCTATGGATGCACATGTGCATCTACGTGTGCACATGTGCACCTTTTGCATGCAGGAACTCCAGTTCCTTTCCTGCACAGTTCAGTCCAGGTCTGGTGGACTGCCGGCGTCCATATGGAGGCAGCTCTGGAAACATCCCGCTGCAGCTCGTCCATCACCCACCTGACAGCAGCCATTCTGCCTTGTTTTCATTTCAATCACCAGCGCAGCTGCGTTTGAGGGCGTCGCCGCGTTTTATTTAACCCGCCGGAGGCAGGAACACGGCGTCTCCAGGCGTTTGTCTGGATGCGTCGTATCCGTCAGCGGGCTGCAGGAAGGATCGGCGTTCTGTCGTCCCGGCCGTCGGTTCATCGTTTGGTATTTGATTACGTCTCAGACTGACGGGCGTTCATGTTTCACATCTGTTATAAAAGACGTCGTCAGCAGCTGTAGCCTGACATAAAACGCTGTCTAGATGTAAATGCATCGAACCTGCATCCATGGACCAACCGGAAGGAGACGGTGTGTGTGTTACTATAAACATGCAACACAGTAGAACCTACAGTACAACCTACAATAGAACCTACAATAGAACCTACAGTAGAGCTTACAGTAAAACGTACAATATAACCTACAGTAGAACCTAAAATAATAAGTAATAATAAATTTTATTTATATTGCACTTTACATTATGAAAATCTCAAAGTGCTACAAAGACAGCATAAAACCTATGGTGAACAAACTAATAAAATAACACAACCCAACAATAAGGCATACATAAAAGGCTAAGAAAAGGCCTTTTTTAAAAAGGTGAGTCTTTAGGCTACGTTTAAAAGAATCCACAGTCTGTGGCGCTCTCAGATGGTCCGGGAGAACATTCCACAGACTGGGAGCAGCCGAGCAGAAGGCTCGATCACCCATGCTGTGCAACTTGGTTCTGGGGACTCTGAGGAGGTTGGCTGTGCTGGAGTGGAGGGTGCGTGAGGAGGTCTGGGGGACGAGCAGTTCCTTTAGGTAGGCTGGAGCGTTACCGTGTACGCACCGGTGGGTGAGGAGGGAGATCTTATATTCGATCCTGAGTTCCACAGGGAGCCAGTGCAGTGATTCCAGGATGGGGGTGATGTGGTCGTATTTCCGCACCCTCATCTGGATCCTAGCATCGCTGTTCTGTATGTATTGGAGCTTGTGAATGCTCTTGCTAGGGATCCCGATGAGGAGCGCATTACAATAATCCAGCCTGGAGGATAGAACCAACAGTAGAACCTACAGATACAAGTTGAATCCGTTACGTTACTGAACTCACAAGTCAAACAATATTTAACTTTAACTAAAACCATTCAGCTGATGTTGTATCCATCCGCCAACACGTGGTAAAGAACGAGATCCGGTCTCACTGATGTTGTATCCACCTGCCAACACGTGGTAAAGAACGAGATGCAGTTTCACTGATGTATCCATCCACCAACACGTGATAAAGAACGAGATCCGGTCTCACTGATGTTGTATCCATCTGCCAACACGTAAAGAATAAGATCTGGCCCAGAGCGAAGTGAGTGCGAGTCGGTTTGCTGAGATCTCCACCTGGAGAGCCTCTGCTGTCCGGCCGTGGTGCTTATTTGTCGACGATCAAACCCTCTTCCTTCCAGTTCCTAATCTGTCCCACATGGATTTCCTGCCGGGTCCATCAAACTGGAACATACTGGGACAAATGGGAGCGATGAGACAGAGACATCGATGCCCTTTGCCTCAACATGATGGAAACACGCTTGGGTCGGGTTGGCTGAAGTGGGATTTGTGACAAACCTCCCGAGTCAGCTCTTTTTTTTAGAGTGTGTTACATGGATTTAAGAAATTGTGAATTAATCCAGCATCATTTTGACCTCTGACCTTACAGACATGTACAAAAGACTTTTAATGATTTACTGAGGTAAATGTGTTGTTTTGCTAAAAGCACTCAATTACAAATACAGTAATCCCTCGTTACTCACTGTTAATGCGTTCCAGGACCACTGGCAAAAAACTAAATTCCACACTATCGCGAAGAACTATTTTTTTGTGGTAATTTAAACATTTATGAACTAACTTCCAGAGCGGGTCGAGAGAGCTCTACTTTACACTCTCTCTCCCGCTGCAGCTGCCGTTTCCATGACGAAACCCTTTCCTCCCCGTCAGGCTGTTTGGACCGTGATGGACAGAGGTCTGGGTTTGGCTCCGGCTGCGATGTAGGATGTAGTTTATGGGCCAGAATGGGGGTGGGAGGTGGTGGTGGTGGTGGTGGTGGGGGTTTCTGGCAGAGAGGTCGGCCGTGACGGCGACCCCTCTGCCCCCACCATGAGAGCATCCGGCGTCGACATCGTCCCGTCTGATTTCTCGGAATGAGGAAAAGTAAATTTCTTTTTTCTTAAATAACTCGAATCAAACGGTCCTGGATGTTAAGTCTTAAATTCTTGGCCCGTTTCCACGGTGATGCCTTGAAACCATCAAGGTTGATGCGACAATGGAATGTAAGTTCTGAGGTTTTCATTCTTATAATTAAAACACTATTTTCATCAAGTTTTAAATAAAATCAGATTCTAATTAAAATGCCAGCATTTCTCTGGAGCGTCTCAATGCAGAAAACCTTAAGAAATAGGAAGAAGTCTTTAAATTTGGATTTTATTATTGTGGAACAAAATAAAGTGATAAATGACTAGGAAGTTTGAAAAACATAACATTCTTATCTGACATCTTTAAAATATTTAAAATTTTAAGTTAAAGGCTTTTATAATGTTCTTGTTTACTATTTTCAAGAAATGTTTTTTAGGATGCCGGCAACACAAAAAAACAATATTAAACTATAAAAAAAAATGAGGCAGACTTTGATAAAAACTTCTTCCCTAAACATTATTAATGAACCCTGTCTGCTTCCTGCTGTCAGCTCCTGAATGCTTTGTGCTGAAGCATCACCTGAACGCACCGTTATCCCGTTAGCCAGTTAGCAAGAGGCAGCAGACCTCTGGCTTCTGACCCCCCCCTTCTCTGTGTCCAGGCCTTTGTCTCCCTCTCTCTGCTGTTCTGGGCTCTGCAGAGCTTCTCCCAGCTGACGGGCATCAAGAAGAAGAACGTCTGACGGATCCACCGCTTCCTCTAGAAACCCCGTGGAGAACCTGAGCGGGGTCCAGAAGGAAAACCCTGTAATAGATTGTGCTTTTAAAGTTGTATTTTATTTGTAAGACGTTCAATAATGTCTGTATTAACATCTATTGATCTGCTTTATCAGAACCAAAATGAAATGTTGAAAGTTCTCCTGAGAACTTCCTCTAGATTTCTCTAGACCTGCTTTAATCAAAGCGACGCTGCTCTGCCGTGAAACTAACCGAACTAATTTTGCTTGAAATAATGTGAAAATATTTTTTTTTCTTTCTTAATTTTATCAAATGACTGTAATCAAGGTTTGACCTTTGACCTGTAGCGCCAGCCGCCGCAATAAAGCATTTCCAACTTGACATGTCTGCATCTTCTTCAGACCTCCGACCGTAGGTTCATCTAATCCTCAGGACATACGGATGCTGTGTGGGAGGGAGGAACCGCCAGCAGGTGGCGCTGTTACCACTTCTATCTATCAGCGCGTGGATTCACTTCAGCACGAGGCGTTCCGTACAGAACAGAAGGTGTGATGAGTCACTGATGATGTCACAGCGGTTAGCGTGTGCTAGTGGCTCCGTTTGATCTATTTGAGTAATTTATCTTTTTATTTCTAGAGGGTTATTATAAATGAACATCCTGTGCTGCTGCTGCCGCCTTGAATCCACACTGAGCAAAGTGGAATGAATTATATTTGATCCATTCCACCTTTCAGGATTTTAACAATTTTTACATCATTTGACTTTTCTTTCCTTGAAAATCTGATGTTTACAAGCAGAAGCATAAATCTGCATTTTCCATGTGAAAGAACTCCCGGATTTAACCAAGAAATTATACAAATTCAAGCTCATGTATATATTTTTTTATTTTTGGCAAAAATTTGTCCGGGGGTTCCATTAAGACTTTATTTTTCCAAAAATTTTGATTTTTTTTCTTGCAATTATTTCATACTTCTGGCTTTAAAGGGTTAAAGTCTCAGTCCGTATTCGATGTTAGCATTCATGCTAACGCGTGTTTCCGTTTCCGTCACGTTTCTAAAGATGAGTGAATTTGTGTGTATGAATATTCATGACCCAGGTCCACAGGTGGCGCCACAACGCTCATGGTGCGTTCAAGTACCCGATGTGCAGTGTGTTCTCATTTAAATGTTATTTACGGTGTGACATCACTTATTAGTGATCGCTTGGTGCAATGCACTCTGGGTTATAGTCTCATTAATTGTTAGAGGTCCGCCATAAACAACGGTAAATGGCAATAAAAAGTTGATTTACGCTGACTGTATTTAAAGGAACTGGGTACGAGAACAGATTCTGGAGCCATTTCTTTGACTTTATTAATATTTGTAGGGTGTCTTTTTTTTTTTTATTTGACCAGTATTAGATTAATAAATACCTTCATATTGTCAACTCATGATGTGCCGCTCTTTAATGATCCGTCTGGTGGCTGGAACGACCCGGTAACAGGATGAGAAACAGGGGTATCGATCCCGGTGTAGATGGACACGGCCTTCACCTCCATGTGCATAAAATCCCTTTAATAGGCAGCGAGGGAATTCTGCCCGGGGTCTCACTTAATGGAACCAGGAAATGTCGCTGGAGAAAGACAATCAATGAGACGCTCGATGACAATTGGATCTCGCGGGTCGAGCTCCAAAGACAAACACGCAATCATTCCATCCATGGCGGCGCGGCGGCTGCTTCCTAACGGGCCCCGAAATAATTTGTGAAATGTAAATGACGCGTGTTAATGTCCCAAATGGAACGCACCCCTCAATGAGTTCCTGATGATTTTTAAATATATAAAGCTATTATAATCTGTCCAGAAACAAATTTCATTTTTAGAAAACGGTTCTGCACATCTAGGGTGAAACTAGAACTCTCTTGTCCTTTCATTTTTTGTTTTCCCGGTCACCACGGCGATGGGTGACAACCCCGTCAACGTGATTGGTTGCCTGAAAGCGACAGTGCCGACCCCCCTGGGCCATTTTATAAAGTTCAGATGCTGTCGGGTGAAGAACTTTGTGTTACACATAAAACTAACAAAAAAAAAACTGTGATGTACAGCGGTATTCAGTATGCAGATATTGTAAATCTATTCAGTTTATCAAAGAATATTTACAAGTACAGGTAAACCTCGGCTTGTGTCGTTTGGAGTTACGTCGTTCTCGTAATACAAAAGTTTTTCAAAAAACATACAGACAATCAAGTTTACGTCATGTTCCTCCACTTTACATTCGTCCACCACAAATTTTGGAATCATTTCATCATTAGTAAACCATTAAAAGCACATATCATGTTACTGTACAATAAATCAGAATAAAAATGTTATTAGCCCGGAGCAACCCCGTGACCCACAATGAGGAAGAAGCAGCTGAAGACGAGAAGGCAACGTTTTTTCTGTACTACATTAAAAAATAAAATTTAATTGTCAGCTTAAAATAGATTTGTATTAACCAAATATTAAAATACATTCATTAATAAAGTTCAGGACAGAACTGGAGACGAGTTAAACTTACATCACCTGGAACCGATTAAGGATGTAAGTTGAGTTTTACCTGTAATGTAGCTCTGGACACGTACCTGTGTGACGCAGAAGACTAAGATGCAGCATCAGATACACACTTCATGAATTGGTTCTGGTCACAATTTCATTCCTCATTTCATTCCAGAGTATTGACAATCACAACATACAAAAGAGAACAAATGCTTCAACAAACAAAGGATGGAAACAATTTTCCTCCATCATGAGAGAAAGGTGATGACGACGATCACACGCCAGTTCTATATCATCACAGCGTCGGCGTTCACATATGATTGTTCTTTGCTCACTGGGTCGAGAACTAATCCCATCAGCAGTGGTTGGAAAACCGGCGAACGCATGACCGCTCTGCACAACTCCACCATCATGGCCTGGATGTGCTTCAGCATACCCGTAGAAAGTCCTCAACAGTCTCAACCTTCACGGGTTCACCTATGAGTGGAGCTGTGCTGTAGGTGAAGAGTCTTCATGAAGGATATCCGATGAGTCATGACTTTGAAGAGCGTCATCCGCTGTTCGTGTATGACACTTGGTATTTACTATAGGTCAACAAGGGGTTCTTCAAACAGTAATCCATAGAGATAGAAATGGCTAAAGGCTAATTTATTCAACTTTTAAGAATGTGATGCGTTATTTGTCAATGGAAACGCGTGGGCAGTCTTGTTGAGCAGAACATCAGTTTGTTTGGTTCGGGCTTCTTCCTGGGCAGCTCTATTTGGAGGTTTTCTGGCCCTCCCAACTAGAATGACGCCCAATGGTAGATCTAGGGATTACTGGGAGGGAGCTCGGGATTCAACAGGAGGTGAGAAACATATGGAATACCCTGCTGATATCCCAACCAGAGCCCGAATAAGTAGTGGCCAGATGGGCAGACAGAAGGAACCAGCCAACCAATCAATGAATGAGCCAACCAATCACCCAGCTAGCTAGCTAGCAATGATATTCTGTTGGTAGCAGTCAGGTTTGCCTCCAACAACTCAACTTTCAAAGTCTAAATGGACTTCCTTCATCAGCAGAAACATCTTATTGGTCCTTTCAGCTCTTCTCTTTCCTCGTTTTTGCCACATTACGCCGCAGATGGGAAAGCGAACAAATGTGATTTAGTCCCTCTGTGCCACAGAAAGTCCCGGTGACTCATGCTATCATGAAATACTTCAACGCTCAGCACCAAATGTCTGCCGGGGGGGTGAGGGCAGGAAGTCCTGCTACACACCGATGAATTCACCAACACGGGCACATGGAAGCACTTCAAACATACATGTAATGAGGTCAACACGATGGTTCATGGGGGTGTTGTCTGCTCTCACACTGTGATGCTTAATTATTACTGACCCGGGACAGTGGTAGGATTCCATACAGGATAAAATGGGCCTGGAATAAACCCTTCTATAATGATTGGCCCTGACTGAGACATCTGACTTCTGGCTTCAGGCTAATATGACAGTGTTTCTACGTTAATGTCATTTTTCACTCTTGATTCGCTGTTGCTGCCTGGGGTTATAAACTCAGCGAGGAAGACTCCATCTGTTTCCCAGCCAGCATCCATGAGCCGTGAACTGGACTGGAAGAAAGACCCTGGATCAGTCTGTGGATATTCAGGACACGACCTGACATAATGGTCCCGTTATGAGACCTGATGTGCTGCGATTGACTTCACACTGTCTGTAGGACCAAAGTGGAAATATAGTAGAACCTACAGTAGAACCTAGAGTAGAATCTCGAGATACAAGTTGAATCCATTCCGTGACTGAACTCGTAAGTCAAACATTTGATCATTTAAAATAACTAAAATCATTTTAATCCGTTCCAGCCTGGTAAAAAAAGCCACAAGCCCCTTAAATTATGGGAAAAAATTATTTTTATCAATCAACGGGAAAGAAGAAACAAGATCCAGTCTCAGCTGATGTTGTATCCATCCAACAACAGATCTTTCTCTTCATCTACAACCTCCAGCAATTGCTTTGTCTTCCTCAGGCTTGTGTAATCCCAGGAGAAAACAAACAACAAACCCAAACTGACTAAGTCATTAAATAGACCGCCGGGTTAACGTGTGATTCCAGAAATCAGACCACAAATCCACCGAGGCCTCCAAAATATATATATTTTTGGTCTTTTGCTTTGTGCTTCATGTTAGCTTGAGCTAATATCTCAGGCAGTGCAGCATGAAGGACAGATACAGGGAGGCAGGAAACCTGCAGGTCCTGTTGGATCTGGTTTGTACCTGCCAAACGTTGTTTTAAGGAAGAACCGTTGATTGTGTCATTGCCACCAAGGGCTAATTGAGGAGTGTAGGTATCTGTGAACACCTGGGGCTGTCCAGTGCTTCAGAAGGGCTACTGGAGGAAGTAGTGAAGAGGTTAATGCTGGTTCCGGAGATAAGTAGCCGTAGACCAGCCAGACTACCCATGCTGACCCCTGTCCACCACCAAGATCTCCTACAAAGACTGACCGAACCCAAAACCCAGACCAATAGAACGGACAATAAAGACTCCAAGGTCTCCAAAGTCCCCAGATTTCAATCTATTCTGTCTTCTCTGGCAGTGGTAACCAACCCCCGGGTCGTGGACCGGTGCCGGTCCGTGGGTTGATACAAATTGATACAAACTGGGTTCATGTTTAGTTTGTCACCCGCTGATGGTCCCACGTGGATGTGTCAATACTCCTCTGCTGCCCATGTAACCCTCTCGACTGCCAGGGGCACCACTGGAACACGGTCGTTACTGGTACAGTGGGTCAGCCGCCGCCCACACGCCCATATATGGTTCACGGTTCAGCCAGCTTTCAATACGCACTGAGGCTTGTGGGTTGCAGTAAACGCCGGCTCCTCCATGTCTAGCAATGGTCATCCAAAGGTCATCTAAAGGTCGGTTGGTCTATTAATTGAAGATATTAGTTTGGCTCCAGGAAACTGGGCGGGGCTTAAACAAGCACTGATTGGCTCAGGCTGTTCCATACAACAGGTATCGATTTCCCAATTGATCGATAACCAAACGCCGTCGATGTGAAGCTAATTTGTTTGCTTGTTGGCCTGGAAACAGGAAGACGTCTCGTGTCGCGTGTCGATGGCGCCGGTCCAGTCACCACCGTCATCGATATCGATGGCTTCTGCCGAGACCACCGAGGAATCCGACGCACGGTCATCATCTGTATCTTGGGAAGGGGCGGGGCGTCGGATAAGTGTTGTCGATATGTCGATGACACCGTTCTGAATATGGTTGAACGGATTACATTACAGGAAGATATGATTTTTATTCCTTTGGGGTAATTAGGGGCAAATCCACATCATGTGTAATCAATGTGAGCGTGTGTATGTGTGTGTGTGTGTGTGTGTGTGTGTGTGTGTGTGTGTGTGTGTGTGTGTGTGTGGGAGGGTGGGGAAGGAGGGGGGGCAGCATTGATCACAGTCCCCCTCCACCTCCTCTCCTTTGGCGTCATCTCCATCCTTTCTCCATATGTTCTGCTTTTCTCATCATTCTTTTTTACCCCCCTCTCTTCCTCTCTCCCCCCATCTCCCCCCCACCTCCTCCCCCTTCCAGAGTGGACTTCCCACAGGATGGTGCTCTTAACGCCTGTCGTGTTGAATGGTAATGTGTTGACGGTGACTGGCTCGAGGTGGGGGGAGATGATGAGAGGAAGGGGGGAGAAAAAATAGGGGAGGACATTTTTAGGGGGGGGGTGAGAGAGGGGGAGGGAGGGATGTGAGCGAGAGAATGAGAACTGATCGTTGCAGAGAAGAGTACCGCTGTTGCTCTCCTCTCCCCCCCCCCCCCTCTCTCCTCACCACCAGCGATGCTGTTCTGATCAGACTCCTCCAGAGAAGCTTCACCGACGGCAGCAGAGAGGGCTGCTCCTCCTCTTCCTCCTCTTCTTCGCACACAGATCTGCTCAGGGGGATCCAGGAGGAACGCTGGAGCAGATCTTCATCTGAAGAGGACTCCTCTTCCTCCTCCTCTTCCTCCTCTTCCTCCTCCACGCCGCAGCAGGTGAGCAGCGTGTTAATTCTCCACGTCTCGTTCGTGTCGCAGCAGCTGCAACACGCCTGATCCGTGATCTGTGATCCGTGTGTCACGGAGAACCGGCCAGGCAGGATGAGAGCCGTGGAGATGGATTTGTGACGGCTGTGAGGATGATGATGATAATGATGATGATGATGATGATGATGTTATTGTGAAGGGGGGGTTGTCAGGTTGGAGGTGGTATCGCTGTGATGTGTTCAGGCTCACAGGAGGCTCCAGGAAACGGGAGCGTTCTTCATCCTGTGGAACACGATGAAGAACGGTGCAGCTTCCAGCGGCGGAGCAAAGTTTGTAGGAGGGGGCTGATCCTGTGTGTGTGTGTGTGTGTGTGTGTGTGTGTGTGTGTGTGTGTGTGTGCGTCGCTGTATTGAGCTGCTTTACCTTCATGCTCGATGATGATGATGATGATTTCGCTCGTACATCTGTCTCGTCATGTGATGTGAAAAATGTGTCACTGCATTCAGTTGGATGCTCACACAGTTGCATGAACACACACACACACACACACATACACACACACACGCTACACATGGATGCACACGTCCACTTGTTGATCTGGAGTTACCAGGAATGCACACACACACATACACATTCTTGCCTCATTAGACACACACGCACACACACACACACACACACACACACACACACACACACACACACACACACACACACAAATCCGATGCAACCGACGCCTACACCTCCTGGCTCCGCCCACACTGGTTTTCCTTGAACAGCATTGAGTCATCTGCATAGCAACCAGCCCGGCTGATGAAGGTCATTTCAGACGGAGCTCCGTTTCAGCTTCCAGCTTCAGACGCTCAAATGTTTCTCCCTCACAGGTGTTTCAGTCCAAACGTCATTCATCTGATCGATCATCGATCATCAATACCCCCTGATTAACGTCTGCAAGCCAAACGTTATTCATTAACAGTGAACCTTATTTCCTGGGGGCGTGTCCTAAAGCACGACTCGTGTCTCGGATTTTCACTGTCGACGACTCATATCTCAAATAACTCGTATCTCCTGGTTCTTCTGTATCTTCCGTCTCCTACGGTCCTCAAACGTCTCATTTTATTCCCTGAATGTTTGATCTGATTGAAGCGACCTATGACCTTTTTTCATATTAAACTATAATAGTCACACTTTCAAATTCTTCCATCATTTTGAGTTTGTGATAAAATCCAGCGACCCGTATCCAGGCAACCAAAACAAAATCATACATTTTTCTTTACATTTCCTTAATTATACTTTCCCACACGCTTTTCTTGACATTTGCATCTGGGTTTAAAACCTCCTCCATCATTCTTTACTCTCCACCAACATGAAGGTCGTCGCCTTGAATATCAAAACACGCTGATCAACAGATGAAGGGACTATGTGCTCGTCGGTTGTGAGGTGACGGCTGCATGAACATCGCCCGGGGCAACATAGGGTCATGTGACTTGATGCCTCCTGTTCTTTTCCAGGGTGCCGTGTTGCTCAGGGGAATGGTCGGCGGGCGGCGAGGCCGGGTGTGAGCACGATGAGTAGTCAGGACAAATGGGTCACCCTGACCCCGGCCGAGTTCGCCCTCCTGCAGGAATACACCCAGTGTGAGTATGGCGGGCGTGTGTGTGTGTAAGGTGTTCGGTCCTCCAGCTGCTCCATTTATGAATTATTCATTTTTTAATCTTCCAACACAACAGGCAGCACAATTATTTTATCAGTTTCCATTCTAGACGTGCCAACAGTAGGGTTGTATGTTTTTATTCTACGAGCCCCGACCCAAATCAAAGAATATCAAATTGATTTAACAAAATGTTCAGTAACACTTAACTGTATTCTTAAAGTTTATTAAGTCACTAATTTTGGTAATAAACATTGATTTAAAAATCAAATAAAAAGTGCAAATATGATGACCAACATTGAATTATGGAATACATTTCGTCAGTTTTTATCCACAAACTCAAAATATTCAAAGAGATTCAAGTATGCAAAATTAATTATTCTTCTGATTACCTGATAATCAGTTGGTAAATACTAAAAACACTGTCCTCTGTATGGAATAAATGTCAGTTTATCAATAAAACAAGATGATTAATAAAATCTTAGGTTATAAAATTCTTCAAAAAATTTTTTATTTCCCCGGTAACGGCCCGTTAACCAGCAGAAAGAGGGTAAGTGACCCGCTGTTGGGTCACGACCAAACAGTTGAGAATGACTACCTTAGATGGCTTCAAAACAGGCCAAGAATACCCCCCCCCTCCAAATTTTTTTTTAAATTGAATTTTTAATTACTCCTGAGCTGCTTTTAGCACTAGCATCACATCACAAATGCTAACATTTTCTGTCCATGTATTCTTTTGCACCTGAACTTCTCTCGTATGTTTCAACTGCTTTGCTTTTGCCTGACTCCTCCTCCATGACTCCTCCCAGCCTCCGTAGAAACTGCTAGCAGAGGCGTTTTGTGTCAACGCTGCTGTTTCCGTGAGGAACCACGTAAACGTGATTTCACAAGTCAAGCGTGAATTACTGATTAGCAGCAGCTGGTAGCGAAGGCATCATGACGGCTCCCCAGAGAGACTCTGTCTTATTATATTATATTATAACAGCTAGCGTGTGTGATAATGAACGCCATCGTGTTGCTTGTCTGCTAACACAGCAACCTCTACCTCTCTCTCTTTGTCTCTCCTTTTGCGGGCAAAGAGGCGGTTCACACTGGTGCACCGCTGAACCACACAAAAGACAAATGACCACTCACGCACACGCACATCTACGGGCAATTTGGAACTGACCAATCCACCTGAAGTTCATGTTTTTAGAGGTGGGAACAAGCGGAAGAACCTGGAGAGAACTTACTAACTCCGCACAGGTCAGGACTTGAACCCAGAACCTTCTTGATATCGACCATACCACCGTCCCACCCTTACAGATTGTTTTAATTCTAAGAGTTTGGGTCTTTGTTGTTTCTTCCAGTTTCCTGACTTGTTTTTGTTCCATTAGTCGCATCGAATCTTGAAAAATTGGCATCGTCGTTTCCCTAATATCTTCAGCGATCCTTAACTCATTGGTTAATTTGGACTGAAAGCATCAAACCAGAGACGATTACAAAAAGCCAAACCCTCCGTCTGCTTTGAACAGGTCCAACGACCCTTCTGATGCCTCCACCTGCTCGTGCTTTTACCCCTCGTGGTGTAGTTGTGGCTCCGGATGATTCATCCGCCGCCCGACAAACGGCTCCCCTGCCCACCAGGCGGGATGCCTGAAGTTTATGTTACGCTCCGACATGTTGACTCATTTCATTGTTTGAATCGGTACCAGGGAAGGAAAATATGATGATACCTCGCCGGCTGTAATGGCTGGATGAAGTGCGCCACCCACATGTAGTGTTGGACGGAGTTTGAAAGCCGTAGTAAATTGTTTGTAGGAGGCCCAGCGCGTGAAGCAACGTGAGGAAGAGGAGGCGTCCGACTCCTCAGAGACTCAGCTGTCATTGTCGAATTTACTTTCAGAGTCTTTTCCAGCATCAAACACGACATCTTAAACTCTTTCATCACAGTATCTTGGCAAAGAATGCCTTTCCCTCGCTGATAACTCCTATCGGAGTTCCGTGGAGGTGACTATCCTCATTGGGTCGTCCTCTGAGGATTTGCCGTAGGATACCGCAACACAGGATAATCAATGTTTTTTGCAAACATTTGCTGCGTGGGCAGCTGAGGAGTTTGTTTTAGGAGTTTGAATTAAACAAGCGAATGTTTTCAGAGACTCCGATGCGGCTCGGAAGGGAAATTGTGTGGCGTGCAAGGGGATTTGGGATAATCGTGTATGAATAAGCTCAGCGACGGGTTATAAAATACCCGTCTTTTCTCCGAGCAGCAACAACGGCCATCAACACCGCCTCCCTCCTCTCCCCCTTCATCTCGCCTCCCTTTCTTCTCATTAAAATGAGCTGTGCTCATGTTCATAACACTTTGATAGCTGTGCGCCGAGTCAGGCACCAAAGATCTGACTCAACAACAATTAGAGTTGGTCTTTATGTGATTTCATGGCTAATGCGCAGCTTGTCAGAGACGGAGAGTCTCTTATCTTTCTAGGCAGATAGACCTTCAGTGCATTTGTGAGTCTTCAAAACATCACAAGTGTCTTGTTTTGGACGGTAGAAGGTAAATGATGCCTACAAAATGTGGAAAAACGACCCACGGAGACACAATCGCTTTCCTCCCTGGTGCTTTTTTTCGTGGACTGGTGTTAATAAAGACGGTCAATAACGATGGCACACATTCAGTCCAGCACGAAACATTTATTACTGGTCCCTGTCGGAAAAATACATCCAGAGGAAAACAAATATCCGAAGCCATTAGCGCAGGAGACGGTGAAATAATGGAGCTAAAGAAAAGCTGACAGGAGGAGCTGGAGCTGCAAATCAAAACAGACGTGGAATATTAGCCGTGAAACGGGATAGCCGACGCTAATGGAGCTGGAGACGGATAAATCAGCGTGAGGTCACATGTCTCTGGATGTTTGACTCGAAATCAGGAATTTGAGAGAGTATTCAGATCAAACATCAGGTGGCAGTCCATGTTTGGCTTGTTAGCCACTAACTATACCAACCCTAGACCCTAGACCCGCCCGTCTTCTCTACACGATAATTTTTTATGATTTTTATGATTGGAGACATGATTTCATCAATAGCTGCCTGGAATCATTAAACCTGTGTAGAAATTAGAGCCGAGGCAGTTAGTATGCAGCAGTATGCTAACAAGCGCCGACCGGCTGGTGTTTACTGATGAACCGGGGGCCCTCCGGTGAGGAAACACCCCCCCCAGTTCCACTTGTGTAACAGTCAAACCTGGCAACCCTTTCACTGCCAACTGATTTACTGGTTGGGCTCATAAACGCTCTGCGGCATGCTGCGTAATTACGACGTAATTAAAATAATTACTTTTTTTTTTCTTTGTTGTGCTAAATTCACCTTCTTATTCTAACGTTGTTCAAGAAAAACCACAAAAAGAGCCAAAGGGAAGGATGTGAACATAAACATGTTGTTAAATGGTGAGAATCACTTTTTTTTTTTTTTTTTACCATATCATCAGCCGCTGCCACCACCGCCCATCTCTCCAGTCCATATGGGGGGTTTATCTTGCAGCTGAAAGGCGCAGATGCTCTTTGATCGCCATCTCCTTGTAGAGCCAGGATTAATCATCACGTATCATCTGCTGGAGTATCTGCGGAGTTCACCTCGCCGATTGAAACGGCCTCGAGTGTTTCATATCGCGTCCCACGATGCTGCATCCGTAACCAATTTATGATCCAATCAGAAAGCCTAGCGTACCAAAATAATATTCATCCCGTAATAAAAAATGCAGCATGGGCGACTTGTGACCACGACGGCCGTGATTCGTCAAGATGAAAGTAATTTACAGACACAAAATTAATTTTGCGTCGGTCGCTGTTTCATCGCCTTAGGGAGAGTTGTCCTGTATTAAAACTCTGTCAGCGATGTTGTTGATGTGTTTCATATCGGAATGTTAGGAGTAAAGATAGATGAAATCAGAGGCTCGGATTAACTTGATCTCCATGTTTGTCCTCAGATTCCACCAAGAAGCTGAAGGACGTCCTGCAGGAGTTCCATGGCGACGGCGTTTTGGCCAAATACAACCCAGAGGAGGTTCGTCTGCGCAAACAGAAAGTCACTACGGGCTGGATGACTCTTTCTTCTCTCGCTTTAACCCTTGGATGTACACCTTACCAATACACTCTTCCATGAGTGGGGTCAAAAATGACCCCAATTAAAATCAATGCGTTTTTGCAATAATTATTTGCAGTAATTATTCATCAAAATCTTTTTTTTATGGTTAAAAAAGCATTGATTTTAATTGAGGTCATTTTTGACCCCATCTGTGTGAGAGAGGGATAAAAAAAATCTACAATTTCTTAAAATTAATGAAAAAATAAATAAAAAATTGAAATGGCTTCATGTCACAAACATGTCTTATGAGGAATTCCTAGAATATAAATATATTACAACTTTTCATTTTAAAGCTTTTGAGGAATTTGTCAGGTTCAGACAACCTACAACATTTAAAACACACTCACAAAAAGGAGAAGACAACAGTTATATTTTTTACTCGCGAGGAGAACGGACGGAGATATGCTCAGTTACAAATCTCCACCCCGTTCTGAGCATACCCCCCATAAACCTCTCTTTTTATTTCATTTGGGCTGTCCCTGTTTACAATGTGTCCTAAAGGATGGGGGATGAGAATATCAGCAATGTACCATATGTGGTAGAGTGTCACAAGAGGAAAACGGTCTTCCATTATGGTATAATGTCCTGTTTCAGCAGATCAAGGTTTACATTCTAAACTAGTCATCAGCTGCTACCTCAGCAGTGACCTTTCAACCCCTGCCTATACATAACTCACTGCATAGCAAAACACTCACACACATTTATATGCTCATGGTATAAAATAATAAAAACGAGTAAATATGGGATGACTTATATACATTAATTTAACAGAATTTTTGACCCCACCTGTGCATCGAAGGGTTAAAAATAAACACGCTTTTATATTCTTCATATGGTCTATTTTTTGACATTTTGAAACTAATACCTGCACCTTAAACCTGTGACCATGTTGGTTTCTTTCTTTCTGCATTGCTGCTTGTGTAGAAGCAGGAGATCCTCAGCCAGGTAATCCCTTCCATCCTCACAGCTGGGGTGTTTTTGGGGCATATTTTTGGGGCATTTACAAAATAAACTTTGGAAGTTCGGAGTTGCAGCATTCTTCTAGAGAAAGAAAATATTTTTTTTTAAAAAATTAACACGGAATAAGTCCAGACAGCTCAAACTGTTCACTATCAATGATTCAAAATGATTGTAAATGAAAATAGATATTAATTTGACCCCTTTAACCTGAGATTTTTGTGTTAGCATTTAGCATTAGCAAGCATCCAGTGGAAGTTTAAAGGCTTGTATGAATTAACTAAACTTCACTGGGACTGTGGAAATTGTTTCAGCTGTAATTTCACATTTTACAACTCGTCCCCGTTTTGTTCCATCGCTCAGGAGAACGCCGTAACGCGGTTATAAAGAGGACTTTCATCCACCTCTCCATTGGTTTGGTTTGACCCAACGATGACCCAGATTTTCACTTGAGTGAATTGTTCCTTTAACAGCTTCAGAATGAACATTAAAACGTTAATTTAGTGCATTCCGTGCTATCATATTAACACTGAGATACCTCATACGGACATCCCATGTTCACATCCCACGTGATGACATGATTGATCAGGAAGCGTCAGGTTTGGGTGTGATAACGTAAAAACTTCGGAATTTTAAGACAGAACTCGATCTTTTTTCTTTTTTTTCTTTTAAAAGAGCACTTTCAAATGACAATGTCATGTTCTGTTACTTTCAGCCTCAATCACATATACAATATATACAATGATGTTATAATAAAAATAATTGCAGGTCTCCTGATTAAGTTTTTGTGTTGCTCTTTTTTAAGGCTTTATGTGAGTAATAAGGTGAAATATTTACAAAAAACAACTTAGGAAGCTGTCATATATACTGTATATATATACTATATACTGTGTGTGTGTGTGTGTGTGTGTGTGTATATATATATATATATATATATATATATATATATATATATATAAAGAAGAAAAAAGAAGGAACCAAGATAGAAAAATAAATAAATAAAAGTTAAATTTAAAAAAACAAAAAAATAATCTTTTCTGAACGCTACCTGCTTTTTGCTTCGACAGCGAAGCCGCTTTGTTAGCATTAGATACAAAAAAAAAGAAGAGTTTAAAAGATTTAAAGTGTTTCAAGTATCTGTGATTTGCAGGAATGCAGTTATTCTGGTGATGGATGTGAGCCGCGAACCTTAATGTGAGAATAATGAATGGTGGGAAACTCATCCTTTGGAATTTAAATACTTAAATAGATTTTCTCCACCCACACACCAAAAAAAAAGAAGGAAAAATCTGTAACTTAACCACAGATTGGTGAAACTTTTTCCACGATGGTTGCCGAGCCCTGATTGGTGACGTTTGTGTTTCAGGAGATCGACTTTGAGGGCTTCAAGGTCTTCATGCAGACGTTCCTGGAGACGGAACTCCCCGAGGAGTTCTGTCAGCACCTATTCATGTCGTTTAGCAACAAGGGGCCCAAACCCAGCCCGTCGTCCTCCGACAAACCCAGAGTCTCTGGTAAGCGCCGAACGTCTACCCCCCAACAAAGAAACAATATCATGTTCCGGCTTTGCTCCAGCGAGCCGTTCTTACCCCGAGCTTCATGTCTTTGTTATGTAAAAGCAGAATAAGGTGTGTTTCTGCTGCGCGCTGCGTGATAAAGGATTCCCTGCCAAGTCCAGCCGAACGGCGTAGACGTTCGATGGTGACGGCGGCCTGCCAATCGTCCTGGCAGCGCTTCTGTTTGTTTACAGCGATTCCACTAATATCTCATCCTGGTGCAATAATGAGTTCCTGATATTAAAGAAAGAGGTGTCGGGCCAGAGATGGGTGTCGACTGATTCCTTCTGATTCCTTCGCCGTCTGAGGTGAATGATTAACGATGAGGTGATTGGTCGAACGAATGATCAATGGTTTTGGTTGTTTTTCAAGCACAGACATCAAAAATGGACTCAAGTGATAAAAGCGTTCTGTGACAGTAAATGATGAGTCTTTGAGTTTTTATTAATCGTCATCATCACTAAGGCGAGGAAGAGCTTTAGAAAGGCACTAATCTGGAAGATAAATGGAGATAATTTAATGCACTAAACTTATTAAATATCACAAAACATTAAAAGTTGTGCTCTGAAAAATGAACATATAAAGCAGTTTGTTTGAAACTATTAAAAAAACTGTTTTTTTTTTTTAATCTTTTTTTAATCTTAGTTCATTAAAATCCTTCCAGGAGAGACATCAGAACCGATTTGTGATGTAATCTGAGGCCAGACTGGTGTTGGTGGTGGTTGATGATGCTGCTGAGGCATATCAAAACTTACCCGAGGGCAGCAATTTTTATTCAAGATTGATATTCAAGCTGCCGTTCTCTATCAGAATAAAATTCAAATTTGTGCATTTAAATCGATATTTCAGATTAGATGAGATTATTTTATCGTTTATACTTGTTTGGAAACAAAAGTGATGATGGAAATAATCCAGACGGTTAGTAGAGATTATAATTCTTGTGTCCTGAAGTGAACCGAGGTCGATTTTGGATTTAACGACAAAAGCAACCCAACAAAAAGTCGTCAGGAGAATGTAAACATGTGTTTCAATGGCTGCTGAGTCGTTGAACCGACTGAAACTTTGATTTCTAGACCTTACGAGGCTTCTTGAGGTTTTCTTTCTCATTAGACTAATAATCGCTGCAGGATTAACGCACCACGGACAGAATGTCTAAATAAAGCATGGACAGATGCCGAGTTACGCAATCGATGCTTTCTGGCCTACATTCACCCCAAAACGCTCCGGCGGAGATCGTCCCATCATAGGACGGACACATCAAGACTTTTATCAGGAAGTCAAGGAAATGCCGTTCGGATTGGGGCGGCGCCGGAATGGGAAAGAACCCCAGAACTGAAGCCTGTAGATTAATTAGGAACCAAAAAACACGTCAATTGTCGCTAACCTACTCTCACCCCAACAAATAGCCTCATCAGGTCGGGGGGGATCAATCCGGTTATTGGCAGCGCTAGTCAAAGACCGGTCAGAACGTTTGTACAGTACCAACATGTGGATCGATGTCCTGTTAGCTGGAATTAATCAATCAGGCGTATCGGTGTCATCAGACCAACGGGAGGCGTTCAATGTGGACGTCTCAATGCTAATCCATTTAGCATGCTAGCATCACATGCCGGGTTTCTGTGGAAATGTGGAATGTTCTGTATGTGTTGACGCCGCTGTTGGCCGGCTAAAGGACGGATGACGGTTTGACCTCTCCTCTCCCCCCCGCAGGACTGAAGCTGATCAAAAGCAGCTCCACTCCCCTGAAGAGCCCAGCCTCGCACCGCCCCCTGGATATGGTGCAGCTGAAGGACATTGTGTGCTACCTGTCGCTGCTGGAGGGGGGGCGTCCTGAGGACAAGCTAGAGTGTGAGCCAAGGATAGAGTTTTGCCATGAATCCATCGTCGTGGCCACATGACACCCTGCGTGACATATCGGATAAATGCGTTTTAATTAGTTGGGCTAATGGAGCTCATGTTGCTGCTAGCTTAGCGCTGCGCAGCCGACTGACCTGAATGCGTTGGTATCATCGATAACACCTGTGGTTACAACAGCAACGCAGGTCCAGATGGAAAAGTTTCTCAACATCTTTGTACAAGAGGTCGAATGAGACCATTATTATTAATATTTATTATTATTATTATCATCATTATTATCATTATTATTATTGCTATTATTATTATTATTATTATTATTGTTATTATCATTATTAGCATTGATTGTCGTCTCGTAGTTTTACCTCATCATTTATTCATGACGCGTCGGAGTCTAATTGGACAGGAGGTTTTTTTCCTGTAATTCTCATCCATCTGCTGAATAATTGAGTGGAGCAGGGCTCATTAAGGCCAGTGATGACTGAATAATTCATCCACGTGACGTCACTATGAGAGCTTTCTTTATTCGCGCTGAGATCAGGACTGAAGGTAATTTGGCTACCCCTGCTGGCCGAGATGAGAACTGCAGGACGGAAATGAAGCAGGGTCGGATAAAGCAGAACAAATAAAAAATAGTTAAAAAAAATAGTTAGAAATGTTTAAAAAAGTTACAGCCTTAAATCAAACTAATTTAATACAACTTAAATCTGTTTATTCTGTGCTGATTAAATCAGTTTTACAAAAAGTATACCAAGAAAAATATTAATGAATAAAATGACAGGAAACGACAGTTTTTCACAACATGAGCTCATTAAATTATATACCTTTAAAACTCACTTCTCTTTCCTGCATCCTCGTCATGGCGATAACACTCAGACTGACTTCCTTCATTTCTAACGTGTTTCTACTTTAGACTGAAGTTGATTCTCACCACCTTTTCGACTTCATTACTTTCTCTGGTGCGATTTTTGCATCACAACAATCACCTCCTCGTGACGCTGTCTGATATCCTGCGATAGATGAAGAGCCAATCACAGCAGAGATGTAGGATTTGTCTGTTTCTATGGCAACTAAAGCAGCATTCAGATGTTTACAGTGTTGGGCAACAGACGGCAAGGGGGTACTCTGAGTTTTAAAAGGGTGGAGGGCATCTTGGATGGTGGGGGGTGTTTTGGGTGGTGGAGGGGGTGTGCCTGATGCTCTGTCTTGTCTCCACAGTCATGTTCCGCCTCTACGACACTGATGGCAACGGCTCTCTGGACAGCTCGGTAACGTCCTCCACACCTGTCTGACTGCAATTCTGCTCAAACGTGTTTTAAATTTTTGAGACGTTGAGAGATCAGGTGGAATCGGTTTGGAACGCGGCTTGTTTTCAGCATCCCATTCTTGGCTGGGAGGGGAGGGGCCCTGGTTCAAACGGCCACTGTGATTTACCCATCAGCCCCGGAATTCTACCCACGCTGCCTTTGTTTTCCTGACATTTCCACTCTGTTATTACACACACACACACGCACGCACGCACGCACACACACACACACACACACACACACACACACACAGAGGTAAACAGAGTGTTTGTGTGTGTGTAACAACAGGAGCTGGAACACATCATCTCCCAGATGATGCACGTGGCCGAGTATCTGGAATGGGACGTGACCGAACTGAAACCGGTAAGAGATATGATGAAACCGGCGACTCAAGGTGACACAACCCCCCCATTAACTTTCTTTAACTTTCTCATGTTCCTCTTCCTCTTCCTCTGCAGATCCTGCAGGAGATGATGCAGGAGATCGACTACGACCAGGACGGCACCGTGTCGCTGGAGGAGTGGATCCAAGGGGGCATGACCACCATCCCACTGCTGGTGCTGCTGGGCCTGGAGACGGTGAGCTACACCCGGTTTGAAAGGCCACACCGCCACCTAGTGGTCGGATGTGCACACTGCAGGCAAACCGAAGGGGAATCGTCATTGACTTGTTTGGTCTTCATCTCACCTGGTCCTCTTTAGATTCTAAATTAATGAATGAATGAAGGTGAGAGAAGGGTTTTAATATGGAATAAACCAGGTCGTCATTGTAAGTAAGACTTGGTTCTGGTTAAATAAAATACAGTACAATAAATAAAATAAAACACGTTTAGCAGGAAGCTGCAAGGCTGCTGAATTTCTAAATCAAAGAAAATTAAATGAAAGAACAGAGCTGATCAAAATCTGATCTGCTTGATTCCATTGAAGTGTTTATAACCAGTGGAATTGTTTTTATTTATTTGACAAACAAACCTGCTCTGGCTGCAATTCATCAAGTCACCACTAGATGGCGCCGCCAGACCAACATCAGCAGAAATCTGCTCCAGTACTCATTTTTTGTGAATGAATATGATGACAAAGCCAAGGCGGTGAAGCCTAGGTGGATGAATATCAACGACCGATCAGCTGATCGATTGATGTGTTTGTTTCTGTCGCCTCAGAACGTGAAAGACGACGGGCAACACGTGTGGCGCCTGAAGCACTTCAACAAGCCGGCCTACTGTAACCTGTGCCTCAACATGCTGATCGGCCTGGGGAAGCAGGGCCTCTGCTGCTCATGTAAGACATTCACTCATCACACCTATTGGTTGGTGCAGATCCAATATGAAGTTGGATCTGCACCAATCAGCGACGCGGCGCTTCGCTGATAGTATGGATGATTGGTTCTAAGGTGTGGTTTGAGACCTCATGACCTCCAGAGACGAGATTTGTTTACCTAGATTGTCAGGATTTATTTTGTGTGTGTTTTTCAGGAATCAGGCACGTTTCACGGATTGGTGCATTACTGGACGACGCCCATTGTTGAAAATAATGAGGATGAAGAAAACCAAGCTCGTTAAAGCCAATAATTTAATATCAACTGATAACGCAATAAATTTGGCCGTTTTTGAAATGTAATTGAACAATAACTTAATAAAAGTCCAAAACCGATAAACAAACCCCGAACCCTAAACCTAACCCTAAATTTAACCCTAAACCTAAACCTAACCCTTAAATTGACCTAAAACCTAAACTTAACCCAAAGCCTAAACCTAACCCTAAAATTAACCCTAACCCTAAACCTAACCCTAAACATAACACTAAACCTAACCCTTTTTTATGTTATTAGCCAAAAGTCCCTAATCTCAACCCTACCCTAAACTTTAATTATTAGCATATTAGTTTATTAGTCAAAGTCCCTACCCCTAATTCCAATTAAAATTCCTAATCCTAACCCCAATCCTAACACCTGTTTATTATTGCATTAGTAGCCAAAATGTATTACGTTATTGGTTCAGGACTTTTATTAGGTTATTGTTCCGTTATTACGTTATTGCACATTTCAAAAATGGAAAAAATTACCACTTTATCAGCTGTTATTACGTTAGTGACTTCTTTAAAGCTCCGTTCTGACAGGCTAGAAAACTCTGTTTTGTGTGACAGAATAAAACAAGCAGCTGCTTGTTTTGCTCTATATTTGCTCTCAAATTGCCTTTCTTTCCCTCCCCAGTCTGCAAGTACACCGTCCACGAGCGCTGCGTGGCTCGAGCGCCGCCGTCGTGCATCAAAACCTACGTCAAGTCCAAGAAAAACACGGAGGTGCGTCCAATCCAAGAGCCGACTCGTCGGCACGCCCGGCTCGGCGGCACTCGGCGGAGCTTAGCATGAGGGCCCCCTCGTCTTTTAATGGAACCGAAACGACTCTTAGCATCGCTAATCACCAGGAAGAGCCCGGTTTGAAGGCGCAGGCTTCTCTTATTTAACCTGGTTCTTGCTTCTGTCCTGTTTTCTCTCCCGTCTTACTTCCCCTGATTGTCGTGCACCTTTGTCAACAACTTGTTTTTCTGCACCCTTGTTGTCTTTTCTCACTTCCTTCCCTCCCCGCGTGCCGTCTCTCCCTCTCCCTGCAGGTAATGCATCATTTCTGGGTGGAAGGGAACTGCCCCACCAAGTGTGACAAGTGTCACAAAACTGTTAAGTGTTACCAGGGCCTGACCGGGCTCCACTGCGTGTGGTGTCAAATCACGGTAAGCCGCCACCTTGGATGGGAGCGGCAGCCACTTCCTCATTATATCCCCACTGCTCCTTCTGTTTTAGGGTTCGGTTTTAGCACCTCCAATGCCTCACAAGTCACTCCACCAATTTACACCCAGAAAACACTTTGGTTGCAAGTTAATGGAGAGTAAAACGGAGACAACAACACGTGTCAATGCAAATAAATATACCTGACAATGTACACCTGCCTGGTTGCTAATGACGACCGCCACCTCCTCCAGCTCCATAACAAGTGTGCCTCCCACGTGAAACCCGAGTGTGACTGCGGACCCTTGAAGGATCACATCCTGCCGCCCAACTCCATCTGTCCCATCATCCTGGTAAGACCTCTGCCGCTGCCGCCGCCTCCCCCGACTCCGGGGTCAACGGCGGCCGCTTGAGCCTGAGCGTGTTTGACAGTGTTGTTACCTTCCTCCGGGAAGACGTGTTCGCAGTCCGTCTTGTTTTATCCATCTGTCAGCAGGGTTACAGGAAAACTATCAGATTTTGGGTGAAACTTAGCGGAAAAGGTGTAGAAGCCCAACTGGGTTTGTCGTGAATCCGAACGAGCAGGATGAGGACTTCAGTAGGGTAATCAGTGAAGCAAGGGGCGGTCAAGAAGACTTAAAACATTGACAAGATAGTGACGTTAAAATGCTAGCCGTGCTCCTAGCCTGTAGCTCGACCTTCGACTTGAGATTCCGCCACTTCAGATAGTCTTACTATCCCCGTGTTTGACCTCTGATCCCAGGAGAGGCAGTCGACGCTGAGGAAAGATTCCCGGTCCAGCCAGTCGAGTAGAGGGAAGATGCAGCGAGGGAATTCGGTGACGGTGGACGGACAAGGCCTGCAGGTGATGCATCCGTTACGATTATTCACAGACGATAAACAAATCTTATCAATCCTGGTTCTTTTGTTCCGTTGGACCCCCGATGGCACGCTGCTGGTAATCAAGGCAATCCAGCCGAGCTCAGATCAGCCTGATACCCTCTAATATCTGTCAGCCGGCATGTTAGCGACGGAAACCTGCTGCTGTCGGCGGCGACTGCTCGTCCATCCCCAGCTGAGAGGGAAATGTGATAAATCACATCCCGGGAACATCCATCTCTGCCCCTCGCCGGCTAACCAGCGTAATAATCAAGATTATTATTTATAATTACAGGAAGTAATGGATCACTCTGGCCTGGACGGGGAGCTCGTTAATTCACCCCCGGCCTGCTGGGGTAGCAGACAGGGGGAGTTAAGCGCTTCATCTGTGTCAGGGAGAGCGACCCCGGGCGAGTTGTTGCAGAGGAGCTGAACGAGGGGCGGGTCAAATGGGGGTGGTTTGGGGGAGGGGGGTCGCTGGATTAAAGCTTGTTTATGCACCGCTTTTGGCCTTCGGCGCTGCAGGTTCTGCATGTCGGTCCTCAGGTTGACGGCGTCGCAGGAAATCCTCTCGTGACGCGTTTATGACGATAATGCCTGAGTTCTGATTGGCTTATGCACTAATAGCACCTAAAAGAACGCTTGGATTGGTTTGATTATTGATTATTGTTTTCATATTGACTGTTTTCAGTTGGGTTTACCTGCGTCACCAGCTTGCGTTTGGACGAATTGTACAAAAAATACAGAATGGATCGGGATGAAACTCGCAGGAAAGATGGGGGAAAGGGCGGGAAAATGATCGAACCAGGAATCTTTTATGACGTCCATCATTTTTCAATCTTTTTTCAAATTACACAAAATGCTGATCCCAAAGACACAAATCTTTGTGGTGGTGTTGGTGAAGGAACACACAAGAACCTCCTCGGTACTGGTGTGAATCTGATCAGTCCAGGTTTTAGACTATCCCACCATCACTGAGACGGTTTCCCTCGTTTCTAAGCAACAGTTCCTGATCCTTTTGGTGTCATTCTGGTTTAGTTCGGCTCATACTTTAGTTTAAACAAGATGGATTAGTTGGAACCTGTTTAGACTCCATAGATGAACAAACGTTTCTGTATGTAGGTTGTAAAAGCTAATTATCGCTAACTGTAGCTGTTAGCCAGTTAGCACATGAAACAATGACGACCCAACACGGATGTCAGAAACAAGAACTTACCTGAACTTCTAAAGTAACTACAAGACAGGACCTAGTTAATTAGCATGCTAAATATCTATGTAAAACAATATATTTTAAAAAACCCAACTAATTTAACCCCGTGGCGGCGGGGGGGCAGGAAGTGACCTCGCCAATGGAAAATGACAAGAGCACCAGAAACCATGGTTTCCTGCTCTTCCCAGAAACAAACGTCAGAGTTTTACATGCCAATGCTTTACATGTGTGTTGTGCAAACGAGTGCTTTTGATTTGTGTCAATACCTCACTGAAAATATTCCCCAGTTAGAGCACAATTAAGGCTTTAGGGAACTCTTAAAGCATTTGTTAAATAACTTTAAATATGACTGTGATTATTTTTAATCTTAATCCAATCACTGGCGAGCACATGCGACTACTGGGCGCCCCTTCTGTGCATCAGAACCATGAAGTGAACCAGAGAACGGCTTCGCTTGAAGCGCCGCTGGTTCAAATGTCTGAGGGATTTGGCTTGAAAGCGAATTCCTGTGAAGCATCCCGTGGTCTCCAAACACCGACGGTCTGTTTTGACATCTTCCCATTCAGATCACAACAATAGAGGGCACTCATCCTCTGCTCGTCTTCGTCAATCCGAAGAGCGGGGGGAAGCAAGGCGAGAGGTAAGAACACAATCTGTCTCAACATGCTACAAGATGCCTCTGAAGCGGCTCCCCTCGTCCTTGAGGGGGGGGCGGCGGCGATGTGACCTCTGGCTGCTGAGTGCTGGAGGCATCCTCCAATCAGAACGCAGGTACGTTCACCCAAGACGTCGGCCGCCTTCATCTCCTCAGAACCCCCACTACCGCCGTCGCCGCCCCGTGTCAGGACCCCGGCTGGTCCGTCGTCTTTGACTCAGGGCTAATTGGGTTATTACTGAAGCATATTCATTCACTCCTTATTACTCCAGCCCTCATTTCTTTAAATTATGAGATCAAAATATGACTTCGGCCAGTTGATGTAATGAAATTGAAATTAAAATGAATTAGTCTTTCTAATGGTTTGTCCTCAAGGGGACTTGGACTATGTCCCACCCCGGCCGCCCTGTGTGATTGGGCGTCACGCCGACACAAAAGGCTTGTTTGCTTTATCTGATATTTAATTCAAATGTTTTTATTCATTATGATATCATTATTATCTCTTCATTTTCATTCTTATAGGATTTACAGGAAGTTCCAGTATCTTCTGAACCCGAGACAAGTCTACAACCTGGCCAAGAACGGACCGATGCCGGGGTAGGTTGGTCTTCTGAAGGATAGTCTGGCTTCTGATAGACATGAAAACTTTACTTACTTTGAGATATAGAAAAAAATTCATCTGAGCACTGCAAAAAAGTGGAATCTATTTAAGATTAAATATTTTAGGTAACATTTGACAAGGTGTTCTGACCTAGCTACCATGTCTTAAATAATCTATTTTAATTTAGGGATGTAGCTTTGCCTGTTGGCTACCCCGGGTTCAATCCCCGGCATCTGCACCCAATGGGGGCACAACCCGGTCCCAAGCCTGGGTAAAAGCAGAGGTTTGTGGCAAGAAGGGCATCCAACATAAAAAACTTGGCCAAACAAACGTGAGCGTTCATTTAAAATGAAAAAAGGATGACACGCTGTGGCGACCCCTAACGGAAAAGAAGTTTTAGAGAGGCGCCAGTGAGGAGCCAAGATGATGGCACCAAGGGTTAGGGGTTGGGTCTGGGTTCAGGTCTTGGGTTTGATCTTCTCTACCATGTCTTGTCTGGTCATTTTTACAAAATTATCCCATCATCTCCCGGCTGAGGGCGAATCCCTGTGCATATATAACATACAAATAACATACATGTAACATACACCTGTATGAGGACAACAAACCTACCTTTACCTTAGCTTCAGCTCTTCATATGATCTGATTAAAGATTTTAGCTTCTAAACAAAACTGCACCTGAATCACATCACTGAATTTTAGAGGATAGAATGAGAAATTTAAAATTTTAAATGACTAATTTCAAACACCATACTCTTATGATTTAGAATCTGACTGAAGATATTGTGTTTACCAAGAGGCTTGTGGGTAATAACCCAATCGCATGCAGGGAGAGCCTTTAGCTTCAGAAACCCAAATGAGGTGAACTCCCCCATAACAGATCCTGGAGACGATGTCGTCAGGCGTAGCCTCGGACAAGCGGCGGTGGCATTAGCATAAAGCTACATGCGAGCTGCCGCTGCAGACGACCGACGGACGGGGAGACGCAAAACCGTCTCACATTCAGGCTCTGGGCTTCAGAGGGTTGTGATTAAGACGATGAATGGGTCATTTACATGCAGGAGGCTCCTTCGCTGCCAGCGCGCAGGAATGTCCTGCCGCCGTGCCACCGCGTTGTTTGGTCCTGATTAGACGTGCAAACAGACTCTTAGCGGTTTATAAAACATAAATCCCCAGCGGCACACGCGGGGTCCAAAAGCCTCCAATGCAACTTTTTTGGTTCTTGCATGTGGCCTCGGGCATCACCTCCATACTACAACTTCCCAGGTTACCTCACCTGACCGTAACCTGGTTAACGTATCGCCAAGTGTGCGCGCCGCGGCGCATGTTAGCGAGGTGGACACTGCAGGCCGAGGCAGCAGCACGCACTCCTGTCAATTAGCTGCCCGGCTAATCCGTTTACTGCAAATTAAGTGTTTGTTTCTTGGTATTTAAATATCCCCAAACTTGCCTTTCATGTTTGCGGCCGTCTGTTTTGCGCTTAATGTGGTTTGCGTTCCCCATTGGAGAGTAATTGAGCGAATCATTTAGCCGCCATGCGAGGCTCGGAGGCTGGCTCATTCAGTTAGGGCTTTGTTATTGTGAAGGAACGGAAGAAGTTGGACTGAACATTGCCCGTCATGATCCGATTAGGCCTGGAACAGGCAGGCCAGCTCGGCCAATGAGTGATGGTCGATGCAACATGTGTTAATTTGTGGGATTAGAGGGGGTTTGTGGTGAAGCAGGGTCTCAAACATGTAGAGATTGTATTATGTTGTCAAGAAACATGATGTGTGCTCACAAACTGGGATTTCTATTAATATTTCAATAATTTAAAATAACGTTTTAGTGATTAAAGGAAATATACGGGACATTTTTATGACTTCCGCAGTAAAAGATTCAAAATGATCCTGATAGATTAAAGATTTATGTTCATTATATATATATATATATATATACACACACACACACACACACACACACACACACACATGTATATGCATTTCCTTATTTCATTTTTAATTTGCTTTATTGAAAAAGGTTTAACCAAGTAGCCGTAACAAATAGGACGATCATGTCAACCAATGAGGTGACAGACGTCATTGGTTCAAGTGTGGTTTGATTTTCATGTGACCATGAAGACGAGTCTGTTTGTTCCTCCAGGCTGAACTTCTTCAGAGACGTTCCTGATTTCAGAGTGTTGGCCTGCGGAGGTGACGGGACGGTGGGCTGGATCCTGGATTTCATCGGTACGCAAGGAATCCAAACACTTCAGAACATTTAGACACCATCAGTTTGGTCTCTCCAGCTGTTATCCACACATTACAGATCCGCTGGTGTGTTTAGTGATGCCGTCTGGTCAAACAGCGATGCTTAAATACTCCATTTCCTTTTCGGCGAAATTGCATTTGTTTTTGTGCTTTATGATTTGAATGTAAAGACTTAATTATACGGGAGTCAAATCAAATCAAATCAAATCACAACAAAGAGAGGTAATAACGTCTCCTGAAATAGACGGCAGAACAGAGGATTTCCGTGATTGGTTGCTGACGTGTTCTTTGTTCCAGATAAAGCCAAACTGGACAGGAACCCGCCGGTGTGCGTACTTCCCCTTGGCACGGGCAACGACCTGGCGAGGTGTCTGCGTTGGGGAGGAGGTACTACCTGCAAACCAACACACGATGCATTCATACTGAATCCAGATTATCCATCATTAAACCACCAGATGGTGCATAAACGTCCGTTAGAGCTACAAATTTCAAATATGTCATCTTAGGGAGAGAAAACTGTCCAATCAATGATTCTTTTGAGGAAAAAACCCAAAATTAAGCAGAAAATTTAATCTCGTATCTAATCTGGTTTAATCCGATGTTAGGCAGATGACCCACGATTATTTTGACATTCCAGACCTCATTGTTAAAACAGTCTGAACAGCCAATCAGAGCTTTATAAATCAATAAACCAGCAGGAAGTGGATGTGCTATCACACCAGGAGCGGCAGCCAAGTAGCACAAGCTGTTCTCGACCCGTTTTAACAACTCGCTGTTTCTTCCCGAGGCTACGAGGGCGAGAGTCTCCTGAAGATAACGCGGGACATCGAGAACAGTTCGGAGGTGATGCTGGATCGCTGGAAGATCGATGTCACACCCGCAGACAAGGACGAGCGAGGCGACCCGGTGCCTTACAGCATCGTCAACAACTATTTCTCCATTGGGGTGGTGAGTTCACGGGACGGCTTAGCAATGGAGGAAAATGTTTTTTTGGTTTGATGATAAACTTAATTTTTAACTGTGAAGTGACTGATTGTGCGATACCACACTAAACAAGATGCTACCAAAACTCATTTTTTTAAAACTGTCAAATCTGACTTCCAAAAACAAAATGGAATAGAAGCCAAACTTGTTTGTACCTGCAGCAAATATGTGTTTCTGGAAATGTTTTAACCACAAATTGACAAGAAAATTATATCTTTGAAGATACCCCACACTTCTAGTCCGTCATACATGATGCCTGAATGGGAATGCTAACCGTGATGCTAGTGGTGATGCTAACATTTTCGCTACATACGACCATATCTTTGAAATTCTTTTGGAAATCACTCCAAAGACATCGAGTTTGAAGAGTTGCATCCATCCATCCATCCTTCAACCTCTGCTTATCGTTTTCTGGCGGCAGCGAGTCAAGAGGGCAATTCCGAGAGTCCCTCTCAGTAGCATCATGTCTCCAGCTACCCCTGGTGGTCGGTTGAGATACGTAAACCCTCCGCCGGGTTCCAGGTCCAAACCAGCATCTCCTCCCAGTTGGATGTACTCAGAAACTCCATGGGGAAATGCCCTGGAGGCAACTTAGCCAGGCTTCCAAACCACCTCAACTAGGTCATTTTGAAGAGGGGGAGCTGGGGTTCTCTGGGGCAGAGCCACCGTACGAAGGGAGTTCATTGGTTACATCCATGATCTTGGTTGTGATCGTAGTCGAGGTTCGGGAAATAGATGGTCTAGCTGAGTTTTCACCACAACGGACCGATAGTGTACCATACTGTCACCACACCGAAACACAAGACTATCTCACGGTCCGTTTCCCCAAGATTCTCTCCTTCACTTGGCCCGAGGTAGGAAGTTGCCCTGAGAAGCCTTCAAATTTTGGGATGTGAGAGCTCAACCTTCACGGTCCAATGAGAAAACAACATCACAGGGACACTACACCTTTTTAACGCTCCTCCACATCGAAGTTAATCACGGTGGCGAAGGGCGTCATCAGAGCAGCAAAGGTGGCAGTAAACAGCTTTACCAGAAGCCGCAGACATGATTAAATCTCCTCTGTGAGGGGGGTTCTTGTTACCGTATGGAAGAAAGTGCTTCGAAATTATCAAAAATGATGCACAATACCTGCAGGACTAGTGTAATCAGTCCATTTATTTGCGTGGATGGCATTCTGTTTAGGTCTTTATTGAGATGTGCTCAAACCTCCAGCCTCTCTGATTGATAAACAAACCTTGTTGTCGTCGGCGTAGTGTTAGACCGCCGTCCCACCCGCCTGTCCATCTTTACCATAATGACACTTATTTCACATCGCTCATGTTAGCCATTACTGATAAATGTCAGGGGGAAATATGGTAATTGACATTTGCAGGTGGTAGAGGAGTGAGCTGCTCGGTGGCGCGTGATTGGTGCAGACTGGTGCAGGGACGTAAGTGATGCATGGCCCCACAAATGTTAGTTGAATAACACCTCCAGCCCAGGCCCCTAATGACAATGCTGGAGGATATTAGAGGACGGGTCTTGTTAACATTGTGACAGAGAACAGTGGCTGTTATCCACTGATGAACATATGGCGATGCGTTCAAGGGGGAAAGAGACCCCCCCAGGCTGAAATGAGTCCCAACGTTCGCTGTGATATTTAAGGGTTTTAATTTTCCTGCGTAAACGTCAGAAACATGTAAATACACGTCCTCATCTTTTGTTTCAATCCGGGTTTTTGATGCGGGCTTAGTTCCGTCTTGGTGACCGGAAGTCGTCGACGTTATTACAGTTGATAAAGTTTGATTTGGACTCGTCTTTGGTTGGTTTGTTCACAGGATTACACAGAAGACACTAAAAGTATTTCTTGAAACCCTGAAAGATTTTTTTAAATTAAAAAATCATGCAAAAGCCTTTAGAGCTCATGCTGAGACCCAAAAATCCGACTTTCCTTAACAATCAAAAATCAACTTTTATTTAATTAAATAAATCAGCCAAACAATTAAAGAAGACTTTGTGCAGTTAAACTGAAATATCTAGAATTGATTGCATTTGATTAAGAGAGGTACTAGAGTTTGCTGTCTGAATTTCTCTTCAGGGATCATAATAAATATATAAAATAAAAAAAATAAAAAAAATTGTTAGAATTCTAAAATTCTAGAAAATCTAAAATATAAAATTCTCACTTTACGTATGTATCATTCTAGTGTCTAATATTTTAACACAAACGGAGTGAATGACGAAAAAGCAAATAATATAAGATGTGGAGACAAACTTAGAAATTTATGATTTTTATTGAAACAGTTCTGCAGAAAACAAAAGAATCTGCAGACTAAATAAATCGTAGAAAATGTCTTCATGTTTTTTGAATTTACTGCTATTACTTCCTGTTTTACTTTGAAATTGAACAAAACTCTTAGAAAGAAGTGGTTGATGCTTTAATCAAACTGATTGATTTGCTTTTATCAAAACATCTTTGACCTGTCTGGTTCATAAAGTCATCCGTTGCTTTAGCACCGTTAGCCAGATTTGCGCACGGCGAAGCCAAATTAAGCTATTTGTTGGGGGGATTAAAAAGACTTTGAGCTCTCTATGGATCTGAGTGTGATAAAATAATATTTCCATCAGTTTTTTTTGCTTCCCGTTGAACAAAAGAAGGAATTAGAATAAAGATGAAGCGACAAGCGGAGCTGATAATTAGCTCAGAGATTACGCGGATGAAGAGCGGATTGTTTCTGTAATGACACGCTGGAAATCAACAGATCAGCAGCGGAGGCGCCGCCGTCAACGTGAGGTCATTAACAGAACGCCCTCAGATGGATGATGACATCATTAGTGTCAGTAGCCCCCCCAACTTCCTTAGCGCCGCGTTGCTTTTTGAGATTCCAGGTGATTCTTCTTTGATTTTAAATTCTCGCAACCCCAACCTGACACCGCGGCTCAAGTCGGATTGAGGATTAATGGCGCCCCCCTCCCTCTCCCATGTGGATGTGGAAGTGACGTGAAATGTAATGATCTCAATCAGGGCTGGGGGGGGAGGGGTGAGAGACGGAGCTAATCACTGAGCGCGCTCACAACCATAATGCAGTCGCTCGCCCTAATGACCCCAGCCCTCCTGTCAGGGCCATTACTCTCCCCCCGCCATGAAGGGCACATCAAACCGCTGGGGCCACCCGTAATTGGACTAAACTTTGAGCTATGAGAGGACATTACACATGTCCTGTATTAATTTGGGTGCCAGATTTTTACATTGGTAATTATTTGAGGGCAGCTGAGGGGGAGGGACAACGTCCCGCTGCCGCCGCCTGGAGAGCAAGGCCTAAGGATGGCCGACGGCATGTCGAAGCCGCGTCGTTCCGTCTACTTTTTACATAATTTTCCTTGACTTTACGTCTGTTTGTCACAAATACTGGAATCATAAAATCACTATTAAACCGTTAAAAGCACATAGTCTGGAGTTCATTCAAATTACATCGTTTTTCAACTTACATCGGTTTTCAACTTACATCGGTTTTCAGCTTACAGCGTGTTTCAACTTACACCGTTTTTCGACTTGCATCGTTTTTCAACCTACATCGTTTTTCAACTTACATCACATCTCTGACTTCAGACGAGGTTTGCCCATATATACATATATGACATAAGTTGACTTTTACGTATGTCTTTTCTGCATACATACCTGAATTTAGTGGGTTTTTATTTTGATCTCATAAAGTTTTATTTTAATCCTGCAAACAAAGTACAACGTTTTTGCTTTACGAGGTCGTAGGATGTAAACACATGCTCCAAAGCACATCGGAAAGAAAGGATTTGAAGTTATTTTGGACATCTATTATTTTTTTAAATCTACACCTGAATATAATTTCATGGTTGCTCTCATTGTGATGTTGCTCATTGCTGCTCGGGTGGAGCGACAAAGGGCTTGAACCACTCCTGGAAGCTGGAAATCGCTGTTTGCTGTTGCTCCACTTGTACAGATCTCAGATAATAGACCCCAAACCAAAGGGGAGACAACCTGCCCTCGCTTCAGCACTCTTGTCTGCAGCTATTGTCCTGTTTGTAAGAAAATCAAGTTACACTCCCTCAGATATATCTATCATCACACCGGTCTGGCTGGCGTTGGAAGCATGAGGTGAGTCTGCAGGGATCGCCAGGAATTCTTTTGGTCTTCGGCGAACAGCTTCTTGAAGAGACATCAAGAGGCGCGCCATTGATTTTTGTTTTTCCCTTCCCCCTCCTTCTCTGTCTTTTTTAGCTTCTCCTAAACGTCGGTACAGAGAGCCAGCAGGGGGTCCTCCCGGTTCGGGCTGTTTCAATAGTGCCAGTCAAAAACGGAGCAGGTCAAAACAGATTGCTTCAGTGGAAGCGGCGAGAGGAACAAACCCAAAAAAGTTTATGCAAACTTTCTCCGACTGTTTCTTGAGATGCTTTCAGAGAAACTTGGGAATGTTTGTCAGGAGTTTGGTGTTTTTCACAAAGGCCTTGGCAGCGATTTTCCGCTGACACCGACTTAGAAGTGGAAATTAAAGGAAATTTGGATGTTATTAATGCCCGGGAAGTTCATTTACAATCTGTTCCTGAGGTTCTTTGCTTCCTGTCTTGACATGATCGACCGCATGTGTTGAGTTTTAAAGTTAGATATTCATTGGCGTTAAGACCAACTTATTAAATCTGGTTAAATCTGAATAGCCAGATTTACGGTAATCACTCGCGTATTCGCGCTTCAAGATGCCCTGCTTCACTACATCGCGGAGTCACGAGATAAAGCGAGGGATTACTGTAATTCTCATTCTGTACGTTCACACATCAGATCGCAGGCCTCACGGAAATGGTGTTAAATCCGGCGCGGCTTCTCCATCGCTAACACCACCCTAGCATATGTAACATGAACTCTATCATCTCCAAATGAGGATGCACTTTTTCTTTTTTTTCCTTTTTTACCCCTTCCAACCAAGAGAAAGACTTGACATAAAAAGAAAAGGGAGCGTAGAGGTTTGGAGGAGAAAACAATCCGGTTGCCAGGGCATCTGCAGCATCCTGTTGGGTTCGCTGGGAGCTGTGATTACTCGCGATATGTGTTTAATTAATTAGCCTGTGTGGAGACAGCGTGCTGTTCATCAGGCTTTCCGTCAATACCGCTCCATCTCGGGCGGGTGCTCGCCGCCGCCTCCTGCACACAGCTTCTTTATTTTATTGATGTGTACACAAGGGATGCCAGGGTGCAACCGCCACCGCCGGAGAAGTCAGGAAAGTTGGTGGTTTTGGGGCTGCATCTGTGTTTCCGCGGGAGTTCTTTCAGGTGTTAGCCTCTCTGCAAGTGAGCAGAGTGTAAATGGAATGAAAATGTAATTCGACAATTGTCAAATCGTTATTTTCAAAGCCTGGAAAACGACTGCTGAGCGCAGGGAATCTTGTGTTGGTGGTGGATCTGGATTTGTTTTTCAGGGAGATTCAACTTCCTGTCTTTAACAGAGCCGTGGAAACCAGTGAACGACTCTAAATCTGCATTTTCTCAGCTACCTATAGGGGGCAGTGTCATGTCTTTACCCATGTCTGTATTTATTTATTTATTAAAGTGCAAGCTCTTTGAGGAAATTAAACAATAATCCAGAGTCCAGACTTGGGTCTGGATTTATCCTGTATCATAAAACACAGCTGGTTGGTATTGAAACTGTTCTACAGTTCTTGACCTAAAGATGTGTCTCTGTCTTCCAGGATGCCTCCATCGCTCATCGTTTCCACGTCATGAGGGAGAAACACCCGGAGAAGTTTAACAGCAGGTAAGTCCGGATCTGTTTTCAGGTTCTACTTCTTCTGGTTCAAGTAATTCAGGATTATTGGAGCTGCAAATAAACCGAACCTGGCCTGATTACAAAAACCGGACATTAACACCGGTTTGATCGTTTTTTTTATGTTTGGAAGGTGTAGACAGGTGGGTGTGGTCAGAGGGCGGGGTTTTCAGGTGCTACTTCATCTGGTTTAAGTAATTCAGGATTATTGGAGCTGCAAATAAACCAAACCTGGCCTGATTACAAAAACCGGACATTAACACCGGTTTGATCTTTTTTTTTTTATGTTTGGAAGGTAGAGACAGGTGGGTGTGGTCAGGGGGCGGGGTTATATAAGTACCTTTGGGGTATCCACCAGGGTCGGGTGTGGTTACCAAGAGAAAACGCTGATGGAATCTTTCAGTCCGGCTCCGAAAAAACTGAACCCTAAAACGATGGGACGATTTCTGTTGAATCTTAACAAAATAAAAGTCTTCATCTTGTTTTACTTTTAAACAACCTGGACATTAACCAGCGCCGTCAGTGTACCTGTGTGTCGCCGCCGTGACGAATGGACGGGCTCCATGTTTAGCGTGTGTGATTACCTCGAGGATGCGTTCACCTTTGCAGAGGAACAAATGCTCATCCATGTTTCCATCAATATTTAACGTCTCCGATACGTCTCCACTAGCGCCGGGGAGTAATTGCAGGCCTAATTGAATTTGCTTGGCTAGTTTGACATCATGGATCCGTCAGACTGATGACACGCAGCCTCATAATCATTCCATTTGTCCTCATTATCATATTTTCACCCTGGCCTAAGTACAACATTTAGCCAACATCCCGCTGCCGCTCGACGCGAGCCGGCAAAGCGGTTCTAAAGACGGTTTCTGGTTTCTAGTTGCCGACGGTTACAAAGCCAGTTCTCCCAGTCGAGCCGCGCTGAGCGCATCTCTGTTGTTTTATCCCTATTTTAAGCCGTTGTGAAAAATGATTGAGATATTTTAAGAAAATTATTCCGTCTGTTATTTGAATTCAATAAATAATTCAGGAGGGGGAATGGGTTTAGGATCTCTCTATTACTCGCTATCTTCGGCGATTCAATAATGCATGATCATAGTTTTTCAAGGTAACGTAGATTTAGTCGGATTTGTCCGAAGGATTTGTGTCCACTGGAAAAACACAACGGCTCAACAGAGTGTCATTTCCCTCTGAATGGAAGCTAACGAGCTTTAGCCATCAGCTAACTCACTTAATGCCCAAGCTTTACCATAGCAACAGACCTGATGAGCAATAATGATGGTAGCACTGTCTTAAAAATAAATATTAACTCCAAAAAATAGACGAGGGACATATTCAATACTAAGATAAAGAGGAAAAACTTCATTTTTGTTAAAGAAAAGAGTAAAAAAAAACTACACAAGATAGAACATCCTGATTGGTTTTAACATTCCTGACTTAATGTCTGACATGTTTTATTAAAACTAAACCTGATTAATTTCATATGTATTTAATTTTTAATAAACGACATTAACAATAATTATATATTATAAATATATTAATAATAATAATGATAACAATAAATGCATATCTAATGTTTGAATGTCCCTAAGTGAATTAGTTTACTTTATAAGATAATATGGGTGAAATTTAGAATAAATTGCGAGATTTTTACTTAATTTTACTTAATTTTGTAGCTCACATATTTTAACATCTGTATTTTTGGAATATAAATACTTATTATTGTTATTTTTTGGATAATAATTTACAGTTTTTAAGGTTGAATTATTTAACTAAAATTCAAAGTACTTTTTTCCATTAAAACTGATGGAGGAAGAATCAAATTACAAGAATGTCTTTCATCTAAAAACATTTTGTGCTTTTAATTAAGCAAAATCTATATTGATGTAAAAATGTAGCTTCGATTAGTTTAGCATCTTTCTCCTGGATTACAAATACTGCATAGAAACATATGTTATTACGTATTATATCACATATAACCTTGGTTTTGTTCCGGAGGAGGTTTCAAAGTCAAAATTAATACAAAAACATGCGAAAAGAAAAATGTCAAATGTTGAATTATTGGGTTTTTAATCGACTCTTCGCTTCCCAAACGAAGCAAATCTATACGTCTGACCTTAAGGAAGCTGAATATTTAATCGGGTTTAATTACCAAACAACATCATGTAGCTTTTATTCCTAATTATGAAATGAAGAGTTTTGTTGATGAAGACGGGGTCACAGTCTCTGTTTCTCCGTCTCCCCCCTTCATATCTGCTCTATCCATCTTCTGTATTTGCACCTTGGGGTGATTACCGGGGTGAAGGTGTGAAGATTTGACAGTCGACAGATAGATTCATTTACTGCCACTACCGGACCTGGAGGTGATAATGAGGCTGAGGATTAAAAGCAGACAATCAGTCGGCCCGTGACGAGGGCCGCCGTGCCGACCGCCTCGTTAAAATACGCGACTCCTTCTTCTTCTCCTCTTTTATTTTTTTTGCTGATCCCTCATGTAATTATAGCTAATCTCTGACGCTGAGGGGAAAAGAGGTGAAGAGAAATCATTCTGATGCCATTCATGTCAGCTTCTATCATCCAAACAATCCAGAATGACTTCCTTATCGAAATTAAAACTAGAAGCTCTGCCCACCTGGATCCGCTCGAGGTTTCTGCCTGCTAAAGGCAGTTTTCACTTTCGCTCTCTTCTTTCAATCCGATGATTCTTTTCTTTTTGTTTGCTTTGATTGAATTGATTTCGTTTGATGTGATCTCCTGATTCCGTCACTTCCAGTTAACAACTGGTAGCATGCTAATGTGAGTAGCATGAAAATGGCCACGCCTTTGCCGACCACGTTGGTTTATCCTGTAGCATCAACAGGCGGCGCCTTGATGTTCTCTTGATATTTGCCATGCATACCCAGATCTATTTTTGGTGCTGGGAGATCTAACCCTGTCAGCACGCCCCCCCAACACACATACACCCATGCCCCCCCCCCCCGTGCGGCGTTGCCCCCCCCCACAGCCCCTCGCTGCGCTGTGTAACCAGCCTAAGTTAACCTTTCCCGAAGGCACAGGGAAGCCCAGGCATGAAGCGCTCTTTAGCATAATGAGTGTGTTCATCAAAGCTGGATTCGCCCGTCAACACACACATACCAGTGTGTGTGTGTATGTGTGTGTGTGTGTGTGTGTGTTTCCTGCTGGGCTGGGTACAGGGCCACAGGTGATGGCACTCTAATTTACACATACATACACACACACACACACACACACACACACACACACACACACGCGTGGCGGACCTCAGCAGCCGCTGCCCTCGGACCTCATTTGAGGATGAAATCATTTATGTGACCAAAGCGTCATCTATAATTAATGACCACTTGTGTGTAATTTAGAGGGATTTCACCTGTGGTCCCGTACCCACACAATGCGCGCGCACACACACACACACACACACACACATGCATGAGCCTCAGATGTGCTAACAAGAATGTGAAGGTTTAGCTTCAGAAGTGCAGGTGAAACAATAAATAAGATGTTTCTTACACATAATGATAATATTTTATTATTACTGATTGTTTGTGACAATAAGATCATTGTCCTGCATGCTAAGCTAGGCTAAATCTTATTAAAGATCATTTTTCTTGTCAGAGCTGGGAACTGAGATGATCACCTAAACTGAACTTTAAACAAGTTTCTAGCTAATGTTTTACTGGAGGAGTGTGAACAGCATAGCTTTAGCATGCTAACATCAGTTTGGTTGAAACTGCTGCAGTATGTGTGTCAGGCCAGTAGGTGGCAGTGTTTGAGATCACGGTGGGGATTCAGCAAATCTACGTTAAAAGACAATCAGTAAACTCAACAGAGGCGCTGGTAAAAAGAAAACTGGGCAGTCTGGTGTTGTTTGTTGTTGGGATCTGCTTACATGCATGACACTGGTGATGTCATCATGTTTGTTTGTATTGGGACAGTGGGCGGAGCCTTGAAGAAGCCAATAAGGTAACAACAGCCAATAATGTAATAAAAGTCCTGAGCAGATAATACAATAAGCTTTGGCTCATAATTTAATAATTAGGGGCTAGAGGTTAGCGTTATGGGTTAGGATTAGGGGTTAGTGGTTGGTGTTAGGGTGAGTCGTTAGGGCTGGGGGTAGAATTGGGGGTTGGGTTAGGGTTAGGGTAAGGGTTAGGCTTTAGGATTAGGGGTTAGGGTTAGGGGTTAGTGTTAGGTTTAGCATAAGTGTTAGGGTGAGGCATTAGGGTTGGGGTTAGAATTGGGAGTTGGATTAAGGTTAGGGGTTGGGATAGGGTTAGGGGTTAGGATTAGTGTTAGGGTGTGGCGTTAGGATTATGGATTAATATTAGGGATCAAGGTTAGGGTTAGCAATAGTGGTTAGGGTTTAGTGTTAGAGTTAGGATTAAGAGGTAGCATTTAGGGTTAGGGTTAGAGTTAGTATTAAGGGTTAGGTTTAGCATTATAGGTTAGGGTTAGCATTAGGGGTAGGGTTAGCATTAGAGGTTAGGGTTAGCATTAGGGGTTGGGGTAAAACTGGTCACGTTTTAACGATCCCTAAAATTGGTTTTGTTTTTCTGCAACACCAATAAAATTACTTTCATCGTTTGCCTTCAAACTTTCTGTTTAGCTCTGAACCCGACACCTTTTACGGAACAACACAGAAATTTTGTTTGCTTCCCTTCTTTTGTTTCTGTTGATTTTTATTCAATTATCAGTGGTCGGAGTTAAAAGCATCTCATCATCATTTCACCGCAACACAAACAAATGCATTTTTCAAACGACTGCGTATCTCTGAAGGCAAAACGACGCAACGCGGGTCATTTCTCAAGCTGCCAGTTGGCGTCGCGGCGCTCTGGGCGCTGTCATGTTAAACAAAACAGTATATTGATGCAACGCACAAAGAGTTGGTTATGTCAATGCGATATTTATCACCTCTGATCAAGAAGAAATTAGTGTGAAAATAAGGTCGTAGATCATTGTGGGTTAGATTAAGTGTCAGAGGAGGGAAAATCAATGGCTGTGAGCCTCGTCTTCAGTTTGGCCGGCGGAGAGTCCATCTGAAGGTGCGGTGGCCTCGGGACAGCGGCGACACGTTGAAGCTTATCGCCTCTGACAACCTTAAATATGATGAGCGTGTTGTTCACATCCAGCTCATTTTCCAGAGAGAAGCCCTTTGTGTTTTTGCGCTCGACCGCACGGTTTGTTCACGTCCCCTTTCTTTCAGTTTTGTTTCGGGATTTGTTTTTGCAAATAAATGACACCTCGGCGCTTCTGGAAACCCGAGCCCGTGTTTTCTTTTGGGTGTGTCAGCTGTGACAACTACAGCTGATCTCACCTGCACACCGCTAAAGTCATCACGCAGCACATTTTGCATCGACCCGGCAGCTAAAATCACAGCAGAGGCTTTGTGGCCAGTCTGACAATCATCAACCTGCTACATACAGTTTGCTGGAAACAAATCTGCACCACAGGAAGTCTTCTATCACTACTCTTACCTTCAAGTAAAGTCCTGATAATCTACTTTAAAACGGACTTCCTGTTAATCCCACCCCAAGCTGGTCTCAGTACAAGATGCTCCTTGCCGTCCGTCAGCCCAGCGTTTGACATCTGTCCGCCGATAATGGACGACAATCCAATCCGACCAATGGGATGCTCCTAATTACCTAATGAACAGGGACATGAGGTGATTTGTTGCCATGATACGCTTGTTAGGTTAAGTGGTGGGAATCGACAGGATGATCAGATACGACCTCCTACTGGGTCTCTCCTTTCAGCAGCCTTTAGTTCCTGTTTTTGGCTCCAGTCGTCCCAAATCCAGTTGATTCTGCTGTCCTGTACCTGAATTAGACCATCCAGAATGTGACTTCTGTTGAGAGATGCATTCCTGGATCATCAACTCACATTTAATCACAGGGATATTTCATATTCCGTAGATGTGTTGGTACAGGAATGCCCAGTCTCCGTCCAGAGACTGGTTCTGGTACTGATTTGGCTAAATTTGTTGGGTCGCCAGATGTTTTAGGAGTTCCTCGGTGGGTGATTCTCTGTAAACTCAGCAGGTACAGATTTCATTGCTTTCATTGTCTGCTAATCACCAACCACCTGTTTTGAATATGGTTTTCAAAGTAGCCGCCTACATTTGTTTATTTGCAAAAGCTTTCGAGGCATGGGATCTTGTGTGTAGGACTGTCCAACGGAGTTTACATGATGATGATGATGATGATGATGATGATATGCGAGACGAAGGGATTTGTTGTTGTCAGAAGCTTCTCCATGCGGGACGGTCGTCTCCTGTCTCTTCCCACCTCCCTCTTCCATCTTTCTTCTATTGACCATGTTGCACATTATAAATCAAACGGGAGTTGGGCTACCTTGCAAGTACCCTAATGAAAGCTCATTTATAAAGCAGCTAAATGGTCCTGACAAAAGTCCTAATGAGGAAATCAATAATTCAGTGATTGTTACTCTTCTTATACTAATACGTCCCTCTTGTGGTGCTTTGATTCCAGCCAAGAGGAGCCCATTTTTTACTGCATGCAGTTCTGCTTGTCAGCACTGTTGTAGGTTTTTTTTCTGTCATTGAAGCCTCCTGATGAATTGTGGGTTGTTGCCTGTTGTTACTTAAAGGCTTCTATCCGTAGGACGCCGTGACGCCGCTTCCCCGCGCCCTCCATTTCCTGTTTTAATCTCTGTTGTGTCTCTCTCTCCAGTTCAAGTCATGTTAGCTTCTTATTTCCAAAACAATCAAGGCGATTGGCAATCCTCATGCTAGCTTAGCTCTCCACCTTGCCCAGTTGGCTAGTTTAGCTTCTGAAAGCTCATCTTTGCTAACGCTAGCTCTCCAGATTTCCCACAATTTCAACAAAAGGCCTGTTAGCATTAGCACCCCCAAAAGCGTTTCCTCTGAACCTGCAACATGATGTCATCATGATGATGTCACTTCACCTGACCCTGTGGAACTTCTCCTATTATTCAGAATCACTAGTTTCTAATAACTGATTGTCCATAAAGGCAAATGTAGATGTTATAGCCAATAACATAATAAATTTGTCCGTTTTTGAAATGTATTTGGCCAATAAGTAACAACTAGCCAATATTTAATAAAAGTTCTAAACTGATAATGTAATAACTTAATAATTTTCTCCTGTTTTCATTCTAATGAAATGTCTTAAATATCTTTAATAGTAAAAATAGAAACAATGCAATAAAAGTGCAATAAATTGATCAATGCTTCAACAAACTGCTTTATGCCCATGTCGCCATGAGAGACTATACAACTAGCCCACCTTGGCTACCCCACCAGAGTTTATGGACAGATGGTGACTCACCCCTGCGAGGCCATTGATCATCAGCCTTAACAATGGGAGGGTGTTCTGTCGGAAGCCCGGGGAGCAGCCCCCCGAGTCCTCTGTTAATTGCGGGGGCAGGTAGATTACCCTCTTACACCCCTCGCCGAGCCTTAATGTTAGGCATCGGTACCAACCGGCCACCCCATGCACCCCCTCAGATGCCTCCTCGACCGGCTTAAGACTCCTCATTATGCCTCCACGCGTGATTAACGACCCACATTACGCAACCTTTAGAGATTAATGGCTGACGTGTGATTGTGGTCAGCAGTAAACATTAAAGGTATGTTTCCTGGGGAGTCAAACACGGTACGCTTTTCTTTTTCTTAAGCATATAGGGGGACTACAGACAGAAGAAGAAACGCTGCGACCGGACAAGCCTCAGATTTTGATGTGTGGAAAACAGCGATGTTTCCACTCTTCTTGGTCCCTTTGCACTTCCTGTTGTCTTGTTTCTTTCAGAACAAAGAATAAACTGTGGTACTTTGAGTTCGGCACTTCGGAGACCTTTTCGGCCACATGTAAGAAGCTCCACGACTTTCTGGAGGTTGAGGTAAATCAAATTGTTTGCTTTCAGAGCCCTATAGGAAAACAGAACAGAACAAATACCACATCAGATTAGTAATATTTGAATTGAAGAGTCGCGGCTTCTCTTCGTAATATTCCAGTCAACCTTTTTTTTTTCCATAAATAGCACCAATTTGTGCTACTTTCCAACTCAAGCAGACAATGTGTTGATGTGTGAAGGCTATCTGCACACCATCCCACCCGCTTCTCACCGAAGCGCCGTTCAACACGCAGGTAATTAGCCCTACATGACCCCGCTGTGTGTGATATTGAGTGATAATGAAGGTGCTATCGATACAGTTCATCGTCACCCTTCTCTGAGCCATCCACACGGCGTAGAGGTCTTTATTAATTAGAGCCTGTGAAGTACCGCCTGCACCGCCGGAGAGCAGGTACGACAGGCCGGGCTGGTGCACCATAAAACCCGACATCAGTTCATTTATGTCTAGATTATCTGGGGTTTTGCCTTTAAATGAAGATAATTTGGTTTTCCATGAATTAATTCTATTGTTTCCTGCTGCCTGGAACTGTTTCCTGTTGCGACAGCAGAGTTCCGTTTAGACGTCTAATCAATAAAGTCAACTTTCTCCAAATTTTCCTTCTCTTTCTTCCTCCTTTTTTGCAAAGTGTGATGGCGTCACTCTGGACCTCAGCAGCATCTCCCTGGAAGGCATTGCCATCCTCAACATTCCCAGCATGCACGGCGGCTCCAACCTTTGGGGCGAGAGTAAGAAGCGGCGGGGGCACCGCAAAGGAGGCAAGAAGGGTCAAGACAAGAGGACCCCAGTGGTCGACCCCAAAGAGCTCATGTTTGCAGTTCAAGGTAACGTTAAGGTGTAAATGACAAGTGAGATTACTGATTAGTTTTGATTAGTTCACTTGTCTCTCTTGACTGCTAATGTTAGCATGCTAATCTCTAATTACAAGGTGTAGCCCCTGGGTTTGAGCTACCCGACAATAATTCTGTGCTTTAGATAGTCTGACACAGGCAGTCTGTGTCCTTGCTCCTATCAAATGGAACAAAGACCAAACTTAGACCAAACTTTTTCCCGAGTCCATGAATATTTCATGAATGACAAGGTGAATCATCGCAAGGGGGTTTTGTTGCCAAAGAAGAGGTACAATCATGTCACTGTTTGGAACTGTCACTTGCGTATTAATGGTGCGTGTAGGCTCCAGTGGGCCGGCTGGATTAATAGGAGCGGACTAGGGGAGGGTGTTGGGCATACCCCCCGAATCCATTTACATCAAACGGAAGCCCGTCAATGGGAATATTTGAATGAATGCAGCAGAATGAGTCAGCTGCTCTGTGGTCACCGCTGGAATGATGGGAACCATCCAGAAACCCACAATAGAAGAAATATTTGAGACGTAAAGACAGAATACTTCATTCAGCATCTGAAGACGAAAGTATTCCATAAACATTGGCAGTATAGCAGAAATACTTTTTTTGCAAATAGTGCTTTGAATCAAAATAAAAAATTGGAGATTGGGTCACTTCTAAATCTAGAGAAACAAGTGTGAAAAGTTTTGAAAAATCAACAAACTGGATTTTCCTCCTCGCTGTTAGCATGAGGTTTGGGTTTGTTTGGTTTTGTGGGGTTTTTTTGTCGTCATGTCTGACCTCATCCACTCGAGTGAGTGTTTCTAGGCATCGTGGTGAGAGTTGTGTTTGTACCCGGTGGTGATAGACTCCATGTTGGGATCTGGTGGACACAGAACCCTGGTAGTCTGTCCATGTATCTCTTTATCCAACTCTGATTTAAGGATTAAAAGGTATTCAGATTCAGCTGAGCTTCCTTGTGTAAGTGGAGTTAAGCATTTTTCGTACCTTTCAGAAGTCACAGGACTTTTTCTTCCTCTGCCATTATATTGCGATGATGTGACGTGGAGGTACAAGGATGCAAAGAAGAGGAGAGGCAATGAACACTCCATTAATTCCCGAGCCCAGAAAATCAATCAGTTTGGTTTAGTTTTTGAAAAATAAGGTCACCATCTGATCCCAGGAAGGCACTTAGTTTGAGCGTGGGGTGTGTATTTGTGTGCGTGCGTGGGGTGAGCATGGGATGTGTATTTGTGTGCTCGTGCCTGTTTTATTGTTATGTGTGTGTTGGTGTGTGAACAGATGTCCTTGTAGAAGGTGCCCTCAAGGTGAGTCGCCCAACTTGTCAGATCAAGAGACCTGTGTATTTAGAGGTAAACACAGAAGTGCATTAACCCAGAGGGGCACCACCGAGCGTGGTGAAGCACGGATCAAACTGTTGGCAGGGATTACTGTGTGCGTGCGTGTGTGTGTGTGTGTGTGTGTGTGTGTGTGTGTGTGTGTGTGTGTGTGTGTGTGTGTGTGTGTGTGTGTGTGTGTGTGTGGAGGGTGGTTGTGGGATAAACCCCCCCCATGACCTTTCGGGAGCTGTTAAATCGTCCCGCTGGTGACGCCAGGAGACAAGCCCCTCAGGTGGAAGGGAATGGCTGCGGACTGAATTATTTAGAATGGGACTGAGTTTTTTTCAGGGGAGGGGGGGTGTGTGATGGTGCTGAGGGGCGGGGGTCCATGCGTAGGTGGATAGATCGATGATCGCGACTGATGTTCCGAGACGTGATGCTTTCATTGGCAGATCAGCCGCCTTGCTCCCACCCCTTTCCTGCCGGCGCTCTTCTTGGGGTTCACCCTGTTGCTCCTCAGGCTGTTGACTTCATTCGTCTCCCAGTTCGTCCCCAGCTGGTAAACATGATGGCTTTTTCTATATTTGGCCGAGTTCACTTTAGATTATTGCTCCATGTATTTAATTTGGAAGAAATTATGGCTGTTGATTCAAAATAAAATTGAAAAGTCACAAATAGATCGCCGGAGAAGAGCTGAATTTCATTCAAATCACACCTCTGCAATTGATTTGCAGCGAAATAATTTTCCACCCTCGCGTTTGTTGTGTCAGCGACATCATTTTGGAAAATACAGACTGAGGTATTAAAACAACAATTTGTGTTATTACAGGTGAGATGGGTTAAACAAGTACGTGTGATAACCACTGAGCTTCAGTGGGTTTGGTTGGCAGATTTATTTATATTTGCCCTCTGCTAAGGTAAGATAAGCTAAACTAAGCTAAGCTAAGCTAAGGCAGCAGTCGTATAGCTCCATTTAAGTTTATTTCAACCAGAAAACAAAATTCTACTTAATTTTTCCATTTAGATAGTTCTGTAACAATAGTGATACCTAAGTGAATCTAGCTAAGCTAAGCTAAGCTAAGGGAAGCTAAGCTAAGGCAGCAGTTGTGTAGCTCCATATAAGGAACTCTCAAAACAAACATACAGTATATTCTCCTTAATCTTGTCCTTTTGGTGGTTCTGTAACAATAATGATACCAAAGTGAATCCAGCTAAACTAAGCTAAGCTAAGATAATCTAAGCTAATGCATTAGTTGTGTAGCTCCCTATAAAGAAATCTCAACCAGCAAACAAAAATAAATTGTATATTCTCCTTAATCTTTTACTTTGGGTAGCTATGTAACAATAGTGATACCAAAGTGAATCCAGCTAAATTAAGCTAAGCTAAGGGAAGCTAAGCTGAGGCTGCAGTCCTGTAGCTCCATATAAAGTAATCTCGACTAGTCAACAAAAACAAACATATATTCTGTGTTAACATGGCTGGTCTTTGTCTGACCGTCAGACGAAAGGTATCCGTGTTGCCATGGCGACGCCGTCTATCACACGTGTTGGCGTGGGCCCGTGCGTGGCGTTCACCTCGACGCGAGAGTCACAATGGGGGTGGGGCAGCTTTAAAGCCCGGGGTCAGGAGGTCAACCTCCACTCCAAACCCTGGAAAGCACTGGAGATCGGGGCGGACACCTGTCCATCACCATGGTGACAGCCGGTCGCTGCATCACGGCAGCGACAACAACACCTCGGAACAACGGTGGCATTAGCCGCGACACTCCTCCAGGAAACGGGTAGATAAACACAACAGCGGCGGCGGCGACGGCGAATCGACTCTCAGGCACGCACCAAGCGCCTAAAAATGGGTCCTGGTTTCAATTAGAGCCGGCGCGCTCCCAGCAGCGCAGCAGCCGCTTCCTAATTTGCGGAGGGACGAGTCGATGGAGAGTCGGGCTGCTGGAACAGATGGGCCCGGCGTGACACTGCGCTTCCAGCAGCGACAAAATCAATGCTCATAACTGCAAAACAGAGCAGAAATTAATAATTATATTATCACAAGATTGCTTTGCATTGCCGGTGCAATCTAATTAATAGCTCTTCTGTCGGTAGCTTGTTGTTCTCCTCACTTTTTTTTTTCTATAACTGTGAATGATAAATATTTCAGACGCTGACGGCGCGAGGTGAGGAAGTTCACCTCAAGTTTGTCCTCCTACCTGAAACGTCTCAGTCTTCTCCTGAACGATCCAGGAAATCAAACCGATGATTAGCAGCAGCTAATTTTGCTACGTTTTGTTGGCAGATTTGTCGGACCAGCTGCTGGAGGTGGTCGGGCTGGAGGGCGCCATGGAGATGGGGCAGATCTACACCGGGCTGAAGAGCGCCGGGAGGCGCCTGGCGCAGTGCTCCTCTGTCACCATCAGGTCGGCGCTCACCTCCTGTCACCACTTTTCGTACTTCTTGTTGTAGTCTCTATTTTTTCTTACACTTGACTTTGTGAGCTGATGCTAACGAATGCTAACAAGCTAAAGTGTAAAATCAATGGATTTGATACAAGATTGTGTCGATAAGATGACATTTTTCGCTTTCCTCAACATTTTTGTAGATACAAAACCAAAAACGTACCCAAACGAGGACAGGCAGGGTTCAAATTAATGAAATAATTCTGACTTGATCTTAACTTGTGTTTCATTCCCAGAACCAGTAAATCCCTCCCAATGCAGATTGATGGGGAACCTTGGATGCAGACTCCCTGCACAGTAAGTCCGTCATTGGATCTGTTAAATCCACCCAGGTGGTCCAAGAGAACCAGAGCTGTTCCAGCCTGTAAAAAAGCCCCAAATCCCTTAAATTATGAAAAAAAAAAAATTATCAACCAATAGACATGCAGACTTTACCTGTATATAGTTATTTATATAAAAGTTACATAAACACTAATAAGGAATGAAAAGAAACGCAAAAGTCATGAGAACACACGGGCTACGTCTTTACCCCACCAATGAGAACGAGATCTGTTCTCACTGATGTTGTATCCATCCGCCAACACGTAGTAAAGAACGAGATCCGGTTTCACTGATGTTGTATCCATCTGCCAACAAGTATCCATATCTCAGTGAACTGAGATATCTCGTTCACTGAGACCATATCTCAGTGAACGAGATATGGTCTCACTGATGTTGTATCCATCCACCAACTAGCGGTGGTGTCCTGAAGCATGGCTTGTATGTCGGATTTCCGCTCGTATGTCGAACGACTCGTATCTCATTTAACTCGTATCTCGATTTACGACTGTAGTTGTTTGTCCAAACACACCCGATGGAACAGGAAGCCCCGTTTAAGTTAATGACAAGACAATTGCACAATGCTGTACAGGAGACAATAGGGTTTATTTAATTTTGTGCACCATTACTAAACGTCACACATTAAGCTCGGTCTAATTTGCTTATCGTCTTCGCGTCACACTCCGACAAGTGTTTTCCTTCGCTTAAAGTTGTTCATTTTTCAAAAGGAAACTCCTCGGCTGGTGTTGATTACGGTTGTGTTTAGCTTTAATTACGAAGCCGCTGCAGATGGAGTGCCGCTGAGATTTACATATGGATCGCTCAGGCAAAGCTTAAGAACACAGCGCACGAAAAAACGAGTGCCTTGAAGGGCTCTCTTGTGTTGACGGAGCAAAGTTAGGATCTGACGATACATAATTGTGCAACGACGACTCGTTCAGGCGGCACACCGGGAGTGAATTTCAATCAGTCGACCTGTTAAATGCTCATAAAAGTGTCACAGTTGTGGGAATGTTAACCCACAAATTATTAACAGGTATGCAAATGTGTGTCAGTTTCTCTGCATTTAACAGCCACACGTGTCTTTTATTTCAATCTCTTTGATAACTTTTAATAATTAAATAGACATTTCTAAATGTTTTTGCCTTTTTCGGATCAATTTTGCTCATTCCCTCGCGTGAAACAGGTGAAACGACACTTTGTTCAGTCTTAAATCTCATGTCTTTGTGTTTTTCTGAGGTTTTTCAGTTTGAATTTTGAATGTAAACAAGATTACATCCATAACCAATCTGTTGTAATAATTTCTTATTCATAAGAGCCCCACTACTGTGTAGCTACACCTGCATAGAAACGCTTAAGGTTCCGTCATGCATGTTGTTCGTCATTCAGTGCATGTATTTCAGGTATTCTTTCAGATCTCGTACAAAAAAACAAAAAACTTGGAGTCGTGATGACAGAAGATTGCTAATTGGTCCACAAATGGAGCGATTCTCTGTGAAGTGAATGCAGCCCCTTTAATACAGATGGTCACATTTCCTGTCTTCATTACTGCACTTAGACTCAACGGTATAATGAACTATGTGACAACCGTTTGCCGTTCTGTTGTTCTACAATTCCAGTCTTCCTCAGAAATGGTTTTATTGTTGGGAAACAGGATATCATAGACGTTAAAGCTCGAACTTTACCCCAATGCGTCGTAATAAATGTTAGCATTCGTTTTCAGAGACACCAACCACCGGGGGTCTTCAAAGTCGGTCCCATTAGGATCGTTGAAACTACACTCATAAGACATGGAGCCCTATTTGACAAAATGACACATGGTAAAAACTCACTTCCCGTTAGTTGTTTCCTGTTAGGAGATAAAGTAGAACCTCGAGATACAAGCTGTTCGATCTACGAGTTATTTGAGATACGAGACGTTGTTCTGTCCATATTTTTGTTTGATGTCCGGATCTCGTCTTTCCCACGTTTTTGCGGATGGATACAACATCAGTAAGACCGGATCATGTTCTCGTTGGTGGAGTAAAGACGTAGCTCGTGTGTTCTCGTGACTTTTGCGTTTCTTTTCTTTCTTTATCATTGTTGACGTAACAATGAGGTTTTTACTGAAGTTGGGCTGAAGGGAAAAACTGCTCCCGGGGACTCGGACAGGGACTACTTTAGCATTCATTGACATCACACTAATGCTACACTTCTGCCTCTTTTAAACCAGATTGAGATTGTCCACAAGAACCAGGCCCCGATGCTGATGGGACCCCTGCAGGGCAGAAGCTTTTTCTCCTCCATCATCCGACGGACTCGCACAGAGAGCAAAGACTGATCCGACAGGGTTCCAGACCTTTGAGTCCTCGTGAGATTCTACGGCGACCACGAGTTGATCATCGGCCGTCCCGATAGTGACCGGCATGTGATTCCTGTTTGATACCCCGGGGTATGGTGGGGTCGGTACCACCTGGACCATGGAGACGCCCCAGAGAGTCCCTCATCGGATCCGGGACGAGGCGTTTAGAACCGACGCTTCGGTCTGCCGTGTGTCGTGTCTTTTCGCTCCAAAAATACCGAAGCTATTTCAGTTCCAAGTCTCATTTTTATAGAAGTCTTTTTATTTTTGCTGTTGTGCTCTTTGCCACATGTGAAAAACCCCCCACAGATGAATGTGGTTTGTGATCTGATGTATTTATTTATTTATTCATATTTTGCTGCTATTGATGTCTTCTTAGCGTTTTTTTTTGCGATGGCGTAACCCCCATGCATGATGGACAGTGACTGAGGTAGCTGCTAGTGAAGCTGACATATCTGGAGTCTACTGACTTCCTTTAAGACGGTAGACAAAACCAGTCATCCTCATTGCGTTTTGATCCGCGCCGTCAACCAAAAGATTACAAATGATTATTGATTGTTGTAAAAAAAAAAAGCATGACATTGTTTGTTTGCCGTCGCACGAGAGAATTAAGGACAGTCCTACCAGTCGTGTGCACACTTCCTGTTGCATGAGTGTCCGAGAGCTGTTTTTGACACTTGTGGGACTTTTTTCTTGTTTTTTTGTTTCCTTTTTAAATGTAAAATTGAATCTAAAATGCTGATCGACTCAACCATATCATATTCTATCAATGGAATGGGGTCCTGCGATTTTCTCAAATAGTACTCAGGTACTTTTAAAGTGATGAAATCGTATTGATCAATCTGTTCCTGGGTTATTGATCTGACTGTCTGCTGGTGAATGTTTACAGTTCGCTGGCTTTTCCAGCCAATTAAATTCTACGTTCAAAAAGACTACAGATATATTGATTTAATCAATGCAAAAAAAAAAGGAACAATCGCATTCTGAGGTATTTTGCACATGTTGTGTAATTTCCATCATTTAAAACCGCCTACTGTACAAATAAATAGATAAATACATCGTACATGACGTTGGATTTTGAGGGTATTTGTAACGATAGATGTTCTTTTTGACTTAAACGTATTCCTGCTTGTTTTCTGAAGACTTCAGGCGTGACTGTTGGAGTCTTTCAAAGTGCCACGCCCTGAAGGAGGCCGATGCCCGACGGCTCTCTCCGGCTCTTTGCTTTGTACTTTGCAGCATTTGTACTTTGGAGGTTGTATTTTTGTACACAGTATGACTTATTTTTCCGCGTACAGCTTCACTCTAGAACTCAAACCGTGTCGTTCTGCCGAAAAACCAACTGCCTGCTGACGTTACCTGAGAAAAGTGATACAGGAAGTAATAAAAAAAAAACCCTTTTGTTGTTTGACATGGTGTTCATTCATTGACCTTTGCCCCCCCCGACCCCAACAGACGACCACAAGGATAGATCAGAAAGCTAGCATCCACTCTTTCAGGGCTAAATTATTATCCCTGAAAGATCCATGTACTTTTAAATCGCTAAAATTTTGTACAGATACGAGTTAAAGGATAACATTTTAAATCAGCTTCAGGACGTTTGATGAAACTTGTTCAAAATAAACTAAATCTGTGTTTTGCTGGTTGGCGTGTCGGCGGGTTCCTGCATGTCACGAGGAACTAAAACCGCCATTCTTACTTCCTGTGTGTGTGTGTGTGTGTGTGTGTGAGTGGGGGGGGGGGGGTATTGGGGGGTGGCAGCAGGAGTGACACACACCTTCACTTCACATTCACCTCACCTGCCGGCTAACGGAACCCTGTCTGGATCCAGGATGGAAGCAGCGTGACTCGTGATCCGAGCAGCGTTTAAAGGAGGCCGGAGTTCATCCCGGATCAGACCGGGACCGGAGCGGAAGTCTCTATCGACTCATACAGCTTTGGGTGACTTTAATTTCTTAATTCAGTAATTTCTTAATTCTTAATTTCTTAATTTCCTTTCAGGGATTACTAAAGTATACTAAATTAAATTAAAATTAAATTTAAAAAAATTAAATAAGTGCAAAAAAACAACACACATAAAGAATATGAAGCGATCTTTATTGTTTTATTAACCCCTGCATTCAAATGATGAATAGATGTACAAATACATTAAAAAAAAAAAAAATCGTGGCTTTTTCTATCTGGAATTTCATCCTAATATTATGTTGTGTGGTTTCTATGGAAACCTGTTTAAGGAGAGAGGTGGGTGGTTCCTCTATCAGGACAGTTATTGCTATAATTCACCAAACCATGATCAAATTTTTAATTTAAACTTTGATTTTACGTCGACAGATGATTCCAGAGTGACTCTGACCCCCCACCCCCACCCCACCGGAGCCTCATCAAACAGTTACCATGGACACAAACTTGACCGAGAACCGACGTGTGTTTGGAGAGGAGAGGCAGATGACTCCTTTCCGTTATTAAAACGAGCCCAAACTTCCAAACCAGGAACACTTCAACGCGTCTCCGCCTGCAGCCGACCCGCAACCCGACCCCCGGTGAAGCCACATGACAGCCAATAGGAAGCGGAGCGCGGCCACTTTCCATGGGAGGCCCCGGGAGGCGCTGGCGAGGCGCTAGAAAGCTGCGCGTCGAGCGGGGAGAGGCGCGCGCCGCAGCCGGGACGGCGGAGAGCCTGCAGCCGCTCCGTGACACGCATTACCCGGACGCACCGGAGCTCTCCAGGTAACCCCCCCCCACCATCCCGCTGCTCCATCCGGAAGTTTATTCTGTGTGTGACACATTTTGTTTTTTATCTCTGTGAGCTCGTTTCGGCGCAAAACGCGCGGTTTACGCGCGCAACTTTACGGAATCGCCTCATGTTTTTCTGCGTAAAACTAAAAATATTCGCATTTTTGTGCTTTTAAGACGTAGATCTTCCTTTTTTTCCCAGGAAAAAACGTTTAATTCACGTCTTGTTTGTTTGTTTTTTATTTGCAGGCTGAGCGGACGGAGTTTGCAGATCGCTCAATTAGCGCCACAGCTGCGCAGAATGGACCAACAAGTGCCTCATTGTGCCTCCGGAGTGAGTGGACCGTCAGAACGCAGATCACGTGACGTCTGATTGACTTCACACTCATCAATGTGTCTGAATATGATCTGATGTGTGTTTCGTCTCTGATGCTGCCAACGTTTGTCCCCCCCCCCACCCCCACCCACCCCCGCGGGACCATTTAGGATTCATTTAATCATCAAACATCAATGCTTGAATGCGGTGCCCACTCAGATCCACAGTGATGCTGGTTGTTACGATCGGTTAATGATATCTGATGAGGTTCAGGCGTTAGAAGCATCAAGGAGCTGCAACCAGAAACAGAAAGAATCAAGAAACAATTGATTTGTGTCTTTTTTTTTTTTTTTTTTTCCTCCTACAGAAGACGAGAGGAAAGACAAGAAGCTTCCAGGAGGAGGTGAAGGACAGAAAGAGAAAAGTCATTAAGTCGGACCTGGCTGTGGATTCTGAAGGTGAGGCGGAGGGAGAAGTTAATTTCACGCATCCTAAACATTTAGCTAAATTCAATTGGCTTGTAGCCGCCGCCGGGCGCCGCTAACTAGACAATCTAGTGGTGATGATCCAAACCCGGCCTGGCGCTGGTCAGACAAACCGATCAACTGATGCTTCATCCTCTTCATCTTCCTCCTCTCAGGGCTCTTTCAGGACCTGAGTCGTCTGCAGGAGGCTTGGCTTGCAGAAGGTGAGTGATTCCACCAAAAAAACAAAACAAAACAACAAAAACCAACAGAAACGAACTAAAGGAAGGGTAGATGGGTGGAAACGGGTGTTGAGGTGGGTGTTGTGGTGGGTTTGGGGAGGGGACGGTGCCTGGAGTTACTCGCCGAGTGTCGCAGTCCAATTAAAAGCCTGTGTGGAAGAGGCACCTTGTGTGTCATGCATACATTAGAGGCAGAGCGAGGGTCTTGAGGGAGAACCGGGGGAGGCTCTACCCAGAGAGTGTCATCACAAATTACCAGGAGAAGGCTCTCCGACGCTCACTGTCTCTTCTGCTTTTGGCAGGAGCTAACACGCCGCACGCCAGCCGCCTCCTCCTCCTCCTCCTCCTCCTCTCCTCTCTCTCCTCTTCCTCTCCCTCCTCTCAGCACACCTCTCTATCATCTCCAGCTGCACCACCACCTCGTCTCCTTCCATTCCACTTCTTGGCAGCAGAAAACAAAAAAAACGAAAAAAGAAAGAAATGGATTTATAATTTTTTTTTAAATCAACAATTTTTATTTGTCAGAATCAGAATCAAAGCTGTAGATTTTTTAGAATAAATCTTATTTTTTAGTTTTTTGGGGTTTTTTTGCATATTTTTTCTTCTCTAATGGCAAGACTTCCTCATTGTGGTCGAACTGAGACGTGATGCTTCAGGATTTAAGCACCGGTGTCCTCTTTCCGCCGTGTCTGCAGCACCGAAGTTTTGGTTAGTGTCGAACACAACTCATGTTTTTCTGATTTTTTTTTTTTTTTGCATGTGCATGCTACACTTGGTTTCTTTTGCTTGACCTTGTATTTGCATCTCACTAGGAAGCAACTCGCTTTGCATATTTCATGTAATCTGAAAAAAAAAAAGTTTCCATCTCAGCAGAAGGAGAGTTTATTGTGGAGATTTAGAGCAAAAAAGGATGAAGAAGAAGAAGTTTTTGAATTTATGTGAAAGCCAGTCTAAAGAGTAAAGTTGTTCTTTTAGCACGGGGTGATGTCACCTCCATTCTGCATGCACATAAATTTAGGAATTAAAAGAAATTGTCGGTTTCTTTTGTGCAAATCGGCCAAAACAGTGAGAGAAAAGCTTTTTTTAGATGCTTCCTTCCTTTTTCCTGCACTGAAAATGTTCTATTTATATATGAGATAAAGCAATATAGCACAAATTATTTAGCGTGAAAAGTTTATATTTATATATTGGAATTAATTTTAAGTAGAAAAATTTGTTTTTTATTGGGGTTATTTTTAGTCTTTTAATGAAATTTGAATGAAATTTAATAGAAGAGAAATTGTGACTTTTATAAAAAGTCAGATTTTTTTTTGCAATTATAAATAAGATGTTTTCATCACATCATTGCAGCAACAACAATAACAACAACAACAAAAAAAGTGTTATTCTACCCAAGGAGGAGCGTAATTTAACACCTTGCTCTGCGTTCCCATATTTCCTGAACCCTCACGTGTGAAACGTGACGAATCGACTCCCGATGCTTCCCGTAAAATAAAGATTGAGTTGTAAAATTTCACGCTGGACCCATCACTCACCGTCTCCCCCAAATGTTAATTTTTTTTTTTTTTTTTTTTTTTTTTTAACAAAAACTCTTTGGAACACATCGGAATCGGAGCCGGTTTGGAACGTTCACCGCAGGGCGTGAGAAAAAGAATAAAACACCATTTAAATATTTCAGCATCCGAAGCGAAGGTTCGGCTTCGGCGGCGACGGCGGCCGATGAGAGGTTCTAACCGTTAAAAGATGTCGCGGATCAGAGGAATGATTGTAGGTTTAATGAATGACTTCCTGTCCATTAAGATGAAAAGGAATACCTCCCATTCCTGAGATTTATTAGTTCAGGTAATTGGAACAAGAGGAGGAATTATGAGAGACGGATTGAATTTCCGACTCGGGGAGATTGAGGGAGATCATCAGCTGACAGGCCTCCTCCTCCTGCTCCTCTTCCTCCTCCTCCTCTACCTCCACATGTTTATATGGGATTATTTAAGTCTCATTTCTCACTTTTTCTCTTCTTCTTTTTGATTTCTTTGGCGTGGATCCTTCCTTTTTTTCCCTCCTCCCTCCTTTCTGTCCTCCTTCCTGTTGTTTTGTGAATGATTTCCAGTTCTTTCCTCCGTCCCCTGGAGTTTTGAGCTGGTGACTCATCCGTCCCGTACTTCCTTTTTGGACGCGCCAAACCATCCTTCTTTTTCTTTTTTTTTACTTCCTCCTTGTCTTGTTTTTGTCCAAGTTTGATCCAAAGTTTCTGCTTCGATTAAAATCCTAGTTTTCATTTTTGATTTGGTTTCTTTGGTTTAATTTGTTTGTCGTTCTCTTCACCTGCTTCACATCGTAGAGGACAAAACAAACAAACATTTCACACCTGAAAAGAGAAAAAAACGACAAAAAAAAAAATCCCTGATCATTACAAGAGTGATAAAAATGGCAAACGGTTGATTTTTTTCTTGCCGACATGTGCAGACGTGCTTCTGATGGCGCGATAATGAGGCTCCACCTCGTTGCGTGTATAAATAGACGTGCTAATGACACGTTTAAATCTCCTTTTTGTTTAATTTCACCGTGCTGGAGGGACGAACTGAACTGTCGCCGAGCGTAAATATGTGTGATATAAATATTAATCTGCTTTAATTGGGAGCTGCAGCGGAGCAGGCCGCGTTAGTTTAGCATTAGCTTGAATAGGGGGGGGGGGCAGGACGGACCCTGACCCGGTAGGTACAGGTGGGTGTTGCGGGGGTTTGAGTGAAGCTTGGTGGAAATTTATTCATCTGCAGATTTTTTTTTGGATGGATTTTGTGTTTTTTTTTCTGTCAGATTTCATCAAAATCTGAAGAATTGATTTTAAAATTTACACCACAATCAGAGAAATAAATAATTGGATTTTCATCCAATTTTGATCAGTCTTTTGAGAAAAAAAAAAAAAAAGGACTGTCGGAGGAAGAAATTCGACCCTTAAAATTTAATTTCATTCATATGTTTTTTATTTTCAGGAATATCACATTATTTAACACGTTTTAAAACAACATTTGATCAAACCCTTCGTCTTGATTTCCTGTAAAACATTTTTTCCCCGATCGGAGTCGAGCGGCGCCGGGATAGGGCCAGCGTTTATTTAATCTCCCAGGAGGCTTTGGGGCTGTGGCACTACGGGATCAATGGAACGTCGTCCGTCAAACATCACCGACAATCATCTCTTCTTCTCTGCTTTTGTGTTCAGCTCAAGTTCCCGACAATGACGAGCAGTTCGTCCCAGACTTCCAGACAGAAAACTGTGAGTAGGACCCGTCATGTGTGTCTGTGTATGTGTGTGTGTGTGTTTGTTTTGCGTGTCTCTCACTGCCCTCACCTTTGAACAGGTGCTTTCTGGGGACCGGGTCTGCAGACAGGTGCATGGGTGAGGGGGTGTCTCTCTCTCTCTCTCTCTCTCTCCCCTCCTTTTGTCGCCAGTGAAATAAATGTTCCTGATTTATTTGCATAAACATCAAAATATAGTTGCAGATGTTTTTTCAGTGGGTTGAAGTAATATTTTTGGACAAACGGCTGTCAGATTTAGTTTTTTTTTTTCAAGATAAAATCTTTTATTATTTTTTAAGAATAAACAACCTGGACAACTCGCTTCTTTCCATGCACCCCCCCCCCCCCCCGTGGTGGTTGGAGGGTCTAAATCAGGCGGGTTAATGTTAGTAACTGGAGGTTTTTTAAGACAGTTATTCCTACTTCACCTGGTTGTAACGGTGGTTTGCTCGCGGCCGCTGGAGTCTTGGCACCGCTTCCTTTCTGCGGTGGAAGTGGTGCCAACATGGGGACAGAAACAGAGTGAGTGGAGCTCAGCGGGAGCCGGAGGGAGCACATGTCTTTGAGTCGAGCCAAAACGCCCATGAAACTGTGAGAAAAGACACAAAATAAGTCGTCCCTACGCCGGCGAGTGGCCTTTAACCTAGAAACAAAAAGCATGAGTGGGAATTAAGAGAAACTGTTGTTTGCATCTCGATCCCGGAGGTGGATCCTGTTGGTTTTGGTAGATTAAGGAACAGAAAGGGGGTCAATTTTGTCTTTTTGTTCTGAATCTGAGGAGGTGTTACAATGTTGGTCTCCTTTTGAATATGTTTTCCTGGAGTCTCTTTTCTTGCTCCTGGAGACGACCTGAGATGAAGTAAACCCAGCGTGTGAAACAATAAATTTCATGGGCATGGACCGTTGTAGGAACCAGAGGTCACCAGGACCGTCACGGCGTCCTTCAGAGGTCACCAGGACCGTCCCGGCGTCCTTCAGAGGTTGCCGCAGCGGCAGGAGGCTGCTGACCATCTGAAATGTCCTGTTGGCAAAGCGGCAACGGCACCAACAGATGGCGGGAGGGTGAGGGCGCCATGGTTGGACATGGTTCGAGCAGGCATCCCAGCCGGCGGCCCTCCCATATGGGTCCCAACCGGGGGACGGGGCGAAGAGCTGGTGGTGGAAGTTAGCGTCGTTAGCTCAGGGCTACGTTTGAGGAGGCGGGTGGTTGTTGGGGTTCTGTTTTAATCCTGTTTTAGTCGTGGATTAGAAGGAAAACACTCATATTAATTATGATTTTTAAACAATAGTGTGGTTTAATCATTGAGGTAGTTAAAATAAACTGTAGTTAAGCTTAACCCTTTAAAAAGTCTTGTTTCATAACATCAACTTCTTTACTAGCTAGCGTTAGCAGCTGTACGCCATTAAATATCATGTGAGCCAAGTTTATTAAAGTTTATTGTAATCCAAAAAAAAAAAATTCATGTTAGCATAGTTAGGATTAGCCCAAAACCAGTTGTCCGGTTGTCAGCCGAGCTGTTTACTAGCTAGCCCTTCTTTAGCTTCGGCTACTTTTAAAGAAAGAAAGAAATAGAAAAGCCATAAATGTTAACCCTCATTTTCTGTTGTCGTCTTTTAATATGCTTTTTAATTTTCGGCATTCTGGAGTTTTATGTTTTGCAGTTTCAAATCAAGAGTATTTTAACATTTTGTATTGATTTACTATTTAAAAATGAGAACTGAAATAAAATATAAAGAGAGAAGGAGAACAAAGAAAAAGAAATTACGTTCAGAATTAGCTTCAGAAATTCCGTCAGCGGAAACTTCTACGTATTTTTACGTATTTTTTCTTCAATGTCAACTTCGCCTTTTGCGTCCACGGTGCGGAGAAGCAGCATGTGAACGGCCTTGAAGCGAACGTGTCCTCGGGCTGAAGGAGAAGAAGGAGCATTTTCTTTGTCTGAAACTCCAACACAGATGCTTACCATTAGCATAACTTAGCAGGGAATGAAGGAGTAGAGGAGGTGTAAAATGAGGCCACACGTCACCGGCAGATCTCAGCCGCCATCATTTAACAGCAAAGTCGAGCACCTATAGGAGGTGAAAATGGAATGGGAGGTTATTCACTGTTGCCAAAAGACTTGAGTATTTTTTTTTTTATTCGTTTTTTTTTTTTTTTGCGAATGGACTGGGAAAATATCTGCCAAACGTTGGCGCTGGTTCTGCCAAAACACAGTTTGGACATGAGAAAACTAATCATTTAGAGCCAAGAATCAACCAAATTTGTAGGAGAAATTTAAATAAAGCTCAAATCTTAACCAAATATTTCATAGTTTGTACGATAGAACTGAAACCAATAAAAAAAATATGTTGTACCCCATTTCCTGCTGAAATACGGAAAATAAAATAAATAAAAAAAAAAACATTTGCATTCAAAATAGAGCCAGTAATTGCTCTAACTGCTTCTTCTTTTAAACAGCCTACTATCCTGCTTAATCAATATGTAGATAATGAGAGCAATCAGGCGCTGATGTGTGTGACATTCTGGACTAAAATGGATGTCTGTTTTAGTCAGGCAGTGCCCTGGCCATCGATTTGTGTACCTTGGCACCCTGCTGATGAAATCCATTGTGAAGCGATGCCCTCGCTATTGATTTGTGTACCTTGGCACCCCACCGACGAAATCTATCGTGACATTTCCATTTCTAATTTAAGGCCTGGCGCAAACCTGAAGCTTAATAGCCGATGTGAGGCTTAGCGTTTTCAGAGTAGGCGTTGGTGCTTTTTGAATTCAAACTAACCCACCGGCTCACGCGGATTGGGCGTTGCTGATAACATAATTATGGGTTGATTGTAGAAGATAATTAACGCCATCACGACACGCCGAACTAGGGTGTTGTTGAATTCTAAGCCCCTAACGAGGATCTGCCTCGTCAAAGGTCTCCCCTCAGGAAGTGTCTGTTTGACCTCTGATCGATGACCCGGAAAGGTCAGGCCCCCAGCGAGGGCTGGGAACAACCCCCGAGCTTTGTCGTGGCTCGCCCCCCCCCTCCAGAGACGCCGCTGTGCGTCAGATGGGGCGTAGTCGAATCAGCCCCTGCTCGCACAACAGCTGTCAGTCAGCCACCAGAAGACTATCCGAAGACTGTCCGAAACGCCTTCCAGGCCTCCGATGGTGGAAGTATTTAAAAAAAAGATACTTGAGTCTGTTGTGTAATCAAATGTCTAAATGTTGGCGCAGGAGACGAGCCAACCACGACTGGCCCTCCGACGGCCTGACCACCGATTTACGCGCAGTCGCGGCGACTCAATCCCGACTTCGTCCCAACCGGGTTTTTTATCGCAGTCAATCGGATTAGCGTTGATCATGACTCGAGATGATGGGATGTTAATCAGGACTGATCAGGCACTTAACAGTCTCTCAGATGCACAGGGCTCGCCGCGGGGTCTTCGGTAGAGATCAATGAACGCTGTTGTCGTCGTCTGGAACGTATTGACAGCCAGCTGAAAGCAGAAAGAGCATTTCCAGGTCGTGTTTCACTCCCAGTCGCTGTCAGGAAAAGGAAGATCAAGTGAGGTTGGACAGGAGTCGTTCATCTAACGGACGGATGCTCGTCTTTTAGTTACAGCAATAAACTGATGACCCGGTGCACGTTTACCAGTCGCAGGTATTTCTCCTGAAGTATGTGAAAGCTGATAAATGTGGTCAAAATGCAGAAGAGTTGATCTTTGTCAGTTTAGTTGAATAATCAACAGCCACATCAGTCTTGAGGTACAGAAACAAGTATCTCAAGACTATTCAGAATAGTCGATAGAGTCAATAATAGACTATTGTATTTCAACCCCCCCCCAAATAAAATTGTACCCTAAACCCACACGAGAACGCTAAGCACTAATCAGAAGATAGTCAACTTTATTGTCGGCACCTGCGCTGGAAGCCCGACTCGTTGCGTACCTAACGAGAGACTCTTTGTCGGATTGTGTCCTAATTAGTTTCCCTCCATCTGTCTTCTAGTGGCTTTCCACGGACTGCAGCTGAAGATCAAGAGGGAGCTGCACAGCCCGTGTTCGGAGCTGGGATCCAACTGTAGCCAGGAGCGGCCCTTCAAGCTCCAGTATGGAGAGAAGTGCCCCTACAACATCAGGTGAGCCCCAACACCAGAAATACCCCGAAAGATACAGTCTTCCATCAGCAATGGGGAAAAAAAGACGCTCATACCTGAAATTTGGCTTGAAATCTTTGGGGGAAAGTTTTGTTTCCAACACACTTATTTCACTAATAATGGATGATTCTCAGTTTTACTTCCTCAATTTACACCATGTGACATTTTTTTATTTTATTAAACGAATTGTTAACTTTCTCATGAAACTGCGAGCCGTGTTACAAATCCAGTTTACGTGACATCCTTTCTGCGCTTGTATAAAAAAAAAAAAATTTTTGAAAACAATATTTGACTTTTCATAATTTCAAGAGATTTCATTATTGTAGGGCAATTGTGTGGAGAATAGAAAAACACTTTAAGCAAACACCCTTTGAAAGAGTACAAATTCAAAATTCAGTAATCACTAAAATATATCTTTGAATAATTGTTTTTTTTTTTGCAATATTTTGCATTTCTCTGGTACAATGTTCTACTGCTCCAGAGAATCAAGGAAACTAAAGGAAAATCTAGTTTCCTCAGTGAATTACAAAAAATGCCCTCTCTATTTTTAGTTCAATTAGAAATTTTCGCAGAATTTCTCGTCTTTAAACAGGAAGTGACCTCCGTGACACATGATCTAGAATGGATCAAGTTTAACTCGAGAGGGAATCAACCTCTTCTTTTTTCTGCAGTGCCTATGAGCAGAAGCAACCCGCAGGAATGAAGCCCTGCAGCCCAGTGACGCCCCCCTGTAGCACCCCCGTGTCCCCCCTCCATCATGCCTCACCCACGACGGCCCCAACGCCCAAACCGGACCGAACCTACGCCCAAATCCCGTCGTCACAGCCGCTCCCGGACGGCACCTATGCCATGGACCACAGGTGGGGCGGCGCGCAGGCTTTATATTCACACCGCATTTATATGGGGGGGGGGGCAAATATGATCAATCCACCAAACCTGAATGGTTCTAATTCAGCCTTTAAATCCATCCTGTAGCAGCCAACCTCCAAATCACCGTCGTTATTTACTTAGCAGAACCTCAATTTTAAATCCACAGTTTGGGTTTGGGTTTTTTTTAGAATTTATGATTGTAAATTTCTTTTTCAAATAAATTCCCAGCCTTAATGAATAATTTCCAATCTTTTATTCAGCTCATTTTGGTTAACTGGTTCTACAGATTTGCGGAAGTTAATTTTAATTTATTTCAGAGCTAAGAATTTAACATTTAAATCACCAAATGTCAATTTTTTTTTTTCCGTGACTATTTTCTTCCTATCTTTGTCTTAGATTATACTTGATTGTATATTTAGAGGTTTAGGATGAATTATCAGGAATTCAAAATGTTTTATCAACCATAACTTCATTGATTAATCCATGAAATCAGCTCCTGAATTGACTGATTTGTGGCCCAGATTTCGCCGTCAGCTCTCGGAGCCATGCCACTCGTTCCCCTCCCCACCCACGATGGCGCGGGATAGCCGGCCCCTCTACCACCGGCAGATGTCCGAGCCCAACATCCCCTTCCCTCCCCAAGGCTTCAAGCAGGAGTACCCCGACCCCTTGTTCGAGCACCCGGCCATGATGGGGACGCCCATCCCCCACGCCTACCCCGGCTCCATGATGATCAAACAGGAGCCCCGAGACTTCACCTACGACTCAGGTGAGAGAGGCGCGGCGGCGCAGATGTATGGTTGTCGTGGTTACCCTCCAGCTCCCCCTCCTCCAGAGCGTCATCATGTCAGGAATGAGAGGAGACTCTGGAGGGGAGGGGGCGGTGTTGATTGAGTTTGCCCATTATTAGGGCAGGGGATCTGGTTGGACCGGGTGTCTGCGCCGGTCACCATTTCCTGTGGTGCTCTAATAGGAAGGAGGGGGGTAGTGGGGGGGGGGTTAGGCCTGGTCACAATCCAAAATCTGCCCTCCCACGCTCGACCTTCCCCTTCAGACTGACAGTAAAGGGACCTCCGAGACGGTGCCGGGACATGAATGAACATAGACCAAGCTGCTGTGGGCCGGTGGGGGGGACCCAGAGGTGTCTGTGTGACTGGTCGGGGGGGGGGGCATCGTGAGGAGTTCTAGGAAAATGCTGAGAACCGCTTTCAGGTCTCTGGAAAAGCAGGAAGTTGTGGTTCTTGGGTGCTTTTGTCACTTACTGGGTCACTCCTGGCCGTTGAAAACCGAGAGTCTCTCAGACGTGAGGCAAAAGTTCTTCAAGCTTTTCCTTCAAGTCCTGCTGACTTAATTCAACACAGAAAATTTGTTTATTTTTGAAATGTAGTGTTTTCGGTAGATATCGGGTAAAGTTAGCATGCTAACTATCTTGCTCATGTCTGTAAATACTTCAGAGGTTCAGTTCAGTTCCTGGTTCTGACGTCCATGTTGGGTCATCGTTTCTGAAAACTTGCGTAGCATCGAGTCCGACACTCGTTTAGCCGTTTAGGGTCCCGGTCTGTACTAATAGTTACGTGACAACAAGCGCTAACTGACTAACAGCAGCTACAGTTAGCGCTGGTTAGCTTTAACAGTCAAACTTTTGTTCATCTATGATGGAGTCTAAACAGATTCTGGCTAATTTACGTCATCTGAAGCTGTGACCCCCAAACCCTGGATTGTGGACCGGTACGGTCCGTGGGTCAGTCGGTACCGGTCTATTTTATCTCTGATCTGGTTCTGAACCATGTTTAGTTTTAAATGAGTGTATTCTCTCCTCCGCATCTGTCTACCAGTCACTCTGGACACTTGCGGAGATGCTTGCCTCGGTCACATGACTACCATCTTAAAGGGGCCGCTCCGGCCGCTAACAAAGAATACATTACCGCTAAAGTGAAACCCCAAAGCTAGCAGAACCAACAAGTTACGAGGACGCTGCTAATAAAGTTGATACAAACTGGATTCACGTTTATTAATATATTTAAAACGTTTTTAATGCTGGTCGTATTTTATTCTGTTGGATTTTTTTAAATATTTTTAATATAAAACCAAAGATATCCGTCGACATCTCGCTGAAAGCAGCCGCTCATGGCAGATGTTCTGGATGTTCTGGATGTTCTAGACGCCTAGCATGAATTTATTATCGGTCACATGTTGACCGGAGCAGGCCTGTTGGAAACTGGGGAGGGTGGGGTGGGGGGGGTGGATGCTAATTTCATTAGCAGCAATTTCCTCTTCAGGCCCATTACTTTGATGAAGTTCAGAGAAATGTTTATGGGCCTAAATGAAGGGCCTCAGTCTGTTTATTGAACATTCACTTTGTGGCCTGATTTTTTTGTTTTTCATCACGAGGACTCGACGTCTGCGTCGAAATCCCCTCAAAGCGTTTTTTTTTAACAGTTAATAGTAAATTAATAACAGCATTAAAGATAAATAAAAACATTTCACAATGGTGGAAATTATTTTTTTGGGGGGGGGATATAAAATAAACTTTTTAAAATTAATTCATTCTTGACTCACTTGAAGATGCGAGAAGTAAAAATATGCATTTCAGAATCTGATCTCGTATCACTCGATTATTGATCATTGATTTATTATTGTATGTGATGGATGCTGCAGCTGGTAAAGAAGAAGCTAAATTTAATCACTGACGGATATATATTTAATTTTTAATATAATCCAGACGGATTCTTAATCTGCGTCGGTATTTCTGGGTGACGCCCGGAAGGGCGGGGCTTCATCACCCAAACAGGTTTTACTTTGAGCCCGTTTTACGTTTTTTTTTGGCTTTTGGTTTTTGTTCTGTGTTTGATGCGGCTCCTGAGGTGCTAACGGCGTCACTTTGGCAGCATGATGCGTTGACTCCGCCCACGGCCGGAGGGCGTGTCCTTAAGTCAGAGCCGGTGCTCCAACACCCGTCTCTCCTGTCTCTCCAGCAGAAGTGCCTAGCTGCCATTCCGTCTACCTGCGACAGGATGGCTACCTGGCTCACGCTAACCGCACCGAAGGTACCGCCCACTGCTCTGGGGGGGGGTAAAACATTGCTGGTTGGATGAATGGTGAACACCATGTAACCGGGACTGGCCTTGTTTTCCAGGTTGCATGTTCGATAAGGTGGTGAGACATTTCTACGACGACACCTGCGTGGTGCCAGAGAAGGTCGAAGGTGAGTTCCCGCCTGGAGGGACGCCGAGAGCTTCTTCGTTTTGCTTTGACGGGTGGTTTTGGTGTGTCTGCAGGCGACATCAAGCAGGAGGCGGGGCTCTACCGCGAAGGGCCGTCCTACCAGCGGCGAGGCTCGCTGCAGCTCTGGCAGTTCCTGGTGGCACTGCTAGACGACCCGTCCAACTCGCACTTCATTGCCTGGACGGGGCGCGGCATGGAGTTCAAGCTGATCGAGCCCGAGGAGGCAAGGCAGCGCGACCTTTGACCTTTACATTTACCTGCCTTTAACGTGTTATTATTTATTAGGGCGGGGTAAGACCAAAGTAAACGATCCTGAATAGATTTATTATTCATCTTGAGCTCAAACGCATCCATTCAGCACCCCCCCCCCCCCAACTGCCCCCCACTAAATATTTTACAGGACGTATTCCTAAAAATAAACCACACACAGTGGCGCTCAGTCACTCCTGGGGGGCGGGTAGTGGTGGGATGCTGGGAGCTCAGCGACGGCGAGGGAAGGGGGGCGGGAGGATTGCTGGGGTCCACCAGTCCGATGGCGTGTAGCGGCGCGGGCCAGATGCAGCTAACATGGGGGGGGCCCATTCACACATCAGATGACCGCCAAGGTGTCTCTTCCTCTATTCTGGGTGGGGGGGACAAACAAAAACAGAGGGGCTGATGGGAACTGGGTTTGGACGGGGAGTGGTGATGGTGGTGGTTGGGGGGGGGGGGGTCCGGCAGACAGGTGCGGGAACATCTGCTGCCTCCGCCGCTGAGCTGCTAATGATGGCGTCCCCCCGGTCGGCTCGGCTCGGCCCGGACTAATTACCGGTATTAAGGAAATATGGATTATAACTTTGTCACGCGTGTGTTTGTTTGCGTTTACCGACTGTTTACGTGTCGTTTCATCCCAGGTGGCGCGTCGGTGGGGGATCCAGAAGAACCGGCCGGCCATGAATTACGACAAGCTGAGCCGATCTCTGCGCTACTACTACGAGAAGGGAATCATGCAAAAGGTAAAAAAACAAAACAAAAAAAACCCCCACAGGTATGAGGGGAGGGGCTTGTGCTAACTCCTCCCTACTTAAAATGTCTGTCCAATCAGGTGGCCGGCGAGAGATACGTCTACAAGTTCGTGTGCGACCCCGAGGCCTTGTTCTCCATGGCGTTCCCCGACAACCAGCGGCCGGTGCTGAAGACGGACTCCGAGCGGCAGATCAACGAGGAAGACACCGTGCCGCTGTCGCACTTCGACGAGGGCGTGGCCTATGTGCAGGAGGGGCCCTACTGCCAGCCCCACCCTTACAGCGAGGCCTACGTGTACTAACGTCAGCCACACACGCGCACACCGACACACATACCCACCTCCTGACCCCGCCTCCTCCTCCGTCCACTCACCTGAGACGGCCCCGCCCTCCTCTATCCACTCACCTGAGACTGCCCCACCCCCAATCGGGGTTGAAGACACCCAATGGAGCTTCGTTCTTCTCTCTGTCTTTCCCGTAATAACGTCATCCTCCTCCTCCTCCTCTTCGCTCTGTGTGACGTTCGGCGGGATGGAGCGTGCACTTTATGGACAGGAAGCTGCAACGTGATTGGCTCTTTATTTGTGCATTAACGTGGGCGTCATTCCGTTGTTTTCATTCTTCTTCTATTTTATTTTTTTACTCATGACTCGGACAGGACTCCTCCTGCTAGAGAACCCCCCCCCCCCGTCCTCAAACGGCCGTCCTGTCCCTTCATGCTCATCCAAGTGAACACTGGCGACGTATCGTAACTTTAATGTTGAAGTGATATAGACTTGAAAAAAAGTACCGTGATAATTAAAGAGACATTTAGCCTCCATCTGCGATCTCCGCCCCTCCCCGTTCCCCATCGTCCAATAAAAACGTAGCTCTTATCCTGTGGGTGTTTTTTGCTGGGTCAACTTGAGACTCTACGGCTACGTTCATCACATCGACGGACTCCGGTTTGACTGTTTTGGCGTTTACCTGACAGATTTTTTTTTTATCATTGATCAAACTCAAATCCGATTCTCGACAAATGATAATGATCAGATTGTTATCAGAGGCGAGATGACGAGTGTTGAATTTAAATCATAACTAAGTTCTGCCTGGTTGTAATGTCCTGTTCCACCAAAAGGTGGCGGTAATGCACCTACAGGTGCTTGTAACAAAAGAACACGCTGTCGTCACCAGGCGCCGCTGCGACCGCTAAATTGTCGTCAGATAGCGTTCATGCTAACGTGACCTTTTGTTTGAGGAAGCAAGACGACTTTGTTTCGATGTGGGCGGAGCTACAGCTTCCATGTCAGGTAACTGAACATCAAAGCTTGTGATGTGAACGTAGCCGTAGCGTTAGCATCCAGCATTAGCATCCGTGAAGCCGCTGTAAAATAACTCATTCACCGTTTTTCTGTTGGAAAATTCACCAAAACACTCGTCATAGGAATACTGAGGTGAAAAGGGCGTGTACATTTAAAGTGGTCAACCAATCACAATGATTTTATTTGGATCCCCAAATAAAAAGGCAGAAAAATTTTTATTGGCTGAAACAAAATGATAAATATGTTATAAATTCTAATTTTTTTGTTTTTTGTTCCAGGTGAACATGAGGTGTATATTTTTGTTTTATGAATCATTTGGTTGTTTTTGTTTTTTTTAAAAAAAAAAAGGTATAAGAAATATTTTATAATGTGATAAAAAAAAATCATGTTATGACTAAAACGGTGTTTCATTGTATAATCAGGTAAATCACATTCTGTTGCTGCTTTCGAAATTGTTAAGTGTATTTTCTAGTCTGGAGGAAACTTTCCGCGTTGTGGCTCTTAGGGCTGTTCTGGGGTTATTTGTTTTTTTCATTAATGTTTTTTCATTTTGTTCAATTTGAGCATTAAAAAAAAAAAATCTGGTCGGATTTTTGTTTTGTCGAGGTTCACATGTATGGGATGGGATTGGCAATAGCAGAAATTCTGTAATAAAATAGTTCTAAAAAATAGACTTTTCAGATATTTTATCGAATTAATCGTCACATAAATTTTTTTTATTATTTTTGATTTGTTTTCCAAAATTCCCTGTTGATTTCCTCCTTTAATCCCATCATGAATTGACTCCGAGGACTTGAAAACACACTGAAGACAAAGACAGGTGTGTGTCTGGGTGTGATGAAGAATAATAGATTATGGACTCTTGTCAATTTCCAGGTTGGAGAGGAAAACTCCTGACCACAACACATTTAACCAAAGTGACACCTGAGGAGGAAAAAAAAAAAAATCAATGCCTAATTTAAGGCATCCTTTCTGGTGTAGGTGGATTACCCATGTCCTTAATAAGACTGGCAGTAATGAAAAAAAAAATTCCCTTAAAGTTATTATTTCCTTCTGCGAAGTGTCACTGTTGCTGAAAAATCAATGACTAATTTAAAGAAACGGCGTTTAATTGGTTCCAGCAATGGGAAAAATGAAAACGGATGCGGACGTAATGAAAAACGCGGTTTGCCTTTAATTTGTTACGAGAAACCGATCGCATTCCGGCTGCTGCGCTTGGATTTTTTTTATCGATCGTCTGTAGCCTTAACTTTAAACACCTGATTGCTTCCCTGAAGATGTTTAACCACAGCTAATCCAACCCCCCCCCCCCCCCAGGCTTTAAATATGACGGACGACTCTCCTAATTATGTTCCTCCCCCACCTCAAAAAACAACCTGTTGGCAAACTGCGGTTTGACTTTGTGCCGTTCGGATGAACTTCACGGTTACAGACCGGACACAAACGACTGTGGTTTATTCAAACTCCCATCATGCAAAGCTCATGCAAACGCGTCGGCGCTTTAAATATGTGGTGAGGCCTTCGTTTTACACCTGTAGACATCTTCAGTTTGGGGCGGGGGGGTCGCTCGTCTTGCACCTTTTTTTGTTGAAGATGTCGCCGAGGCTGAACTTGCAAATCCTGTTTCATGATCCGGATCTTGGGGGGAGGTCGCGTCCTCAACCGCCGGCGTCGTTACCATTTATGGGCATATGCTTTACATCCTGCCCCTCCCTCTTCTAGTGCTAATATTCTGTCTATCTGAGCTGTGAATTGTGTGCCCCCCACCCCCCACCCCCACCCCCCCCAGTGGCAAACAGATGGCCGCTCCATCTTGAGTCATCACAAACCCATTAACCAGAGCGAGTCGTCCCGCACCGACCCGCCTCTGCCCGCGCTCCGCGCTGCTCGCCGCTGTTTGCTCAGGCTCTTAAGTTGTCGCCGGGCTATGTGTTTGCTCGGGTTAAATGGCAAGTGGAGCCCTGTGATTGGTTGTGGCACAGCGGTGTTTGACCAGCGAAATGACACCCCCCCATCCTCCAAGTCCGGGCAAATGTGTTTGGCTGTTTGAAACAAGTTGGCTTTTAATACGGTGTGTTGACACACCAAAAAGCCTTAAGTGTGTTTCTATCTGTGTTGCCGGGGTCTATCAGCGGGCGCACCAGTGAGCATAAATCATTCAGAGGTAATTCAGAGGCTCTAAAAGGGAAAAAGCACGGAAATTATAAAGCCTCTATAATGGAGGCTGCTATTACAGGTGCTGGCCCCGTTTAAGACCACCTTATAAATGGTTTTATTATCCGGGAGCCGCTATTTTAGCCGGGCTTACCAGCACAAAGACTGCAACTGTCCAAAAAATCACTTAGCCGACTCTATTTTACCGTACGTCTCCACACAATTCCCCTGTGTAATCAAAAACTTCCACAAACATCCCAATTTTCTCCCCAAATCTACACCCAACTTTGTTTTTTTCAATTAGAGGAAACACACACACACACACCGGAGTCGGATTGTAGGTCTAGTGGGGACCTTTGTGTTCTTCAGGCGGTTGATCGCCTTCCCGATCCGGAGCAGATGAAACAGAAGACCCCCCCACCCCACCCCCACAACACGAAGTCTGTGACAATAATAAATAGCCGCCGCCGTCCAGGTTTAGAAAGCTGTGAAATTGGATATTGAGATGTTCTCCGGAGCGGCGGTGCGGGAGTAGCTTCAGACTAGACTGTGGGAATCGTCTAATCCGATCACCGGGAACGTAAGACGGACTAATCGTCTGCCGGGGGGCCCAGGCCCCCCCTCGAGCCCACGGGGGCATCGGCGATAGGGGGAGGGGGATTTATTAAGTGTCCGGTTTCACAAACACTTTTATGTCTTTGTCTTGTCAAAATGTCGGTGCAGGAGAAGAGCGATGAGACGCGACGGAGAAAACCGATAGATGAGCATTTTTCAAAAATTCACTCATAAATCTGCAGCAAAAGAGAGAAAACATACAAATAGTGTTAGCGTTAGCCACACGTGATGCTCGCTAACCCTAACCCTGATTTTACAAAGGCGCAAGTGTTTGCGCAAAACGCTCTTATCAAAGTAATGGCTATCGATCAGGTACCGACTAGCAGTTGCTAACAAGTAAAGCTAATTTAAATTAATAATAGCTGTGATTGTTTGGACATGGACATGTAATTCTTTTTCTAATTTTCTAATTTTTCAGTATTCTTTGCTGGGACAGAAAGTCGGTGACCTCACCACGTGTTTCAAAATTAAACGCACAAACACTTTTCTAAATTAAATTAAACCGTTATTGCAATATTAAAAAGTTGTTGCATGGAAAAAACAATTGGATCCACCCCTCTAGTCATTTTTATGCACAACATTTCAACGTATTAGTGTCATAATTTTGCAGATTATTCACCTTATAGACCAACCTGTCATTGATCAGGATTTGAACATGATTGTTAGCTCCTGAACCGTGTCGACTCGATTCCATCACCTCCCAAATCCCAGGGCCCATTACCTCCTCCTAACAGGCTCCAAATGGACTGACTGCTACTTATCCTCCTTAATTCCCAAATGAGTTCTCTTTAGTGTATCCATAATTCATTTTCTCCGAGTCACTTACGGCGCGTCCTTTCACCCGTTTAGCAAACACTCGCATCGGCTTTATCTTTTCATTGTTTAACAGTTGCCGCTGTCGACGTTACAAACGGATTAAAGCACCAAGTAACGATGGGAGAAAAAAAAAACAGCATGATTTGAACGTGATTTAAATAGTAATGCGAGGAGCCTGGGAAAATACACTAAAGTCGTGAGATGAAGAACGATATTACACGGGTAAATTTAGCCCACCTCACATTTATAATACCTAATGCCCTTTAAATAGGCTTAAGAGGACGAGTGGAAATAGACCCGCGTAATTAATTATTTTCAGCGGATTTCTTCTTACTATTTATTCTATTATTTCTTTCTCTGCAAATGTGTGGCAGCCGAGTCAAATCTGCTGAATAATGCACTTGTCTCGCTTCACTTTAATTTGTCAGCGAAAATGAGGAGCCGGGAATTTAATCGAAAAGTGCAATTTCTGTTGCTCCGAAACAAAAAATGCTCCGAAACAAAAATGAAGACGATGTGAGGCAAACTGGTCAAAGAGGTCAAGAGGAAATAAATCTGATTTGTGCATTTCTGTTGGAAACAACAATATCAAACAAATATAATCATGGCTGCTGTTTCCCGGCATGATATAAGAGTTTCGCACCCCGGCCTTGAGTTAGACCGCACGTGCAATCAAGACAAACAAACTAAAACAAGCCAACAATTCAGCAGAAGTTCACAAAAAAACACCAGAAAAACAAACCCTGCTGCGGTAAACTCATATTTAAAAACACGCGTCAGGAATAGAAGCGACAAAGACGTCTCTGGCTATCGCCAATCTTGCAAAACAAGTGCGCCCTTCTTCTTGTAAGCCGAGTGGCAAACAAAGGCGTAGTGTGATACCCCAGGGTGGCGCGCTTCCAAGATCCACTCCGAGGGCCCGGTAAAGGCGCCGCACTCTGGAACCCAGGGGGGCCTCGAACGCCCCCCCCCCCCACCAGACACAAAGGCGGGCCTCGGCGGCGAGCTGACCGCTAACCAAAGCACTCATGTGAGAGGAGATGCTAGTCTGGACCCCCGTCAGGCTTGTTTTGGCAACAGAGGGCAGGGGGGGCAAGTGCTGAGCCAGGACAATATGTTTCTTCAAATGCCCCTCAGCCAATATTTATTTAGCTCCAAGTTGGCACGTTTGAGAAGCAGCGAGCGGCCAAGACGGCGTGCGACTGTGATTTTCAAGATATTACAAACATCAGGCTTCAATATAATTCTGCCGTCGCTAATGTCCAATAAATTACGAGTTCTGTGTAGAATAAATCCTGCAAGACCACGTTTGCTGATGGACGGCAAAACAAATTGGCAATTTAGTTATTTACCCTGAAAGAACACGGAGTAAAAATGTTTTTAATAAGAAATCAGTCTGAAACTGGGGGGTGGGGGCATTCAGGAGCAATTCTGGTTGCAAGGCTGCAGATTGCCCAATGATGAAGAGTGAGGTGCGGGATAATGGAAGAGCTAATGGAAGGTTGGGGGAATGAGGAAGAGGGGGGAGAAGGTTCTTGGTTTCTTTCTTGCGAGCCTTTAAAACAGATGGTTCCTTGTGCGGTGAGCGGAAGTGTCTGTTAACTCACTTGGCTCGCTATAGGTGGCTGCCGGCCAATGACGACGTCGGGATCGGGGAGTGTGAGCAACAGTGCAGTTTTGCTTTCTTCAGATGCGAACAGAAGGACGGCAGCCGGCGGATAGCGGAGCAATCCTGCCGAAGTCGCCAGGATCGAAATCTCGGACAGAAAATGTTGGTTCGGAGTTACATCTGGATGAGGCACAGGTGCAGAAGATCAAGATGCTGATTGGGCGTGATTAAAACACAGGTGTGCGGTTGGACAGTCCGAACCAAAGGCCCGGTAGACAAAGACGGACTTAAACAAGTCACGTTGTGAATCTTGTACTTTTCTGTTTTTTCCGCATTGTGTTGGAACAAACGACACGTCTCCTGTGACAGTCAGAATAATTACATTACTCATGCACTCTATATGTCTTCACACCACGAGGTCCGGGAGGCATAATCAGCCTATAGGAAATTTGTCTAATTAACCAGTTGATTAATCAGTATGCTAATTACGCTATATTGATACAGCTCTGCGTCTCTGGTTGGGAAGTTGGCAACAGATGAGCTCCAATCGAGCAACAGGACGGTGGCGGCGCTAAAAAGGTACGTGGGCAATATGTTCCCAAGCACGCCGCAGAATACACACAGAAACACCCGCCCGGCTGTCCATAAGGCGGCGTTTGTGGCGCATCTGGCACAGCACGCCGTATACAGTTACCAACTGACATTTTCCAGTTGTATTCACACCTCGCGATGTCGTGTGCAAAGTGAAAATTAAAGGAAGAAGCCTCGTGTTACGTACGTAATTAAGTGGAGGCCAAGTGAAGTCACACTCCTCGTGGCAAACACGCTCCAACCCTCAATTAGTCTCAGTCAGCGGGGCAATTAAAAAGTCCGTCCTACAGAGTCGTCCTGAAGCGGCTGTCTGGACCCCCAGGGGTCCAAACGGGTCTGTCGGCCAGGGCCACAGGTAGGCGATTACTATTGATCAGCAGAGAGAGAGAGGAGACAACACTAGTTTACCTGCTCTTTATTACAGATAGATAGATAGATAGATAGATAGATAGATAGATAGATAGATAGATAGATAGATAGATAGATAGATAGATAGATAGATGATTGATTGATTGATTGATTGATTGATTGATTGATTGATTGATTGATTTTGGGTATAGATAGATAGTTTAGGTTAACACCGCCCCCACACCCCTATCCGACACAATCTCTAACACGCTCAACATAAAACGGGACATTTGCTATATTTAACAGAAGCTAGGCGGTGACGTCCACGAAGCAATCGGTGACGAACGTTTGTTTCACACAGGAAGTGGACGCCCGTCTCCTGGGTTCATGTTGTGACCTCGGACTCCGGTGTGACTCAAGTCGTATGTGGATGGGGGGATTGATGTTGATTCAAAGGACAAACTGGGACAATGACCTTGGGATGGGGTACACCCCATCAATGGTATTGCCTACCCCTGTCCATGACCACACCTCCCACCCCCTTGCACCTGTGATTGATTGAGACTGATCGTCCCATTGTTGCATCCCAAACGGAGTGACCGCCGCTGGCACTGATGATGTTTATTCCGCTTGACTCCTTGACGGAGTCTTTTTCTCACTCCTGAGTTATTTTCTCCTCCGTCGCCACTTCCTTTCTTTCCTCCCTCCTCTTTTGTCGTGTCTCCGTCTGCCGTTCGCGTCGCTTGGCTTTTTTCTCCCCCTTCTCTTGCAGCTATTCTTATCTGGGAGCTGTATGCACCGACTGCCTCACAAACAGACAACCTTGAGGGGGTTGTGATTAGAGGACCGAGTCTCTAGAAGTCTGTCCAAAATGATCCGGTGCCGCCGGACCTCGGAGGCCTGTCAAAGTCCAATGTGCTGAAACTCAAGCGTCAAACAACTTACGATTCTAAGCTTGATACAGATTTCAAATGCAAGAAATTTCACAATTTCAATTTGTGATTCCTAGATTCATCCAGAAAAAGATTTAGTAACTGGATCCTCAAGACAGTTTGCAGACAAACAAACAAACGACCGGTGCATGTTGAGCGACTTGTTTTAAAATCTGTAAAAAAAAAAAATACCATGACTGGAAAACATTTAGCGCAGCTTCCTCTCTGTTCAGCATCATCATCACCACAATGAATTCATTGCTTGGATATCAGGTTGACTCGCAAACAGCTGTGTGTCTGTTACGTGTGTGTGTGTGTGTGTTATGTGTGTCTTATGTGTGTGTGAGGACACGACTAACGCAATCAAGCCTCCCCAGGAAAAAACCAGGCTCGACTTCAGCGCTCCTTTGGCGTAATTCTCATTGAAGCCCCAAATTGACATGTCTCGCTTCTGATCTCGACATATTATTAAGATTTAATGGCGGAATTATGATCATTAAAACAACATGACTGATACGCCGGGCAGATGATGAGCTATTCATTTAACCTACTCTTCCTGTAATAATATTGAAACAGACAGTCTGCCAGTTATTAGATCATAATTAGCTGGTGCAATCTGTACCGAATCCAAGGAAATGACGCCAAACTAGCCGAGCGGCGGTGCAGCCGTTTAGCTTAACCAGGCTACAATAGAGGAGTCCACGTTTAAATAAGACAGAACACGACCATCCAGATGGCGGCGAATGAAAAACGTCGCTGTTTTAACCAATATGAGCTCATTTTCCACGACAAAAAGCGCAACGTTTTGCACTTTTCACCGCTAGTACAAAACCAGGGTTGGAATTCCTGGTTCTAATTTCCATACAGTGTTTGTGCACACTCGTGTGTGCTTGTGTGTCGACTGTGCCAGTTTAGCAATGGAAAATCTGCACCCTCAGCTGTTTTTTCCTTTGCACTCCGTAGGCGCGCCCCTACGCTAGCTCCCCCCTCCCCCACCCGCCGGCGTTTCTCCAGGTACCGTTCAGCGTCGTCCTATTAATAAGCAACATATTTGATTTTCAATGTGAACCACATAAAAAAAAAAAAAAAAAAGCTTGTGTTCGGGGGGTAGAATTATTCAGGGGGAGTTGTGGGAGACGTGTCGTGCTATCCCCGGGGCGTCCAGCATGCTTCGGGTGGGTGAGAACGCCCCCAGGTGAGCGCGGAGCTAAGAACGGCGAATCCCCACGGTTGGGTTTTCGTTTTTTCTTCGCGGACACACAGATTGTTGGACGCGTGAAACGCGCAACAACTCAGCCTGCTAGCAAACAAGCTGCTAAACAAACACCAGGTACGAGTCCGGCCCACTACGCTAATTAGCATCCAGCCTGTTCCTGCCAGCTGGTGATGGCATTGCGTTGTCATCACGTTTTTTTTCTTGTTGTTGTGGTTGTTGTTTGTTTTTGTCGAGCTCCACGTTCTCTTTGCTGGACATTTAGCGAAGAGGAACGTGGCGAAGGGGTTGGTCATGTGACAGTGTACAGGGAATTAGCGTGGTGTGATTTTGGTCTGTTGTGTGTGAACGACATAACGGATTGACAAGAAACCTGGTACAAAGGTTTTTTTCACGCAGGAAAAAAGGAAATTATTATTTTTCAGCATGGATTCAAGAATATTTTTAGCCTTTTCTGAATTTTTTAGGGAAATTTTGGAGGTACAGTAATTGTGATTATTGTGTTTCAGGACCACTCGTGAAAAACTAAATTCCGCAATATAGCAAGAAACTATTAATTATTTTATAATTTACTGTAATTAAATTAATTAACCCTCCCCATGCTGATATTAAACCACCTTCTATATTTTTTTGTTGAATTACCTGTTTTATACAATCTTGAGTTGAGAAATCTTAACATTTTGTTCTATATTTGAATAAAAAGACTGGATTTTAAAGGAATACCTAACCCCTAAATTAAGATAATTCCTTAATTTTTCCAGATTTCGGATTTATCCTTCCTTTTTCAATTGCAGTAAATAAATTTGATTATTTAACACAATCAGTCTTCAAATCATCAAAATATGGAAAATCACAGCAATCACTGTTTTCAGTGAACGTTTGAACTCATGTTTTGCACTTAAACTTCAGTAAGAGCATTTAAAAAAGAACAATTTCAGTATTTCTTTCTTTCATTTCCCTCAAACAGGTGTGAGTATTTTCCTTGACGACCCCCCAGGACCTTCCTCCACAGCTGCTCCTCATCATCGCTCCTCCTCTATAAAGGCGTGCAGGTCTACCTGCTCTGTTTGATACTCACACCCTGAGAGGTGCGCTTCATTACCATCAAGTCCTCCAAAAGCACAATCGATATTTTAGAAACGAAGTGCTCCCCTCGTTCTGCTCTTAGCGTGACGTTCACGCTGGTTGGAGAAAACTGTAACTCCGCATGGGGGCAAGAACTCCAGCAAAGACTCACAAAGTTCAGACAGTCTTTGCAGACAGGGGGCTGGCGTGAGGCGGGACCCTGCTGCTTGGGCCGTCGCCGAGGTGGCGAGCAGCGGTGACTGTGTCCTGTGCTGATTGCGGCGCTGATGGGCCTCCCGTTTTGTCAGCGCTTCTTGCTTTGCTCCGGTGCCGAGCAGCAGGGTTCCCTGATTACTTAATTGCTTGTAAGAGCTCATTAAAGCTTCCTATCCATCATAAGTCGTATGGCGAGTATCAATTTCAAGAGCGAGAAGAACGCCGAGAACTCTGATGAGCAATTAAGAGACGTGAAAACGCCGCTGAATTGTTATAGTTTTCATTTCTTGGGGAAATAAACAGAATTCATCACGTGGATGGATGCCGCTGCGTCGCCAAATGATGAAACGCCGCCTCCATTTTTCTTTAATGCACCTCTCAAAGACTGAGTGGAGAAAATTGGGTGTTTTCGTGCGGATGCAGTGAATACATACGTAACAAGATTGTACGTTTACCACGTAAAAATCCCTCCTCGACTATTTCGGAATGTCGTTTTCGCCACCTCTACCGATGCTAATCTGGTTGGACTTTCACTATTGTTGTTTCTTTTTTCTGCTATCCCGAAACGGGAGTGAAAAAAAAAACATCCAGTAATTTGGATCCATAGCTTATAAGAGCTTCACAAGATGCTCACAATCTTACCAGGTGCAAAATTAGAATTGGATGCTGTTCGTATTAATTGGTGATCATTTGCAAAGCGGGTGGAAAAAAATCGTCTTTTGCCAAGAGCAAGTCTTACAAGCCTCCAGCTGGGGTTGTCAGGGGCAGGCTTGTTGGCATTGTGGCAGCATATGTTTGGTGCCAAGAACACCATCGATTTGCATTTCTTTTATATGAATTTTACAAAGCAGAAATGCTCTTTTGTTTAGAAGTGATCCCAAAAGTGAGCGTTGCAATTAATCACAAGTGAAATTTATCGGCTGATGAAGAGCCGTAATTCTACTTGCAATCTCTTTTTTTTTTTGCCCTTTTTTTTTTTTTTTTTTTTTTAAGAAAAAAGTGGCAGCATCTGCAATGCGCTCACACTCACGTTTTGATGAATGTGCCTTTAAAGCCGTGCAGTTTGGCTGCATTTAAAAACTGGCTTGAAGGGAGAAAAACAGCAGCGCGATCTTTGAGATACTGCAAATGCCATAAGTCATGAAAATAGTTCTTCTGTCTCGAAAACGAGCGGCGCTTAATGTCGACGGGCGAAATGACTTTGCCCGTAAATCAGCCCCCTGAAACTGGGATCGCAAATATCACTCAGCGACCCGAGAAACCTGGGAGATAAACACCCGCTGAGTCTGTTTAAATACAGATTCATAATTATTTAATGTGCCCAGCGCACCTCAAGACCTATTGGGATATCTAATTGATCCAATTAGGCAACTAATTCTTTGGTAGGATTAGAGACGATCGGCCTCGTGTGCGTCGAGACCAGGCCGGTCCTGCCAAGAGATGGACAAGCTCCAGCTTTTCGCTTCATCTCCAAGATGGCTCCAGATGGGTTGGGGGCTTGAGATTCATCCGTGGCCAACTGGTCCAAACGTCACGCTGAGACTAGCCTAGAGTATCATAGACCGCCGATCCCCCATCGGTGCCTAGCGACATATCCCTGCACCGCATTGCCGTTGTCGGAGGGTCATTAAATGATGCATCTCCCAGCTGACCTCTCCCTTCGCTGTTTTAAAGGTGCTCCATGGAGTTATTTCATAAACAAATAGTTGGCGTTTCGCACCAAGACACATTGCACATATCCTCAAGCCCCAACAAACATTTCAACTCCCATTAAAGACGTGCAAAGATATTTTAATAATGTACTAAGAAACCAGTAACCAGCCAAATATTTTCATTCTAGAGCCATTTTACTTACTGGTTGGTTGTTCGGAGTTTCATCAAAAGGGACGTTGGAGAACCGTGTCACACCTTCCATACTTGGTAGTCTGAAAGAAATTCAAGAAACATATCAAGAGAAAATGGATTTTTGGGGATAATTCAGAAAAATCCTATTGTTTCATAATTATTTGGGAAGTTAGCAAATTAATTTATTCAATTTATAGAAGAAGAAAAAGCTTTTTATGGCATTTCTGTGCAAAACAGTGTTGGTTGGACAAACTTTCCCGTCTCTGATTCCACTCCACGAAATCCCAGGCGATCAATATTAAAGAGGGGAAAGACAAGAGAGTTCCACCAAGGGCTGCAACTTGTCAACTTCAATGCCCCCCACCCAAACAACCCCTACCCCCAACCCCCCACCCCCACCCCATTGGTGCGACTGTGAAAGCCTTGAGTTATATTCATCTTGTAATTAGCGAAGTATCCACACCATCTCTGTCAGCTCATCCCTGTGGATAAAAGATGCAATCAGAAAAACAACGAGAAGGCAACGGGTGGGAGTGTTTGGTGGTGGCGATGGTGGTGGTGGTGGGGGGGGCAAACTTTAAACAATGACCCTACTTCTCGCGGCAACTTTTCCCCTTACACCTAGCATTTTCTTTCTGTCACGAGTATAAAGGGGCAAGAGAAATGCGTCCCTTTTTTCCTCTTCCAAGGATAATGATTTACAAAATGCCTCTCATCAAAGAATTCATTAACAACCAACGTTAATTAAAAAATAAATGAGTAAACATCAATATCAAATCTCAGCACTGTGGAAGGGAATACATTATGCAGAGTAATGATGTTTGAAAGGGGCTTTAGCACCTCAGTGGGACTCTTCTAAACCCCTTACCTCTTAGGCAGTTGCTTATTTTGCAACCCTTTGTTGTTTAACAACAAAGAGAATGGGCTCTCATAATGTTAAATTAATCAGCGGATTAATATTTCAATTTGATTTGCTTTATAGTTGAGGTGCTGTTGGCATTTCCATTTTCCCTCCATATGTGCAGTGATGTTAAGTGCTATCATTACCATTTTCTACCTGGGGGTTCAGGGAGATAACAGGCACCAGTGATAGCTCTATTCTGTGAGGGAGAGGGAGGTGGGGGTGGGGGGTTTTGGAAGGGTGGGGGGGGGCTCATACATTTTTAAAGGTTGTGTTTGGTGCACCTTCACATCTATTATTCTCCGATGCAAACAGCTGAGTCACAATCTTCACGGCCGCCGCGGGACGATGTGTGGCCTGTCAGACGGAGCACAGTGAAAGGGTTAATTTATTATTTATCGTTCGGACATTAGGTCAAAAGATGAGTTTTATTTCAACATTGTGCAGAAATGTGACCTGACTGATTGTATTGGTTTTGTTTGTGGTTTCTCTTTGTTCATGGGTGTAAAAAGTATTTTAGCCATTTGGCATCAACAGGATTTTCATGGCGTAAAAATAGAAATTTTTAGTAAAAGAATTTTGCCGTCGTACAGTGATGTCATCGCGCCACTTCGTTCATGGCTACAAAAGTTCTTCACGTTCACTGAATGTAGGTAACAGTAAAAAAAAATTGTTACGTTGAGGAAATTAAAGCACCAAAAAGAACTTTTGTGATTTTTTTCTGTGGTGTTGATTTTGAAAGGCGACACCACCAACTAGTGGCCTGAAATTCATACTACAGATTTGTTTTTGTTTTTAAAATATTAAATTTAATTTTTTCTCCATTTTTGTCAAAAGCACTGGTTTTGTTTTTTACAAAAAAATCAAATTAGTTGAATCGAACTAATTTGTGATTTAAAATGAATTCTACTTTGTTTGGAGCATCGACATTATCGTCCCTAACGTTGCTTTATTTGTTTGTTGGTGCGATCACACAAAACGACAAATTTCCATTCATTTCTTCATTTTCAATACCACTTCTTACATTGTCACGGGTAGCTGAAGACTATCCTGGCGTACTGGCTTGTGTGAGGTAAGGGACCTTCTGGGTGCGACACCAGTGCACCACAAATTTTCATGAAACTTGGAAAATTGGATTCATATTTTAGAATTTAAATTTTAACAGAACATGAGGACAACTAATGTGATGGTATACGTGTTGGTATAATTTAATTACAACGGACTTTGTGGAAGTATACAGTCTTACTGTTGTCATTACAAAATAAATTTCTAATAATGAAGGTTTAGAACATAAAAAAATCTGATGACTAATTCATTGATTATACTAGGAAAGCTAAAATTTCATAAATTATCCATGGAAAGGAGTTTAGTCTACTCAAATGTTTATTGTAAACTAGTTTTGAATGTTTTTGGAGACATATAATAAATCCTCTGTCCTGTCAAAGTGCAAAGAGGAAATTAGAAATGATCAAGTTTGCACTGGATTAAATTTGGGGAACCTAAAATTAAAAAAACACAACATATTGACGACCAAAAGTCTTTCAGACGAGTATAAGGTGGCGTCCCGTAATGAACACAACCTGTATGATCAACGTCAGCTTCTGCAGCTAATCACATCTTATCAGCAGCACACGTCTTAAAGAAAACAGACAAGCAATTAGGACATGGTTATTTGTCATAAACACCATTCACCGCCATGCAAATGCAGCGTAATTGCCCAGCAGACCTTGAGTGACAAGTCATTAGATGATTGTTCACGACGGTTGATTACGATACGTCAGGCGGGATAGGTCGCTGGAGTAAAGTGTTGACATCACATTAAGAGGCCTCGGCTCATCACATCCAAACCATCAATAAACACAATCTCAGGATATTCATTTTGGTTTGGATATTTTTTTTTTTTTTTTTTTTTGCAATGTTTATGTGGAGAGGTGAGGATTGCAACTTCACTGCGGTTAAACTTCAGACTCAGGATGTCGAAGTTCATCTAATTTAGAGAAAAGGTGGCAATGACATTAAATATCTTTAAATATCGTGATTTTACTTTAACATGCATTAAAATCCTGTTTTCTTGAAGGTGGGGTTTATGCATGAAAAGCTCAACAGGTTGTGCAACAATCAGCCTCACAGGCAGACTTTTATTAAAGACGAGTGATGGAAGTATACCTGCTTGTGTGCAGAACAGATTAATAAAACGTGTTCAGATTAAAGGTTGAGATCAAGTAGTTATTACGCCGAGGATTCAATTCTGAGGTGGTTCTACAGCAGAACCTCAAGGTACGAGTTTGATCGATCCATGACTGGGTTCATAAGTCAAAAAACTCATGACTTACGACTTTGCTCCACCACCAAGAACTAGATCCGGTCTCACTGATGTTGTATCCATCCACCAACTAGTGTTGGTGTCCTGAAGCACGACTTGTATCTCGGGTTTTTGCTTGTATGTCAAACAAAACTATGGACAGAGCAACAACTCGTATGTCAAGTTGTTTGTATCTCGAGGTTCTAGTATACCATCATGCAGATGGATCGAGATGTGGACCCTAACCCGCGTGGGCTGGAGACACTAGGAGAATGAAAAATGGACCCTGATCTTATTCCTTACATCTGGGTGGCGCCCCCTGGTGGATTGGAGCTGATCCGTGACCGCAGCGTTAGCGGAGCTACGTGCCCTTTGGGTCGTACATCCAGCCATTCCTTCCTAACGCAGCCGACACGTGCACGCGTGCTTTTAGCGCGCGCCTTCACGTGCTCGTTAGCATGTATGAGCACGTGTCGCGTTGCCCTTCATAATCAGGGGGTCTGAAAGAGCCGCCACTCTGCAGTGAATTGCTCGCAGCTGCGGGCCCCTTGTCGCGCTGGCAGCCTCGGCCCTGTCATCGAGCGTCCGCCTATCTGACCTGCTAATTTTGAGCATATGTAAGTACTCTTAAAGTGGCGGGCCTTTTGACACGCCGCAAACAGCAGCTGTGGCAGCTGCCCCCCAAGGAAAGCTTTATTTAATTCAATTACATCTTTTGGAGATATGTAAAAGAGGAGCTGAGGCGGGGTAGGAGACGGGGTGCGGCAAGGGGGAAGGGAGGGTGGTCCCTCTTCCCCTTCTTCCCCTTTGCCACCCTACCTATCCTCTGGCTTTCCCTTCCCTTACCCCCCAAAAAGAGCCGCCGTCGCCTCCTTCCCAATTAGAAAACCCAAAAGTGTCAAGGCCCAGGTGGCTTGATCGGCAAATGATTGGGTGAGTAACTGTTGCTAAACTCCCCCTCCATCACCCACCCCACCACCCCCTTTGACTGCTCAGTGTCTCTCCAGCGGTGGGAGTCTGAGGGGGGATAATCAGGGTCAGGATCCTCTGCCACGCTGATCGGTACGTCTCAGCCCCCGGGCAGCCCTGCAATTAATGCGCCGCTGAAAGAGAGCAAAAATATTCACCATCTGGCAATTAGAGCTCATCGGCTCCCATCGCTTTCTCTCTCCTCCTCCTCTTCTGGGCTTTAAATGCAATTGTGATCTTATTCTTGTTCCAACTTGGGCGCCTCTCGCACTGGCCCAAGGCCCATTTGCCGCCTCGGAGAGACTATATAGGAATGAAAACGAGTGCAGGATCGCAATCCAGGGGCAATTCAGAAATTGCCTCTCAGTCCCAAAAATGGAGGCTTTATAACCGCTCTTCTTCCCCACTCACTGCCGAGGATTCATCCCATCGCTTGCTCTTCCAAGCTCCAGCTGCTCGGCGGCTGAAAAGGGGAGTTTTGAAAGAGGCTGGTGTCATCATGATCAAATTAACTCTTTCTCACTGGATGGGGAGCAAAGGTTGTCATTGGCGCCGTCGTCTTGTCGTCGGGTTTTTTTTTTTGACACATCAATGATGTTATGATTAGTTATTTTGCTGCCAACAATGGCCGCCAAATGCTCGTGAATGCCCTTCGCCGTCAAAGAGGAGCGGAGGGGCTGCTGAAAGGACATTGATTTCCCCGAGAAGTCAAAGTCAGCCACGGTTTCGTCTCCCCCCCCCCCCACACACACACACACACACACACACTCATTGTGAAATTCAAATATCGGGATGACAAACAGGGTGATTACATTTGATCTGGCTAGTTTTGAGTTGCAAATGTGCCACCTCGACATTTGGCTAGTGTGAATCAAGGTCTCTGGGACAATGGGGAAGCAAATTTTGAGGAAGTAGCAGGTCGCCGATCGCACTGCTCGCACCGTCCTGGGGGAGGCCGAGAAGATTTTCGCATTAATCAAGACATGGGGACAAATCTTGCATAACAACACATGTAAGGTCAGCGCTTGTTGACTTCCCGCCCATCCGCCAGTCACCGTTTCTCTGGCGTTTAATTGCTCCACCGCCGTCCCCGCAGCGTCTCGCCATTATGCTTTCCTGTAAAGCGATAATTACAGATATTGAATTATTAACAGTCATTATCAAAGCTTGTGCTTAACTTGTTTTGTTGTTTAAGGTTCCTGTGATCTCAGGCAGTCATTACTTATTAACAAACGGGATACTTTTCCCAAGTTGCCGCACGTCGACTCTGGCGTTAATGATGCACTCTTCCCGTTTGCCCCCATTTTAGCTCCAAACGAAAACAAGCAGGAATAATATTGGAGTTACAACAAGCGGGTAGAATGACTATTTATTGAAATCATTATCATAAAAGAAGATTAATTAAACCAGTTATTTGAATTGGTTGTTTACATAGTTGAACAGTGGTTTTAGTCTAGGTTCAGATTAAACGGCCCCATTCCTTCAGTGAGATTAGAACCAACCAAATTATATTAAAACGCCGTCCTGGAGGCAGATTTAAGAAGCTGTGTTTTATTTATCGTATTCCAAACATTTCTGCATCATAAGGTACTTTGGATTGAATAGAAGCTAATCATAGCCTCAGATAACAGGTTTAATATTTGCCTACAGGAACAGTTAAGGAGTTGAAACCGATAGCAGTAATCGATAAACATCGAGCTAAAATTAATGCTCAAACACATTTAGCTAAACGCTACAGATAACCAGTTAGCTAAAATAATTGAAACAGGTAAAACACATGGATAAACACCTCAAGGCAAAAAGAAATAAAGACTTGGAAGTAATGGACAGATATTTAGCATTTCGCTAAAAGTAAAAGCGCCGTCACCCTCACAAGCTGCTCATTTGGGCGCTCCACAAAGGGGCTGCCCGACACTCTACCTCCCATTGCATGCGTACAGGCCATGTGTGTGGTTGTGTGTATTACAGTTGCCTGTAGACACTAATATGCATACGTGTGATTGACTAACAAAAACTAGAGTGTGCGTTCTTAATTTCCCTTCGGGGATCATAACAGTGTATAAAATAAAATTAAAAAAAAACTAAATTTAAAAAATGGTTAATAGCAACAAATAAACAACTAAAACTTTGTGTTGAAGACTTAAACATTCAACAAACAGAAACAGAAATGTAAATGGATTTACAATGAAAACATTTCGTTAACAGTAACTAAACCTTTAGCTAAATCAAGGAATAACCAGCTAGCCAAAATAATAAACTTAAAAATAACAGAAAAACACTCAAACATTCAGTTTAAAGCAACACAAACATTTAACTAAAAATAATGAAAAACACTTCAAAATCTGAAAGAAATTTAACTGAGAATTGTAACTGTAATGACAAACGCTTAGCTAATAGCGACTGAAAGATAACTGGCTATTAGCAACTGAAACAACTAAAGTAATGGGAGACTAAATCAATATTATTTATATAATATGATCTAAACTACCTGATGACAAAATGTGACATGGAACAGAAATAGAAAGCTTTGTGTTCTATGAGCAATTTAGAGTTTGGCTTAAAAAACAATGCTAAAATTGCGTTAGCAAACTTTTTTTTACTATTAAAGATTAAATCAACATTATTAAACCCCGAAGGGAAATTATTTTACATAAAACTCTCCAGATCCACACTTTAAAAATAAAATCACCTCCCTTTTCCAGATTCGAGGGCCTCCTGTTTTTTTTTTACACATGTTCTGCTAAAGCTAAAAGACAAACAGCAGTTAAATGCTAACCGCCGTGGAGGTGAAAGACCTGTAATGTTCTCTCCATCATAACATGTTAATAAACGTCACGTCAGCGTGGAACCACAGATGTTCTCTATGTTCCTATTTTATCTGTATGTAACCATGATGGAGACACATATAGCTCCATAAACACGTTAACGTACAGCGTGTCTCAAAGCCAGATTTAGCCTCTCAGATGGATTTTTGTGGGCAGGTCCTCCTGAAATCGACCACCTGCCTCTGAATTTGGCTCCAGGGGAGTCTGGGAATAGAAAGACAAACACTGAGGGCAGAAATGGTGACCTGTGACCCCAACAACCCCCCCCTCTCGAGAACCCTCTTGGAAAATTACCCCGAGAGGCGTCAGGTGGAAAACAAAATACCCGAGCCGCGCCGTGGACGAGAATCAGTGCTCAAACAAATTCCGACGCCATGAAGGTGGGGGGTGGGGGGATGCCACAGCGTTTCGACATGGGGGGGCTCGTTTGCACATGCAAATGCCACCGAGCCGACCTGGAGCCTCACCTGCAGAACCTCCACCCAACAAAACCATCAGCGCTCCTCCGTTCCCTCCTTCATCTGTTTGTCTGACAGTTTAAGAGGAAGAGGAGGGTAGAAACTATTCAGACCGCCAATCAGATGTAATGCACTCTATGATGTCACCACGATGACATCATTTACTGATATGTTTAGTAGTGGAATCAAGCGGAGCGTCTTTAATCTGATTGGTTGAAACAAAAATGAAGTTAAAACAAGACAAGGAAAATAAGAAAAACGTTGAAAAAAAATATTTAAAAAATATTTTTAAAAATATCTAAGTAAAGATATAGAAGGAGAAAATTTATAAATCAAAGAGGAATCTATGATTGATTGCTTTTATTTTCTATATAAAACCAATCAAATAAATGTAGTAATAAATTAATAAAAGTAAACAGGAAGTGGGTGAATAAATAATAAATCTGACTTTACTTTAAAGATTGTTTATATGCTGATTCTTTTTTTTAATGATAACTCTTTACAGTTTTTAATTTTTATTTCTTTTTTTCTCTTCGTTGAACAAACGTCCAATTGGCTTCACTTCGTCCGTCTCTGGTCTTTGGGTTGATTAAATAATGGGGGGAGGAGCCCCCCTCATCCCCCCGTCTCCCCCCTGTTCCTCACCTTGGGGACATATTGTCCCCCGTCACTGAAACCTCGGGGACAGAAGGCTCCGCCATGGGGAGGCTCGGCGGGGGGGCGAGGGGCTGATGAAACGAAGACGGGGTAATGAAGGCATGGCCCATGGCTTCCGCGGCTCCGCCATATGTTTCACCAAATGCAAATCGGCCCCAATTCAAACAACTTCTTCATCCTGATTTATGCAAATGTGTTTATAAAGACCGTCTTATAAATATAACACAACGTCTTGTTTTGTGAGGGGGGGGGGCTTTCAATCGCTTTCTGTTGCTTGACGGTGATGCAACACGCTTCAAACGACAGGTTCGGACCTGGCGGCGGTTAATGGCCTCCTGTGGGACAGGAAGGAAGGGGGTCAAAGGGGGAGGGGGGGACCCCCGCCGGGTCGGCGGACCAATGAGAGCAACCCTAAAGGATGCCTCGTCCAATGAAAGCGAGTCCAGCGTTCGTGACGTTTACAAACGATGCACGTTTGAACTTTTGACATTTTCAAGTTTTTCCCGCCTTACAGCCTAGCGTAAGCAATGTGCTAATCACGCTAAATCAGTTTGAACAGCAAATGAAAAGTTTATTGTGTTTACGTGAGTTCTGGCATGCAGATCCTGTGTGTGTGTGTGTGTGTGTGTGTGTGTGTGTGTGTGTGTGTGTGTGTGTGTGTGTGTGTGTGTGTGTGTGTGCTGCTCGGAGCGATGAACCAAAAACATCAACATCAAAGAGGCGAAATGTTAAATAATGATAAAGCCTTGATTGCGCTCTAATTAGCTTGATTGAGCTAATTCTGTTCTGACCTGGAAAAACTTTGCGACACATCCTTCAAAATAAAAGCATCAGGTCTGATTTTAGTTATTGATTATCTGTCACATCACCACTTCCTGTTCTCACATCAGTCTGGGCTGGCTGCTCCAGGTTGGGGGGGTGTAGTCAAGTGTCCATCGCCTTGGTGATGAGAGGTTTGTCACAGGCCCGCTGGTTCCCTCGGAGACGGTTCAGAGGGCTGTTGCAGTTAGGAATGATGCATTATGGGAGAATTCTCACACTTTCTTCTGAGGTTGTAAATGAGTGAATATTGTATTTGATCCGATTCACCGCGTTTGGTCACATGTATTTAATCAGATATGACCAAACAGGAAACAGGAAGTTCTGAACTCCAGCCAAACTGATTTACGAACAATTTCCATGAAAAAAATTGTTTTTAGTTTTTGCTCCAAAGCCAATCCTGATCCTGAGGCCTTCAGGTTGTGACGTAAATATTAAGAATGGACTCAGTTTATATGACTGGCTGTGAATGCAACACGGTGAAGTTTTAGTCAAAGACAGAAGTAAACTGTGTTCATCAGAGCTACAATAGCTCCCTCTAGAGGCGGTGGTGTGATAGAGCAAGGCCAGAGGAGGAAGAAGAACCTCTTCATCAGTGATGTGTCTCAATCCTGAATAAAAAATAATGTTCAGAACATCCACAAATCTGGTTTTATGTTTAAATAAATTTATCTGGGTTTTATTTACCTAAATGTGGAAAAATGAGTGTCAGAAAATATTTGTTTAAGCACTATATGATAAACGTGTGTGTATGTGGGGGGGACTTCATTATCGTTGATCACATGACAATAAGGTGATGCGAGGGAGCCAGGTGCATGTTTGTGTGTGTTTTCACGATTGGCCACCAGAGGGCAGCAAATATCAGCGAGTGATTTGATGCCTTTGAGGTAAAAGCCTCAGAAAACAAAAACAACACAATGAACAACTTTTGATTGTTAATGACTACTCCATTACCGTTACGACGCTGGTGTTGTGTCGGAGTATGTGGAAAAAGTAACGTACTTTCTTCACAAGAAGGTCAAAGGTCAGTTTGGAGGCATTGAGATCCATCGTTTTTTACTTCTGTTTGGTTCCCCTTCAGTCACAAAAAAAATACTGAATTTGAGCAGAAAACAACTTATTGCGAATAAAATGATCCATCAATGCAGCAAAATGATTCACACACTAGCACTGTTTTACACAGATGTCCACTTTATCATGCATTGCTAATGCTAATTCCTAGTTGCTAACATTGACAATTTATTCTCTTTTTTTTGCGAAACAGGAAAAATTATTTTGATGTTTTATTTAAGTGACAGAACTCCTCATTAAATTAATGATCATGCAAAAATAAAAGAGGCACAATATCTACTTTTAGCTTTAAATCGTTAAAATACATCTTCACAGTATTTTCTTTCACCCTGTCCATGAACGAATGCATCAAAATGCCAAATAAAATGTGTTTTCCTCATAAAATAAAGTGACATAACTCTGGTGTTTAAAGAGAATGAACCAAAGCTTCAAAGACGCCAGATATGAAGCCAAAACAATGAGCTTAAAGATGCTAAAAGGGTCTGGAAAAGGAGAACTGCCGGCTCTGGGGGTTCTGACATAACATTTTGACCGTTACTGATATAAAAATCACTGATTTGCGTCGTATCCATGGAGACGGAGCAGCTAGACAAACATATTTACTGTTTGTTGACGCTGCTAACCTGCTAGCTCCACGAGGCGCACACAGAGGACAGGAGCACTCACCAAAACAAATGACTTTACAACCACCGCCTCCTCCCCCCACCTCCCCTGTGTTCCACACCGTTAACCCCCTCCACCCCCGGGGGAACAGGAGGCTGCGCTACCCTCCATTTAACTCCCCACACAAACACATAAACACACTTATCTTCTCATTTCTCTCCAGACCAGAATTCCCTGCAGACGTGAATGTATGTAAACGCCGGATTATAAATTCCTACACACTGTGGCACTGTTGACTTTACCATCTCTGATCCCCAAATGCTTTTATTTCAAAGGCTTCTATTTGTAATGTTTTGGTTAAAAAAAAAAAAGAAAAAAGAAAAAACTCCCCTCGCGCCAGTCGAGCAAAACACACAGAATAATTGGGTCCTTTTTTACGAAACTGTAAAATTATGCGTGGCCCCGAGTGATGTGGAATCTGCAAGGGTTTGAAAAGTCTGTGGGGAATCAGCAAAAATAATTTAACCTATGCGCGCATATATATGTAATATATACAGTATATACTGTATATATATATATGTATATACCTCGCTTTTGTTGGCGTGCACTTTAAAAACCGGTGAAGGAATCCACCAGATGAGCGAACAAACAAACCTCCAGACGTGCAGACACTTGCACGCCTGCGTCGCACACACACTTTAAACACGACTGTGTTCCCACAGGCAGGGCGGAGGAGGAACCTCAGGCTGAACGCTGAGGGATGTTGGCTGCGGCGATGGATTCTGATGCATTTGCCGCGCTGGCAGGACATCAAGTTATTCCAGCTTCTTAATCAGGGCTAAACTTCAGATGTGACCTTTTCAAACAACTCCCTTTGTTGAGGCTTTTGTGAAGAAAAGCCGCTCCTGGATGAGGTTTAAAGGCGTGGCTGAACATTTCACACTGAAAAAGTTTAAATTTGAATATCAGAATTATTTTATGATTTATTATTCATCATAAAAATCAATTTGGTGTGTGTCGATGGAAACGTTAGCGGTTCCAGGAGCGCCCCACACCTGACGTGAACACGACGTTTAGGAATGTTAGCATGCTAGCTGCAACGGATTTACACAATATTTTATCAATGTGCTATTAAATAAATGACTAATCTGTCAAAGATAGTAATTTAATGCCCATGAAAAGGAAGGATATGTTACTTGAGCTATTATTGACTTAGCTGCACAACAGACAGTGGTGGTACAACGACAATGCACCAGTACTTGTGTGTTAGCTTAGCGGCAGTGAAAACAAACAATAGTCGTGTTTGTTTTTCAATCATGATGCTTCTAGTGTTTTATAACATTTGAATTTAACATCAAGGAGTTTGATGTGGTTAGCGATGATAACAGGTTTGTCGTCGCTAATGAGCCTATGCCTCATTTAGAGTATCAAGTATCGCATAGCTGCAGAAGCTATAGGCGCAGTGGCTAACCCAGTTAGCATTTGACCAGTACCTACAGGAATCACTGGCTAACCCAGTTAGCATTGGACTAGTACCTAGAGGTATCACTGTCTAAACCCAGTTAGCACTAGATATGTAACCAGAGCAGTTAATGGTTCGTCCAATTAGCAGGAAACACAAACACACAGCAGTCAGTCGCTAACACACTTAGCAATAGACATGTCCCTAGATCAAGAAGTGGCTAACCCCGCTAGCTCTAAACAAACAGTCGGTGTTTGATCCAATTAGCAGGAAACACAAACGCACAGCAGTATAGCTAACCCAGCTAGCTCTAAACATGTACCCAGAGGAGTCAGACGATAATAAACACACATCCATAGCAGGCAGGAGCTAGCCAGTTAGCACTACACACACCCATAACAATCGGTGGCTAAGACTGTTAGCATTCACCATAAACCTACAGTCGTTACCAGGCTGGTTAGCCTTAATGGACTGAGATGACTGGTGAAAATGGTCATTTAATTTATACATTTTTTAATTTCAGCCAGTCAGCAACTCAAACAAACAAACAAACAGCTCTATCACCTTTTCATGTCAAATATTTCTCCAGACAAAAAAGTCAATGTCATCAAAGACAAGCTCGCCGGCGCCGCCGCTGCAGATTTACCGCTAAACCAATTACTCCCAAGGTCGTGGGAAGTCCTCACGTTTGACCGACCGCTGATTGGTTTAACGGCCGCTGCTCTGCCAGAGCGCCTCGAGTCAGAACATTGCTAATTAAAAGACGGGTGGTTGTGTGTTTGTGTCCACAAACAGAACAACAACCACTTCCTGTTTTCACAGGTACGAATTCACTGACGCCTCGCTGACTCAAGATGACCAGAATAAACCTGGAATTATCTGGATCCAACTCACACGGAGTAAATATGACTCTCACATGACTTGGATTACACACACACACACACACACACACACACACACACACACACACACACACACACACACACACACACACACACACACACACACACACACACACACACACACACACCATTTGCCTTACCTTTACAGAAGAATTTGTAATAACTTTAGAGAACCCTGGGGTTACTCAAAATTATTGATCGAGAATTTTAATCGAGTTAATCCTGATAATAAACTGGGATTAATCAAAAATTAAACATTTACTAATCCCAATAATTCCAAAGTTGTTCAAATTTCCATGAGTCATTTTTCACGCTTTTCACAACCTTGATCTTGTTTCATGGTATTATTTTCTATAAGAATGTAGGAAGCATGTACTTGCAAACAATGACTCATCTCTTTTATGTTACTATTCTCGTTTAGCACCGAGATTATAAAGCAACCATTTAAAACCACAGAATCAATGATTGCTTGGTCGGAGACAATAGCAGGGCTTTGAAACAGAATTTTTTGCCAATCGGTTCGTTCCGAACAGAAACGGAATTATAACGTTTCCAGTTTTGCGTTCCACCCATAAACTGATGTTCCTGAACCGTTTAGAACAAAAAAATAAAGTTCCTGAACCGGTTAATAACGTTCCTTGTAAATATAAATATGTAGGTGCCGTATTTTGCGCACTATAAGACGCGCTTAAAAGCCTTAAAATTTTTAAGACTTAAAATATTTTTTTCAAGAACAAAAAAAACCAAACAGTATTAACCGGTTTACAATTATTTTCTGTTCCAATTCTGTTCCGGAACGTTAAAAAATTTTCGGTTTAGTTTTCATTCCTGCCAAAATACCAAAAGTTTCCGGTTTTCGTTTTCGTTCCATGAACCAGTTCAAAGCCCTGGACAATAGTAGTATTTAAACAGTATATTTAGTGTTCCACAGGGTTCCTGAGGGTTCTTTTAACCAGTCTTCACGGCTGCTTCCTGCTTCTCTCCGTCAAGTTGATGTTTCGTGATAAGACTGTTTCCTCAGTGAACTGTTACTCAGTCGGAGGTTTTGCTGACTGTGCAGTTTTCTTTCTACCTCAAACTGCGGAGGCTCCATGACCAGCATAGGCCAGTTTGCCACGTCCACAGTCCTCATTGTGTTTGTCGTTTCTAAAAACAGGTGCACCGGGTTCCTGCTGGAGACCAAAACAGGCTGTCCGGTTCATGTGTGTTTTCAAAAGATGTGTCTTTATAGATGGGAATTGCGTTCAATTTCCTCCCGCCTCTAAAATCGTGCACTTCAAGTGGATTGGTTGGTTCCAAATTGTCCGTTGGTGTGAGTGTGTGCATGCGTCGTTGTTTGTCTTTCATGTGGTTCAGCAATGCCCCGGCTACATGTACCATACCGTCTTCCCGCCTCTTGCCCGTAAGTCCGTTGGGATAGACGCCAGCAATCCCTGTGACATGGGAAAAGTGGGGGAAGCAGTAAGAAAAAGTTTTCACTCTTAAATCTGTTTACAGAAGTTTACAGAAATCTTTTCGGGAACTTTATCTGCAACCAGAACGAAACAAAACAACACGATTTTAGCATTTTTGGGTGAAATGATTGTTGGGTAAAACGTGACGGTTGATGGGTCCCCCAACAATCTGCTGGTTTTTCCAGTTGGGGACATCTTTGGTGGATTAGCAATTTGCTAATTGCTATAAAATGGTTGTTTTAAAGGCACACATCAAATTCATACAACATTTTATTCAGCATCGTTTGGAGACTTGCTGGTTTCCTGGATTCATCAAACACGGACGTACCGTAATATCTCTGATGACTTTGTGTAAGGACATAAATATTTACTCGGTTCACCTGTTTAAATCTAATCATGGCTTCAAACCTGCCGTCATTCATCGTGGTTACACGTGCTATCAGTGGTGAACTGATGAGTCAGACCTTGGTGAGATGGCGTTGGCCTGAGCTTCACGGAAACCTTTAGAACATGATGCAATCGTCAATAAATAAGGGGAATGTGGGGCATGAAGCAGCGGATTGTTTCATGTAATCATAACTTGCCTGTTTTGGATTTAACAAAAGCTGCTTTTGTTGCCAGCTGATGTTTTTTCCATGCCTTCAGGTTCATAACATCAGAAAAAAACAACCTAAATGGAGCTCCGGCGAACCTGGCGAGGACTACGAGGGGCTGCGCCAAAAGACTAGGGCAACAGGATGTTGATTCAGTCGCAGTTCGGAACAGATGTCAGGATTCAAACCCAACAGAGACGCTACGCACGCCTCTGGAGACAAACAATCCCCACTAATAACTGTTGTTGCTTTGCTTCACATCCCATAATTTGGGGTTTCGCATTACACCTTTGTCCAGGCAGGACAGAGTTGGCAGTACCTGTCAGGTCAACGATGCAGGAAGTGTTTTATTATTAACCAGCTGGCTTCCTCGCTGTTTGCTGAGTGACATCACGGCAGGTTATTGAGTCGCTAATGGAGGCTTGTTTGAACACAGGGTGGAACTCTGAGTGCTATAAGCTATGCTAACAGAGTACCATCGATCTGACGAGGAATACCACTCCGTTAATCCAGACTGAAATATTTCATTAGCTATGTTTTTAGCTTTTATCATATGAGCAGGTTAGCCTTGATGGTATATGATGGTGTTAATAATATGAGTGTGTTAGCATTAACTATATGAGCATATTAGCATTTCGCTGCTAGCCTGGTTCCATATTCTTTCTTTTCGTCTTTTAAATTCAAGAAAAACCTTATCCAGATGAAGCCCGTAGCATTTAGAGACCTTCTATTTTTGGCGGGACACTTCTCAAAGATAGTTTCCCATTACTCTTTACTGCTCCATTCAGCGGTTGCTAAATACCCATCAATCGGTGGGATTGAACAGGAAATGAATAAATCCCAGCCCCCCTTTTTGTGCTTGAATAATTCAGGTTTTCATTTGAGGATACTGCCTGCGATCCATCAGCAGCAGGAGGGAAGGGACATCCCTATTATTAAATGCTAATTCTCAGAAGCTTCATTTGAACACGTAGCCTGTGGCGTGTTTGCTAACAGGTTAACCGAGGGCGGGACTCCCAAAAACAGCCGAGCGCTCATTCAGACTTATTCCTTCTTTATCGCGACAGGGATCCCTCAGCATAATTGCGTAAGGTTTTGTGTTTCCTGGCCAGCGAGCATACTGACAAAGACAGGAGAGAGTTCCCTTCACCCTCGCCTCATTTGGATGCAAGCGGGGGCCGAGTCCTCTAATGGATGCAAAGGCCTTTGTTTGTCTGCGTTGAAGTAGGGCCCATTTGTCTCACCGGGGGCAGGGGGGGTTTAATGGCCGTAGGTCGACCCAGTTGCCTCGTCTACCCTGTGTTTGTCTCTGAGAATGAAAGGGTCAGTCATAGGAGTGGGAGGAGGGGCAACAGGGAAGAACTGGAGGATGCCCCCCTCCCCTGCTGAGTGATGGGACAGCTGAGGGCGAACCAAACCTACAGATTCCCCCTGCAGAAATAGAACAGCAACATCCAAAGAAGGCATGCGCTAACAACTGATGCTAACAAGCAAGACGCTGATGCAATTCCGCGCTCCGTACCGCAACTTGACTCGGGGACGTGTCAACATGAGCGACGTTGATGTTCAGGGAGGAACATCAACGTCTGGACTAACTGGCAACGGAGTACTTTTGGAGAACTTTTTTGGGGAAGTTGAGGTGGAGATCGGTTCTCGTCTTTAGCGAGAACCGATAAAGATGACGGTAAAACGCGAGCTTCTTCCACATCAGGCTTTTGTTTGCTTTGTGCCGCTCGTGAAAGGTCACAAGAGCGTGAGAATGTCACACCCAGTCAGCTGAACCTGCAAAACCAATGAGGAACAAGAGGCTAGAGATGTAGCGACGGGCAGCTGTTGAAGGCTAATTGTCTGGATGTCAGTGATTTTACTGTTCAGACAGTTAGCGTGTGTGTAGTGTTCTTTACGGGTTCTAAAGGTTCATCCAAGGAAGACTTTATTTCGTAATTAGTAGCAGTAAAAAGATCAATGAAGTCAACGTTGACTTTTGCGTTCCTGTGTGGGTGTGATTGATCCATTTATCTGCCCCGCCCTTCTGTAAAGTCCTAAATTGCACCCGTCACCTTTATTGCGGCCACCTGAGGTTACCGCCTCACAATAAACTTGAATCACGTCGCTAACAAACAATCTGGGATAATTTATTTGTGCAGAAGATGGGTGGCATTTTTTAAAAGAAATTGCAAATATTATTTTACTTTCTGCTCCGGGTATTTCCTGGTAGGATTCTAAATAAAGTTTTCCTCATCACATTTCAGGCTTTGGTGTCAGCTTACCAGTCGACCCCGTGGCATTTTTAGCTAACAAGCAATCGGTTCTAAAAGTAGAAGCCGTAGCTCCGGAATCTAGACGAGTCTCAGAAACGTCAAGGCGTCAGGAAAACAAAGGGAATCCGACCAGTTTTGTCTTTAAAGTGAAAGCCCTCAGACTGTCACATCGGGCGTCACGCTGCGACGTTCCGCGTGAAAACCCGCAGGCGGCGGCGGCGACTTGAAGCGAATCACGCAGATGTTGACAAAAGCTGACGAGGGATTGTTTCACCGCGAGGTTTTCGTTTCCACCCACGTGTTTGCCGGTCTGCAGGACTTTAGGCCACGACTTCCTCCAGGATGAGGATACACCTGCTCTGGTTTGACTATTCTCATAGGAGCCCAAAGCATCATGGGTGTTCTCTCCACGGCAGCTCATTGTATTAAAAGTTGCTGAACCAGTAGAACGCCGTCCAGTCGCCAAGAACAAAAGTCACGCAGTGGTGTGTTGGGTTTGTTCATCAGCAGCTATAGAGGAGTGTGAACTCATGATGTGCTGCGTATACAATTACAAAAATCCCTCGCTTGATCACCCTTCAAGGTAGAGGGCTTCACTACATCGCGGACTTTTAGTAGGTAGTCATGTGATACCGTACGCGCACGCAATTGGCTGACACTGCCTTCCGAGACTCACGGAACGCAGCGCACTTCTGTGTATTAAAGAAACACTTTTCTTTAATACAAAAGGTCTTTAAATAGTCTATCAGAGTTGGTTTAATATCAATATGGGAAGGGTCATAAACGTTTAAATTGCCATAAATAATAAAATAAATAGTTTGTTGCTATATCACGGAATTTCGTTTTTCGGTGGTCCTGGAATGCATTAACTGCGAATAACAAGGGATTACTGTATACATATACATATATATGTATATGTATATATATTTGTTTTTATAGTATTTTCTTATCCAAAACTAAGAGGATTTGAATTTAAGATGTTTATACCCCTTTAGAAAGCTTACATGTTAAACCTATGACGAATATTAATTAATAGGTTATTGAATTTAAGCATCTTACTGACAAAATAGTTGGAAAAACCCCCATGAACATTTGCTTAGGAAAAATATCCCATTCTAAAACTGTCAAATCAGTTTTTTTAATAATTCCGCATGTAGTGTGAGGATGAGCCACGCAAACACAACCCATCCACGTTGAATACGAATCTAGAACATCCATCTCCACACACCAGGAGTAAATTAGTCCTCTAAATATATCTGCGTCTTCATCTCTGCACGACGGCCTTTTCTCTCCTTTATGATTCAACTTCCTCGTTTGTGCGGCACTCATTTTTCCTCCCATTCAGGTTTTTCTGACGTCAGAATGTTGGCCACGCGCTGGAAACACAGCTGGCGGGGGAGAAAAACTTCCTTTGAAACCCCCACGCTGAAGTTCCTGCAGCGCGTTTGGCAAGCAAATAAAAATGCCTTGGCCTCCCGCCAGCACAGAAACGGGAATGGGATTTTCAGAATAAAGCGCGATGTGGCTCCAGCTGACGGGTGGCGACGTTTTGGGGGGGCGTCAGAGACGAGTGGGGGGAGGAGTAACGAGGCCTGGTTTGTCTTTCCTGTGGTTTCGGAGGCAGGTGGAGGTGAACACTGGAGACTTTTGAAGTGTCTGCTTTCGGTTGTCTGAGCTGGGGGGGCCCCGGCCAATCAAACGCCAGCTCAGACAAAGCAGCTTTGTGCTTCTTCTTTTTTTGCACGACCACAAAGTCAGATTACTAATGAGACTCCAGTCCCGGAGCTCGGATCTGACTTTAGGAGTCACGTCTCCGGTTTCAAATATAATGAAGAAACGAGTAGAGGCGCTCATATTGGTCCGCTCACATTTCTGAAAGAGGAGATTCTGGGTGATTTACGGATTGTCTGAATGTGTTTGAAAGAGAAATAAGACATGAAAATGTCATAAATTGGCCTTAAATTTTCATTATTCGTAGAATAATGAGAATTAGTTCCTTTGCTGTGAGTCAGATATGAGCTTTGAATATTGCTGAGTCATCATAATGTTCTATTTTCTTGATTCAGGGAGCGATAGATTTAAAATATCACAACGAGAGATGTGTGTTGACAACAAACGGGATCCGTCTTCACAAAAAAGAACATCAGAAGCGTTGGAACGGGATTCGACTGGGATGGTCAAACATTCTTATTGGTTCCTAGCACAAGCCCCGCCCCTCCACAATGTCTCGTCGGAATTGATTTTGTAGTTTTGAGTGTTTAAGAGTATTTTTTTCCCATCCCCTCTAATTCTGCTTTTAAAAAAACAACCAACCAACAATCAACTGGTTTAAAATATACCCTAGTCTCCATGGCGACACATTAAAAACCCTTAATTATATGTGTGAGACACACTGGTTCATTCACTAATTCTTGCACATATCCATTTGTAAACCACCAGAAACAAACTATGAAGTATTTTTACCGTAAAATATTTCACAACTTTCAATCAGGGACGTTCAGTGTGGTCGGTGGCGGTGACACACATGTGGGTTTGCTGTGGGTGGAGCAAGTTACATGCTAACGTTGGCTTCCTGATTGAATTTAGACGAGTAACGCTTCAACGACACCGGGTCGGATCGGAACTTAAAGGAAACTGTCTGACGGATGGAGTCATGTTATGAAAAAGCACACATGACAACACTTGCTTTGCTTTGTAGGCGGTATTCCCACGTGTTGCTAGGTCTTTGAGCGCTAGCATTGTTTTTACCTCCAGCAGGGATTTCTCAAAAAATTTGGGCCGGCGAGTTTCAGCAGGGAGGAACCAGAGCGGAACAAAAGAGGACTGTGGGAGCGACGGCGATAAGAGGCTTAACGCCGATTCGCTGACAGCGAGAACGATCCGCAATGAATTTACTACCGTACACGAAATGAAGTGGAAAATAGAGGGAGGCGGTGAAAGGGAGGGGGGCAAATGGAGATAGCTAACACACAATTAAGATATTCCTTAAGTTTTACAGATATATCTTTAAAAACCACTGCTTTGAAACTAAAGACTCCGGAATGACCTTTCCGCTGCGCAGCCAGGACCCGGTTCCTGGGAGTGCCATCTGGGGTAGGGAGGGTCTGACTTTAATTTATTTTGATTTATGGCCCTGAGGTCCAGGGGACACAACCCAGCCCTCCCTTCCGATCCCCCCCCCTCCCCCGCCCCCCGCCGCCGTCCACAGGAGGCCTTGGACTGGGTAGGGGTCTGGTTCTCGTTGGAAACCTAGTTTTTCCCCATCCAGATCCAGATAGTGGATTAATCTAAGTCACCAATCCTGAAAAAATTCGGTGAAGGCCCCATTTCTTCAAGGGTGACTCGGGTACGCCCCCCAGGCAACTTCAGATAAGCATGCCTGGTCAAGAACTCCCACAAGAGACACCCACAACCCTTTAAAACCTGAGTCAGACCTTTCTTATCTGTGGGCAGATGATCCAGTCTCTTCGGAATCTGGGGGGTACCCGGGGGGGCACCCAAGTAGAAAACTTCACCCTTGAAGACTCGGCTCGGATTACCATGGAAATGGAGGCAGATTGAGAAACTACGGCCTGGCAACTCTAGAGTGCTAATCAAGGAGGAGCATCAATAATCCCCCCCCCCCGCCCCCCGTCTTCATCCCAGCTAAAAAAGGACTCGCTTCATTATCCGGCCTTTATTTGCAGTTAATGAACTCGTAGACGGGAGTCCTTACGGCTGCTTATATAACTTTGTCAATGTTATTGCCGATATCAGAGGCGACGTGCTGTTCATACCAAGAAAGTCGGAGGCGCCGGCATCATTATACAAGGCGGGGGCGGGGGGGGGCAACACACCAGTTGAGAAATCAAAGTCTCTCGTCTACAGGAATGACTTTCCATTGGTCAAGTCTCTCCGCAGATTGGATTAAATTAGATTAGATTAGAATCTGACGTGATTCCAATGACACTATTAGATCTAGAGGGATTGTGAGGTGGGTCTCTGATGGCCGCATTGGTTTAAATTTAGGTCATTTGTTTGTTTGGTGGGCAAACAGGAGTTAATTATCAGGGTTAACAACGTTAGCCAGAAAACCGTTAGCTAGAGTATAACTAATAATATTCTACATACATGAACAAAATAATCGTAAATTGGTGAATCTGTTCTTGCATTCTGAACACAGATTTCTAAGATTACAACATGTAATCAGATGTTAAGGTAAATATCTATATTTTCAACATAAATACGCGATTCTAAAAGGTAAAACAAAAATTAACGCAACAGCTGCCAGAGATCCAAGTGGGAAGAAATTCTCTCAGCTTTTTTGTAAATTAATAAATGATATAAACATCTTTTTCTTGAGCTCAAGATGCATAATATATCTCTAAACACTTTGAATTCTAGTTCATTCATCTCTTTTGACACGGACTCAACTTTGACTTGAAGGAAACCTCCTTCTGACGCCAACGACGTGGATCAGGCGAGTCGGGACACACCAGAGAGCTGTGGAATGTGAGAAACACCTGTTTCACAGGTTAAAGGGTTAATTATTAACAGACGGGACTCGAACGAGTCCGACAGCGGAACGCTCAGCCTTTCACAAGCAAGGATGAGGCAAGGTTCGACACAGCGACAAACACATGATTGCATCGATGACATTACAACACGGGCATGTTAGTGTTTACTGGTAGAGATTCTGTTCTGGTTATCTCAGCTAGAACATAGACACCAAAACAGTCCCCAATGCAAACTCTAATCGTTAACAGCTACGCTAATGAAGCTAATGGGATTCTAGCTAGCTGATCCAAGCAAAGGTTCTCAGGATGTTCAAGAAGTTTCTTTAAAAGGACAAGAGTTCCAGGAAGTTAACAAGAGGTGAGGACATCTAGAGAGTCTAGATAAGTTCTGGGAACTATTTCTAACTAGCAAAATCGCTGATTAAATGTGTAAACACAACATTTTAGGCCATCCTACTTTTAAGGGGAGTTTGACGTAAGACATTCTTTGATTTCCAGTTGTAATTTTTTAAATTATGGTACGTAACGGCTTGTCTTGTTTGGAATGTCTTGACTATGTTCAGTCCAGCTAATTGAATATTTTCCCATAAATGATGTTTGCAAGCAGTTCTCAAGTAGAATGACTCAGCAGGGTGTCAGCACATGTTTTTCTCTTATGAAATCCCACGTATGACCTTGACGGAACTTCCCTCCCTCCTCCGTCCTGCAGACTATCACCAAATAAAAACGTCTTTGCAGACGTGTGTGACCCGCGTGTGAACCCGTTGCAGAGGATTCTTTCTCTTTCTCGGGGGCCAACGCTGCTGAGAAGCGTCGATGACACAGGATTTGATTTGAATTTCAATCGTGACGCAGAGGGAAGAGCGTCTAGACTCAAACGCCGTCCTCCATCTTTATTCGCCGAGAGGCTGACGAGTCCAGCGACCTGCGACAGACACACCCGATCAATCAGGGGCTGAAATGATTGATGCACTTTTCGTTACCGCATGAATTCCTAATTTGTGCATTTTATTATTGTTCAAGTTTTAAAAATATCTGCAAACCACATCTAACTCTCTAAATCTCAACTCTTTCATCTATTTTGGGGGATAAAATCTGTCGACTGATGGAACTCCAGTGAGTCCACATGAATCAGTGTGCAGACAAAAAGATTTGCAGACCGTGGTTTAAACCAATAGTAATCCCTCACGCCCCAACAAGACTAAAGACAGATTTCACTGGTTCATGCTTCACCATATCCAGACTTGGCGGGGGGAATGCGGCTCTTTGTGGGCCTGATTTGTGTCTGAACGTGGGCGTGGAGTCCAAGGTTCAGGGTCAAAATGTGAGTGAGAATGAAACTCATTGCTTATCGTCTTGTTTGTCATCCTACGAACTGATACGGAGTTCCCACATTCCCGTTTCAGCCGCCGACAGTCCAGGCGTTGACTGGAAAGTGAACGAGTGTTTAACACCTTTATGATGATGATGTTACCCAGGATATTACCCAGAATGTCACTCTGGGAAAGATGTGGAGGCTAAAAATGGCCCAGCTGCCCCCTCAAGTATGGGATATGTGATCCCTAGAGAGTTTGGGGTCAGCTCTGGGGTCACCTCCAGGTGGAAATGCCTGGAAAACCTCCAAACTGAGGCATTCAATCCAATATAGGTGTGGTAATTGTCCATGAATTCATGAATAAGCCAGACTTTGTTGCCCAAACACCCGGAGAACATTTGGAACCAAGGACATCAGGATAAAACCTGGTCCTTACAACTGCCAAATGCCACTTAAGGTTGAAACCGATGGAAGCATGACTGATAATTACTGCTGTTGGAGAGAGATTCCGTTTCCTACTTCATCCCGTTTCCTTTTGTGGATTGTTGGGAAGAAAAATTCCTCATAAAGACGGGAAAACAGGTGACGGAAAATACAAGTGGATCCTGATCCAACTTGTGTTTCCTTTCAGACCAGTACAATCGTGAACCGTTCCAGGGGGGTTCATGTGTTCAATTCACCTCCAACAGCTTTTTTCTCTGCACCAACGAAAACAGGAGTGCACTTCTCCAGCTACTCAAGCAGTCTCCTCCTCCTCCTACTAGTTTTCGTCCTCCACCTCCCCCCCTCTCCTTGCAGGTGGCCCCGTTCACTACTTTGAACGAGGCAGCGGCAGGAATTCACATGTAAATAGGCCACTCGCTCTCAATAGACCGGGGAAGAAAAATGAATCCCTTCATGATAACCTTGCACAAAACGTAGCACAGGACTGATGTTCTGCAGCATCTCCCCCGTTTTTAGCACACAATGGGATAAATCTCCAAACTCAGCAGAAAAAGAGAAGTCTGGAGGTGGATTTGTAGGAGCAAAGTCGTGCAGTTCTGCTCAAAAATCACCAGCGATGCCTTTGGGTGTCTGAGTGCTGAGATTCAAGGTCAGGAAAGGCATTTCTGCCCCTTTTTACATCTTTCATTTTGAATTTATTCCCAAACCATAATTAAATCTTTGATTTTAATTTATCTTCTGGATCAAATTCTCGCTGTTCTTCCAGATTAGCATCATGCTGTAACTCCACCTCCAGAGACAGTCCGGAAATGTTTCTGCTTCGTCGGACGTCGCTGGCGACCCCAACCAGTCGTCAGGACAGTCGGATGAGTCTTTTCATCATGCGTACGAGTAAACCTTGTGTGAACAGACTCATCCGACCCAGAAGAGCTTTCAAATGAACCTTTATTGACAATGGTTGACAGGGTAGGCGATAGCCTGCGCTGATTGGCCAGGATGGAGCCTGACGGTCAAACTGGACCCAACTGAAAAACCTTAGTTTGGTTTAGCTGTTATTTAGTTTTTGCGAGTTTTTTTGATTTTTATGAACATTTGGAGGAAAGTGGGCAGGGCCTGTAGCAGATAATTCACATACAAGATTTTTTTCCCCCACCTGAAAAACTCCCTAATTACCACCAAAACCACTGAACTGATATCCGGCAGATTGTGTGCGTGTGTAGGGGGAGGGGTCGAGGTCAAAGGTCAGCCCAGCCTAACAGACCCGTGGGATTATTTCATCCGGGTGGAGGTATGCAGTCAGCGGAGCCACATTTCCCCCATGAGCACCTGCTTCATGGCGGCGCTTTTAAGAAGCTTAAATTTAAAATTTAAATAAAAAATTTTTCATTTGCTTTGGTGAGTTTTTGGGGGATGAGGTGCAAACAACTCCTTCATGTAGTTCAACGTTCAATTAAGACTCCAGATTGTTAGATCAACAATCAAATGAGTCCACTGTATAAAACAATAGATATTTAAAATTTTAATTTTAATCAAAATAAATTATTTTATCTGCTTATGAAATCTGTAACTTGTTTTGGGTGGAAACGCTGGCTGAGCCTCATGGTAATGTATTTTTTTTTTTAGCATCATTTTGTTTTTAACATGAAACACACACACAGACACACAATACCTGAACATAAAAGCCTGCCCCCCCCCCCCCCCCCCCCGGGATCAGCTGATGTGACTCCTAGGGATGAGCTGCTCGCAACAAAACACAACGGCGCTTCCATTCTGTGCTGGTCGGAGTGTTTTCACGCCGAGGCACGCCATCCGAAGTTAATGGACGCCCCCCCCCCCCCCCCGCCCCCCCCCCCCACAGAGGAGAGATTACCTCCCCATCACTGGAGATGTTACCGCTCCAGGACCAGGAGGACTTCCTGCGTCGGTTATAGACAGATTATGTCGAGCAAAAATAAAAGCACACTTTCATTCAAGCTGTAATCCCTGGTGGGCGTTTGTTTCACCACATCAAGAGAGACGGCCCAGGAGGAGACGCAGGACAATACGAGGTGATTTCCACACAAATGCGCTGAAAGCTGACACGGCTCGCCGCGAACAGGAAGTGGCCTCAGGAGAAGTGTGGGTTTCTACCTTTGGCCTTTGCGTTTCCTTTCCTGGCAAACAATCAAGGAAAGGCAACCATGAAAACATCGTCCATCAACGTGTGACACCACCTGACAGCCAGCACTCGGGGTTTAGAACCCGACCATTGGCCCTTGGTGTCACGACCTGAGCTGCTCGCCCTCGTTCTCACGGGGTCGGTTTGGTTTCCAGTCCAGGAAATGTTGAGTCGTTTTCTCCTGAACAGCTGACGCAGGTTTTCTTTTAACATTTAAAAACACATTAGCTTTTCCCCCCGTTAGCCGCTAAGCTTACAGCGAAAGCGTTAGCATCCCGTTTGAGGCGAATGCATCAACTAGAACGTGCGTCATAGAGAGTATCAACAAGAACTTATGACCTCGGCGTGTTTACCTGCCGTTGTGAAGTTGCATGCCAATGGTTTAGCTCGGGGGCTAACTCATAGGAACAAAATGTGTAAATAGCATTCTTTTGAATTCATTTTGGACCTTTGGGGCTCCTGTAGATGAGGATTATGTTTCACCGCCCATCACAAAAACTTTTCCATCATCAAAACCGACAAAAAGATTTACTTTAGCATATTAGGTTGGGTTCCATTCCTAATCAGGAGAACGCGTGAAATCGGCGTTTCACAGTTATGCTATATTTAAATCCAACACACCCCTGAGATGCATCAAGGTCACAAATTAACACATTATACTGGAACAGACAGTCGGACCGTTGGGTTATTTTAGCCTCCAGTTGCCGCGCTGGGCTTCTGGGCTTGGCCGCTAATTGTTTCAGAGGAATGAGAGGGCAGACGGCGTTAATGCACCGATACTCCGCTGTGGCTGCGCCGCCGCCCGACCCAGCCTGTCGGACCGGGTTCTACTTTACATACTGCCCCGACCACATTTTCCACTTCTGAGCTGCGTAACCTCGCGGTGTTTTTTCGGGACATTCAAATACATCTTTGTAGACGTAGCTGCACCTTCAGGTTTGTTCCAAGAACTGAAGCACTGTTAGCGATTTAGCTCCTCCGGCGGGGGAAAATTCACGCTTGAGCAACTTGTTAAATATGCAATAAAACATCAGACGCAATGATACCCTCCTGGACCAATCAGCATTGCTCTAAATATGTTTTATTCAGCAAAACATAATGCAATCACCTGTCTAACGACAACGTGGAGCGACTACAGTAGCGTCCGTCACGTTTCTGCACCACCCTACGCAAATATCCTCTATTTTAAAATCTGTGGACTTCATACGAAGCAATAATCTAAAGTGCTTTCAAACGGCGAGCAACATGTCGTCTGCAAACAGATTCGAGATGAGGGGGGATGATGCATGGAAACGAGGAAAAAGTCCAGTGTCAAACACGCTATAATGACAGAAAACAGTGACATCGACTATCGTACGTTCCGTCGCCCCCTTCTGGTTTGATCTCTCGCCGACTAGATGTGGAACCGAATCCTTTTTTATTCTTGGTTCTACTGTCTGGAACAGCCATCACTCGTCCATCAAACATCCAGCGTCCTTCACTTCCTGTCAGCCTCCCGGACCCCAAACCCTCAGTGCGTTTTTTAAATCCGCTCTTCCTCCACATGTGGAACATCTCGTCTTCATACTGTAAATCCTTTACGTGTCACTTCCTGATCGTCAGCATCGTCACAAATCTCTTATTTGAACTGATAAAACTCAGCGTACGTCGAATCTAGTGGGGGGGAAAGGGGGAGAGAAAATCCTTCGTGCGCGACGGCAGTCGAGTCCGAGTCTATCTTTTCTTCCTCTGCTGCCGTTGCACCTTCCTCCTCTTGAGGATCATGTCGTGTAGTTTCTCCAGACCCTCCCGGAGTCCGTCCCCGATGATGGCGCAGGTCGGCTGCAGGTGCCATGGGGTCGCCGGGCCCAGTTCCTTCAGCGCCAGGAGCTTCTCGATCTCCGCCAGTCCCAACGCATGCCTCAAGTCCTGTTTGTTGGCCACCACCAGGAGGGGCACACCCTGGTTCTCAGAGGTTTTGGCGATCTTGTGGAGCTCCGTCTTGGCCTCCTCCATTCGCTCCACGTCCACCGAGTCCACCACAAAGATGATGCCGTCCGTGCACCGCGTGTAGGACTTCCACAGGGGGCGGAGCTTCTCCTGGCCACCCACGTCCCAGAAGTGGAAGGTGCCAGTTCCCTGGCCGCCCAGGGACAGCTTGACCTTCTCGGCGTTGAAACCCTTGGTTGGCACCGTGTTGACAAACTCGTTGAACTGCAGCCGGTACAGGACGGTGGTCTTCCCGGCCGAGTCCAGGCCCAGGATGGCGATGTGGAAGGACTGGAAGAAGGGGATGCCCGAGATGAAGCCGGGTTGCTCTGACAGGCTGTTCCCCATCTTTCCTCACCAGGAGGGGGGGTTGATGAGCTGGGACAGTCGATCCAGTGGTCCGAGAATAGTCTTCAGAGGTGCCGATAATCCAGAATCTATGCACCCGTTACCTGAAAGCAGACAGGATGTTATTATGGGCTGATAAAAGCAGTTGGAACACAAAAACTCAACGAGGAAACTCACTTCCTCGATTTGGAAAAGCTCGTCCAATCGCAACCAATTAAAAATCCAGGTAACTCTTGTGACATTGGGCGTTTTCTGGGGTATACCTTAGAAAACGGGAACGCCCATCGTCATGGAAATAGATCACAAGACGTGTTCTAAAAATTTGAATTTCTGCTGCTGGCTCAAACTCGCTCGTGTCACGTAGCCAATCAGACAGCACTGTGGGCGGGACTTAGCAAAGGAAAAAAATCACAAGACAACATATAAGGAGATAAACAAAACACTGCTTCCTTGGAGGTGGGCACAGATGATGAAGGTCGACTAAGAGGCAAGACAGGACGTAGTTTTTACGCAAGTGAAGGAATCGTAAAATCAACAATATGAGTAACAGTTACACAACAATGTTTGCCAACATAATCCACCGTAAGCTGCTGGTGTTACCAGATCACGCAAGGCTGTAGCTGCACAACACCGAGTTCACAGATTTATGAAAAGGGAGTGTTTTGTTACTCAAGAATCTCCACAGAATTACGCAACAGCTATCCTTAGCGATGCGTCACGGCGTTCATCACTATTGCCAATTTTTTTACTGCGTGTTCCTACAAGAGGATTGTTAGGTCAGAAGTTACGTCACCGCGCTCTGGAGTCGTGGAACGTTAAAGAGTTATCTTAGCAAACGACAACTATAACGCATGCATTAGCATGGATAATAAAGTATTGGTATGTTTAGATTGAAAATATGATGGCTTATGGTTGTTTTCTGGTTTTTAATCACAAATACCAAATATTTTCTGGGAAATGAGAATTCATTTGCATAATAACCAAAACATATGGAGCTGGAATGTTAATTCCACTCAAAAAAAATTCCATAATTGTGGATCACAATCTAAAATAGCCATGAAAAACAATCACAATACCATTTTAGAAAGAAAAAACATCCAATGTCTTATTTGAAGAAAAATTAATGGATGGCATTATTCCTACAGGGGCCTGATTGCTAGTTTATTCTTGTTTAACACCAACTTTATAATAATAGCACAACCCGAATGGAATTGAAATCACATTTGCAGACAACATGAATATCATCTGATCGTGAGATTCGACATTTCCACAAGATTGGAACCCTTCCTTTCTGAGCTCCTGCATTTCCACCTACCGGTCCGACCCATCGGTCTAAATCCGCCCCGAACACCGACACGTCTCCCTCCGGTTTCCCCGCCGCTTGAGATTCACCTCACGGCGAATTTCTGCCACGTCTCCCTGCAGAACGACGCGGATAGACGCTCCAAGGGAACCAGGAGAACCGTACGTATCCGCCGCCTCCGCCTCAGTGAAGCTCCGCCGTGGATGGAACTGCTGTCAGTCCGGGTCCACGCCCAGAGCAGCGAGACGCGCGCACGAGATTGGTGGACGTGCTGCGGGGATCTACGCGCTGATTGGCTGACGCCGCTGTCAATCAAGCATCTGCCCGGGAATCAGAATCACCTGTTGGCTCCGTGCGTCCGTCACACCATCTTACTAAAAACATCGATATCTAACCTGATCGATCCGCTAGCTGATCGGAAGCCACGCGTTTGAAGCAGTTTGAGCATAAAAAGCAACCAAAAACAAGAAAAGGTTTAATTAATTTTTTAAAAATACACGTTTATAACCCAAACTCCGCCCTGATCGTGTACTTTTACCGGTCTAAAGGTATGTAGCAGCAAGTTGCGGATAAATGAGACAAAATGGAGTTCGTGGAACACACACACACACACACACACACAAAAAAACGATCCACGGGAGTAAATTTACCCTGTGATGCTTCACGATCATCGTTATAACCGCTACTCACCGATTTATGCGCGTTCACGACGTTTTTTCCGCTCAGGGGCGGCGGTTGTGTGAAGCTAGCCGATGCTAGTAGGTGTTAGCAGCGCTAGAAGCCGAACGCGGCTCACCGTGGATCGGCCTCGGCTCCTCCGTGGCGTGGCTCCCCGCTTCTGCCCCACTCAGCGTGCGATCCCAGCGGAGGGAGGGCAGGAGACAGGAACAGCACCGCCCCCCTCCCTCCGTGCTGTTGTCGTTTGAAATGATTGGTCCAGAGGCAGGAAGATTCGCGTGCGGGATGCCTGTAAACCCCGCCCCCCGCTAACCCCCTCCGTGGGGGAAGGATGACTAAAATCATGTTTATAAAATTGAATTAAAATAAAATAAGGTTTATAAAATAAAGTAAAATAACCAAAATAACGTTTATAAAATAAAATTATGTTTATAAGATCTATAAAGGTAATGGATTGGTTCAAAAACAAAACAGGCACCCAATATAAAAAAGATTAATAATTAATGATTAAATTAGTTATTAATTTGATTAATAATAAAATAACTAATAATTTCCCTGCGGGAATCAATAAAATAAATTAAAGCAATTTTTTTTTAAATTATCAGTTTGATGGTGGCAAGTTGGGGGTGGATATTTTCACGCATACATTAAACCAATCTAATAAAACACGTGAAGTCAGAATGAGCTTAAAGTTTATGAAAATGTATTAAGAACTAAAGAAATTATATCAAAAGTAGGGGAAAAACAGCTGATTTAACTCTTATCTGGATGTTATGTGTTTGTTTTTACAGTTTGACCTTTGACCTTTTGATGCTTTGAATACTGCAATGCACAGATTTTCTATCAGGAGGCAGAATATTTATTCGTCATGCTGCAAATGTCTTGAGGAACACATGGCGGCCTGTGACTGACATGCTGATCATTTCATATATAGTCTGAGTCCTACACACACACACACACACACACACACACACACACACACACACACATATACACACACGTGCAGGTCCTTCAGCTGTGGTCTGAACAGGCCTCACATGTTTGTGATTCTTTGAGTGCTGGATGAACAGCTGTGGGGGGGCTCGGCGACGTGGCGCTGTGATCTCCATGACGCCGCGGTCGCCATGTGTCGGCGGCGTCGAACTCCACACTGTGTGTGTCACATCGTTTCTTCTTCTGTGGTAATGAGGGGCTTTTTAGTCACATAATCTCGTGACATATTTGAAATCGCATCTGAGATTAAAGAATCTGCCGATACCTTGTGAGGTCGACAGGTCTTCTTTTATAAACTAGTCACTCTCCATCCCTTCATGCAAACTTTCTCAAAAAATACCCAAAATGCAGTCTAAATATTCTGTACTGTAATTCTGAACTTTTTATTTAAGGGACATGGATTATTTTCTTGAACAGTAGAACCTTGAGATACAAGTTTAATCCTATTCGTGACTGAACTCGTATCTCAAATAACTTGTATCTTGATGTTTTTACCGTACAATTAAAGACATGTCAGACATTCCCCATCAGATTTAAATTAAGATTAAAAATTAATGTTTTATTTTTCCACATTGGTGACAGTTTCTCCTCCACTCGGTCCAGGAAGGCGTCGTACACTCCTCTTCTTCTTCTGTGAGAAACAGACATTCAGCGTTAAATCGAGGGATTGATGAACATTCAAGCCAAAGACGATAAAACATCTGTTGGAATAAAACCATTTCAGCCGCTGACCGTATAGGAGGCTGATTTTGGAGGCCATCGCGACTTGGGCAGGATGAGTCCGGCGTCCCATAGAGGTTCTGGAGGTTTCCTGGTGTTCATCCTGGTCCGGGTTCCCCTCGGACCGAAGCCCGTCGTGGTCCTGGTGGTCCCAACTAGAAAAAAGCCAAACATTCCGGCGCCTTTAAAGCTTTTAAAGATGTGGAGAAGCAGGTTTTAATTTGACGCACTTCCATCGACTTACAAACGTCCAACGTCGTCAATTTCAAATTCATGTTCCCGGGATCTTTGTCATGTGTGGTGACCACGTCCAGAAGGTCCTGGTCCAGCTGTGGGAGAAAAACGCTGGCGATTAAACGTCCGGTTTTTTATTTTTGTTTACTGCCACCTTGTGGCTGTCAAGAGTCCGGCATGTGTTGGTGTTTGGGGTCTTCAGAGATGTACCGGTCTGAAGTTGTGCGGTTTTGGGTTCTCGTAGGGCCCGGAAGGGAACTTCCCCATCCGGACAAACCTCAGCTGGGATGCCAGAGCGTCAGGGGGCCTGAAGGTTGTGATGAAGGTGGGGGGTATTTCTCTCTGGTGGCGGTGGGGTAAAAGCGTCGGCAGAGACATCGCTGTCCTGTTCTTTGGTGGAGCGACACGTTTCTCTCGCCCTTGACTCAGAGGAGCCGTCGTAGATTTGTAGACTCTCAGGGAGAAGTCCGGCGGCTTGAAACTCCACAGGCCGCCGTCGCCTCTCGCCTCGGGGGGGGGGGGTCGAACCATTTGCTCCTGGTAGCAGAGAGATGCTGAGCGGAGGAGAACTTGCTCTTATCCTCGAAGGAGACAGAAAGTGGAAGCAAACTGTACGGAGCCATTGTGAGAAAGGAGGTTTTATATATAGAAATAAATCCACATCAACGGACAGTTTGTTGGCGTCTAGACACCAACAACACAAGGATTGAATGCAGACGCGACGCATTAAAAGTGCTGCTTGGTAACAAGAGTCTTTGGTCTTTTCCACAATAAGAATTGAGTTGTGACGTGCCACACAAACAGGAACTTAGCAACGGTACAAACAACAAACCTCTGAATCGACGGTCGTGTTCCAAAGCAATAGCAGATTGTGTACATTTAGAGTCTCGACGCACCTTCTAAATAAAGTTACAGACCCCAGACATAAAAGACGTTGAAGAAGAGTCAAATAAACAGTGAGAAAGAGAAGCAGTTCAGCAACACGTAAATAAACAGCAAGGACTTTTATTAAATTCAAGCAGCAAACTGTAAATCCAGATGCCAACAAACCTCAAGATAATTTGTCCCAGATAGTCTGTACTTTTAAGTTTGTCGACATTTTTAGATATAAATTGAAAGAAACACAATAAAAAGACACATGAAAAGGATTTATAAAGACAGTAAAATGGGAGATGAAACAGAAACAGAAGACGACAGGAAGAAACTTTCAATTAATCAAAGATGGTGGAAAAGAGTTAAAGCCTTGATTTAAACAACTTGGAATTCTTCATGAACCTCAAGTTAATTAGTTCCAGATTGTTTACCTGCTTTTTAAATGTGTTATTTTTTTGGGGGGGGTGTCATGCAAATCAGAAAGACTGAGTTTATTCTCAGGTGTGAACTGCGTGGAAATGTACAGCTTTGTTGTGATGAGTAACATGTCGAGTTTAACAAGTTTGAATGACCTCATTAAAGCAATCGCAATGGCTGCTAAGCTCTGTTTAGCGACAGTGACGTATGACGCCCATGGAATGCGGAAGCTGCTGCGGCGCGGATTTTAAGCTTTTTTGACCAAACGGATGACGCTACACACATAAAATTTATTTTTTCTTCTATTTTTCATAATGATGAATAACATATATGTCACTTAAAATTAACTCTACTGTCCCTTTAAGTTGGTTTAATCCAAGTAACTCTACTGGAATAGGCTCCAGCAACCCCCGTGACCCACGAAAATGAATGAATGAATGAATGGCTTAGTATAGCGTTCAACATTATTTTTCTGTAATCCAGCCTCTTACAGCCCAGAAAATCAACAAAAAAGTCGAGAACATTGAAAAGTTAAACGAAAATTTAGTCAGGAATATATATGCAGTGGAGAAAACGTGTTAGTAAAAGCAAAGGCGCTTCAGTAATGAAGACGTTGGAGACGATGTCTGAAGTTGTGATGTCACAGTCGTCCCAGCAGGTGGCAGCATCACCGAGGTGGAGAACACTCCTGTGGAAAAAGAGAATCTTCATGTCTTTACATTAATGTTCAGTCTGGGCTGACAGTGAATGAAAACATTCCAGGGAATGTCTCGTTGGCGTCCTCCTCCCGTAAACCGGGCCAAGTAAACTGGGCCCCGTAAACCGGCCCCGCTACAGTAGAGGCGTGTCAGAGGTCATCAGATTTACAGCAGCTGATCTGCGGCGGTTCTGCTTTGTTCTCCTGACCCGGACAGCTGAGACAAGGCAGTGGGAAACCAGAGTGGAGCCTGACCAGCCCCACTTTACTGCCCCTGTTAAATCAGGATCTGCCACCATCAGAGGCTCCTACTGACCTCTGACCCCCCCACGCCTCCACGGCGCTGGCAACGCCCGAGTCCGTATCCATTGGTGCCAATTGGTTTAGTGAATTGTGTCAGTTCTGACATTCTGGTTGTGAATGATTTCAACATTTCCAGTAGGTCATGTGATCTCATTCAAAGGAAATGGAATCAGGACATTCAAGTAAAGGGGCGGGGCAAGATGTTCAGTTAAAGGGGTGGGGCAGTGGTCAAACCCATGTGACAAAGACAGGAAGTGATGTTCAGACTACACTACACTGTCTCACCAGGTGCTACTAGACGTCTAGACAGAAGCGGCTGCGGCTAGCATGCTAGAGATCTGCTTCAGAAACTAGACTTGTTTTGACGTTTCTCCTTGTTCCGTTGCTGGTTTCAGCGTCTCGTCTGAAGTTCTCACTGACGAGGTTTGAGTCTGGTCGGCTTGAAACAACCGTTAGCACCACAGTTAGCGCCCCCTGTTGGGCTCCAGTCGGCCTCTGGATCAGACTCTGGAGAATTGTTGGCATTGTTGGGCGGAGAGCTCTGAGCTCAGTCTGGGCCGGGGTATGTGATGAGGGCTGGGGGTCGGGGGGTGGATACAGGAATAGGTCCTGTCTTGACCCGGCTGTTCCCGGGTCACGTTCATCCTCCACAGAAACTCTTCAGCGTGGAAATACATTTGTTTACAAGCGTTTGTTGTTGTTTATTCTATTTATTTACGTGTTTTGAATGAACTTTTCTTTTATGATCCCCTGAGGATACACCAATGGGGTCAACGCCTCCCTGTGGCTGGCGGTGGAACAGCTGACTCTCCAGGAAGTGTCGCTGGTCGTACCATTCATTTCCTGTCAGCTGTATGACCTGAAGACGTTAAAAACAAACAAATCAACCTGGAGTTAAACCATTTTATCTCAATCGTGTTCATTTCTTCACCACTTCATCTCATTTAGCCCCAACGCCTCCCACATTTCCGGTTCGCAGGACTTGGATCCACGTTTTCCATCCAGGAGCTCGATCTGGGTTTGATTGCCGGTTGTGTCAGACACCAGAAGACATGAGGAAAGTAGGTCGTACCTGATGGTTATTCCAGGTCATCCACAAGCCGAAGGTTCCATCCCTCATCTGCCTGGAAGTCAAGTAGACTAACATCTCTGGGAGGGAGACACCTCCGTGCTGCGCCAGGAGCTGGGGGGGAGTTGTCCAAACATCCGTCAAACATATCCCAGCATTCCCAGTTTTGAAATCTGCACAAAAGTTTGTGGAATTTTTCAATTTTATCCAACAAACAAACGTCGTGGGTGGAGGGAATATAAAAACGTCATCTGCGTATCGATTGAAGCCTCCGTCCCTGAATGAACCGCTGCTCCTGAACAAACCACAAACTCTTTTTTCCACCAAACTCTTCCCTCGTTCTTCTCCTTCCTGAAGGACTTTGTCTTTCGGATCTTCAAATGGACCAATCAGCTCCACTTCCTCGGGTTCCACCGGCGAAACCTCATATCTGCAGGGGGAGAGCGTGAGAACGGAACAGGGGCTGCCTGGAAACGACGTGAATGTGATGTGTTGGTTGATCCAAAGGCCCCCGGTTTGGCCCTGGCTGCCTCCCCGAGGAGAGCAGCATGCAACCATCTGTTAGAACGGTTTGTGGCGACCAATGAAATAGCAGATCAGATGTTTGGGCTCAGATAACAGCTAATTATTCAATAAATCACCCCCCCCCCCTCCAAAAAAGGTTAAATAAAGGTTCTTGTTGTTTGAACATTCATATGTGGATTTTTTTTTCTTACTTTTTAATTCCTGCTTCTTTAACTTCCGGTTCATTCATCCTACAGTTACATCATTTAAACTTTTTATTCAGGTAGGCGCAAACAAGTGACACCACGTGATCTTTACGGAAAACAAAAAAACCCATTGATGTTTAATTTAATTCACTCTGTTATTGTTTTGAAGCCCAAACACATGATAATCGAACAGGAATCGATCGCGTCTCGTGGAGGTGGAGGTCACGCCCCCCCCTCCTCACCGGCTATGATGCTGCAGCCTCGCGCCCCGGACTCGACCGACCCACTCCGCTCCTCTTTCCACGTGCCTCGGAGCGCGCGTGACGGCTGTCCGCGTGCCCGTGGCGTCGCGCGGTCACGGCAGACGGACTAGTGAGGCAGAACCAACGACAGGACTTTCACCGGTTGGACGGTTGAACTGCGCTCGCGCTCGGTGCTCGCGCTGTGTCGGATAGGAAGTCGCGCGCCGGCTGGACAATGAGGCTCGAGTCACTTTGGACACTTCTTGTGTCGTTACACGCGGCGCGCGCGCAGACAGGTAGGCTCACCTTGCGTCACGCGCACCGTTCACACGAGGCTCGGGGAGTCGCGTGCGTAGTTTTTTGATCGGTTTACCGGAGACGCGTGACTTTATTGAACTCTCATCCACCGGTGGTGATGACGTCACAATCCCACGCAGCTCAAAAGATGTTTACCGAGCACCTTCTCCTGCCTCATGTTGCTGTCCGTGTCACTTGGGTTGTCATGGGAACCAGAGTATTGAGGCGGAAAAAACGTAAAGCTGTGAATAAAGTTTGATTGAATTTGTGGCTAAAATGAAGTCGTGGAGGTTTGGGGGTTCATTATTAACGTGTTGAGAAACGTTTAAAGCAGGAGAGAAAATTAGAGAAAATCAAGAAGAAAGCTTGGACCCAAAGCTGCCAAAAAGGGAGGTTGAGCAGGTCAAAGGTCAAACGAGGGACCGTCAGACTCTGAGGGTCATGTTAAGAACTTTGACCACAGATGATTGCAATTTAATTACCTTTACCTGTTGCCGTTTGTGTTTGTGGAAACTTTAAATGTCCTGAAGAATCAGCAAACTTTAGCTACATGCTAACAGATGCTAACTGGAACCAAGGCAGTCTCAGACTGTAACATCCCATGACACCCCTAAATTTGAAATTTTACCCTGACCTACTTGCATAGGTCAAAGATCAAAGCTAGTGCTCTGACCTACTGTCATTGATCAAAGCACTAACTTTGATCTATGGTCTTACACTGGCCTTCCCTCTCATCTTTCTATCTTATCTGGTTCCTGAGTGTACGAAAGTTGCAATTTGACCTTGATGTACTTTTCTCAAGGTCAAGGTCATCTCATTTTTATCCCCTTTGCTTTCTGAGTAACGTGCTTTTTGTTTCAACTTTCTATCTGCAACGGTTGTGAACGATAAATTCCTCGTTGGTTCACATCCAGAGACGACCTCCTGTTCATGGGCTCAATGGGAGATAAATTAGCTTTTGTGTACTCAAGAGTGAGTGTGTGTGCGTGTTTGTATGTCTTTGTATGTGGCTCCGCGGTGCACTGGCGTCATGCCCGGAGTGTCCCCCGCCTCACGCCCTATGCTAGCTGGGATAAGCTCCAGCTCCCCGTGACCCGCTATGGCGGATACAGCGGCGGTACATGAAGATGAATGAATGAATGAACTTGTTTCTTGTTTCAAAACCAGCAGATTTATCCTCGGGTGATTTGATTTTATGACTCTCCTGATCCCAAAGCAACCAAACCGTTTGTTTTAAAGTTCTCCGTTAACCTTTGACCTTCCTTCATCTGAAGCCGTTTCACAACCCGACCAGTCAGGACAGTTTAAGAGACGTTCTCATTCTTTTAGGTTTTGCGTTTGTCGGAATTTATTTTTTGGAATGAACCAAAAAAAAATGAAAAAAGTTTGTCTTCAGAGGTGATGAACTCCAAGTGTCTCTTCCCAGTTTGAAACCAGATCTTAAGATGCGCCATATATGGGTATCAGCAGTCACTTCCTGCTGGTAATTTTCATGAATAATAATGGTTTTCGGGTTCTCTTGCAGTCCTCCCTCCAGAATGTTCCCTGGGGGGCCACTCAGTCCTCCAGAACCCGTACCGCAGTGCCACCTTCAGCTCCAGCTGGATGCAGCAGTCGTCCCTGCAGGACTTCATCTGCGACCACTCCCTCACGCCTGGCTGGTACCAGTTCCAGATCTTTAACAAGCCGGCTGTCATGCCCACCGAGTGCGTGGAGGTAAAAAAGATCTCAGTTTAAGGTGGTGGGTGTAGCCAGGCTAGCTCTTTTTTAGCATTTGTCTATTTAGTGTCCAAAACTTCCACATAAATCAAACTGTCATCAGTAAAACATGCTAATCTCTGTTGGAGAATTCTCATGACCCCACGCCGTGGAATGCTAACATCACGTCTACAGTATTAGCCTTCCTCCTTCACTGTTCTCAGTGGCTGATGGGTAAAAAACGGCTGTGAGATGTCAGAAAGACTGACGATGTCAAAGACTTTTATTGTGATTAGCTCCAACATACCGCTGTTTTCACAAACCCATAACCATTTCTTTATGTGTCCAAACCTGCAGGTGAACCACTGCGGGACCCAGGCCCCCGTGTGGCTCTCACTGGGGGCCGGCGAGTCCCTTCCGGGTCCTCTGGAAGTCCGTCAGCTGACGGCGTGTGCCGCCTGGCAGTTCCTCTCTGGCGGCAGCAAAGACTGCTGCATGTTCCGCATCCCGGTCAGCGTTCGCAATTGCGGAGGCTTCTACGTCTACCTGCTCCAGCCGACCCAGGGATGCATGGGGTACTGCGCGCAGGGTAGGTCCGGGTGCCGCGCCCCGGGTTGGTACGATCTGTCGTCACTGCCTTCACAACTTCACGTCTGTCTCACAGAGATGTCGGACGCTTTACCCTCGACCTCGCCAACCTGCGGCCCCGACGAGGTGGATGTCGCTGGGATGTGTCAAAGTGAGGCTCCTGCGTGATTGGCTCCCCTTGTTTGGTCATACCCCCCAAGGAAGATTCTGGGAAACTTGTGGATGAAAAGAGAAAGAGGGAACTTTACCTCCACATAGATTAGACTCGTTTTCATTATATTGTTATTATAGAACAAGTAGTCATCAGCATACGAACACAACCAGTTCAGAGAGGTTGTTCGTAAGCTGAACTGTCTTCACTCTCCGTATTGGTGAACGTCTCCATGAATATAAATTTGTTGTTCTGAGATCTGCTGAGTCATGTTAACATGACACGTGAAATCTGAATTTATGGAGTGTTGATGTTATGATGCTCAGGGGGTGTTGTGGCAGAAAGGGGAACTACAGCAGTCGGACATGGCGGCACGCGGTTCATGTCTGTGAATGCTTGAATGTCGGATGTTCGTATCTTGAGGACTTTCTGTTTAGATCACCTGGTAGAACCTCAAACATCTCCATCCTCTCCTCTAGTTTCATAACTATCACTCTGTCGTCATCCTGTTAGAAAAGCTGCCTCCCACTCCGTCCGTTCCGGCGATCGTTTCCGAGGCGACAGGGAATGTTGTTTACCTGAGGTGCAGCTTCGGGAGCAGCTCCAACATCTCCCTGGGTTACGTTGTGGCCTGGTCCCGTCTGTCCCCTGGGGGCCACAAGGAGGAGCTGAAGCAGGAGACCACCATCCAGACGTCCGTTGTCATCGAGCTGGATGGCTTCAACCTTCGCCTGGGAGACAAGGTGATGGGCGTCGACACCCGCCCCTCCCTCGCTAATTTCAGCATGCCCGTCTTACATTACTTGTATTTGGAGCTGTTAGCTTAAAAGACATTTGCCCCGCCTGTCAGATTTACTGCTCCAGCTCCAGTTTCTTACTGGACGCGCCTGACGTTAGCGGCGCTTCAGTGGAAAGTCCGGAGTTCTTCGTGGGGATCAAAGTACGTGACGGTGATGTGATGCTCTTTTAACAATCTCTTAGCTAAAAGCTAACTTTAAATGTAACTTTAATTGAGTTCCTTCTTTGACTGATTCTGCTCATTAGCGTTTATAAGCGTTTATAACTTGGTTGTAAGCAGATCAGACCAGAGGTGAGGAGCGTACCTGAAGATGGGCGGATGTACGAGCTTCTGTTTGAGAGCACAGTTCCTGTCCCATGTACAGATGGCTCCGCCTCTTCCTCTACGGGGCGCTGCTCTCTGTCGCTGCACCTTAGCACCGGTAGCACCGGTGAGCGCTAACACTAACGTTAGCTAATCCTTTACGTTTAAAGGTGTTAAATCAGTGCGTTTTGAAAGTTTATCTTCTCCTTTTTCCGCCGTCAGATGAGGGTTTCCTTGGGGCCGATCTGACCCTGTCCTCCTGCCTGGTGGATCTGGACCAGGGCCCCTGCAGCGATGGGGTTTGTAGCCGAGCTCGGATCCACTTCAGCCCAGTCACCGACTTCGTTGAAGACGGGAACAGAACAACTTGGATCTCTGTTGAATCCATCCAGACTCAGGATTTCCTCTGGAACGGGTACTCTCCGGAACCCGTCGAGGTAAACGGAGGTTTTTAGCTTTTTATTCTACTTTTTTTGATTTCGATTATTCAATTTCTGTTTCTATTTCCGCGTCAGATAACTGTAACAGACGTCCCTTCAGCGTACTGCTACGTCTTTACCGATCCTCACGTCCTCACGTTTGATGGCAGGTACTTCAGTCCTCATAGGATAAATCAGGAAACCCCAAGTCTATAATTAAATGAAATAAATGATAACAACTCCGACGCTGACCTGGATTCAGAGCTGTGTTTATTTGTTTTTAGGCGCTACGACAACTTCCAGGTAGGAACCTTCGTTCTCTACCGGAGCCACTCGGGTGCCCTGGAGGTCCACGTCCGTCAGTGGGAGTGTGGTAGCGTCGTCCACGCCACCTCCTGCGTCTGCGGCTTCGTGGCGAGAGATGGCGGCGACGTCGTTGGTTTCGACATGTGCAACGGAGAAATGGGCGAAACCAAGCCTCACCTCTCCGTGAAGGTCAAGGATCCGAGTCGGAGCGGCGTCCACATCACCGAGTCCTACCAAGGTCGCAAGGTCACGGTGAGACAAGCCAGGAAGGAAGGAGCTCATCGGCGTCGCCGGCTAACGTAGCCGAAGCTAACCGCCTCTTCCTCTGGTCACAGATGAGTTTCTCGTCGGGGGTGTTCGTTCGTGCTGACGTGTCTGACTGGGGGATGAGTCTGACCCTGAGGGCCCCCGGGTCAGACCGGGGCCAGACCGAGGGCCTGTGTGGGACCTACGATGGACAACCAGAGAATGACCTCCACCCAGCAGGGGGCACCACCCTGGAGAACCTGCAGTCGTTTCTGTCTGAGTGGAGGTTGGTGTTTAAAGGATCCGTCAGAGGGTGTTAATCAACTAGCTAGCTAGTTAGCTGGCTATCTATAAGCTAATTCCAGGCTAGTTTGACTCGCTATATTAGTGTAGCCGCATCTTAGCTGTTCACCTGTTAGCTGCTTTTTCATTTCCTGTCGCCTCCTCGTCTTCCTCAGACTCCCTCCAGGCACCAGCCTCTTTGACTCCGCCCCGTCCCACCCAAGCACCACGACCCCCCAGAAGTCCTGCACCTGTCAGGCAGGACGTGGTCTGACCCCTCCCAGAGCCAGATCTCCGCCCACCACCTCCTCCAACTCCGCCTGCTCCCATCATGCCAACGTCCGTCTGTCCGGCATCATTCCCACTCTGGACGTCACCAATGAGTACGCCCACTGGGCGGAGCTACGAACTGACACTCAGGCGAGCCGAAGGCGCTTCTCCTCCAGGGGTGGGGCGTCGACCAGAAGCCGGAGGCAGATCCGCCGCTACCTTCCCAGCTCGCTGCCCCAGAGCCTCAGCCAATCAGATCTGGAGGGGTTCACCTACTTTTTTCCCGAGGACCACGAAGAAGCCGTCCAATCGGATTCTTCCCCTACCTGGCCCACACCCTCCGGCCTGACAGAGCAGGGGGCCGTGACCCAGTGCAGGGAGGCGGTGCTGAACTCCAGCATTGCGTCCGGCTGTGGGTTCCTCCTGGGGGAGGGGATCATCAACCAGGTGGCGGCGATGTGCGTGAGCGACCTGCAGCTGAAGGACGAGCTGGACTGGCTGACGGCGGCGCTCCCCCTGCTGGAGAACGAGTGCGAGAGGCGGGTGGTGGAGGAGAGGAGGCGGGAGGAGGACCACCCCGAGGTTCTGGTCGCGCTCAGGTGTCCCGGTCTGTGCAGCTGGAACGGCCGCTGCTCTGAGTCAGGATGTGTCTGCTTCCCTGGGTTTGGGTCGTACGACTGCAGCATGTTGTCTGGTAACGTCCTGCACCTGCACCGGCACATTAGCCCCACACAGGTGTGTCCTATAGCAGTGGTCCCCAACCCCTAGGTCATGGACCGGTACCGGTCCCAGGGTCAGTCCGTGAACAATGATGTGAATGATTCTCTCCTCCACATTTATCTGAGTCTCTCTTGACGCTTGTGGAGATGCTAGCAGAACCAGAATATTGACCTTCAACCGATCCATGGAGCTAAAATCGTTGGGGATCACTTTCTTATAGCATCAGCTTATGTTAGCATGTGTTAGCAGCACTGGTAACTTAAAAGGACGTGATGTTTCGTAGATGTTTCATCTGTCAGCCTGTAGTCGTTAAAATCTGAACTTGGAAAAACATTTAGAGGTAATTGAATTGCCTCCATCAGGATTTGTATTTTCGTGTCTGTTGGCTTCTTTGACAGTCTTTTAAAAAAACTACGGCACAAATTTCACAAAGTTCAGGAAAGAAACCTTCAAATTTGAGAAGTTCTAGAAGTATTTCTTTTACAACTTTCAATCCCATTGGGACAAAAAGCCATAGAGTATAGACTGTCCTGTCCCAGTTTAGGTATTACCTAGTATTTTGATGATGGTTTAGTTTGTTGGTTGGCCCACCTGCAAGACCTTTTTTTTCGTGTGGTCTCGTCCGGTCTAACTGTCCACGTCTGTCTGCATGTTGGTGATGTTGTGAAGACCAGATCCCAGAGATCATCCAGCTGGAGAACCAGGGTCTGTGTGATGTCCAGCGGGGAGACTGTTCCGCCGTCCGGGTCTACGGTCATGGCTTCAAGGACTCCTTTGAGCTCAAGTGTGAGTTTGTTAGAGAAAAGGTACTTTAGTTTTTCTGCTTCTTACTCTTTTCCCTGGTGAACAAACTACAAACTCTTTTAAAAACGAAGTTGACTCAGAAACAAGTTTAGAAACACGGACGGGAGAAACCTGGAGATCGACTGCCAACGTTGGCGTGACTTATCGATGCTCAAGGGCAACCCTGGAGACTTTGTAATATAAATTAAAATGTAAGTCAGTGTTTGTGGGTTCAGTTTGTATACAGTTCGCCATCGTTCCTCGCGGTTAGTGCGTTCCAGGAACCACACGCGAATAATGACTTCCGTGATATAACGACAAACTATCTTATTGTTTACGGTAATTTAAACATTTATAAACCCTCCCCATATTGATATTAAACCACCTTCTATCTGTATTACCTTTTCCCATACTCTGATAGACTGTTTAAAACACTTTTGTGTCTCACGGAAGTCCGAGACTCACGGAACGTAGCGCACTTCCCGATGCCGTCAGCCAATAGAATGCCCTGTGATTGGTCAGTGGATTTTGAGTCGGTTGTCTTCATTGAGGAGAGCAGATGCTTCATCTTCATCCTCCTCCTTTCCCTCTGTGTCTCTGGTCCAGTTCTTGGATGGCGAGTGGGTTCTGGACAAGCCCCGGTTAGTCTCGGCCTCCTTTCTGAATGTGACGGTTCTGGAGTGCCACCTCCCCCTAGTGGACAGTCGCGGTACTGCAGAAGTGGACGTGGAATTGACCACAAACCAGCCACTGGCCCGCTGGCAGATTAAAGTCAGTCTCTGGTGAACTTCAGTAATGAGTGTCGGTTTAATCCAGACTAAGATTAAGCCGATTTATGCTGACGACAGGTTTCTAACGACGGCTACAGCTACAGCAACGCCAAGATCCTGACGCTGTACGACGGCGCCTGTCAGGTGTGCAGCCTCCACACCGAAGTCCTGTGTACGCTGAAGGTAAGACGTGAAGTCGGTGCGTGGATCAGAGTGTATCCCCCCCTCAATCCATCTCTTGATCGTGTGAATCCCTGGACACGGGTACCAATTATGGTTTTGTCCTCGCACCAAATGTTTGGTTTCCTCCAAACAGAGCCAGCCTTGTTCTCCTGCTGCCTCTCACTCCATCCCGAACACTGCGCTCTGTGTCCGGGATGGAAGTCTGTCTGAAAGGGTAATAAACACTGAACACGTTTATTTTGGTGTTTATTGTCTCGGCCCCCCCAGGAGAAGACCTGCAGCATCGGGGGCCGGTGTTACATTGAGGGGAAGTCCAATCCCAGCAGCCCTTGCTTCACCTGTCGCCCAGATCGGTCCAGACATTCGTGGTCGGTAGCAGAGAGTACGTAGAGAAAGTCAGTGATCTGGTTGCTATGGAGACACATCCATCAATAAGAAACAATTATTCTATCAAATTTGAGAAATAAAGCCACGATAAATAGTAAATAAACAGGAAGTAGCAGCACTGATGATACCATTTACTTCCCGCCGTCTGGCGTGTGATTGGTTGATTCAGACATGACGACTTCCTCTCTTCTTCTCTCAGACAACGAGCCTCCGGTTCTCCAGCCGGTCCCGGTTCCCCTGCGCTCCTTCCCGGGGGAGAAATTCCAGTTCCAGCTGGCGGCGCGGGACCCCGAGGGCTCGGAGGTGCTCTTCGCCCTGGAATCGGGTCCGGACGGCGCCGCCCTGACGCCTGACGGCCTGCTGACGTGGAGGGCGATGGCCGAAATCACCGACACGCACACACTGGAGGTCAGGGCGAAGGACGACTGCGGGGCGGAGACCAGAACCTCCATCCAGGTCTGATCGTCGTCATGGAAACATATTGTGATTCTGTTCCTCTGAAGGAGAATTCATAGAATCTACCTGAGAAATAGTTCTAGAAACAGTAGAACAGTAGAGATACGACTTATATGAGATAAGAGTCGTGTTTCAGGACACCACCGTGTGTTGGCAGATGGATACAACATCAGTGAGACCGGATCTCGTTCTTTACCTCGTGTTGGTGGATGGATATAATTTATGTGTATATAGATATTATATATATAGATATAACACTTTATATATAATTAATTATACACAGGTAAAGTCTGCACGTCTATTGGTTGATTAAATGTTTTTTTCATAATTTAGGGGGTTTGGGGCTTTTTTACAGGCTGGAACTGATTAATATGATTTTAGTTTAAATTTTGTTTGAATGTAGCCGCAAGAGGGCACAAGCCAGTGTCTTATTGTGCCGGTCCCAAGCCCGGATAAATACAGAGGGTTGCGTCAGGAAGGGCATCCGGCGTAAAACATTTGCCAAATCAAATATGCGAATCAAACCTATGACTTCCATACCGGATCGGTCGAGGCCCGGGTTAACAACGACCGCCATCGGCGCTGTTGACCTACAGGGCATCGGTGGAAATTGGATTACTGTTGGTCGAAGAAGGAGAGGAGGAAAGTGCGTTCGCACGAAGAAAGAGAAGAGGAGCGCCAAGAGTATTGGACTAAGAGTAGGGACGTTGAATGTTGGAACTATGACAGGAAAAGGTAGAGAGTTGGTCGACATGATGCAGAGGAGGAAGGTAGACATACTGTGTGACCAGGAGACCAGGTGGAAAGGTAGCAAGGCTAGAAGTTTAGGAGCAGGGTTCAAGTTGTTCTATCATGGTGTAGATGGGAAGAGAAATGGAGTAGGAGTTATCTTGAAGGAGGAGTTTGTTAGGAATGTCCTGGAGGTAAAAAGAGTGTCAGATAGAGTGATGAGTCTGAAGCTAGAAATAGAAGGTGTGATGTTCAATGTTGTTAGTGGGTATGCTCCACAGGTAGGGTGTGAGCTGGAGGAGAAGGAGAAATTCTGGTTGGACTTTGATGAAGTGATGCAGAGCATACCTAGAAGTGAGAGAGTTGTCATTGGTGCAGACTTCAATGGACATGTTGGTGCAGGTAACAGAGGTGATGAGGAAGTGATGGGCAGGTTTGGTATCCAGGAGAGGAACGCAGAAGGACAGATGGTAGTTGACTTTGCAAAAAGGATGGAAATGGCTGTAGTGAATACTTTCTTCCAGAAGAGGCAGGAACATAGGGTGACCTATAAGAGTGGTGGTAGGAGCACACAGGTAGACTACATCTTGTGTAGACGATGTAACCTGAACGAGATCAGTGACTGTAAAGTAGTGGTAGGCGAGAGTGTAGCCAAACAGCATAGGATGGTGGTGTGTAGGATGACTCTGGTGGTGAGGAAGATGAAGAGGGCAAAGGCAGAGCAGAGGACGAAATGGTGGAAGATAAAAAAGGAAGGGTATTGCATGACCTTTAGGAAGGAGTTAAGACAGGCTCTGGGTGGTCAGGAGGTGCTTCCAGATGACTGGACAACTACAGCTAATGTGATCAGGGAGACAGATAGGAGAGTATTTGGTGTGTCATCTGGAAGGAAAGTAGATAAGGAGACTTGGTGGTGGAATGGGGAGGTACAGGAGTGTATACAAAGAAAGAGGTTAGCTAAGAAGAAGTGGGACACTGAGAGGACTGAGGAGAGTAGACAGGAGTACAGGGAGATGCAGCGTAAGGTGAAGGTAGAGGTAGCAAAGGCCAAACAAGAAGCTTATGATGACTTGTATGCTCGGTTGGACAGTAAGGAGGGAGAGACTGATCTATACAGGCTGGCAAGACAGAGAGATAGAGATGGGAAGGACGTGCAGCAGGTTAGGGTGATTAAGGATAGGGATGGAAGTCTATTGACAGGTGCCAGCAGTGTGATGGGAAGATGGAAAGAGTACTTTGAAGAGTTGATGAACGAGGAAAATGAGAGAGAACACAGACTAGAAGAGGTGACTGTTGTGGACCAGGATGTAGCAAAGATTAGCCAGGATGAAGTGAGGAGAGCACTGAAGAGGATGAAGAGTGGAAAGGCAGTCGGTCCTGATGATATACCTGTAGAGGTTTGGAAGTGTCTAGGAGAGGTGGCAGTAGAGTTTCTGACTGGGTTGTTCAACAGGATCTTAGATAGTGAGAAGATGCCTGAGGAGTGGAGGAGAAGTGTGCTGGTGCCCATTTTTAAGAACAAGGGAGATGTGCAGAGTTGTGGCAACTACAGAGGAATAAAGCTGATGAGCCATACAATGAAGTTATGGGAAAGAGTAGTGGAAGCTAGACTAAGGGCAGAAATGAGCATTTGTGAGCAGCAGTATGGTTTCATGCCAAAAAAGAGTACTACAGATGCAGTATTTGCTTTGAGGATGTTGATAGAGAAGTACAGAGAAGGCCAGACGGAGCTGCATTGTGTTTTTGTAGATCTGGAGAAAGCTTATGACAGGGTGCCCAGAGAGGAACTGTGGTATTGTATGAGGAAGTCTGGAGTGGCAGAGAAGTATGTTAGAGCGGTGCAGGACATGTATGAGGACTGTAAGACAGTGGTGAGGTGTGCTGCAGGTGTGACAGAGGAGTTCAAGGTGGAGGTGGGACTGCATCAGGGATCAGCTCTGAGCCCCTTCTTGTTCGCTATGGTGATGGACAAGCTGACAGACGAGGTTAGACAGGAATCTCCATGGACTATGAGTTTGCAGATGACATTGTGATCTGCAGTGAGAGTAAGGAAGAGGTGGAGGAGAAGCTAGAGAGGTGGAGGTTTGTCCTGGAAAGGAGAGGGATGAAGGTTAGCCGCAGTAAGACAGAGTATATGTGTGTGAATGAGAGGGACCAAAGTGGAAGAGTGAGGTTACAGGGAGAAGAGATCAAGAAGGTGGAGGATTTTAAGTACTTAGGGTCAACAGTCCAGAGCAATGGAGAGTGGGGAAAAGAGGTGAAGAAGCGTGTACAGGCAGGATGGAACGGGTGGAGAAAAGTGAAATGAAATGAAAGGAAAGGTGTACAAAACTGTGGTGAGACCAGCGATGTTGTTTGGTCTAGAGACAGTGTCACTGAGGAAAAGACAGGAGGCAGAGCTGGAGGTAGCAGAGATGAAGATGCTGAGGTTCTCTTTGGGAGTGACCAGGAAGGATAGGATCAGGAATGAGTACATCAGAGGGACAGCACATGTTAGAGGTTTTGGAGATAAAGTCAGAGAGGCCAGACTGAGTTTTGAACTGCCAGGCAGGAGGCCTAGAGGAAGACCAAAGAGGAGGTTTATGGATGTAGTGAAAGAGGACATGAAGGTAGTTGGTGTGAGAGAAGAGGATGCAAAGGACAGGGTTAGATGGAGGTGGTTGATTCGCTGTGGCGACCCCTGAAGGGAAAAGCTGAAAGGAAAACAAGAAGAGTTTAAATTTCGTTTGACTTTTCTTTGACTTGTTTGTTTGAATTCAGTCACGGAACGGATTAAACTCGTATTTTGAGGTTCTTCTTTATAATTAAGTCATTTTTGGACAAATGTTGGACTCTTGGTCTCTAACAGTAATATTAGTAATTCAGCTCAATCATTTTGCTGCCTTCATCCACTAGGGGGCGATAACGACTTTCAATCTTCGGTTCATGTCTCAATAAATCAGTTCAACGAGTCTAGTTGTATTTATACTGACGCCGTTTCTCCATTTTGCACCTGTTCTTCTCAGGTGTCGGTCACTTCCTGCGACTGTCTGAACGGAGCTTCCTGTATTTCCGACCCGAAGCTCCCGTCCGGCGGTGGCGCGTACGTGTGTGTGTGTCCGGACGGGTTCACCGGCGACAGGTGCGAGACTGACATTGACGACTGCAAACCCAACCCCTGCAGGTTGGGCCGCTGCATCGACGGCGTCGCCTCCTTCTCCTGCATCTGCCCCCCAGGGATGAAGGGTACAAATCGACTCGTTGGGAGTACGACATCGTAAAGATTGTTCCGGTGTAGTTGTGGTAATTTTTTTGTGTTTCCAGGTCATACATGTAGAGAAGACGTGGACGAGTGCGTCGCCCAGCCGTGTTTCCCTGGAGTCGGATGCAGAAACGCTCCGGGCTCCTTCGTCTGCGGCGCTTGTCCGCAAGGATTCGCCGGAGACGGAAAAAACTGCGCATGTATGTTGTCTTCCCGTGTTTACGGCGTGAATTCTTTATTTCTGCTCTTGATTTCCTTTTTTTCTGTTTTTTTCTCCAGTTGAAGGCGCCGTGAATCTGGCCAGAGGCCCGCCCCTGGGCGCGGCGCCCTGCTCCCAGCGCCCGTGTCACCCGGGGGTCCATTGTTTCGAGAGCGTCCACGTCTCGACGGGATTCGTCTGCGGACCCTGTCCCTCCGGTTTCCATGGAGACGGGCGAACGTGCACGGCAACAGGTGAGAAGTGAAACGATCAAATTATATTGTTTATCACCATCATTTGATGCTGGTTTTGTTTTTTAATTATCAGAGTAAGTAATATATTACAAATCCAATCATGAATGTGGCTTTTCTAATAATAATAATAAAATGCAAATGCAAATGGATTGTTTTCTTTATGTAGAAAACTTAAAATCGTTTCTATTAAAAGATGAAGAAAAAAAAAGTGAATATACAAACAAATTTTGTTCTTGTATAAAAGCACAGATTGAGTCCTTTATCAATCGAGTTTAGTTTATTCGGTGGTTGTTCGGGTGTTTAGGGCGCAGTTCCAAACCTCACCAGGAGGGAGCAGCACCCTTTAAGTCCTGGGACTGATAAAGACAAAAGCCCAAATCAAAAAACTAGCACTTCACAGATGTTAAAGAAACTTATTACGTTTACATGAAGCAATATTTTAAATAGTCTAGATTAAAACGTGATATTTTAATATCAACAAAGTTGAACTCATGATTTTATTCATTTGCAAAACCAAGAGTTTCCTGTTGAGACCAGAGCTGTTAGTTATTAAGTCATAACTTCCAGTGTTTTCCAGGTGGGGGGTCGGGCGCCAGCGGAGCAGATGGTCATGACATCAGCAAGGAAGTGACTCCCACCTCCTCCTCCTCCTCCCCCACCTCGCCTAGACGCCCCCCCAGCAGGACGACCAGACCCAAACCCACCATCTCCGGTACGAGGAGACTTCCTACCAGCGACGGAAAGTCCCCAGCGACGCCTCAGGACCAGACCTCATCAGGGGTGTTCCCCCCCAGCAGGGGGTCGTCGTCCGGTCACGTGACCTGCGCAGACTCTCCGTGTTTCCCCGGCGTCCCCTGTGAGCCCACCGCTGCCGGCTCCTTCCGGTGTGGACGCTGCCCTTACGGTTACCACGGGGACGGCACCTCGTGTCGAGGTACCGGAGCTCTGGTTGCATCAGGAAACGTTGTGCGATTCCAGGTAGGGTGCAGTAAACCTGTCGTTCCAGCTGTGTGCAGGTACCCGTGTGGGAGGAACATGGCGTGCTCGCTGCCCAACACCTGCACCTGCAAGGATGGCTACACCGGCTACAGCTGTCACATCGGTGAGACGCCATTGCGTCGAATCGGACGATATTTAACCCTTTAAACATCGTCCGTGTTTCTCTTCTCTTAGCCGTGTGTCGACCCGACTGCAAGAACCGAGGGAAGTGCGTGGAACCGGATGTGTGTGAGTGTCCTCTGGGCTACGGCGGCCCCACCTGTGAGGAAGGTAACCCCGGCTCCCATTCACACCTGTCCAACATGGTTCTCGTCGGAATACTGTCCAGCGTCTTTTTGTTTTCCCCGCAGCGAGCTGCGAGCCGCCGTGTCGACACGGAGGCACCTGTCTGGCCAGGAACCTGTGCACCTGCTCGTACGGCTACGTCGGACCCCGATGTGAAATCAGTGAGACGAGACCCCAAACCCACTGTCGCGTTTATTTTACGACGCTAGCTAGCGTGATTTACGACATAGCAAGCAAGAGGTGTGGCTTGCGACACGGCAACGTGGGATATTTTACGACAGTAATCAATTACAGTATTTTCCGTACCGTAAGGCACACCTAAAAGCCTTTAATCTCAAAAACCGACAGTGCGCCTTACAATCCAGTGCGCCTTATAATCCAGTGCGCCTTATAGCCCAGTGCGCCTTATAGTCCAGTGCACCTTATATGTGAAAAGGTGTGTGTCCCCTTTAGGTGTGTGTGTGTGACTGTTCTGTACTCGTGTCAGTGGTGTGTAACAGGCACTGCGAAAACGGCGGCGAATGCGTTTCTCCTGACGTGTGCGAGTGCAAACCGGGTTGGTACGGACCGACGTGTAACTCAGGTACGTAGCCCGACGCCACACGTGTCCTACGGATTCAAAAACACGCCTGTAAGACAAAACTGTGGGCGTTTGCGTCGTCCGCAGCTGTCTGCAGCCCCGTCTGTCTGAACGGAGGAAGCTGCGTGAAGCCCGACGTCTGCGCCTGTCCCAGCGGCTTCTACGGCTCCCAGTGTCAGATCGGTGAGACGTCAACGACGTTTTAGTAATATCTGTCCGGTGTTTGTGTGGTTCAGTGTCGTTGTTGTTGTGCTCCTCAGCGGTTTGCAGTCCGCCCTGCAAGAACGGAGGTCAGTGCATGAGGAACAACGTTTGCTCCTGCCCTGAGGGCTACACCGGAAAGAGGTGCCAGAAGAGTGAGTAACGGCGTTCAAGTTTTCCACAGACGGTTTTCCACCGATCTAACGACAGACATGTTTTCAGGTGTTTGCGAACCCACGTGCATGAATAAAGGCAAGTGTGTGGGACCCAATACCTGCTCCTGTGCCTCGGGATGGCGAGGGAAGAGGTGCAATATCCGTGAGTAATAATGTTGTTTTTCCCGTAGACCGAACACATCGCAGATGATCGTGCAACCAGACTATAAAACGAGTCACGCTCGATAACCTGTTCCCAAATAAAGCTTTTGATTGGTCAGACATGAGGCCGACACCGCCTTAGAGCAGTGGTTGGAGATCTGTTGAGATGCCTGCCTTGGTCACATGACTACCTTCTTAAAGGGGCCGCTGCGGCCGCTAGCACAGAATACATTACCGCTAAACTGAAACTCCCAAGCTAGCCAACAAGAACCAAATGTGACATTACGAGGACACTGCTAATAAAGTTGATACAAACTGGAATCATCTTTATAATTAGATTTAGAATAAAACTTATTTTGTTGTGTTTATCCACCACACTTTAAGTACCGTCTGATGTTCAACCTTTTTGTGGTGCTGAAATATTTGGGGACCGCTGCCTTTGAGACTGTACTCAGGGTAAAATTAGTCCCCACCTGCTGACCAGCTGCTGCTTACTGCGTTCACGCCTCCGCCACTGTTTCCCCTGCAGCCGTCTGTCTGCAGAAGTGTAAAAATGGCGGCGAGTGCTTGGGACCGAACACCTGCCAGTGTCCCGCCGGCTGGGAAGGCCTCCAGTGTCAAACACGTGAGTCTCATTCAGCAACACGCCAACACCCAGGGTGCAGTCCGGCGTGAACTAACCGTCGTTTACACCCGACTCCTCCTCAGCCGTCTGCAGACAACGGTGCGTGAACGGAGGAAGGTGCGTCCTCCCTGACTACTGCCACTGTCGGAAAGGCTTCAAGGGGCTCACCTGTGCACTAAAGGCCAGTATCTAGTCACACCTGGGGCCCCGGGGCCTGATCACACCTGGTAGCAGAAAAGATGAGCACAATATAACTTCCTGAATTTATTTACAGGCATCACAAGCATGATGGGAAAGAGAGGGGGATTACAAAGATACACCGGAAGAGGAGAGCGTGTGTGTGTGTGTGTAGGCCATCAGAGGGACTTGACGTATTGCACTCGCTGTGGCGTCCCCGTGTCTCACTACCTCAAGGCTGAAAACGACTCGTCTGTGTCGGACTGAGAGCAATGCATTATGGGAAATAAGAACGTAATTAATCTCCTCCTCATCATTTGAGAACTCCAGGCTAACACCGGCAGGCTTTTATCTCGATTTCTCGACACGTCACCGTCGGATGTGCTCCGTTTGTTTCTGAGCGATGTCAGTTGATGCTTGTCTTCTTTAGATGGCGTCAGTTAGGCGTCAGTTACGTCAGTTAGACTACATACACTTGTATACGTCGGATATTTTTGGATACAACAACTTGTTTATTTGTCTTTATTGTTTTCATCAGTACATGATTGAACCCCGTTTAAGTCGTAGAATAATATACACACACACTGATGCCAATATGTATTAAAGATTGTTTTTACCTGTTTGAGTTTATATAAAATGTGTTTTATAAAAAAAAAAAAAAAACTTTCCAACAGCAGCTTATATTGTGGTACAAATTACATGAGATAAAATAAACGTACCATTTCCTGTCTGTAAATCATTTCATCCGTCTTTCATCCGTTTAACGGCTCAAAAAACAGGAGGTAAAACCAGTTTCTTCATATAATGTCAGAACAGATCGCATAGCGTTGAAAAAAAACTATTAATGTTTCAACATCCATCTGCAAGGAGTCCTTTTTGGGTCCCATGTGACCTTTGACCCCAGCAAGGGGTCACCCTAGTGGGACTTTCTCCTCTCCTGGCAGCGGGGGCCAGAGAACGGGGGGCGGCAGCGGCATTTGTTGGGCGAGAAGCACTTCCCTCCGTTCAGACAGGACAGATCGCACACAGCTACGAAAACACAAAATTACCAGTTTTTTATTAATAAATACGCATGGTTTATTCCCAAAAAGGGGCGGGGCTCACCGGTATGACAGGCTCCGCCCAGCCAGCCCTCCGGACAGCTGCAGATTCCCGGCGCCACGCAGATCCCCCCGTTCCGACATCCCTGAGGACAGATCGCTGTTCGGAGAACAAACCACGGGAGTTTAGGTCTTGCTAATTAGCTAGAACAGCTAGCTAAAAACCTAACTAGCTCAGCTAACGGCTAAGAAAAACGAATAGGATTATTTTTAATTTAGAAAATCCACGAAAAGGAAATGTCGATAACTAACCAGTCTTTAAAATTACTAGACATTGGAAGAAAATAATTAGCCTTTTTCTTTCCAAACATTGGTCTTCTGATTTTTCTGATTAACTTACGTTGCTAGCTAGCCAGACAGCGAGACAAAACAGGTCTAGTTTCAGTTTAGATCAACAAAATGGAAACAATTAGCGGTTTCCCTCCAAATATTGGTCCATTTGTTACCTCGCTAACTAGCTTAAAAACTAGGTAGCTAACAACCCAGGCACCTAAACAAAACAAGTATTTTTTATATAGAAGATCAGTGAGAAGAATATCATTAGCATACTTTTAGGCAAACATTTAGCTGACTCATCAGCTAACCCTGCTAGCTAATGAGAAACTTTAGCGTATTTCTATCAAACACTAATGATTTTTGCTAAAGTAGCTTAGCTAATCTGCCACAGCTAAAACCAAATAGGTCTAGTTGCAATTTAGCATAATGGAAACAATTAGGTGTTTCCCTCCAAATTTTGGTCTGTTTGTCAGCTAGCTAACTAGCTTAAAAACTAGCTAGCAAATAACCCAGGCACCTAAACAAAACTAGTAGATTTGATATAGAAGATCAGCGAGAAGAATATCATTAGCATACTTTTAGGCAGACATTCAGCTGATCCATCAGCTAACCCTGCTAGCTAGTGAGAAACTTTAGCGTATTTCTATCAAACACTAATGATTTTAGCTAAAGTAGCTTAGCTAATTAGTAACCGCTAAAACCAAGTAGGAGCATTTTGAAGTTCAGAATGAATTTTGTTTTCAGTTTTGATTTAGAAGAATAGCAAGAATATAATTCAAACATGAAACGACGTCTCTTCAGTAAGTTTAATGATCAGGGTTGTTACCGGGGTAACCAGACGTGGGTGTGAACATACCCTCCTGGCATTTGGAGCCGGTCCAGCTGGAGGGGCAGATACACTGGGCCACCCCGTTGACGACGATGCATTCCCCTCCGTTCCAGCATCCGCCTTCACACGCCACTGCCGAGAGACGGACACGCATCGCATCAAACCCTGCTGCGCCGAGGTGACAAACTGACAACCCCCCTCCGTAAATGTTTAAACCACAGAACAAAATTATGTTTCATTTCTTATTTTAATTTGTGTAGAATTTTTTTCTGTTTTTGGCCTTATGGTTTATTAAAATCATCTTTCAGTCTTGTGTTTGTTTTATTTATTTGTATTTTAATCCTTTAAGGTATCAAAAATTAACTCGGCTTTTCAGGATTTTGAGACTTGCCTTATAAGATTTTCCTGAAAAACCTAATGCATGTGTCCGCATGCAAAAATTATACAAAATGAATAAAAATTATGCCACATTATTGTACAATCATACAAATATGTTAATGTTTTTTTCAACAACAAATTTATGAGACTCTTCCATGAAGATCTTATTTTCCAAAAGAATATAAATATATTTATTCCTACTGGATGTTAGAAGTAATACGAATGTCTGGAAAGAGCTGGACTGCATGGACAGAATTCTCACATATCATTGGGAATAATGTAAAAAGCAGATCCTTCAGCTCTGAACATCTTCCAAACCAACCACAGATTAAATTCCCTGCCAGCGAACCCGCTCACCTTTATGGCAGTATCTCCCTCCCAGTCCAGGAGGACATCTGCATTTCCCCGGCCGGAGACACACTCCTCCGTTCTTACATTTGGGGTAACAGTTGGCTGCAAACACACAACGATAAAAACACAAGTGTGAATTTAAAACAACAAAACAGCTTTAGTTGGACAATTAAAAGTTATGATGGACATATTTAGATGATTTTGAATTAATTTTCAGTTCATTTCTGGATGTAAATTAAAAAGAATGCATTAAACACACTTTAAACATAAATAAGTCTGGATGGTATTTAAATTCTGCTTATGTGACTGTATACATTCTAAATTATAATTTTTGCATCTTAACAGATATACATTACATTTTATTATCACAAACAAAACATTTAAAATAAAATAAGTACTATAAAATAAAATAATTATGAAAATTCTAAGATAAAAAAATATTTTAAAAATTATAAAATGAAATAATTAAAATAATTAATGGATAATTTTAAAGGTAACTTCACCGAACTGGCAGCTCTCCCCCTCGTATCCGCGGGCGCACAAACACGTGTTGTTGCGGATGCAGATTCCTGCGTATTCGCACTGAGGCTCGCACGTCGCCTTCGGGTCAAAAACGAACCCAACCGGGACTCCTCGGGGCGCGTCCGAACCCGCGGAGCCCAGAGCCACCAGGGAGGCCAGAAACAGAGCCGAACCGAGCCGCATGCTGCCCACGGTTCTCGGCGGGGAGAGCGGGTCACAGGCAGGAGGTAGACCGAGATGGAGAGCGAGTGGCCGGGCTGAGTCGTCCGCGTCGAGCCGCTGGCGCTCAGTGGGAAGCTGCGCCCAGGTTAGAGCTGTGGTGGTGGGGGGAGTGTCCACGCGTGGGGGGGCTGGCTGCGGGTCGCAGGTTCACGGCTGGGGGGCTCCAACACTGGAGCGCCAGTGAGATGAATTCAACAGGATTCACGTGTTTTATTACACACTTTTTCACATTAGCACCAGGCTAGCTGCGTTAGCATGTTTGACAGTTCAGCGTTTAGCTGGCTAGCATGCTAGGTGATTCAGCTAAACGAGGCTAGCTATTTGGTTTTTATAGTTTAATATTATAGTTTAATATTTAATATTTATAGTTTAATATTCTAATATTATTCATATAAATATTATAATTTATATTCCTTCTATATTTCTCCTGATTTTAGCTTAAGGTAAAAGTTTTTAATAATATTGATTTATAACAGTTTAATGCAGTTTTGTAACGATGTTGATGACTTTTGTAAATTTTAATCCAATAAAAAAATATAGTGTGTCACTATAATTGACACATTATTTTAAAAACACTTAGCAATAAGGACATTATCCACACTTAGCATTGATTTACATTTGTGTGTGTATATTTGTAATATATATTTATATATTACTATTATATGTACATTAAGTACATATTATATGTACATTATGTATATAAAACTGCCATTATATGTAAAAATGCCATCAAAAATAGTCTTCTTCTCTTTTCGGCTTTTCTCTTCAGCGTCTACTCTTTCCCCTTCACTTTTAAGATGTATATATTTTAAGTTCTTTTAATGGCAGTTTATAAGGCAGATATTTATGTTGGTTAATCAGACTTGTTGCTCATGATGAAGTAAGGCATAAGGGTCCATTTAAGTTGCTTCAATTGAACTTCTGAACCGTTAGCAGGACCTTCTCTACCAGAATTAGCCCAGCTGACCTTTTCTGAAAGATCATTCAATACAAACCCATCAAACCGTTAAACCACAAGTAACTGCGAGAAAAGAGAAAGGTGGTCAGACCAGTGGACATAGTAAAAAGACGGAACAAAACGCGATTCTGCAGCCGACTAGAGTCATATTTTAGGAAACCAGAGGCGTGCTTGGAGAACACACATGTAAAAGCCATTTCCTGTACCTGGTGAGAGGAAGTGTATGTCTGAATGAGCTGTGGGGTGAATGGAAGGCCTCCTCTGATGGCAATAACACAACCAGAACAGGAAAGCAGCTTTCCATATGATCCGAGCTGCTCCGCTCTCACACTTATTTCCATTAAAACCCAAGAGTCTCTTAGTCTTTGCACGTCAGGGCCTCCAAATCACATTTGATTTAATTCTCCCACAACTTTAAAGTCCATAAACAAGACATTAAATCAGCCGTGATGTTGATCCAGTGCCGTCGCTATGAATAAGTAGATTCTAACTTTCACAAATCATTCGTTGAGCCTCCTGAAACTGAATCAGGAACGTTTCGAACATTCAACTTTTACCGTTTTCCAGATTTTGTCCGACTTCTTGTCGAAAGCCAAACGGTCATGCGATAACTTGCTGATAGTAATATATCGATGTCATACTTGAACCACTTATTGTTAGCAGAGGATTAGTATTTATGGTGATGGGTGAGGGGGGAAACAGCCTTGAACCAGTTCTGCTATGGGAGCAGGGACTGAAATCACTGATCTGGATCTTTGGAGAGGAAGTGAGTAAATGAGAGGAACAGATGTCAAAAGTCTGCAACGAAAAGTCTGACGTGATGCAACCAGAGAGAGAAAAGCAGAATTTCAGGCGTAAAATTTAAGGTATTATCCTGCAAACGGTTACTTGTGTCAAAGATTAAAGGGTTAATAAGTTGGAAAGAAATCGCAAATGTGCGATTCTGATTGAATTAGTTTCACCTGTGGTGTGAAGGGGTCATTGTTATGCTGTCATACACACTAACATGTAGTTCAGTTAACACACCAGCGCCATCTAGTGAGAACAAGGAATATTACAAACATCAGGAAAAAAAACTCAAGAAAACTTCACACACGATTTTATTTTCAAGTCCATACATGAAAAAGACAAAATCACTGCAGTAAAGTCAGAACAGAGAAGAATTCACACCAGACATCAAGAATGATCCGAGTTTTTTTGTTTTAAAACCACTACAAGATTTGTCTGACCCAGGCAGACAAATACCGTATTGGCCCGAATATAAGACGGTGTTTTTTGCATTGAAATAAGACTGAAAAAGTGGGGGTCGTCTTATATTCGGGGTCTAGAATTATACCCATTCACAACGCTAGATGGCGCCAGATATCTTGAAAGCGAATGCTAAACTTAATTCCCCAGGCCAAAGTGAACTCCTGTCACAAAGAAGTAAAATAAAAATAGCGGTAGCACAAAGAAGAAAATTAAAAAATAGTGATAAGAAATAAAAGAGAAGAAAATAAGAGAAGAAATAACAAAAAATGGAGAAACGTAGCGACAATCTGGAGAAAAGTGGGTCGGTTCTCGGATGGTAGCAAGGTTGGTGCCACTCACCGTTCATTTACAAATGTGATTGCACTTTAGTTTACATATTTAAATGTTCAGATATTAAGATGTGATAGACAGTTTTTGCAAGATTTGAATGAGGCAAAATAACATGCTTTTACTCTCGAATATATTGTTATAATCCTTTGTTTCATATGTACTGTAATTATTTTCTGTATAAAAATTAAATTTGGTGTTCAAAAAGTCTTTTTTCAAACTTGAGTCTTGGAAAAAAAAAGAGGGGGTCATCTTATAATCAGGGTCGTCTTATATTCGGGCCAATATGGTAGAACTTCAAGGTTAAAAGTTCCGTTTGGGGATTTATTTGTTTTTGAGTTGCTATTTTGATCCGAGATGTAATAAGAGGAAGTCAAAACCAGAAAAAAGTTCCCCCCCAGGTCAACGGTTATTCTTGATATAAGATGCTTTGAAGCAAGCAAAAAGAAAAGTAGATATTTTATATTTAAATATTATTTTATTATCTCACTTTAAGGAATTAATATCCTTGAGTTACTTAGTCACTCATACTCAAAAGTCCTCGCAGTAGTCATAGCATTTAAATGAGATGAAGGTCGAATAAGACTTTTACTACTTCCGCTAAAAATTAAAACCTCTGAAACCCCCCAAACTTCCCCAAACAGATGACGTATATAATCTACACTGCACGACGCAATATCAAGAAGGATAAGTTAGGAAAACAAATAAAACGGGGGCAGGGAGAACCGGTAAAGAAAAGGTGGATGGTTTCAGTCGAGAAACTTCTCGTTGCTTTTGTTTTCTCCAAACTGGTGAAGAATATTCTAGGTGGTGAAAGTTGTGGCGTTCCTCTTGCATTTGTTCAAAGACTCTTACTTCTGTCCGTGATGAAAATCGGCTTAAAGTGCATCATTTGTGACACCGTTGAGTATTAAACGTCTGTTCTGTTGGCGCCAGGAGGACATACTTGTCCAGAGACATCCTGTGGCAATCTGATCAAGATCCAACATGAGTTCTACACCTGCAAGAGGAAGACAGCGGTTCGGTTGGGGGTGGGGTTTAAACACAGATGAGCCACGTGACTAATTAATGGAATGTCCTTGTACACGGTTCCTTCATCACTGTGCAAAGATTCCTTTCGGCCAGCCCAGGTATCTAAGTGAGAACGGCAGGCCGGGCGAGGTGCGGTTCCTGTTGGCGTGGTTACTGGTAGACCTGAACGTGGCCGTGCAAGGATGTGGTGTTCCCCCCGCAGTCTACGTACTGGTACATCTCCTGGGAGACCTGCTCTGTGTGTCCGAAGTACGACGTGGTGACCGTCACCCTGCAACGAAAGGCAATCCGCGTTATTTCAGGGCAGGTATTCGCAAACTAACGTTAGCCCTGTCGGCTACAGCTCTTTCTTTTACATGGCGTTGTGCATTCAGCGGTACTTACTGCATCATGACCACAATGTTGTGAACTTTGATGGTGGACAGGGTGCAGTACTCACTGGAAGACAAGCAGATTTGTGATTGGTAGTGATCCTGGCGTGAAAAGGCCAATAATTTTACCACTCGTGACCAAAAACTCACTACATATAACTCATCTCGTCGGCGATGGTGGTGGGAACCATGAAGTCCATCTGCAGTGACACAAGAACAACAAAGAGAACATTAGAAACACACAACTAAAGTTTGTTTGGAACGTCAAGCAACTTGAAGACAACCAGGCTTAAATAGGATTTCTCAGAAAAGAATGGGACACCGTCCATCTTAGGTGTAAACATTCTGATGCATTCAGGATTTCCCAACAACCCCATGAGGCTCCGGGGGTTCCGTACCTGCTGTTCGTACAGCGGTATGATCACCGAGCTGTTGTTCAGCTTGGCCTTCCCGATCACCGTCTTGGAGAACTGGACCTGGGCGGTGATGTTGGTCACAGAGATGGCGTAGTAGTTGTTGTTGGTGATGTTCAGAGTGCTCTGGACCAAGAAGACGAAAGGATGAGACAGAGGCTTTTATCGGAAACCAAAAGACAAACTATGTCTACCGTCTTACCGTGATGTTGAGATAGACAATCTGTTTGTCCATGTCGTAGGAGACGTAGGCGCTCTTCACGCCAACGTAAGACACGTCAATGGAGCGCGGGAACAGGAAGAAGACAGCCAGGCTGGACAGCAGCAGGCAGAGCGCCACGGATATGGTGACGTATAACTTCCTGGAGGGGGGAGAAACGAGAAAACAGAGATGGAGTTTAGTCACACCCCCAGTTAAGTCAACCTTTCTTTTACGAGAACACGTCAGACTCACGTCCTGCTCGGCCGGAGCCGCTGGTCACTGTAAGGAATCAGAGCCACCAGCTGATTCTCCTGACCTGTAGGACGAGACGGACGTTAGAGACGTACGACATCGCTAGTCTCTTTTCCTGAACATGAACCGTCATTTAGCTTTAGCAGCTTATGTCTGGTTGCTTCTAGACGGCTTTACCTCGTGGGATCCTGCCGGTGCCCTGGCAGGTGGGGCAGGTGACGCTGTCCCGCCCCGTGAACTCCACGTAGGGGAACTGTGACACGTCTCCGTTCTTGGCATCCTCGTCCGCTGGGCCGTCTCGGTACTCGCCGTTGGCCGTCAATGCATCCTGACTCTCGTCTTTGTGTTTGGACAGATGTGACTGGGACTTGCCCATAGCTGCGGGTATCTGCACACAAACAGGGAAGATAAGGTGCAGCGAAGCATGATGACTCAACACGACACAGATGTGACACTGCACCTGGCCGGGTTCCACAAAATAGTTCCAGGAACTGGAAGACGTTTGTATGGCGTCGTAATAATAATTAGACGTATTCTGGAAATCGTTCGTAAACGGGGGTTGCTGGAGACAATCCCAGCGGATTTACGGGCAAGAGGCGGAGATATTTTACGGATACGTTTACCGAGCAGGTGGATGGTAAAATTCACAAGTATGTTTTTAAAAGGGCTGAGAAAAATAATTAAAATCAACAAGTTCTGGTTGGTTTATCTGATCTGACCAAACTGGTTTATTTAAAGTTAGTTCAACCTGGGAGGGGTTAGAGTATCCTAAAAGTCACGACATGAGTAAAGTAAAAACATTATGCATTCAAGTGTACTGTACTCGATTACCTGAGCAGAAAGTAAAGAATAGTCTTTATTAAAAAGTATTTAATACACCTCATATTATTTTTATTGAAAACCACTTAAATAGATCCTCGTTCCACAATCCTTCCCTGACAGGAGTAATCGAGTAAAAGTACTGCGTTACTCGCAGCTTGTTAACTGGGAGAGTACTGTCCACATTACCTGAGCAGAAAGTAAAGAATAGTCTTTATTAAAAGTATTTAATAAACCTCATGATATTGTTTTTATTTAAAACCATTTAAATAGATCCTCGTTCCACAATCCTTCCCTGACAGGAGTAATGGAGTAAAAGTACTGTGTTACTCGCGGCTTGTTGCTCAGAGACCGTGATGGTGTGCGCGCACCACGGCCCCGGCCGCCATTCCGGTAACGAGAACACCGCGTACCGGCGGCTCGTGGGCGGTTTAACCGCGTTGATCACGCGCCGCGTTGACGGTTTGTTCTCAAAACCGCGCGTGAAGCACGAGCCGCCGCGCGCGGTAACGCAGTAACGGTTAATTATTACGCAAATTACAGGGAATTTATTCACTCCATCCGCGCGGCTGTTTGCGTCACTGGGTCCGTGGAGAGAGAGAGAGAGAGAGGGGGGGGGGGGGGGGTTCGTTCGTCGCGGGGGCGCCCTTCCCTCCCGTCTCACCTGGGGGACAGGTTACACCGACTCGTCCTCCATCCGGTGTCCCGTCGCCGTTTGTTGTGGTTCACGCGCCGGTGATGGCGGAGGCAGACGGGAACGCCCCCCGCCTCTCCTAATTGGACAGAATGATGGTGAGGAACAAACAAATCACCACGGCACGCGCCACCACGTTTTATAAATAGAATTAAATATTATAGAATTAAATATTATAGAGTTAAATGTTATAGAGTTAAAAATGTGAATTAAATATGACAAATATGAGATGTTTTATTAAAATAAACAAATAGTTCTCCTACAGTCAAATAAAAGTCAGAAATATTCTGACAAAATTTTTTATTAATTAATTGATCTGCAACCAATTATATACAGACGTAATCAGGAAATAAATGTTATTTGTAACATTTTTAATATTTTCTATACCTTTACTTTCTCCATTTAGCCACAAGGTGGCAGTGAGTCGCCACGTCTGACTCCATGACTCAGCATCGCGTCCAAAAATCCCTTCATTAACAACAACAACGTGGTCATTAAAGCGCGTAAGCGGCTCCAAGTTGCAGAGATAATAGATTTATCATTAATCTATCTAATTGCTCTGTTTTTTGAGGAGCTGCTTTGAATAAAACATAACCCAACCGAGGGAATAAAAAGACCAGCCCCGGGGCCAAAGCGCTGGGCCTTGAGGGACCATTGGGCCACTGTAGATTTAAAGTATGATCCACACACATGTAACAGGGGTCTGAAAATCATCTGCACGTAAGTTTGAGAGTGTATTTGCAAACCAGATGGATCTGGGTAAATAATTCAAACAATGATTTTTCAACTTTCCTGACACTTGTGAGTTGCGGAACCGTGTGCCCAGACCATCTGGTCGTCACTTTAAAAAATGTGCTAAAAATAAATAGCAAATGCTGTTTGACGCAGACTGGCTTTAACAATGGCCTACTTGGCGCTGTCAACAAGTTTGTCATCATGCCAGCGCTAAATGACAGAAATAAGCATCTGAATATCCCCTTAAAACGGATTTGAGAACGAGAGAATGTGTTTTTGATGATGTGCATCATTTTTGAGCCTCACAATAAGCAAAAGCTGATTTTTTCCGAGGGAGGAAAAACAAAAATTATCACGTTTCAAAAGATTTAAGAAAATGCAGATCTGAAATAGTTGTTCTTTCATGAACTGGGTTGGAAGACGCCACCAGCTAAGAACCAGTAGGTGGTGGTGGGTTTGTCGACTCTCTAGGCGCCCTGGCAGGAAACCAGCCATTGTTCAGCGCTACAGTCGCTTCTGGAGGAGGCCATCGCTACGCTTTGTTTTCTCCCATCTGAAGAATTGTGTAACAAATATATTTATGATTCATCCCACCAGCTGAGACTTTGAGACGTTTTTGATTTCCTTCCCTGATGGTAAAGAGAACCAAGACTCTAGTTCTTCTGTCCAGGTCCAATCAAAGGTGTTTAATCTCATATATTTTGTTGTATTTTGCTTGCTGTTTGCGCATAAAATAGAAAATTTGTACAAATTTAGATATTTGGTCTTGATCTAAAATTCACTATGTTTACGAAAGCCTCTAGATGTGGAGGTTTTCAATTGGACATTGTTTGGACGTTGATGCTAACGTTAGCCGTATGTGAATGCCTAGACTTGTTTGCCAAGACTCCTTCTTTTCCTTTCGGCTTTTTCCTTCAGGGGTCGCCACAGCGAATCAGTTGCCTCCATCTAACCCTGTCCTCTGCATCCTCTTCTCTCACACCAACTACCTTCATGTCCTCTTTCACTAAATCCATAAATCTCCTCTTTGGTCTTCCTCTAGGCCTCCTGCCTGGCAGTTCAAAACTCAGTCTGGCCTCTCTGACTTTATCTCCAAAACCTCTAACATGTGCTGTCCCTCTGATGTACTCATTCCTGATCCTATCCTTCCTGGTCACTCCCAAAGAGAACCTCAGCATCTTCATCTCTGCTACCTCCAGCTCTGCCTCCTGTCTTTTCCTCAGTGACACTGTCTCTAGACCAAACAACATCGCTGGTCTCACCACAGTTTTGTACACCTTTTCTTTCATTTTAGCTGAAACTCTTCTATCACACATCACACCTGACAATTTTCTCCACCCATTCCATCCTGCCTGTACACGTTTCTTCACCTCTTTTCCACACTCTCCATTGCTCTGGACTGTTGACCCTAAGTACTTAAAATCCTCCACCTTCTTGATCTCTTCTCCTTGTTTGCCAAGACTGTATCGCATAAATGATTATCAAATCGTGCCGTGGTAGTACAGTAATCCCTCACTTACTCACGCTTCAAGATGCACGGCTTCACTGCAGCGTGGATTTTTAAGTAGGTAGTCACGTGATACCGTACGCACATTCTATTGGCTGACAGCATCCGGAAGTGTGCTGCGATCCGAGACCCACGGAACGCAGCGCACTTCTGTGTATTTTCTTTAATACGAAAGTGTTTTAAACAGTCTGTCAGAGTGTGGGAAAAAGTAACACAGATAGAAGGTGGTTTAATATTAGTATGGGGAGGGTTCATAAATGTTTAAATTAAATGATAAAATAAATAGTTTGTTGCTATATCGTGATATTTCGTTTTTTTGCGGGTGGTCCTGGAACACATTAACCGCGAGTAACAAGGGATTACTGTATTCCACATCGCGTTAGGTTTGCACCTTTAAAACCTCTCGATGAGTAGATATAGAATGGAATAAAACCACTGCCAAACAAGAACACGTGACGCCGACACGTGTAAACGTGAACGAACAGTTTGTCCTCCCTGATCCCAGAATCCTCTGCTGTCACCGCTCCTCACAGGATCAATAGAGTGGTGTAGTCCGCCGAGAGGACCGTCTCATTTTGGCTCAGCGTGAGGGCATATCAAACCCCCCCAGTGCCGGGCTGCGGGGGTGCCGGGCCACTCCGCTGTGGGAGGAAGCCGCCTGCGAGTCCACGATAAGGAGCAGTGAGCGGCGGGCGAACATCAGCCGACTTCAGGTGTCAGCACTTCAAGCCGAGAAGCAGGGCTTCACAGGAAACGCGTTAAAGTCAGTGTTCGCCGGGTGAAGTGGAGGATATTCTGAGTTTGTCGTTTCTGATGCGCGGTGTCAACTCGTCCTTAAACTAGCAAGAAAAAGGAAAATGAATCCTCTGAGCAGTGACTCACCGGATTTCTGTTTTCCTCCAGTGCTGCAAGGCAAAAGCATGACCTTCATATGTAATAGACACGCCACTTTGTTACCGCCATATGTCACCCAAGGGCTAATAATAGCTTATAACCTGTTAGATGGAATCATTGAGAGATGCTCACCTATCCATCTAAAAGGATCAATAGTAAAGAGTCAAGAGATTACAAGTCCTCAACATACAAACATAATCGATTCTGAGAGGTTGTTCGTAAGTTGTTGTTCATTAAATTTCCATCTATACAGTAATCCCTTGCAACTTCACCTCATCAGAGATTTTTAGTAGGTAGTCACGTGATACCGTACGTGCATGCTATTGGTTGACGGCATCCAGAAGTGCGCTATGTTCCGTGAGTCTCAGACTTTCCTTGAGACACAAAAGTGTTCTAAACAGTCTATCAGAGTGTGAGGAAAGGTAATGCAGATAGAAGGTGGTTTAATATCAGTATGAGGAGAGTTCATAAAAGTTTAAATTACTGTAAATCATAAATAGCTCCTTGCTATATTGTGGAATTTAATTTATGTGGGTAGTTTCTGGAACGCATTAACTGTGAGTAACGAGGGATTACTGTAATCTCCATTAGAGGTCATTTAAATGTCATTGCTACTCTCTATTCCCTCAGACTGACCAGAAACAATTACAGGACATTAAAACAACACAGAATAAATAAAATACAGGTTTGGGTCATTTAGAGTTCAGTTGTTCTGATTATATGTCAGTTTAAAAAAAATAGATGGAAAAATTAAAATCTAGTTCACGTTATTTCATTGGATTTAACGTTTGTCCGCAACAAATACTGGACTCTAAAAATGATGAGTAAACCATTTAAAGCTCATAATATCACGTTACTGTACAATAAATCAGAATAAATACATGTAATTATATTACGTTTGTATAGTTGCAATATCTGCCGTTAAGCTTCAGTCGTGATTCACTTGATTGTTTTAATCCAGTTTAGTTTATAGTAAAATTTAATCCTGATAATTTAATCCTTGAGGAGAAGAATAAAACACTTGAAGAAACTCTCCCAGTTTTTAAGATCATCAACAACAACAGTCAGAGTCACTGTTGTGGATCCACTGGAGCCACTGTAGCACGTAGCATGTAGCCTAGCTTTAGAGTGAAGGAAGAGGAGGAGGAGGGAGGAGTTATTGTGGGTCAGAGTCAGAGGTGTCATCAGAGAGATGGTCACCAGTACCACTATCTTCACTAGCTTTCCTTTATCATCATGATAAACAGTAAAGTATCCAAGGAACAAAGCCTGACGCTCTGAGATGCTAATAGAGACAACAACAAACAACATACAAGAAGGGGAAACATGTGTTGGAGCTGCGTGAATGCATCGGTGCTGCCCTCGTGGGGGTTGTGGCAGAAAGGGGAACTGCAGGACAATCGTCGGATATGGGGAAGCTCATTTGTTCGTATCAAAGTCGAATGTTTGTTTCCATTGTAGCAGCAGTATGGTTTCATGCCAAAAAAGAGTACTACAGATGCAGTATTTGCTTTGAGGATGTTGATAGAGAAGTACAGAGAAGGCCAGAGGGAGCTGCATTGTGTTTTTGTAGATCTGGAGAAAGCTTATGACAGGGTGCCCAGAGAGGAACTGTGGTATTGTATGAGGAAGTCTGGAGTGTCAGAGAAGTATGTTAGAGCGGTGCAGGACATGTATGAGGACTGTAAGACAGTGGTGAGGTGTGCTGTAGGTGTGACAGAGGAGTTCAAGGTGGAGGTGGGACTGCATCAGGGATCAGCTCTGAGCCCCTTCTTGTTCGCTATGGTGATGGACAGGCTGACAGACGAGGTTAGACAGGAATCTCCATGGACTATGATGTTTGCAGATGACATTGTGATCTGCAGTGAGAGTAGGGACGAGGTGGAGGAGAAGCTAGAGAGGTGGAAGTTTGCCCTGGAAAGGAGAGGAATGAAGGTTAGCCGCAGTAAGACAGAGTACATGTGTGTGAATGAGAGGGACCCAAGTGGAAGAGTGAGGTTACAGGGAGAAGAGATCAAGAAGGTGGAGGATTTTAAGTACTTGGGGTCAACAGTCCAGAGCAATGGAGAGTGGGGAAAAGAGGTGAAGAAGCGTGTCCAGGCAGGATGGAATGGGTGGAGGAAAGTGTCAGGTGTGATGTGTGATAGAAGAGTTTCAGCTAAAATGAAAGGAAAGGTGTACAAAACTGTGGTGAGACCAGCAATGTTGTTTGGCCTAGAGACAGTGTCACTGAGGAAAAGACAGGAGGCAGAGCTGGAGGTAGCAGAGATGAAGATGCTGAGGTTCTCTCTGGGAGTGACCAGGAAGGATAGGATCAGGAATGAGTACATCAGAGGGACAGCACATGTTAGAGGTTTTGGAGATAAAGTCAGAGAGGCCAGACTGAGATGGTTTGGACATGTCCAGAGGAGAGATAGTGAATATATTGGTAGAAGGATGCTGAGTTTTGAACTGCCAGGCAGGAGGCCTAGAGGAAGACCAAAGAGGAGGTTTATGGATGTAGTGAAAGAGGACATGAAGGTAGTTGGTGTGAGAGAAGAGGATGCAAAGGACAGGGTTAGATGGAGGCGGTTGATTCGCTGTGGCGACCCCTGAAGGGAAAAGCCAAAAGGAAAAGAAGAAGAAGAAAGTCGAATGTTTGTAAGTTGAGGACTACCTGTTTTTAACACCCCCAAAATGAACACTTCTTTTCAATTAACTAGGATTATACTAGGATTATACAGTATTTGTGATAGTAATTTGAAATCACTGTTCTAGGGTCAGTGATGACATTAAAGCACTTTTCCAGGGTATTTGTCTTCGTTGGGGAGGGAATCATCCCAATTATGACCACAAAGCGAGATTACTCCACCCGACTTGACGCGACCCCCCCACCCCCCGCACCTTCCACCGACCGAGACGACAAAAATAGCAAATTGAACAGAATTCAAAGGGGATTGGTGATGATCTGACCCAGCAGTGGAGGGATTTATTCTGCATGGGACTCACCAGCAATTCCGCCGGCGTTGAGAACAGGATGAAAATAATCATCCTCGCGACTCCGCGTGACGTTCGATTCCGCTAAATATGTAAAACGAATTGAATCCCCAATTTGCAAATGAGTGACGCCTGACTCCGAGCGAATGGAACCAGAAGAAATGAGTGATGAGGACCGTTCCTGCGCTGGGATTTTGCGGGATTTGACTGCTTATTTTTGAACAATTGAAAGTGAAAGTAGACGTTTGCTACCTTTTTTTTTTCCTGCAGCAAAACGCCAGTGAAGATCTGGAGCTACCTCTTCTTTTCAGAACGTTCATTATTTTCCTTCCCTGAATATTCTGAGACGGGAAGTAAAAAATTTAGATGTCATTTTACTTCCAGATCATATTCAAGATCATTTCTTTGACCCTCTATCTGCAAATGCATGGCTAATAAGACTTAATAAGCATTTCTGCAGAGTTCAGTTACACCCTGCTGGTAAATAGTGTCGTCCATGCAGATTTCCTGCTTTTTAATTCCTGCTGGACGGCGATCTGACGCTCTGTTTTAAAAGGGAGAGCATAAAAAAACCTGATTAAAAATGAACAAGGAGAGTTAGATGATAGAAGAGGAAGAGTAGATTTTCGTGTCTGGTCAGGATGTGCAGTGGGATAACAGTGCATTAATGTAGTATCAGGGATTGATCAGTTATTTCATAAATCAGGAGACTGTTTCCGTTATTCTTCTGAGTATAAGTCTGAAGTTATCTGCGGAAACGATCGCCGTCTTACCTTTTTACCTTCTTACCCTCGTACTGGTGAGCAGATTGGGGGGTAATTGGGTTCGCATGTGGGTCAAGGTCAATTAGCCAGGCAATCACCTGGAGTAGGTGGCGTTAATCCTGGCCTGGAACGACAGGAGGAAGTTACTATGAACACACATTCGGGTTCTTTTGGTTGAATATATGAGAAAAAGTTAGTAGATCAGTTTTTCTGCTCTCTTTTAGTCGGTGTATAAATTATTTTGCAAACTTCATCTTCTTCACAAAAGTATTTTCTCTACATTCTGCTTCTTCTAATTGGAAAAAAGGACTGTTTTTGTTAGTTTTAGTTACTTACATGCATCTAATTTGGCCTTGATTATCCCACCGTAGCAATAAAAGGCCTGCAGATGTCGACTTTGAAAAGCAATTAGCTTGTAAAGTGTAGAATTTTCAGAAATTGCCTCTTAATACTGACTATTTTTGTGCAACATTAAGATGCAAAGAGTAAACAAAGGAGCCTTAAGATGGAGCAGTCATCCTGAGACTTTTGGCAGTCGGCTATCAGCTCTAATCAATAATTATTCCGTCTGAAGTTGTTTCGGCGTTCTGTGACAAATGGGATGCGACTCTGCAGTCGCTCAATCTCCTTGATCATCTTTTAATTCACCAAATTGCAGCGCGATCGGGGAACAAGAGGCGTCATGGGGCGAGGACTCTAGGGGGCGTGGCTTTGAGGCAGAGCTGGATTCGTCCACCTTGACCCAAAGAGTTCTGGAACCGTTACCACTGAAGATACGGGACTAATTTCACCTGGCCATTTTTACTTTTAGACAAGTGCATGTACAAATTACACGAAAGGATGTGTTACTAAGGCAACGGTTTCACAACCAACCCCCGGTTATTATAAACTAGATTATAGAAACGTGGTTAATTAAAACTTAAAGTAAATCACTGGTCATATCTTAGTCTGTTTCTTCAGATGCTCGATGAAGAGTTGAGCGATGAAAAGTTAGACGATGTCCGTTTTGCCGGTTTCTTTTAAACAGTTGTGTCGCATTGTTGATGCCCTGATGATTAAATGTTCCGTAGCTTCCTTCCTTTATTCCCGCGGTACGCCGGCCAGGTCATTAGGAGCCGTCTGCAGGGAGGAAATAAAACCATAGGCTGTCATAGTGCCGCGTCGTTTATCCCCAGCAAAACTGAGAACGCTGCAGAAATCACAAGCCGCCACCACCACCATCTTGACTCCAGCGTCAGAGCGAGGAAGACACTGATTACCTATCGGCGAACTATCATTATTATATCGCCGTTAAAAAAATCCAGCCTCCCCCCGATGCGTCCAGGTTATGTCGAGCTTCAGGACAGGTTCAACATCGCTCGTTTTACAAACATGGTCACGATGAGGATTTTTATTCCCGCTAAACCGAGTACTGTTAGAAGTGAGTACGACCACTTGAAACTGCCCCACCCCCCTCATTTTTTTTTTTTGTTTAAGCCTCGTCTAAGAAGCATAGCAACGGTGCATTGAGGAGTTAATGAGCTTTACATGCAAACACGGACACGCTAGCGTGCACGCTAGCTGGGAACAAGCGCGCACCAGAACGCAATATTCTCTCAATAAAACACCCACCCACGTGCGTACACACACACTCACACACACACACGCACACACACACACACACACACACACACTCACACACACACACACACACACACACACACACACACACACACACACACACACATTCCCGCCTGTCAGATCATATTAACATCAGGTCAGGATGCTTTTTTTGAACTAGTTGCTATGGCAGCAAGCGAAAGGGGGGAAAACATGGCTGCCGATGGGCCGTTCCTACAGGCGTCTCCGGCAGCAGATTGGTGTGACTGCTACAGATTGCTTCCCTCCGCTGTGCTTTAATGCGATGTTCAGAAATGCACGAGGAACTGGAGCGCCCTTGATAAACATATACGACTGCAATTTGTAATCGTAAAAAGGGGTCAGAACCTCTCAGGCCCCCCTCATCTATCCATTACCGGTGGTGTAAAAGCCCCTGAATAAAGTTTTCATATTTCTGCCAGAGAGGTTACCCTGGTGAACCCGTTAAGCGCCGGGTTTGATGCTAAATTGCCAGGGTGCAAAGTTGAACTTCATGAATCTTCTCCCATTCCCCCTCTCATCTACCTGATTGCTCATACGAATTGATCCTGTTCAATATAAACATGACCTCTGGAAAAAGAAAGACTCCTTAATAAAACTAACACTTGTGTTAATTTTCTTTACATCCAGATGGAATTCTGTGCAGCTTGTCTTGACTTCGTGTCTCCTCTTTGAAAATGCCCTTGGGAATTCTCAAGTCTAACTGCGTTAGCTTCACTTGGCATATGTCACAATCTATTTGGGTCAAATTGATATAGACAAAACTAGCTTGGTTTGCTGCGCCAAGACTTTTGTCATAACCTGGAAGAACAAGCTGTTGGTAGCAAAGGCAGTGGGAGATGAAAATCTCAACACAATGCCATAAACACTGTCCGCCTCCCTGGGGTAAGGTTCCTGAGGTAGTCTAACGGTCTGGAATTTCGAGTTAATAATAAGCAATGAAGGAGTGATGGGGTCCTTACGGATGGAAGCGTTTGTGATGCTGTCAGGGGCGTTTCGCTGAAGACTGGCTTTGTCTCTGAACACTAAAGAGTGTTCCTGTTATCAAGACAACTGAACGCAATTGATAAACCTCACTCAGAGGTGGTGATGATTGTCATACCCAAAGGAAGACGTCTCACCTGTCCGGTCTGTCCTCACCTGTAGTAAATCAGTCAGGTGGAGCAGGAAGAACCTTAGTCACACCTGGTGGAAAGATGTTCTTTATCCTGGAGAAGAAACTCAAGAACCTTATCTTTTTCTCCTTCTGTATTCTTTTACTTTCTGCAAATAAAAAGAACATTAGTGCTTCCACTATCCTCCAGCTAGCATTGAGGACCAGAGGTGACCGTTTCTCACCATACGTGACGGGTTCCTCACCGTTGCATTAATGAAGTTCCAATGAAGACATCTTCTCTGGGACAGTCTGTAAACTAAACATGTTTGTGTTATTTACTAGTGGGGCCTGGTTTTGTTACGTGTTATTTACACAATGTATTTATTTTAAAAAATACATTACTACTGTCCTTTTTCCCTCTATGTCCAGAGGAAACAGACGGGTTCGTGGAGTCTTAGATAACCTCGAGAGAGAACAGGTCACCGATGCCGAGGCAACATCCACCCGGTTCAGGCGGATGTGTTGCTTATCATAAGTTTATGGGCATCAGAACGTGCCTGTCTCAAATATTTATGTCACCCTCCAGGTCTTTCCAGTATTGCTCCTTCACAGTTCAGTTCTTTTCTTTGTGAATGATCACAGTTGCGATGCCTGTACTTTTGGGAACAAGTGGTTTCTTCGTAGAAGCAGTACGAGATACTCTTGAAGGTGGCGCCATCTCAGGTATCTAGTACTCTTTAGAGTGTTTCTTCCAGCAGTTAGCTGGGCAGGGCTTCTCGAACTATATTGAGCCAAACTTCCTCATTTCAGATTTCTTGAGCCGCTCAGTAGTTGGGAGGTAGACCCATCGCACCTTGGTGGGAGGGGTGCATTTGGTACAAGACACTCTTGAAGGTGGTGCCATCTCAGACGAGAAGTGAGGTACACCCCGGATAAGATGCCAGCATTGATTAAGACTGTGACTTTGTTTCAAGAAGCTGCTGCCATGTCATTGTCAATTTATTTCCATCCATCCATCCATTGATCCATCCATCCATCCATCCATCTGACGTAATGACTAGAAGGTCATCGCTGAGTGCTATCACTGGATATTTTTGCTGTTAAAAGAAATGAAAACCAACGTAGAAACAGCGTTCCATGGCCATATCGTTGGCCTAATAGCTTCATTGCCCAAGTCGTATGTGAACACATTTGACTGAGGCAATTATGCCATTAGGCTAACGATATATTCTACACACCAATCTTTTCTTTGAAGTGTATGTACTTCACCTTGAAGCATTTCTATTTTGGACCATGAATGACCTTGAGGCAGAAATTTGACTTGTGGGTCGAGGTTTTTTTTTCTGGCAGCTAAAAGACAACCTTATCTGACCTTATTCTGCTTCAGCCTCTTTTTTAGCCGCTTCTGCTAAACTGACCCATATTTGGTCTGACTGTCCGCAGACAGTTTAATTTAGGGCAGGAACTAGTTTACTTGTTTTGAAAGAAGTTTTGAGCCTTGGGAAGACTTTGGACACTGGAGAGACTGTCTCTCAGCTGGTCTGTTGGCCCCCCGACCCGGTCCCAGATAAGTGGTTGAAGATGGACGATGGAAGTAGAGCAAAGAGCTGCTCTGATGTTAACTGATACCTATGATTTAGTATTTGAACTGATGATTAATTAATGAGAATTACTTGAGACACCTTTCAACACTGTCACAGAGGAAAACACCTTGTCGCACCATCAAGGTTGGTTTGATGAGATTAGAAATGCTTGTTAGGTTAACAAAGCTGAAAATTTAAGTCTGGCCATTGTAACTGATTGTGTCCAGGGGAAAATTAAACTGTAAATTTGGAGGTCAGAGGAAGGGAAGGAGATCATCTACCCCAACTCACCAGAATAAACATATTTTTTCCATAGCAGAAGGTGTGTTTGAGGAATTCACGGCATAACCCTTTAAAAGTCATACATACATACTTAATGAGACACTTTTAGCCTCGTCTGTCCATAGAAGTCCATAAAAGTTAATGTGTTTGGTGTAGAAATTAGAGTCAATGTCTCCAGATAACTTCCCAGAGAGGCTTTGAAATACACGTTAGCATATTAATCAAGTGGCTCATCGATTGATTAAATTGCTGTGTCCCGTGGTGAAGTGTGAAAGTCAAATCTTGCAGTACCCTCCCCCCACTGAGGACCCTCCGATGCTAATGGATAGTGTTCCTGTGTGTCATCAGACTAATTGGCTTTGGCTGGTGTCCACTTGATGAGGTCGACTGGGAGTGGTCAACTGGATAAAGTAAAACCCTTCATGTGTCTAAAGGTCTGGGTCCGTGTCCCAGTTTCCTACTAGCCTATATTACATGTTAAGACTTTGAAACATGCTTCATGTACTAATACTGACATTATGCATCTCAACACACAAGAAAACCATTGAGTTTCAAATAATTAGTGTCAAACTGAAGCTTGGAGCTAATGGCCGATTTGAAATGTCACTAAAAGCAAGTGCAAGCAAGGCAGACGAATTAGTGCAAGTTTCTCAATTCCACTTTAGGTTTTTTTTGGGGTCTTTTAACATCTCATTCAGACTGACAGCGCTTCGTTCTGCTTTAAGTCAGAATCAAAGGTGAAACCAATGGTCTTTAAAGTAATGTCACTTCTCTGGTGCTACAAACACTGTAAGAATAGTCTCACAATGTCCTCTTGAGCTCTAGAACTCTTGTTTTTGAGTCTGAGAAATCAACACCTGATGATGTAATTAGCATTAGCTCGATATGAGGTAGACTTTGGTCGATATTGCAGTGATCATTACATCCTCACGGTTTCCCGTTGCTGTCAGATGGTGAGACGTGGCCTCCGCCGCCTCCATTATTTCCTGTGACAACGTGACCGCTGTGGAATGACGGGAAAGGTGGCTTCCTCCCTCAGGATCATGTTTATGTATTTTCACTGTCTGAATTCACAGAATGAAACTCCTCCGTAGGAAAGGTCAGACGTATCAATCAAAAGGAACTTAATACGTAAGAAAACTTGAGCTTCAGAGTTTGATGGACTCGTGATGAATAATATGCTTGATCACATGTTGCTTGCAGTTTCTCTGATGTCAAGCATTCGTTCATCCATTTGCTTCCGGGTCCACGTTGTTTATCCACCGAGGCAGCAGTCCCAACAAAGAATCCCAAACTTCCCAATCCCAAAATACTCCTCCTCCAGCAAATGGAGGAGGAATATGCCTTACTATTCTACCAGGTTTCCCTTTTTCTGCCAGGTAGGTTATGACTATTTGACATAAGAGTCTTTCAATTAAAAAAAAAAAAAAGAAAAAACCACCTTGAATTCATTTTACTATCCGGATCGTCTACAAGATAAATGAGATCTCCCGAGTTTCATCAACCTACGTCTGGTAGACTCGGCCTAATCGATAGAAATTGTGAAAAAATTCATTTTTTTCACAAAGCTGTAAATCTAAAATCCTACAAACAACACTATCCATAGCCACTTCAGAATTTGGAAGTCTCTCACCCAGTTTCTGTGTGATCGTACCAAACATAACAATGAACACATAACCTCAGAAGTAGAAGACATAGACAATGTCATCTTGTCTGCAGAGATAGCTGATGGACGTCTGAGGGAGCAGCATCATATCTAATTATGTCTGTTCGACATTCAGTATTTCCTTTTGAGCTCCGATTGAATAATTATCTTTCCGTATGTCTGTTGTGAAATGAGAAATGACTGCAGTTCTTTTTGTGGTTGACAGGCAATGACCTCTGGCCTGTGCTGCTAAAGACTTGGAAGTACTCAACCTGGTGGTTGATCTCGTAAAGACATTACCTACCTTGTGCTTCCTGAAATGTTCTTTGGGGTGGATCACAAGTCACTTGCTCAGAAATAGGATTACATGGATGAGGCTTGTGGTGTTCAAATGTTTGTTGGTGTGATATTAGCTACCCATGAAGTTGATGAGCTAGCTGTGAGATAATGATTGTAAGTCCTTCCCTTGACGGGTTTGACTCAGGTTGTGGAAACATCGGCAAACAGGAACAGATAGGTGAACATCAACTCTATCAAATAACTCATGAAACAAGCTATGGATTAGACATTGGAGGTCAGAGCCTTGAATGTAGGTGTTGTGACGCTGTGTTTGGACCAAATCAGACATTCTCCAGTCATTACCTTTTAGTCCTATGTGGATAAGACCAGGGAGGGCGTTGTCTTCCGTGAACCTCGTCATAGCATTCCAGATTTGGATCGTCAAGCTCTTCCTTAGAAAGACTTTCACTGTCTAGAACAATGATGCTGTTTGAGGTACTGACAAATATGGGGGACCTCTGACCGTTTTTGCATGTGTCTTTTTTTGTTTTGATTCCGCTGATGCTAATAGACATTAAAAGACTTCCATCGTAACATTTGCACGATAAAGATCTGTTGACCAGCCAGTCTGATCTGCCTGACCATTGGCTGCAGCATCGTGTTGTGATTCCTTTCAACCTTTCTCTGCAGGTCCGCTGGGTTTGTTGTGGCCAACCCCTGCAGGCTGCAACACTGGGGACTAAACGAATGGGACGACAGGCACTTTTACCGCAATGTACTACCCCGTGGTGTTACAAGACATCTGTGATGCTCATTGCAAATCCTTTGTGTATTGATGAATATTGGCCCTACATGTGTTCAATCAAGGAGCCTTTGCTAAACAATTGGAATGGCTGTTGTGTAAAAGTCAGCCGGAATGGGGTCAACCATTACCCTTTAGTAGTCAGTAGGGGTGAAGGGGTCATTCAATGAGATGATGCATGTTCTTTGTCGTTATAGAAACCTGTTGAGGGTCATAATATGGACATAATTAATCCTCAATATTGTGTGGAGGAGAGCAGAGAGGAGGACATGACTTGAGGAAGAAGACGAGCAAGACTGACTGCCGGTCTTACTCTTGGCGTGAGCCCTGAAACATTTTATTAAGCCTAATTTGACTATTACGACCGGGCACAAATGTCTCTAAAGCCCTTCTGATGTCTCCTGATGTAGTAAAAGTTGATGCTGGTAAACTTCCTCAGGGAAACTTTGTTCCAACTCTGCTAAATCACGTGGCGTTTGTAGGATGACCCCGCACTTAGCTAATCGCGGTGTGGGACACTTCACTATAAAACTGTCCCCGGTGACTTTGGTGCTTACTTTCACCTCAGGCGATCTCTGCGGCAGCTTGCTCTGAGGAATGATGTATGAGCACCATTTCACACAACGCAGCATTTAATCAATTCCATAACGTTGTGGTCAACGAATCAAACGCGGCGTCCCTCCCTCCTCCGGCTGGGAGCGTTGCGGTATCACCTCCATTTGGAAATTCATTGATGTGTGGAGCTCAAAATCTCTTTTCTGTTGTACCAACAAACTTGTATCCTGTGTAATGTAACTGTAAACGAACCCTATAAGCTTCATGTTGACATTGGAGTTCACACACGACTCTTTGCAAGCCGTTTCATTTCCTGTTCAGGTAACTTTTTGTCTGTGGAACTGATTTTACAACGACTGTCTGTACAGAGCTGGGAGTTAATTTTAATTGCATGCTTTGCAGGCTGTGTAAAATAAATGTAGTATTATCCCAGCTTCTCTCCTGCTGCTTATTGAGGTCAGGTTCATGTTAGCAGCAGAGCTCCAGGCAGACACCAGTGATGTTGCTGCAGAGCTCTCTTATCTGGCACCTCCTTTAATTGAGCGACAAACGTTTGCCTCTGAAATGAAACACTGCTGGGCTAATAAGTGCGAGGTCCGATCCAGTAACACAAACTTTTGTCTACAACACAAAGCGCAGGATGACATCTCCCAGTCCGTTCTTCATTTTCAAGATGTGGATATTCTGGTCTTGTAATATCGGTATGTGTATCATCGTAAGTAGGGAAGTGAAAAGGTCATCCTTCTGCCAAGTAGGTCAGGTTTTCTCCTGTTTCCATTGGTTGGATGGTTTATGAACAGGATTACATTAAAAATACTTACGTTTTTGGTGAATTTTGGTAGACGAATGGTTCTTGGGCCAGAATAGACTATATATAGACATGATCAGCCACTCTCTAAACTTAAGAAGTCTCTTGGATGAGAGACGAAACGTCTTCAAGAACTTTCTTAACGTCCAGTGGATTGACTCAACAGCTTTTGAATAGACTATATTGAATTCTGATGCGGATCTGAGCTAGATTTCTGAATCACTTTCCGGACGTTAATGAATCTCCTCCTGCTGGTCCAGTAGCTGTAAATGCTACACATATAGTGACTCCTCAATGGGAGGCAATGACATCAAAGCCTCGTCCTTTCTACGTTATCAGTCTCTTTTTTTTGCCAACCTTCATTGACACCAAAGATCCACAAGTCTGGAACGCAAGTCAGCGTTCTTATCCACAAATTCACGAACGTCAAAGTGAGTCATCTCCACCGATGTACATCCTGAGAACCTACCGTGGGTGACCTCTGCCGTCTGATCTATTTACACCGTATTTAGATGACGGCGTAGTCCCCAACTTGTTATCTGAGAACAACAAACGCCATCATCCAAATCTCAGCGTCAAAACCGTCAACCAAACAAAGATGATTGTTTCTGCAGTTAAAGACACAAGAGACTTTCTCCCCTTTCGAGTCTCGCCTCGGACAACCTCAGACGAGACGTGATTTTCTCGCATTATAAAATTTTAGAACACAAAATATGTTCTCTATAGAAGTCGTTGCACCAAACCAGGATGTTCAGAAACCCATTAAATCTCCAGTAAACAAATCTGAGACAGCTTTTATTGCGTCTGTCTTCAAATTTATTATTAGTTTAAGTTTGCCAGGAGAGAAGAGCTCATTCAACTGTTAATCACGTTGCAGCGAGTTTTATGAAGGAAAATATATTGTGTGCGGCGCACCGCCAGAGGAGGCATTTTGACTTTTTGTTATTGTATTTCATTATCATGTTGGTGTCGCCTCCCTTCAGTGTCTCATCAATGTGCCAAGTAAATCAACTCAAACGGAACCCAGGAATCCCGTTGTGTCTAGGGAGGTGTAACCCGGTCACTAATCCCACCAGGTGCGATCTTTTCGTTAAACTTCCATTCCAACTTCCAACTATCCGTGTGTTCAGGAGGGATTTTTCAATTCCCTGTGGCTGGAATTTAACGTCACAGCAAAAAATGAAAAGCAAATCCTCATAACCTCATGATTAACGCTGTTCCGTAACAGGAATCCACCAAACTCACCGGCCAGAACCTCTAGGTCCATCCAGGTGAATGGGTATTAGTATTAGTTTTCAGACCAGAGTTGAAATATAAATGGCTTGTCTTTTTGCGAGGTGGATTTGAATTATTAAACTCGATCAGACTTGTCCCGTAATGATGGAATAAAATAAACAGAAGAAGTCATTTAAATTGTTAATTGAAATTATTCGGATGACGATAAATCACCGGCTAGAATTTCATTATGGTGACGGCCCTAAAGGGCAACGCCGACCTCATCGCTCAACTCCAAACACGTGAACTTTACACACCTGCCGGCTCCATTTAACACACTTCCTGTCGCAGGTGGATCCGACCGGCGGCGTTTTTTAACAAAAGTCAGGAACGTTCTTTCTTCTCTAGGTTGTTTGTATGTTTCTTCACATTCGATGCAAACCAATTTCTGCTCAAGTCGTTTTCGGGTTCCGTTAAGGAGGAGTTGAACGGAGGAACGATTTGCGACGATATTTAGGTGTTTATTTTGGAGAAATAAACACCGAACAACTCCTGTAAAGGAGGCAGGAGGTGAAGGGCTCTGCGTCGTCTCCACCATAGCACAACATTATGGACACATCGCCGAGTCAGCAGAAAGGGGGATGCATCGTAATTACTCTCCTGTTCCCTTTGGAAGCTAATTATTAGTTGAGCTGTACAGGACTTTTGTGATTTGTTAGATTTTTGTTTGAAAAGCAAACTTTATGCGGTCTGAGCTGCAAACACTCCCGTCCTCACCATAATAACATTCTCTTGTCAATCATTCGCACAATTACAGACGATGTGTATTAAAACCAGCAACCTTCCAGCTCCACACGGGATTCTCATTATGGGAAACACGACGGCAGGTGATATTAATATCTCTAATATCGCCTGGTGACATTTTTGTTTTGTAATAAGACACTAGAGACGCAATCTTTAAAAGTCAATCAAGGACATTTCTTTTTTTTGTTATTTCCAGCTGTCAATCCGAGCCAGAATTAATATCTGATTTTAACATTAATCACTGAGAAAAATTCATATGTTTGTTTTCATTTGTTGAGGAATTTGAATTTTTTTCCATTCATTCTTGAGGCAAAACGCACTGAGCAGCTCATCATTGCTTGTTCAGTCACGTCTGAGATATCATTGACACCAGATCAGTTATCATTTTCAAACAAGTTGAAACTGTTGAAAACGTTTTTTGTTCTTCACGACTCTATTATTGCAAAAGTTCTTCTTCCTGATTTTAACCAAAAAAAACATCCTAGCCTTTCAGCATTTTACACCTCTTATTGCATCTGTTATGTTTCCAGATTATGACTTATTGATCACCTTTAATGATCCTCTTCCTCTTTCGTCTTCTTCATCCTCTTCTTCTCTCTAGCTGTTGCAGTTTTCAGTCACTGAGGTGCTGAAAGGATTAAATCTACCAGCGTGAAATGCGTTTCTGCTGCTTTGCTCCCTTTCTGTTCGTAAAAAAAGAAAACAATTACCCGACAGGAGTGAGATTTAAAGATAGCAGGAGTCTTCGCCTGCGATTAGAAACCCGATCCTCGTGTTGCTTTGCTCTGATTGCCAAACATGACGCTGCTGAGCCTCTGAGTTCTGATTTATAATTCACCACGAGGAGAGTAATAATGTTGTGAGCTGCTTCGTTTGCTTCCATTAATCAATTTTAATAGTCGTTATCTCGCGTGGAGCGATTGTGTTTCCTCCATTATTATCTCAGTCATCTTCTCTTTCCTTGGCGTCCACAGTACCTAGAAGGCCAAATTATTATTAACTGTATTAATTTGAAAATCTGTTAATTATAATTATTACCTGCTGGTTCCCACTTTGCAGCTTTCTGCAGGTTTATTTTGGGACGTATTCTTTTCTACTTCACCTCCAACTGTCGCCGTGACATTCAGCGAGGTTGTTAGCGGAAGCTTCACGCGAACTGACAGCGCGACATCGCTGATGGTGTTTGAAATGAATGAGTACAATGAAAGTCTTCACGGATATGCTCAATAATACATGCTAAAGCTAACACGTTAACGTCAGGAGGCATGGCGGTTAGCATTCAAATTAAACCATTAAATTAACACCAGAGCTAACCTCGTGAAGTATTTTGTAACTCCGGCTCTAACTGTTCATGCTTCCTCCCCCGCTGTCCTGTCAAAGTCAATTTACACTAACGCTGCTACGACGCGCTGACTCGGCTAAACTCCAGGCGTCCTGACATGACCCCAGCTGCTCAGTCAGGACATTAAACCCCAAAACAAGTTTGACCTGCGCCGTCACACACGCTGTAATCTGCTCATCGGCGTGATTGAAGCTTGTGTTCGACATTTAAATGCCACTCGCTTTATTTCGGGCTTTGCGTTTTTTAACGCCGCACCTGTTCAGGTGGACGTTGCGTTATTCGCGGGATATGTAGATGTTAGCCAGATGCTAATGGGAGCCCTTTCAGGAGATAAGGAGGAATCAGACCGACTTGATTCTACAGAGCTGCGAGGAAAATGCTGCTTTTAACAGGCAGAAACCTCGAGAGGGGGGAGAGAGGGGAGAGAGAGAGGGAGGGAAATAAAGATGGGGAAAGATAAAGAAAGGAGGTGGGGGAGAGGGGGAGAGGAAGATGCATCGATACATGAGGGAGAGGGGGAGTCAGTGAGGGATGGATGGGGGAGGGGGAGAAGGAGAAAGAGGTGGGGGGAGAGGAAGATGCAGATAGATAGGGAGGGGGGCGATAGGGAAGAGGAACGCAAACATCATTAGAATGATGTGCAATGTTTATATTAATCACACAATAATAACAATAATAATAATAAAAGTAATAATAATAATATAATAAGAAACAATAATAACGTGAATCAGGACCAGTTATGAGCAGAAGAATAACCGTTTACTTTTTTTTTTTTACACTTTCTTTTCTTTCTTTCTTTTCTATCTTTAATTTCAACCACTGAACTTCTTTTTTTTTTTTTTTTTTTTTTTTTAAATAAATTTCTGGCAGATATAGTGCTGAGTCAGCCGTTTTCTTCCTGATGTCATTTCATTAAATCTTTTTCTGTCTGTTTTATTCATCGAAGGGTTTTTTCTTAAATATTAGAACGTTAAACTCTTCCTGTTAATCGTCACTGACACTTCACACTTCTTCTCCCCCCCTTTCATTTCCTCCCCCCACTTCAGTGTTTTGCTCCTCCTCGCTTCCCCCATTAACCCCCTCCACTCTCTCTTCCCCCCTTTGCGTTAAGCCTCGCTCGTCCTCCTGCCTCTGATCCTGAAGCACCGCTTCTGAAACGTGAGACCAGCGCGAGCACCAACGGTCTCCGCTCGCCTCCCCCGGCTCTGCAAGCGGAGGACGATTGGCGGAGGAAGCAGGGGAGGGAGAGTATCCGTCGTCCTGCCCCAGGCGCGGAGTCAGGAAAACAGGGGAGGGAAAAGGTGAGGGAGAGGGGAGAAGAAGAAGTGAGGAGGAGGTGGTGAACGGCAACGCAGAGAAGGAGAGACGAGAGGGGGAAGACGAGATGGGGCTGGGGAGGGAAAAGAGATAAAAGGAGAGCGGAGGAGAAGTGAATGAGCGAGGGAGAGAGAGAGAGGGAGAGAGAGAGAGGGAGGGATGGAGGAGAACAACACTGCAGACACTCGCCCACTGTCACTGCTCCACAGCCAGAGGACGGAGGCAGCGACGTGCTGAGGAGGTGGAGGATAGGATGGAGGAGGAAGACCGACCCCCCCAGTGACGGACGGACACCCGACGGGACCATCCTGATAAGTCGGGATCAGAACAGGGAACCCTGAAAGGAGTACTGGACCCGAACACCCCCCTCACAGGACTCCCTGCGTACCCCATTCCCTTGTTCTGCCTCCTACTCGTTTGCCTAAAACCCCCAACCGCGTCTCTCCTCCTTCCTGTTACCCTCTGGACGTTTTTTTTTCTTGCCATCTGTGATCTTCTGAACTGAGTGGATTTACTTTTCTCCTGTGGCGGACCATGGGGCCACGGTGGAGGGGTGCAGTAGGGGCCCCGGGGGTAAGAACCGTGGGGAGCCGGTACCTTCTGGTGATGCTGCTGCTCCTCTGTGGTTTCTGGAAGGCTCGCGCTCAGACAGACGATGGCAAGTCTGTTTACTTCTGGGAAACAGGTAGAGCTGCTCAACAACTAATTAAAGCTTAAATCTGATCCCTTGTTTTACATATGGAGTCATAATGACGGTGGCCGGTGTTGCTATGCTGTGTGACCTCCCACTCGCGCAGTCGGATGCCAAATGCTCCTTTTTCACCTCGTTATTTACGGCAAATGTTGTGAGGACTTCTGCGAACCCTTTAAATCACGTGGAAAGATTAACTTCCACGTCTCGACGGCACCTCCAGACGACTCCGGTCATCTCGTGCATTTATCATTTTGAGGTTAAACGAACTTCAAAAAGATGAGTGCGCTTGAAAAATGACCCAGAAATCTAGAGTAGCGCCATCTCCTCGGTGCGAACGGCGCGCGGCACGCGGGGCAACGGTGATCCTTTTCTGATGGGATTACTTTCATCTCCCCGAGTCTGAGGTGATGCAGCGTTATTGAAACGGTGTGCGTTATGGCATGAGGGATGAAGTATATGAGACGCTCAGCGATGATTACACATCGTGTAAATTCGTGCACGACGGTGCGGTGATAGTATTCCTTTTCCTTTCCCAGGTTCTGCTGGGAATGTAGCTCCAGCAGGGAGAACTTTAATGACTAAACAAGACATCGACATAAATTTTGCTGCCATTGTTTCTACTAAACGTGGAGAAAACGACTCCCTGCTGCCTTAAAAAAAGAAAAGAAATAAAGACGTAAATCAAAAAACTTAGAGGAAAAAGCTCAGAAAAGGTTGTTCGTTTTCCTAAAAAAAGGAAAACGAGGAACACCTAAGCGCCGACTCCGCCCATCCGGCTTCGCCCTGCCGAGCTCCGGCCCCTGTTTGACGTCTCCCAGGTCTCTCTTGTGGTTCTGCATCTTTAAAGAGGATGTAGCTGACTAAGGAGATTAAAGAAGCGAGGATTTAACAAGCCAGGAAAGACGGCCCCGGGGACGAGCCTGGAGAAAGAGAAAGGCAGAGTGAGCTCTGCAGGCCAACTTAACCTACATCCGCCCTACTGTAGGTCACCGTGATTACGCCTCGCTCCCACGCTACGCCGCCGCTCCCCCAACGCCGTGCATGCTCCATCAGGAGAACACTCCAGGCTTTGATATGTAATCCAGTGTTTGGAGTTTGTTCACTCCTTTAATAATGAAAGGTAGGGCATTGATTTCAGCCCCCGGGAGTCCTTCCTTCTCCCGCGCCTCTTCGGTTTGACGATTGTCTGCAGAGAGTATTAAAATCACACAGGGCAATTTAGGGGCTTTGAATCCCAGCTCTTTTCATCAAAATGAGATTATGTTTGCACAAGATTTGCATACTTTTACTTGCCAATCGAAGCTTTTAAAGAAGAACAACAACACACGCATAAAAAGTGGTGTTTGTGTACATTTGCCGAGTGTGCAGAGGAGGGAATATTCTCGTGGCAAGCAATGCTGGGATGTTTTGCATATTGATGAGTCGAGCTGAAATGCAACCCCTGTCTGGTAAGACTTTGGGGGAATCAGGCTCGCATTTGCTTTTATTGCCTTCTGTGGAAATGTGATATATCTGTTTGGGAAGGTGGGAAAGTTCAGCGCCGTTTTCACGCTTCTACCCAAAACGAGGCGGGTGGAGACAACCCTTCTGAAGGTGGCGGCTGATGAGCGGGGGAACGATGAGGGACGCTGGTTCTCGGTGATGAGGGTGAAAACCACTCGCCACGCTTTTCCACCTGGAGCGATGGGGGAGATTGCAGAGTTGTCTCCCCATTGGATGCTATTTTCACACTATTTTTCCTCTTGTCACTTCCTCTCATCTGTGCACTCCTCTTCCTCTACATCTTTATTGCGCTGTTGCCGTCTGGCGCTCACATTCTGCTACCCTGGCTTGAGATTCACAACTTTTTCCCCCCAATCAGTGCAGTGAAAAAAAAAAATTCCGAAGTCAACCTCATCCGTTGCCAGGGGTGACCGTCGCCGCACCTGGATGATGGTCATGTAGTTTGGAGCGTCTTATTGCTGGCACAGCAGGTGCGTCCTTCCCGTTCTGGTAGCGTCACCGTGCTTCATTAGCCTAGCGCTGGCGATGCTGCGGCGTCAAGTCTGTCGGAGGGTAAATCAATTACAGGTGGTAACCGGGCAATGGTGCGTTTAAGGAAGTCGAGAAAAAAGGCATACCGTAGCATCTTCACTTCATTCTCCGTATGCATTTGCGTCAACAGGTGCTAAATCATTCATCTGCCCCCTATGCCCCTCTTCCATAATCTTTCATGAGATCCAGATTATGGGTCCAGATTACGCAGGAGTCGCCTCTGGCCTCTGATCATGCTAATCCCATCTCACTCGCTGTCTCGCCTCGTTAGACCAAATCAGCACACGTCTCACCTTCCAGGCGTCGCCGGAGTCGTGACCCCGTCGAAAAACTGTCCCTCTGCCAGATGTGAGTCACTAAACACGCAAGATGTGAAGCTAAAATTATTCAACGTACGACCTTTGACCTCTGATTTGGTGGGACAAATCAAAACCTGTTTTATTTCTTTTGAAAATTTGAATTTTTCTTAGACTCAACTCATCAGTTGCCAGATATTTGTACCAATTGATCTCCTTTGCTGGACTTTCTCTCATGTTTTGGACATTTATTGATGCTTTCTTCCTGTTCTTGACCAATCCAGGATGCTTTGCTCAGAGCGACACCGTGTTTGCTCTCGGGTGAGTGCCGACATAGGCAAACTTTCTTGCGACTTCTCCGTCATCCTCTGATTCTCCATCCTGTGTTCCATCACTGGATCAGTTGTCTTTACGTGATTAGAAGTCTGATTTTCATCGATTTTCAGTTCTTCCTGTCTAAAAACACAATTGCCGTCTATAGACGTCAACGACAGCCAATGAGTTAGGAAGCTATTCTTGCCTGACGTCATTCTAGATCATTTCATTGGAAGAACCCAATAAAAATACAGGATTGACTAATTCTTATTGCCTCTAAACAAGTTTTCTTCTGTTTTCTTTGATGTTCTTCAATGTGGTAACGATCAATTTTTATCTTACCTTTGATTCGAGTATCGTAAAGCTCGTTCAACCGATAGACTTCAAACTTGCCGTGTGACTTCCTAGAGGTTTGTTCAACATTAATACTTTCACAAACGCTTCACGTCACGCACCATCAGGAGCGTTGGTATCTCTGCGTTTGCTGCTGTGTATTTATAGACGCATCATCACATCCTCCTCTGTTGCGTTCATGAAACATCACCATGGTGTTTCGTGGGGACGGATCCCACTCTTTGCTTAAATGAAGCACACCTCTGTCGTAACACCACTAACATTAGCTAACCCTTGGCCTTTACTGGTGGGATCTGTGTCAGCTCTTCCACGATTTGTTTACCTTTGTGAATAATTAGTGATGTTGTTTGTCATGATAAGACTAAAGTTGCTAATTAAATTCATTATCTGTCTCATGAATACCGTCGTTTTATATGCGGATGTGTTTTTTCGCCGTGGTTCCAGCACTGGGACAGAATTGGGGCAAATATTCACGCGACCACCCGGGTGTGAAGAGTCTGCTGGCGTGATCGGACTCGTTTTACCCTGTGGATGATGCCAACTGTACTTTTCTCCACTCACCACAATACCAGTGGGTTTACGTGTGTGTGTGTGTGTGTGTGTGTGTGTGTGTGTGTGTGTGTGTGTGGGCGTGTTGGAGTACCTCTACATTTGTCGGCAATGCATCTCTAATGATCTGTCACTTTGTTGCCAAAGTGAAGCTTTATTCCTTCATGGTCAATACAGGTGAGATCCTTCAGCCTCTGGCGCCCTGAACGCGACGCGGTGTGTCACCGATGTCACCTTTCAATGCTCCGGGGCACAGTGACAAGCAATGACAGGCCATTGTTAGCCCGAGACTTTCCCGCCTTCCGATTGACAATGGCATTGAAGGATGTCGCCCTTGCCCAGGGTTGTTAGTCTCTCTCCCCGCAATCACCAGCTATTACGGCGTCCTCACCGAAGACCGCATCCAGGAAGTTGAAGGCAAGCGTGTGTGATGGGTTCACAAGTTCAGTCTAGCCGAGACAAGGTCATTATTACGGGAAAAACACCTTCGGCCAAACCGAGGAAGGAAAGCAGGAGAGGTTGGATTTAAAGATGGAACCTAGACAAAGATCTCCTGTTGAGGCGTCGATTGATCGAGCTGTTTGTTGGCATCATCTGCGACTGGCTCAAACAATTTTGGTCTTTTTCTAATAATATGCATCCCTAATTGATTGTCCTTGACTCACCCAATCATGACTCATCATTCCAATAAAACTCGGCGTCCCCGTGTGGCCTGGAAATCCTTTGCTTTAAATAGCTCTGTGCTAATACCTGTGCACCTGCGTGACGTCCGCTAGCTGTCTTGAACTCATCCAGGAACAGTCACGTCACTTTGATACCAACAGGAATGCAACCAGATTCTCCTCCAATCAGAAGATCCCTGTGACATTTTCTAATTTTTTTAGCGCATTACGACTTGACCCTCTATGACTGTAATTAGCATAGACCTGAGGGCAAACTAGAGACTGTGAGGTAATTGGGCAACCAACGTTTAAATTCCTTGGCAACCAGCGACAAATTTAGGCCACGCATATAAATTAAGACAATTTCCTTGGGATTTTCATTTTTCATTACACAGTGTGCCACCGGGTTTTACTCTAATTCAGCCGGCCGGTGTTTTTGTTTTCATTTTGGGTTCAGTTGGAGTGGAAATGGGGGCTAATTGTGCGTTGTGTGTTTGGCCCTAAAACCATCACAACACACCAAATACAATGGGTTAGCATGACCCCCCTCTTGAAACACGTCACATTTGACCCAGACTGAGCTTGGTCTGCATCCATCTGTTGGAGAAAGATGCCAGAAAGATGCCAGTTTGTTTCATCTAAATGACAGAGCTTATACTAAAACCTGGCGATTACTGATACAGGAGGGACGGCGGGATTAGAGATTACTTTCCATCCCCCAAAAAAACTTTATTTAGAGTGACATAAGAGGATTCTCACTGCCTTTTTCTGCCGCATTCAACGTGTTTTTCCGCCAGGCATGGAGTCATCTTCCCCCGGTGCCGGCTGAATGCTCGTGGCGTGAGTAAGCAGATCAGCATTAGATTTTGTTCCGCGGGGATGAAAAAGATTAGTTCATGACAGAAAAGTCTGACCTACACAGTTTTCTGTGCGCTAAATTTCTGTAGGGTCACGACTCGTGTTTAGTCACTGATGATCCTGACGCGAAAGGCGGCGGTCAAGAGGCTCTTATTGTTGGAGTCGCGCCTCAAAACTGATCGAGAAAAATTCTCCTGCTAGATTTCCTGTTTTTCTTCCCCTAAACAAGAAGAACTGGAATCAATCTCAAACTCAAACAAATCTTGTGGGTATTTTGGGGGAAACCAGGCGCCTTGGCGGTCAGGGAGTGGCATTCAAAAAGGCCCTCTGCTCCCGCGGGAGGTGGCCAGGCAGCGTTCGGCGGGCTGAGAGGAATGGCTGCACCGTATCATTGAAGAAAGCGCTGACATTTAGTGGCTAACGCTGCTCTAATAAAGCGGAGGAGATGGAGGCGGCTCAGCAGTAAATATACTTCCATCCAGCATCCGTATCGCTAATCCTCCATCGCTCCCACCGGCCACCAGCACTCACAAACACGTTTTTGATTTCCCATTTTTGAGTGTAAAACGCTTTTTGTTTCGCAGCGTTTAATGAGTAACGGGATGCTGGGTAATTCATCATTAGATCACGTGATGAATCGCAAACACAGTTGGTTTATAATCTTCTCTGCGGTTGAGGAATCAACGCTGTTAAATCTCGCTGAGGACGTTGCGTTAGAATATTGGGCTGCGGCTGCTTTCGGTCTTACGTGATCACATCGGATTCGTTCACATTTTTGTCGCTGCCTCATTCCTGGATAGTTTTCTTCTTCCTCTCAGTGACAGAACAGTAGCTCTACAGCTAATTTGATGGTGTTGATCTGCAGGATAACTTTGACCGCACTGAGCATGTCGTGCGTTCGGCTTAGTTGACTTTGACCGCACAATAAAACTGCAGAAGTGATTAATGAAAAGTAATTACCCAGACTTCCAGAGTCTGGAGCCACGCTAGCAGCCCTTTGAGGCGGCACAGCAATGCTTTGAACATCAGTGGACTAATATTCTCTCCGCGGTGATGCTAACAGTCAGATATTGTATGTGTGATATCAGCCAGACAATAATGGCTGATGGGGTTTGGATTATGAGAACCGTCGTCGTGAATGTCTTTGAGTTTTGCTGGCTTTTCTTTGTAAACCAACAATTAATCGACACATTCATGCTTTTTTTGTGGTAAATTCGGTCCAACTTCTAAAACTTTTCATGCAATATAGGTTTGAAAAAATTATAACATTATGGAGGTTCTAGAACACGTGTCAAACTCAAGGCACGGGGGCCAAATGTGGCCCGCCACATAATTTTATGTGGCCCGTAAGACTAATAAAGGTCAGACTATCTAAAACTAACTAGGTCAAAAGTGTGGTTTGACCAAAAACTACATTTCCCACAATGCAGTGGGAAACCAGGATAGTTTGAGGTTGGAGGTGATGAAATTCCTCTGACATTCCAGTTGAAACCTTCCCAGTAAAACTAGACTAGCTGTTGAATCATATCTTTTTCCATTAGCGAGTCCTCTGCTGTTTGTGCGGGAACCAATATTGATGGGCAATTTGTCGATTGCTTATTAGCTTCATTTCTAGTGCCAGGAAATGTTTATGCTGTATTAAAGATGCACTTTTTAACACAGGGTGGAAAAGGTGGTTAATTTGTAGACTTAAAAACACACAAGAACGCTCATTATGAGATCCCTAAAGTCAGCATAATAAGCCTGAATTGTATAATGAAGCAGGAAGGGAGGGAGGAAGAGGAAGTGCAGATGGTTAGCAGGCATCAAAAATCCATAGGAAGGAGTTTGAGCTAAGAGGGCACAGCGTAATATTCCTTTACACTCGTTTTATAATGAAGTAGGAATGTATAATGGAAGAAGGAGAGAGAGAGTGATGGAGTGGGAGGCTAATCATCGGTGACAACCCTCTGGATTAGAGGGAGGGCAGCAGATGGCCCCAGGGCGGGTGGGGCTGCATGAAGATCCCGTTGGGTTGATCGGGCTAAGACACGGCTCGGTCTGGAGAATCGTTTGTTTATATGTTTGTTCACCTGTAGAGAAGACGAGGAAAGCACTAAAGAACCCAACCCATGTGATGAACTCTCTAGCGGTATTGGTAGCTTCACCGGTTTGGCGCTGTTGAAGGTGTGTAACCCTCTTCATCCTCTGACGGCAGCAGCTCCTCAAAACCACTCACACAGAGTCAGACCCGGAATCTGTCGGCCTTCCCAACAAAGATGGGTGACGTTCCCCCGTTCTCGTAGTGCTATTTTGGTCAAGGTGACATTGAACGTGTCATGAGGTATATAACGAGCCAAAATAGAATCCCTTGTCACGGTGACTTCAACGGTTTGATTCTCCGCCAAAGTGGAAAGAAAAATTCTGCTCTTAATGCACAATGAAAGTTTGATTCTTATTTTAGTTTAGATTTTCTATAATTTAAATGAGGAGGAGGAAGATGGAGTGTTTCTAGCTTAAAATATGTTCCAGTTGTCTCAGAATTTAATTTATTTGAAGTTAACAGGAAAAACTATGAAAGTTATTGTCTTTGAAGTTGGATATGTGAAGTGGAATGACGAGAACATATAATTGAGTGTCATCTGCACAGCAAGATTACAACTAAATAATACTTTTGCATTATTTAGTCTGAAGTTAGCAGATACAGCTGAGATGGGACCCAGAATATAAACCCCTGGGGATGCTGATGGGAGTCACCTGAGCATCAGAGGTCAAAGGTCAAGGGGAATGAGCCTACATTATTTTGTAAGTGTACTTTTGACCCCCCTCCCAGGATGACAGGTCCTGGTGTTCCAGGCTTGTTCCCAGTGCTTTTAACTGGTTGTATAACTAAACCAGAATCAATGTTTTCATCCATCCATTGATTCAAATGTCTATTCTGTTCTGTGTATCTATTAACTTCACTACCCATTGTGCTACTGTGGGTGTATGGCGTGGGCTGGTACTCACACGCACACACACACACACACACCCACACTGAGTAAATCCCAGAAAACCCATCCTTGTAATCCGTAGAGAAAAAAGTTGGCGTTTTGTTTTCACACGTTTGCAGTATCCAGGCAGCTTTTAGCGTGTTTTAGCGGTCACAGCTCAACAGTGCTAGCGTGTCACAGACTGCGTGAGCGGCTGTTTCATATCTGATGTAGGTTGAACTGCACAAATGCTGGTATTTGTGTTAATAGAAAAGAAACATTTCAACTGTAAATGTTTTCTCACATCAGCTGTTTCAGATCATCTATTTATGTGTTGAACCATCAGAAAATGATCGGAGAGATTTGTGGTCTAGCATTATTATTTCACAAATTTTTTAACATTTGCATCCTACAAATTATTTCCATATCTTTATGGAAATAATTTGAAATATTGTAGTGTGATATTGAATTAGTACCACCGTCAGGCCTTCAGCTTCCACATTTGAGTCGACTCCTGGCCCCCCAGGGTGATTTCTGGTAATTGTTTCCGATGAAAGCGCTCCCAGAATTTAACGTGTGGAGGGCGAGTTCCTCGCTGGGGGAGATGGCGGAGCGTTTAGCAGCTAAAGAACCAGATGTTCGGCGCTCGTCGACCAAAAATAGTTTAACTGGAAAGCACTCCCAGTTTACGCCCCCCCCCATCAAAATCAACTTGATTTACATAAGTTATAACTTTAGCTCAGCTATGTTTATTTTGATTGGTTGATTATTATTGTTTTTTTAATTTAATTTTTTTTTATTAGAACTTTTATCAAGGCTGATGCAGATGCAGTTATATGCAGAATTATTTCATCTCAATTAATTTTTAAAAACTGTTTGCAGTGGATACAGCTAATTTTTATGAATATTTTTACATATTTGTATATTATATAACGTGCAGGCCTTTATTTTTGAGGGGCTGTTTGTACTGTATTAAATCTCCTGATGTATGTTTCGGTGTTTTTGCGGTCCTCATGCTGCGTTCGAGTCAGTTTTCGGCGGGGAAATATGCAAACGTGCTCTTGTGCAGTCGATTCTGAGACTCGCTGCGAGTCCTGTTGCGTTGGACTCCTCTGATGGGACTCACTAATGAACCTGGCTGGTGTAATCCATCATGTCACATGTGACCTCTGTCCTCAGAGCCACCGGCTCTTCTTCTCTGCCCTTCGTCATCCTCTATTGACACACAGGTTTCCGGCTGGATGCCCCCCAAACCCCCCAAGGACGATTTATTCTGCTACAAATACTAAAATCCTGGTTCTGTTTTGTTTATTATAAAAATATCAGGAGGTCAAGACCGACTTTCCTACAATTTGTACTTTTTCTCATGTTACCGTAGAAACAAGTTGTTGTTGAAGATTCGAAAATATCTCACGAATTAGCGTCGCCAAACTTCCCACATAAACAAACTGTCGCCTCTCTTCTTCCTCATCTTCATTGCTCCATTCCAACATTGTCAGGGCGCACGAGGAGCTTCATTGTGAAACACAAAGTGTGAATTCAGCTGCTCTTTCTATATTTCACACATGACTCACGGCTGGAAGCCCTACCGCCGGCTCCGTGATGACATCACAACTCGTCACGGGATGAAATGTGACACACGAACATCAACCCCTCGGTCAAGCCTTGCATCAGTCGCCAGCGTTCGCACGCTATTATTGTGAAAGTTTCACCAACAAAAAAAAGAAAAAAAAACCCGCAGTTAAATATTTATTTGTTGGCACTTTGATCCGTGGAGGATAAGAGCTGCGTAAATAAAGCGGGGTGAGTTTTCATTGGTCTGGAAGCTCCTCAGTTGGAGATTTTCATCATCAAACAGGAAAAAAGAAATTATCTGAAAATTGTTGTGGCGCCTTGGAGAGCTTCTCCGGAGGACTTCTGAAAATGTCATCCACCGCCTTCATGTTTACATTCTCATTTCGTTCTGAAAAGGCCTTTATTGGAGACCCAGCTGTCACATGGGTGGGGTGGTGAGGGGTTGGAGGGGTGAGGTCGCTTCCTCCTACGGGCAATAAAGAAATAGCTGGTTTCCGCGAGCATGAACATCCCTGCAGACGAACCCGACAATTTACCGATATCTTACAAAAAATGTCTGCTACACAGAAAAAAGCATTTTTTTGACCCACTAAAAAATAATTTTAGAAATAATTTTTATTTATAATTTTATTGATTTATAATAAAAAAAACCCCGACTTTGTGAAGAAATCTTTTTCTGGCTGAATGAATAGAATTTTTTTCTGACTGACCGGCTGACAAAAACATTTTTCTTTAAACTTTTTTCATTAGAAAAACACATTTTTTTTGACTGAAATTTTTTTTTTTTAAATTAATGTTTTTAGAAAAAAGACAATTTTTAGAAATAACATTTTTTGAAAAAGAAATTTTGTAGACATTTTTTTCCTACAATTTTTTTTTTCTACGACATCTGAAAAATATCTTTTTTTGAGCGGTCCAATGAGCGGCCAGCTCGCTGCTGATTGGACCGTGCATCACAGTGATATCGGGCGCCGTCTTGCTCCTCGGCGGCGAGCAAAATCAGAATGAAGGAACAACATAACCCACTTCCTGTGTCGTTTGTGGCGCAGCGCGTCAGAAGAAGTTCTCATCAGCTGTCAGCAAAAGGACCAACTCAGCAACCTTCAGTGTGTCTGTGTGTGTGTGTGTGTGTGTGTGTGTGTGTGTGTGTGTGTGTGTGTGTGTGAGACCAACAGGATTACATACCTGTCACAGCTGTCAGTCATCCCGCACCCACCTCGCCCTTCCTCCACCTCCACACAACAACCCCCTCCATCTGTGAGCGGTGGCTGACAGCTGTAGTCATGGCAACAGAGATAATATGATGACTGTATGTATGTCGGAGGCCCTGCCCCCCGTCTTTGCGACCGTACCCGTCTCACACACGTGACGCCCCTTTAATTGGGGTGCATTGAATATTGGGTCGTTTTTATTGAAGGCATTCGGAGACGTCGCCGTGACGACGGTACGTTATTTTTCGAATTTGCTTTGAGGTTTTGAGTTGTTCTTATCAGGATCAGGTGACTCCGTTCATTTTCCGTATCTCTTTTCCGTGTTAGGGGGTAACGGGGTAGCTGGATCCTATCCCAACGGATGAGTATGAGGCAAGGGAGTGCTTCGGACACGTTTCCGGTGCATCGCAGAACCACACAACAGACAACCAACCACTCACACACACACTTAGGGACAATTTGGAACCCACCATGACTGAACAGATTCCTCAACTTTTAAATTTTGGAAGTTTTTTCCCTTTTCTTTGACTTTGGTGGAGAAAGATTTAAAGTGTGCGAAACTTTCCCACAGTTCCCAGTAAACCAACCAGAAACAGATCCGAGGAATAAAGTCTTTCCTGTTTGTAGACGTAGATCTCACATTCCTGCAGGAAGTAAACTTCTCCTCACCCACACAGGAACATCCAGTCATCTCCACCTCCCCCCTCCAAGTTGGGAAAAGTTTTTCAGTCCACAAAACTTTCCGGAGAAACAAAATAAAAGTGAGTTTCAGCATTTTCCTAAACAAGCGAAGGGAGACGGCGACTCGATTTGTCACATAAAAACACCCCCAGAGAAAACAGGAATGAAACGCTCTCCCCCCCGGGATCCACGTCTCTGGAGGACGTAGTTTCTAAATTTCTGTTCTGAAGACGGTACTCCGGTGGCGCGCCGGTGAGATCACACGCCGGAGACGCCCTGCGTTTGCTTGTTAATAATGAAGCAGGTTTTTATTGACCTCGGATATGAATAGTGTTCAGCTCGGGGGCGGAGAGGACGAACGGATCGGCTGTAGAAACACAGACCGGGATCCGTTGGGATGTTTCTTCTGCTTGTGAAATGGACCACCAAGACGACGGGACCCAAACTGGGGCCCCACCATCTGTCCTCCAGGTTTTTATATTTCCCTCCATTCCATCGTGGAACGCCGCTGCTCGCTGATGCCGAAGGTTGGGCAAAGACTGTTTCCGGGGCTGCCGCCAAGGAAAGGGGGCAGGGGGCATCGTGCACCCTGTTGCACGATGTGTGATCATTGTGTAATGAACTTCCTCTCAAAACGGAAGTTTCATCAATTTTAAGTCGTTGTCACATCAGTTGCCCCCAACGCCCGGGTCGTGGACTAGTACTGGTCTGTAGGTCAGTCGGTACCGGTCTGTGGGTCAGTCGGTCTGTGGGTCAGTCGGTACAGGGTCACACAGAAAGAATCCGGAACTTCCATTATGTTTTCATTCTGATCTGGTTCTGAACAATGTTTAGTTTTAAATGATTGGATTCTCTCTTCCACATCTGTCTATGAGACAGTCTTGACTCCTGGGGGGTCTCTGATTTCTGGCCTATCTGCCACTCTCTCTCTCTTTCTCTGTCTCTTTAACTTGACCTATCTCTGTCCCCAGTGTCTTTTTCCCAACCAACAGGTCAAGGCGGATGACCGCCCTCCAGAGTCTGGGTCCTGCCCGAAGATTCTTCCTCAATGGGGGAGTTTTTCTCTTCACTTATGCTTGGTCTGGAGGGTTCTGTTGGCTGTCTGTCTGTTAAGCGCTTTGAAATATCTTAAGCGCCATATAAATAAATGTTGATTGATTGATTGATTGATTGATTGTGGAGATGCTTGCCTCGGTCACATGACTACCTTCTTAAAGGGGCCGCTTCGGCCGCTAACACAGAATACATTGCCGCTAAACTGGAACTCCCAAGCTAGCAGAACCAACAAGAAACAAACGTTGGTGTGACGTTACAAGGATGTTGCTAATAAAGTTGATACAAACTGGATTGAAAACTGAAAACGTATCATTTTATTTAGTTGGATTTATCCGTCACACCTTAAAGGACGGTCGGTGACGTTGGGGACTAGTTCCTGAACTCTGCTGCATTCCGGTCCGTGTTCCTACGGTAGCCCAGAAAGGCCAAACCCTGAACATTAATTAACCTTGGGTTCTTCGATGTGTTGGGAGACTTAATTATTTCAGGAAACACTGCATGCAGCATGGTTTCTGCTCCTGGGGGGTCCCTGCAGGTAACATGAGTAATATTTTCCTCACTAATGATGTCGGCCTATTATTTTACCCGCCTGCATCTCATTTGCTATTAATGATGATTTTTATGACCTGGCCCATCTGAATTGGGGGGGGGGTCTTAGATCTACAACATCTCCGGGTCGATTGCACACACAGGGATACCCAGCAGCCCCCCTCCTCAGTTAAGCACCCCTTCACTTATTCATATGTGGTCCAATTAAGTGTTTGATTGGACGGAGGATTGGGAGGCGACGGAGGTACCGGTTGAGGACCGCTGGTCCAGGTGAAGGCATTCAAAAGGGGGGTGTCAAACAGACAATGAAGAGGACATCAGGAACCTTCAGGAACAAACAAAAGAAACAGTATAAAACAAAAGAATCTGGGGAGGTTGTTATTCTGAATTTCCTCCCGTTTGCCCCTCTTAACTGCAGATAATCGCTCTGCGGGGAAATAGAAGCCGAAATGGAGAAACTGGAAATGCAGGAAGATAATGAGGACAATAACGGAGGAGTAGACGAACCACTTCCTGTCGTCTCGTTAAAAAAATCATGAAAGCCTCCAAACTGCAGCATCAGAGCTGACGGTATTAACCTTTTAGCGGCGGTCGACACCCCCTCTATTCTTTTGTTAGAGATGATTCCCGATGTGTCTCAGATATGGGCTGACCCCTCCATTGGGGAGTATTAGAGGAACAGCCAGAGAGACTAGAGATGATGGAACAGGAGTGAAAGAGGAACAAACGGACAGAGCGGCGTCCTCCGGGTTCTCCAAACCTCGTGATGGATCTCCATTGGTGGCGATCATACATCATCAGTGGCGGGGGTTACCCTACGCCACCATCCCAATGAGAGAGAAGACCACTCTTCATTATTCCCGTCCATCACATTCGGTTTCTATGTGATTCATCCGTTAAAGCCAGCTTGTCAGAAGTGCTGTCTGGCTTTTAAACTGCCTCCCATCAAACGTCCCTCAAAGATAGAATGTTGGCTTCAGAGCGACGCCACTTCACACCAGATAGGAGCTTTTATGGTATAGAATCTTATTTCCTCAGAAGAGCGTAAATAAAGCATTGGCTAAAGAATACGAGTAATATTCCGGAATAGAATGAAAAAATAAAAAAGATGGCAGTGAAGGTCAGGGTCCGGGGCAGCGATCAACTAAGGAGGGTTTGATTTACGAAGGATTGAATCTCAGCAGTGTCGTTGAGAGTTTCTCATGCCGACGATATTGGCTTTGATAATATGAATACCTCCAAGAGGAAGAGGAGGCACCGTAAACGTGGTCACAGATTTAGATTTCCGTCTTTAGCCGTGTCGACCGACCCCGATTTGTTTCTGATTTGTTGTAAACCCCAACCGGGCCCTCGGTGGCGCCGCCGTGTTTGGCTTCGCCACTAAATGATTGAAAGGTTAAGAGCCTCGTGAGGTAAACACTTGGCAGCGCTAAAGGCTAATTTAATTCTACACTCGCAGCAGAGTAAACACGACTGGATGAACGAGCCCTCGGCGGCAGCAACACCGACGGAAAGATGATGTTGCTGCTTCAGGGAGGCGATTTTATTCAGACGGATGGAAGCCGTTCTCGCGTTTAAGCAATGCTAGCTCAGAGGATTAGCCTGATCGTGGTCGCGCAGTAGCAGATCTTTATGTTAGAATTATAGCCAAGGCTTTTGATGCTATGCTACACTCCAGTGCGCTAACATGTGGTATCTAGTCGGTGGCGTTATAAAGCCACATTTGAACGCAGCCTGACTTTCTCGTCCCCAATGCAGCACCTTCATCAAGTCGTCGAACTATAACCATAAAGACACTGACTCTATCTTGGCCTATCTGCCACTCTCTCTCTGTCTCTCTTTCTCTTACCCTGTTTTATCTCTCTTTTTTTTCTTTTCCACCCAACCGGTCAAGGCGGACGGCCGCCCCAAAGAGTCTGGGTCCTGCCCGGAGTTTCTTCCTCAACGAGGGAGCTTTTCCCCCGCCACTGTCGCTTATGCTCTGGAGAGTTCAGTTGGGTTTTTCTGTCTGTTAAAGCGCTTTGAAATGTCTGTCGCCATTATTAAGTGCAATATAAATAAAACTTGATTGATAGAACTTGATTGACATTTGTCACGAGGAATCCTCTGAGGATACCGGCAAACGAACCCCCAGCGCCCATCAGCGCTTGGACCCGCCCCTCAAGGGGAGTCGTCCGTTAGCCTGTATCATCATGGTAACACATGCCGAATGTTTGCTCACCTTTCTCCCCGGAGATTACGGTGCTAAGCCTTATTTAATGGATTGGGCGGGCGCTCCCCTTGCCCCCGGCGTCCCAATCCAGATATTTAAAGGGGATGGAGGAAGACGAGGAGGCGTCTGTCAACGGTTCTTGTTCAATCACAGTTACAGAGAAGCTATTATCTCACATTTAATAATCGTATTGTGTTGTCTCTGAAATAAACCGTTTTACTGAACTGACAACAAACGAGGAAGAGGAACGACGTCTTGGTGGTTATCGATGATGATGGCGTGTCGAGCCGTACGTACAGAACCGGCCCTTCTTGATTAGATCCAAACCTGCGCTATCTTTAGCGCGGTATTAGGAGCTAATGTATCCCCTCATGCGAGCTCCCATCTCCCATCCGTGTTGCGTGTGATCACACGCTCCTTCCCTCCTCATCCTCTCATGTTTACCTGGAGCGCCGCGGCAGTGAAATCAAAGGCCGGAAGCAGAGACTTGTGCGCTCATTTATCTTCATGCCTTCACATGGAGTGTGGCGGTTTTTACAGCTCGCACCCCCGTCTCTCCCCCAGTGTGATCACAGCTCTCGGTGTTTGAATGCGTGTGTTTGCACGAACCCCCGACCTCCCGATCCATCCGGGTGACATTCATCCCGCACCTCGACACGAGCGGTCCATTAGCCCGTCGCGCGGCGCGGGGAGCGGGAAGGGTCTTTCATGCCCCGGCTGTTCCTTGAAAGCTTTGTTCTTTTTTTGGCGGCTAATTTATGGAGGAAAGCGAGGCAGTCGGTGGCTCATTTATACATAATGATATTCCTTGTGATGCCACTTCTCGTTATGGCTGCTCTCACTGCGAGGACAGGGTGTGACTAAGTAGATCAGATGAGAACGGCGTGATGAAATGCGTCCATCGTACAGGTGGAGTTCTGCCCCCACAGGGTAGGCAAATTTATTCTTCCTGAACCTTTCAGGTACCTTAGCCAATCACAGCTCAGTTGTGATGTCACAATTTGCATAGTGCACCTGCGATGCTCTACGATGTGCTAGTGATGCAAAACGACGAAAATGAAGCATGAAGTACAAATAAAGACTAGAAGTCTTTTTTTTTAATTGAGAGGCAACAACGACAAATAACAATTGTTATCTTTCATATTCAAGACAAGAAAATATAAAATTTTCAAATCAAAAAGTCCTTTAATTTGACTTTAGTACCATGAACACCATAAGAATTGCAAGTTTTTGACAAAAACCTATATTTCACATAAAGACTGAGAGGTTTTTGAGATTTTAATGTTTTCTGGCTCATTTCAATAAATAAATGATAAATGATTGCATCTTTTCTGGGCGTCTGCTTAGGGGTAAGAGGATGTATAGAATATAAATTGCGACGTCACAACTCGAAAAGTAATCGAAAGAAAAAATAAATTTGCTGGTTAGTCACGTATTTTCACTCCGATTGGACCATATTCGCCATCATTGTTCAGACATGTTGTCCCTTGAAAAATTTCTACAAGATGGGCCGAATCAATTTTTTATATTTATTGTGTTTTTCTCATTCATGCGCTCCATTTTCAGGGTGATTCATCCTGCTTTCATGCCGAATACAAACACACTAACACCCACTAACATCTGTTTTTTGTTCTCAGAAATGCCAGCACGATCCTGACATTTTAACCGGCGATTAAAACGATGTAATCGTCCTCTTGTTCTTTGTATTTTCTCTGTTTTACTCTCACTGTTTAATAAGAACAAGAACCGTTTACTGGATGGTTCAGTTTTTATTTAGACTCTCGTCTGAAAGCTTCGGCAACAGCCAATCACCTGGCTGGACCGCAGCCATCTCTCTCAGCGGATCAGGTCGCCGGAGATGTTTTTATAGACGTGGTTCACCCCGTCTGTGTTGCCGGGTTCGGCCCTCTGGAGACCCAATGAGAAGCTCGGATGTCCTTCACTTCCAAACAAGCCGCTTGAGTCGGTGGAGGCGGTTAGGACGTTTCCTGGTGCCTTCATTTGGAGGGTTTCTGGCAAAGTGTCAACTAGGAAGAAACCCCGGCGAGACCCAAAGCCCCCTGGAGGGATTATAGATTTCACCTAACCTGGAAACACCCAGGAATCCCTCAGGAGAAGCAGGAAGTGTATCTGTCTGCTTCCACCACCACGAATGAGTGGAAATAGATGATTTTATCTCGATTGTTTGATTATTTTTTGCTGTAAACTTGACAAATTTCCTCCTTTTGATTGATTGTGCTGTTCTTTTATTGAACTTTTGATGATTGTGTTGATAGACACTCGCTGAAAAATGACGAGAAACAGTCGGTATTTCTGGAGAAATCCCTTCCCTTTCTGGGTTTCGTTTGAAATAGAGGCTGTCTTGAAGATGCAGGGGTAACCACGGCAACTCCTTGTCCTCTGTCCCCCAGCCTCCCCGTCAGCATCCGTCTGGACAGATAAGGGAAGGAAACACGACGGCTCAGATTTTCGCTTCTTGCACCAGCGCTAATTCATCCATCATTGATGGAGACCTTTTCAGAACTTTGTTCCTCACATCGTTTGGATGTGTTCTCTGATGAGAACGAGCCGCCGCTTCCTGCCGTTCCTGTTTACCGGTGTCGTCAGCAGAAGCCGGATCCCTATATTTAGCAGGTTTTCCCACGTTTGAAATCCTGTTTCTACACCTGACTTTGCTGAGAAAGTGTGAGACAACCATTAAAACCAGTCCTGCTGTGAAGCGTTTCAGATCTTGAAGGTCCCTTTAATTTATCCCGGACAGTTTGCGTTTATTTTAAGGGATATACGCAGGTCAACACCAACTCCTCTCTAACACCAACTGCCCTCAAGTCTTCTTCACTACATCCATCCACTTTCTCTTTAGTCTTCTCTTGCCCTTTTTCCTGGTTCAGTTTATGGCCGGTTGTTAGAATAACAATCTTATCATGAACTAATCTCAACAATAAATGCATTTCCATCTTTTAAATCCATCAGTTACAATGTCAATATACGGTAATCCTTCGTGAACGAGTTCCAGGGCCACCCGTGAAAAAAACGAAATCCCGCGATATTGCGACAAACTGTTTATTTTATTATTTACGTTCATTTAAACATTTATGAACCCTCCACATACAGATATTAAACCACCTTCTATCTGTATTACCTTTTCCCACACTCTGATAGACTGTTTTTTGAAATTACCTCTTCTTCCTCTGTTGTTCTCCTCGTTTGCCGATGACACATTGTCGTTATGCCGGAACCTTATTTAATGGCGCCATCGTCCAACATTTGATTGTCGACATTTCTGAGCAAGGAAAGGATTTAAAAGTGACTCGACACTCCAATTTATATGGAAAGTTTTTGCTGGAAAACAGCCGAGGCTGGGGAGGGACTTTTGAAAGCTGGAAATCTCAGCGACCGGTGAAGCAGATGTCATCCCGAAATACGAAACAGGATGTCAGTTTGTGGTAGAAGACTATAGGACGGGTGATATATTGTCTCGTAAAGGGGATCCACAGCTGTAATGTCTCCTGACATTAATCATGAGGATTAATGACGAGTTCCCAGAATTCCTAACATTTATGAAAGTCCGTAAATTCCCCACAGAATTAATCGTCAAAATCTTTTCTGCGTCTTTTCTCGGTTCTTCAAATCACTTTGCTCTCTGTGAACATTAGTTATAGACGAACACATTTGCAGCCAATCCTCTCAGCCCCGGCTTACAGTTAGCATATGTGTCCAATCACGCGGCTTCGCCTGCCAGATGGAGGCGATGGCAGCTTCTCCCGTGCTGAACAAGCTGCTGTTGTCTGATATATGTGCATCTAAAGGAGGGAACAAACAGCTTCCTGTTTGTGATTGGTCCTCTGGTCGGGTCTGTTTCATGCAGTGAAGTCACATCTAGAAGATCTCATCTTTAAAGGAGTGGCATCCACTACCAGGAGGATGCTAGCAGGTTGCTAATAGTCTCCTTTCGGATGCTGATTTCGGCCGAGCGACGTGAGGTTTCCTGTTGCTTAGAGTCTGTTTGAAACCTTCCTTCGGCTGTTACCCATCTTCCCTGACACTCGGGTGATTTTTAATAACGTCTTGACACGTTGACAAATTCAATGCATTCGACAAAATGAGAAGCAACAGTCTCAGAAAATTGAATGGCGAGACCTTTACACCGAGGACAGGCGCGAGTTTCCCACCGCCGTATCGGTCCTGTCGTCACCATCAATATCCTAGCAACCGTCTCCCAGGGGCTCCATCATCTCCCCCCATCTAGCCAATTAACAAGCAACGGAGGGTGTGAGGGGACGGTCAGAGCCCGGCTACAGGTCGGTGTCATCGCTTCTCGTCCACGTCCCAGCTGCTTCCGAGGTGCGCAGGTGGCGTCCATCTCCATGTGTTAATTCACGCTTCCTTATTTGATTAGGTGTGACACCGCGGGGGTAAAAGATGGCCGCCTGACTCTGGCCACCTGCCCGACGTGAAGCTGTTTCTGCTTCAGTCGTCGCCCTGAAACACATTGAGATGGCAGATATCCAAACTGATCTGGATCCAGTGAACCGTGGTGGCGGAACAAAGTGATGGCCGGCCTGGGTATCCTCTGTTCTCCCTGCATTAGCCTCTCAATGGAAGGCTGGTCCCAGACAAAAAAGTTAATAAAGCTTTAGTTTGACTGAATTAATTAAGAGACAACGTGTTAACTCATCAGCTGCCAGCAGTTCATAGCATTTGTTCTCCTTCGGTGGACTTTCTTTCTGTTCTTGACCGATCCCAGGATTCTTTGCTCGGCGTGACACCGTGTTCGCTTGTCACGACTTACGCAAATTTTGTTGCATCGCAAGTTGCTGCAGCTTCTTCATCTTCCTCTGATTCTCAATCCTCTGTTCCGTAACTGGATCAGTTGCCATGACGATAAATTCCCTGATCTGAAGCCTGATTTTCACTGATGAGCTCCTCCAGACTGTCCCTGTTGAAAAACGTAATTTACGTCTACAGACGTCTACAGACGCTAACGTCAGCGAATGAGAACAAGATTCTGTCTTTCTCCAAGTCAACATATTTGAAGCCAGAGATCTTTTGTGTTAAATGTTTGTTGTTAATAATATTAACAAAATCTGCAATGTTATAAAAAGTCCTCAAAAATGACACCTGTTGGCTAGAGGTAAGATTTTAAACCCGAGCCCGAGTCCAAGCCTGTCCAAGCCTGGGTCGGGTCAGGCTTTAATACCCTTGGGCTCGGGTCGGGTCGGGCTGGATTTTTTAGGCCCGATCCTACCGTTGGCGACGCTAATGATCTCACCCACTAGGCTAACCCTAGCGTACACAAGCTCTCCCACTTCCTGTCCAGGAGACAACTTCCTGTTGAACAGCGGCGTTCACGGTGGGATTGTTGGATCCTCCTTGATCCGTCGGAGTCTTTCAAATATTCTCTGGATCAACCCCCCCCCAATGCCATCCAGGAGCGAGGGCCTTGGTGTGCCTCCACAGCTTGACAGCTACTCACCGCTTCTGTGAAAGACAGACGTTAACGTCGACGCTGCTTTCATCTCCAAGGGATGCCAGGAGCATCTCTGCCGTTCCGTTGGCGCGGAGGACGCCTGCCGAAGCCGCCATGAATTATTCAAAGCTCTCCATGTTGACACTGAGCTTGTTGTGCAGCATTTCTTTATCCGTGAGGTCCCCACGAGGAACTCACGACTGTATTCTCTAAGATTTGGGATGGGAAGGGGACTATATTCGCAACCGAGCGTCAAAACAAAGGTTGCCGTACTGTATTCCGCGTTACGCGTGATATCCGTGCAGAGATGCTGCAGAAAACGGCTTCTTTTCACTCAATCAAGTCAGACTGACTGATTCAGACAAGTGAGCCCAAGTCTCTCTGGTATGATACGCTCACACCTCCACATGCGTAGGCATTGGCACAAATTAGCGCAAGCAAGAGGCTGGCGTCCTCTGGGAAAGGCAGCTGTCAGTCTTTAGATCTATTCTGGGCTTTGGGAGTCTTCACACAACTGGAGGAGTGAAGGAGCCTGACAGGTTTTATAGTAATCAATCATCTGTCCCTCGGCTCTTTGGCAATTTGATACCGGTGCTGACAAAGAGAAATAAAAAGAGTCGGTTATTGAAGGAGATCAGAGGCGAGGGTTGGGTTCATCCTTCAAAAGGAGGAAATTTTCATATCATTATGGGTGGGATATAAACAGCAGATATCAGAAATATCTTCATCTCATCCCAGCATGTTGAAACATATCTTACCCTGCCCTTGCTCTTTGTGTCCGCCCCCCCCACTCCGATCGCCAACATGCTATGCAATTATAGCCCAACATCCTAACAAGACCTCCCTATGGACTGCCATTCAGTGACGCTGTCAGTTTGGTGGCTGAGATGGTTGGAAATGTCTCATTACGCCGCCGAGCGCAAGCAGCAGAAACTCGTCAACGAAGCAGAGTTAACTCTGTGTGAACTGTCCTCCCCCACCCTAAAAGCCATTAAAAAAGAATAACCCGGGGGGGCCACCGCCGCCGCCTCCCCGGGATGAATAAATTAAAGTCAGTGCTTCTTACGGAGAGAACAGGTGAGGAGGTTCGTGGGAAGTTCAGAGCAGCGTCCGAAATGTTGGAGGTGTATTTGCGGGTTGTTCTATATGCCGACGACGACCCACTTTTACTCCCAGTTGGGAAAACAAATTAATTGGCGGAAAGATATTTGAAAACGAAAAAATAAAACAAAAACAAATATTTCAGATCTAATTAAGACGTGTTTTAGTTTCACCTTCATATCCTGTGTTTTCATCGCGATGCGAAATGACGGCGAGCTTAAAAAGACTCGACAGAAGGCGGTGGGTCGATGGAGGTGGAGGTACGATCAGTCTGTCTGCTTTGACCTGCTGTATGTGTGTGTGGTGTGTGTGTGTGTGTGTGTGTGTGTGTGTGTGCGCGTTGTGAATCAAGCTTGGCTCTGATTTCCGTGTTCTCCGTCCAACACCTCCCACATCCCGACTGTAGCCAAATCAGAGTCCAAGAAGGAGCCCCCGTAGGCCCTGAAAAATGGGACTGCACCTCGAGAAGTTCAGCAGCAACTGGGCTAGAAGTGTTGTTTTCTTAAATTCAGTACACTCATCTAATCTGGCCGAACCAGAACACCCCCCCCTACCGCCCAAATACACACACACACACAGTTACTGCAATGAACAACATGACAGGCGTGTATTCTCCATCACCGTTGCATCACTGGGTCTTTAATTAACGGAAACAATGGCCGACTTAATTTCTTCAATTTTAAACCTTAACAAATTTAACTTCACGTCTTCACGCAACCGTTAGCATAGCTGTTAAGCTAGAAAGCGTTGTTGGCTATTGCGCTAAAATACTTGAAGTATTTGACTAAACATTGTTTTTGTCAGATTTTGAGCCTCTGTTGTTGCCCTGTCTCTTAGCATTGCGCTAGCTACCCAGCTAACCTACATTCCAGTAAAGCTGGAACTGTGAATTAGCTAGTTTGTCATTCGGCTAATAAACTTTTTCCTCTAGCTGTTTAGAAATAATGAACTGGGTCTGTTTTTTATTCTGAATTGTTATTCTAATTCTGAACGATGTTTAGTTTTAATTGTGTGGATTCTCTCCTGAACATTTGCCTATGAGTCACTCTTGATGCTTGTGGAGATGCTTGCCTCGGTCACATGACTATCTTCTTAAAGGGTTATTTAGTCGTATTTATCCACAACTCCTTAAAGAACGGTCTGTGTGGAGTAAACTGCTGCTTTAGGCGATGTTGGGTTGATTTTGATTGTTTCTTTCTGTAAATCGAAGCTCATTTGAAGCAGAAAAAAAATATTCTGGTCTGAACTTGTCGCAGGAATCTGAGCCGCCTCTGTGGGATTATGGGATGCATTGGGAGACGGGGATTCACACTGATGTGATAAACCTGGACATCCCATGTCGGCGTGTTCTTATTGAGAATGTCATTTATCTTCTCCTGGCATTACTTGATATATGCCACCGGCAGGTACACAATAAACCAGTCTAATAAGAGCGTAAAGGAACTGCTAATTTTCACACTTTGTTCAACATTAATCGTTGGTGATTTTTTTGTGTTGGGTGTTTTTAAAGCGGCTGCTGCCGAAACGCGTCATCACAATGATCCTGATTGTTGCTGCATCTCCGGAGAGCTAATTTTAAACCTCTCCTTTTAGCAGGCGAAGCATCAGAGTATCCCCGCTCTCGCATTCCTATTGGATTGTGATGTAAAGCATGATGCATTGTGGGAGGTGGTAATCTAATCCCCGATGCTGGCACTCCTGAGGGTGAAAAATCTCACCGTGTGATTGGAAAATTTATCTTAATACAGTGACAGCTACATCATCAAGCTGCCCCCCCCCCCCAAACCACTCTGCCACCCCACCCTTTAGCAGCATTTGCACCTGCACACACACACACACACACACACACACACACACACACTGCACCAAAAACACACCTGTAATATCCTGTAGAACATATTCAGTGGTGTTCATATTAAAAAGCCCACAGGCCGGTTTCACGCTGCGTGGCCTTACCGCCCCAACACCCCCAAAGTAAAATCATTCACGGATCTCTTCTGCTGTACCCTCCCCCCATCAAGAAAATCCACCCAGCGTGAGTTTAATCCATAAAATGAAAAAAGATTATCCAACTGCTGCATGAGATTCAGAGCGGAGGGGGGTGGAAGCACATTAAATAAAATATAATAAATACAGCAGGCGGACGTGAATTTAGTCGTAAACATAAATTAAATGTTCAAAAATCTCAGAGGAAAAATAAAAATCTGATTTCTGACTTGCTTTAAATGGAATTCAGTCATTTAACCAGGATTCAATTCAGGATAACTGTGAAGTCACTATGAGTCACTCTGACGCTTTTTGAGATGCTTGCCTCGGTCACATGACTACCTTCTTAAAGGGGCCACTGCGGCAGCTAACACAGAATACATTACCGCTAAACTGAAACTCCCAAGCTAGCAGAACCAACAAGAAACAAACGTTTTTGGTGTGACGTCACGAGGATGCTGCTAATAAGTTGTTACAAACTGGATTCATCTTTAGTCCAAAGTCAAAGTCAGCATTATTGTCAAGTGTACCATATATGCACAACATACAACACAGATGAAATTGCAGTCCTCTCTGACCAATGGTAAACAGGCAGTACAACAGGCAGTACAACACAGGCAGTACAACACAGGCAGAACAACAGGCAGTACAACAGGAAGTACAACAGGTAGTACAACACAGTCAGTACAACACAGGCTGGACAACACAGGCAGTACAACAGGCAGTACAGCACAAAGTATGAGACAAAACACATTATAGTTGGAATAAAACAATTTTTATGCTGGTCGTATCATTTTATTTTGTTGGATTTATCCACCGCACTTTGAAGGACGGTCCCTGAATCAAATATTTGTAATATTCGATCCTCCTTTACAACATTATGTCTGTCTGCGGTGGAATCAGAGATGCTAGCATTCTTAAGCGTGCTAAAGAGAGCGTCTCTGAGGACGCTGGTTGCTGTTCCAATAGATGGAGACCAGCCTGACGCCAATTGTCTTCTCCTGAGAGAGACTGAGGCAAAAGTTTCTGAAAAACACCATCAGGAAACTGAGGATGAGCTAAAGTTGCGTTAGCCGGTGCAGAAAAGCAACGTTTCCACCATAGACTAACAGAATACAGTGTCGTCAGTCAGTTCATTGAGGCGTGATCTGGTACAGAACGCTGTTCCAGTGTTGGTTTTAAAGCATGAATCTACTGGAGAGTCACTGCCAGGCCACAAATAAACCTCATAAATGTCTGGATGTGAATCAGTGACTCTATATTCCATCACACAACGCTGGATTTCACGACCCTCTGCACCCCAACAAATCGTAAACTCCAGAAAACAGACTTCAGATTGGTCGCCTGCTTGGTCGACACCTTTCTTTTTTGAGCTCATCGTTGTTGTTATTGTTGCGCCTTTTTCTACAAATAGCTGCAACCAGCTGCTTCCACACTGAGGCTGAGATGGGATGACGAGCCACGCCCTGATGGAAAGACATCCATGGGGGGAAACAAGCATCCCCCGCTGCGTCTTCAGTTTCCTTTCTTATTTTTCAAAGACTCTGCGTCACCCCCATGGATAAACCCCACGAGCCAAGCCTATGCCAGGCCTTTAGGGGAACGCCGGCCTGTCGGGTCGGATTCGCGTCAACAAAATCAATGTGAAGCTGCTCGGTGGCCGGCGTTCAGAAAGTGCAAATAGAATATTTGCGATACCTCCCTGCTAAACAACAGCACTGATATCTGGGTAAACAGAGGCAGCAGTTTGCTGTAGTGCACACATTTATTTTTACCTTGACAGTGACGGGCAGAGCCGCTGTTATTAGCTCTGGTTCCTCTTTCGTGCTGCCGCTTCAAACATCCTCAATGAGTATTTTTAAGGACCTATATTTTTTTTAACTTCAGGCTTCTGTTCTGAGTGTTTCCAGGCATTACTTTGACGTTAAGATTGTAACTTGAATGCATCTAATCGGCTTCAACTGTCTGAGTTTTCAGCATCAAAAGCGTAAATTTTGGTGAATTTAATTCCATTGCACAAACTTTCCCTCCAAAAAGAACACGATAGCTTTGTGCTATTTATTATTTTAGTAACAATATCAATAATTTATTGTGCGTCATTTATTTTAGAATAGAGAGATGTTTTCTCATTAGTGGGACTGGAATCCATACATCATGGGGAACATGATGAAGCTCCATCTTCACAAGCGCCAAGTTTGTTTGCGTCCAGATTAATGCTCGCTAATATTTCTGAGGTTTGTCGTCGCCTCGTTGTCGAACATGAGTGGATTACACGGGAGCAGTCAGGCGAGAACAAATACGATGATCACAGATCAAATACGATGAACAAACAAACAAACAAACAAACAAACAAACAAACAAACAAACCACATCCAAATGTTTTCAGATGTGTTAGGCCCACAAATAGTTTTCACTTTTTTAAAACTTTTTAAACTTGTTGTTCAAAACAAGCAAACAAACAAACAATCTAACCCATAAGATTCTTTACTTCAACAGAGCAAAATCCAGACTTTTCTTGCACCAAAACAACAAAAAGAAGCAGAAAATTCTGGAGTTGAAACTAAAAAAAAAAAAGAGTGTCAAATAATTTCTAATTTTTTAAAATTGAATTAATTATTGTACTGACATCACTGAGGGTAAAAACAATCAACTCTTGGTCGCACAAGACTCAAGCAGCTGGCTTCTGAAGGATGAGGGTTTGGCCTATCCATCCATGCCAACTGCAGGGACTTGTTATACTCTTATACTGTTGCCTCTGGGGCAGAATCTCCACAAAGGAACTCTACAGTAATCCCTAGTTACGAACTATTTAATTGAATATTATGGTAATTTAAACGCTTATGAACCCTCCCCTTACTGATATTAAACCACCTTCTATCTGTATTACCTTTTCCCACACTGATAGACTGTTTAAAGCACTTATGTGTTTTCACGGAAGTGCGCTGCGTGAGTCTCGGATCGCAGTGCACTTCCTGATGCTGTCAGCCAATAGCATGCGTGTACAGTATCACATGACTATCTAATAAAAATCCGTGATGTAGTGAAGCTGGGCATCTTGAAGTGCAAGTAAGCGAGGGAATACTGTGTAGGGGTAAATTAAACAGACAACAACACTAACGCAATGTCAACGCAACTAAATTAATTCGTAAATTGGCTGCAAAATTAATCTAAAAAAACTTGCTGTCCAATAACAATCGTTCAGTATTATCCATCCATCCGTTCATCCATCCACTCTTCTTTCAGTACAAACACTTTTCTGAAGTTGCCTGCGGACCGTGAAGAACTGAACGTCTACCTGAAGGGGGGATTCAAACGGGAAAGACTGATGGATTGCTTGATCCATCATGGTGTGTATTCGTGTCAAGATAATTAACGAACACAGCTCCATGTCGGGGAAAAATTAAGAAATTAGGAAAACATACAAAGTGGGAAAAGTAGAGGCAGGTGGCTCAATCAGTCACGATTAGGCGTGCAGACAGCGCTGTGGGTCCAGGCATTACACCAAGCCTTCATCACCAGCAGCTGTTTAACGGAACACAATCAACCCCCTTGAGTTTTCCTCTCTTCGGAGTCAGTCAGCTGCTTCGTCATCCGCCTCACGTTAGTTTTATTTATTGCCCAGCCTCCGTTGAGCCCCTCGCTTTGGGCGACACACATGACACCTTCGGCCTCAGCACGAACAGCGAGACCGTAAATCTAACAGAGGCCTCCTGACATGAAGGTTGAGGTGTTAGTCATGGTAATAGCACTGGGACGGGGTGGAAGTGAAGCCGCCTCTCTTCATCTTCAGGCAAGAATCCGAGCTGCTGGACTCTCGAACCTCGAGTCCAACGTTCACCTTGTTTGATCTGGAACCTGACCAGAGTCTCCGACAGGAAGCAGATTGACTTCTAAAATTAGACTTGCACATCAGCAGGGATCCCGCATTTAAGGATCTGGTGTACCAGACACGTTTAAATCTGTCCTGGGGGGGATTATGTGTTCAACTGGGTACACCAAGACCAACAGGGCAAATCCGATATTGGGCAGAATTTAAGGCAAATGAGTTGGGTCCTGGAACAAGGCAAGTTAGAACCCTTCACCCCAGGTCCCCATGAAGGTTCCTATTTCTTTAGGGGATGGAGGGGTGGTAGTCACCCTGCCCTCCAGTTGACCTTCCAAATGAAATATCGACAAATATAGACTCCAGATGGAGTGGACCACTGGTAACGATGTGTTCCGACCAGCGGGGGGTAGGATGTCTGGACCTCTTGTAGTTTTATGGGTGGACCCCCACTGCTCTACCCTGAACACTGCTTTCGACTCAAGGGGATCCGTTAAACCACGTCAGCCGCCGTCTTTTCTTCTGTGTCGTTGTGGCGCTGCCAAACGGAACTGTAGGTATTCCACCCTGGCGCGGCCCCTCGTCCTGACCCTTCAACTCGCCGGGATGGGGGGGATATTTCGACGTTGCCAACAGTGATATCATCACCGCTGAGTGCGTGGGCCTTGTTAGGATCGGGGGGGGCGAGTTTTCTCTAATTCATCTTGTGACTCTTCCATCCTCTGCAGGTGTTTATGAAGACAAAAACATGATCTGTGTGCAAACAGCACAGCAACAAACCAGTCCTGTGTGTGTTTCTGCCTGATTCTGCTGCTCATTGTTTGAAATTCAGCTTCACAACATCAGGACTGAAGATTTTATTTAGGAACTCTCGTACAGCTTGTCTACATAGTGAGTTTAGCATTCTGTGTGATGGTTCAACACTGGGTATTAAAACATCTTCATGTTATTATTAAGCTTTGGTCGATACGGGGACACTTTCATTTGAACTTTGTCTTTCTCACCAAGTTTCATGGAAATCCATTTTTTTTGTGTAATTCTGCCAAAAATCTAACATTCCCTCCCCTGGGGGGAGGTAATAAACACATTTTCACATTATCGACTGAATTATTTGAACCGTTTAGAAATGAGAAATTCAGCGATTTGTAATTCTCTTGTATTTCCTTGAAACCGTGGCCGACTTAATTATGTATTTCTATGGTGTTTTTGTCCTTTTCAACTATTCCTGCAAAACAGTTTGTAAAATCTTAAAGTCTATATTGTGTAACTGAAATTTGGAAAAAATTTTTTTAAATAAACTCCAAAAAGATTTCTTTAGAACCGGACAAAGATGTATCCTCGGAGCTGAACGCATTATAACGACAGTTATAACGTTCCAGCTGAGCGTACTGCACTAAAAATAGACTATTTAATTTGGTGTGACTGGTTGAAGCGTCTGCCTGGCGGCTGTGTTGCAGGGCCTGATGGGTAAAGAGTCATTACTGTGTGGCTCCTTGGAGCTATGCGGTACGATCACGGCGTTACAGCTCATGTATTTTACATTGAGTGTGAGACGAGCGCCTCGGTCAACGTGGCTTAGCGCCGCGGAGCCGAGGGCAGCGATCACAACGAACGCATGCCGGGGTTAACAATCACCCATGAATGCTAAGCCGCTGTAAGTATCCCCTATGATGTTCAGAATTAGCCTCCAGTCGCTTTGCGTCCCCCTCGAACGTCCTTCTGTTGTTCAAACTAAGCCTTGATGCAAACTGTGGCCTATTAAGACCAAAAGGCTAATGTCCATCTGCTGCTAAATAGTGATGTTCTTCTGTCTGACAACAGTATTTAAAGCTGGCTTTGCTCTTTAAACGCAAACGCAGCGCTCAGTCGGCCTCATGCACACCAGATTTGTTTTGTAGCTCTTGGCAAACAAATGCTCTGCTCAGCTCAGTGTGATTCAACATGGCACGTTCAGTGTGGTAATACTCAGCTCTCCCAAAGGCTGTGCAAACATACAGCTTTTTCATGTCACCCATTAAGTCTTGAGCGGAGCGTCGAACATGGAGAAACTCTGTTTAAACTTACAAGGATTGTCAGACGGCCGTGAAAAGACTGGCAATTAGGGAAGGTTACATAATCGGACTGACATCTTTCCTTGTCACCAGGAATGTAAAGCATCAAATTTCAGGCACGTTTTGCATGAGATTTAAAACTCCATTCATGTCCTCTTAATTACCAAAACGAGCTCTGGGTGATTCGTTCAGGCTTTTTTTTGCGAGACTTAAAACGCCATCGACGCTCGGAAATACGGATTGTTTGTCAGCCGCATCCATAAAATAAGTAGAGTCATCCGTAAAATCAAAACGTCAGTGAAATCACATTTCCCAGCTTTGATTTAATCTGACAACTTGACTGAATTCATTCTCACTTAGCGGCGCTACCGAGCAGCAGGCTGACGTACTCTATACATTAAATCAGCTTTAGCTTCACAAAGTCTCTTCAATCAATCAATCAATCAATCAATCAATCAATCAATCAAGTTTTATTTATAATTTATTATGACAACAGATTTCAAAGTGCTATAACAGACAGAAAAACCCAACAGAACCCTCCAGAGCAAAAAAAGAAAATTCCCTCATTGAGGAAAAACTCTGGGCAGGATCCAGACTTCATTCGAGAAAATTCTCAAGAGAAATTTCTCCAAATTGCAAAAAATTTGTGGGTTTCCTTCCTTCCTGTCAGGTTATATTTTACAAACTCTGCTCACAATAAAACCAATCGAATGCAAGTGGGTGAAGATGAAGCCTCCTTGGTGGAGGTCGCAAAGCGCTGACCCAGCAGTTCTTAGCAATACCTTAAGTCTATTGACTGTATCTTGAATTTCAGTCGATGTTTTAAAGTCGAGACGCCGCCGTTTGCACCACGGTTCGGTGCTAACCAGACGGCTGAGATGATCCATCAATGAACGATCCATGACCCCTAACCCCGCCTGGCTCAGGGAAAGGTCCCGGCTTTAGATGGTGTGGATTTGAGACGTAAACAAACACAAGAAGGGCGAGGGAGAGATAGATGGCGACACAGTGACCCATTCATTAGTGAAGCCGACCCGGCAGGAACAAAGACGCTGTTCATTAAACTGACGCGCAGGGGGCCAGTCGGGGATCAGGCTGTCGCTCCCAACGGGGGCACTGACGCCTCCCTGATGCATGGTTGAAGTCCCACGGACTCCAATGACGCTCCATCAGGGCCTTAAATAAAGACAAGAGTATTTTATCATCAGTTCAGCCTCCTTCAACATTCCCTTTTCCTTTTGTTATTTTTTACCGTAAATCTTAATTAGCATTAGCATGAGTACATTTTTGGTAAATCCAACTGAATTTCTTCTTTAATAAAGAGTCACAGACTAGGTGATTCATCCAGTTTAATAGAACTGCACAATAATGCTTCAGATCCATCTTCAGAAATGGTATTTTTGTGTTAAAAAAAAGACAATTAGGAGTCTTATTATTGAGACATGGGTTCCAATCTGTCTCCAACTGACATTAATTAGACCAAAGCACCAATTTGCTGAAATTTTGCCCCCCATGTTGTCTTAAAATCCTGTTGCTGTTTGTCTTCTGCGTGGGATTTTACTACTTAATCACTGGGATTCCAATGAATCCCTCCAAGACCACTGGTGGTTCCCAAATCCCTCTAAACCCTCTAAACATCTCGTTTTCCTGGTGTCTCGTCTCTTTCAATATAAAAAACAGATTAAAATCAGAGGTTTATGGTTGATTATGGACAAATATTTGGTCTTTATTTGTTCAGAAACTTTTAAATCCACATCCTGAGGAAGAAGAGTTGGATGGTGGGAGCTATCCAGGAGAAAATTCTCAGATAGAAAATAACTTCTGTCTGCGGTGGATTTGATTTGGATGGAAGGTGTTTTATTTCGGTACCTCAGGATCTGTCAGATTCTGCTGCGTTTCAGATTTCATTCCTCCACCTGAAAACTCAATATCAACTCTCCAGATCCGATTCACTGGTTTTTTTTATCGCTTTGTATTATGAAGCCACATTTTTTTCGTGTTTTTAAATAAAAAAAATAGATTTCATGGATTCCAACAAACACCTGAGAGAATTCACCTGGAGATTCTAAAAGTATTTTACCCTTTTTTTTAATACCAGAGTGTCTAAAAGATATTTAATAGAGCAGTGTGACATAATCCAGAGCTACAGATGCCCATAGAAAACACTATAAATCACTTGATGTTCAGACATTGATCGAGTGTCTTGATCCAGAGGAGACTGAACCATAACACGCTTGAGGGAGTTCCTTGAAGGCAGCATCGCTTTGACTGGAGATGGATCACAGACAGAACCAACAAACAACCTCATCAGAGCCAATCATTGGCCGACATGTGCTCCCGATCTTCTTCCAGGTGTGATTTTTTTTACATCTGTGAGGATGTCGGTCAATACCGGCTGTCCATTCACTGACTTCCTGTTGACCACCAACCCCCCCTTGAGGCTGCCTGGAGCCACAAGCTAATATAATCAATTACCCAAGAGGTTAGTTTGAGGGGAGAAAGGTAAATCTCCCCAATTAGTTCTAATTTCTCCTCCCTTGTAGTATCATTATCCTTTAGATAACATGGGGAGACCAAAGCCACCCGGTGTTAATTAGTCTTTTTTAAGCTCGCCTGGACCGGTTGAGTCCGGCTGACAATTTTCGTGGCGTCAGCGAAGTTTTCTTTTTGTGGAGAAACACACAATTAGGCCCTGCATGCTCAATTTGATATCACAAACTGAGAAGTTGCACGAGGCAAATGAAGCGGTGTGATGAAAAGCTGGAGTTTAATGGAGTGCGTGGATCGTCTGGAAACCGGCATTCTGCAGCACTTAGGATGGATTTTAGAGCGAGCGATCATTGTGGTTGTTTGTGTTTGAGCGCTAGTAATGAAGCCACGCCGTGGATACGTGACAGGATTATTAATGAGTACTAACAGTAAAGTAGAACCTCCAGATACGAGGTATTTAAGGTACGATCCGTTGCTCTGTACATACTTGTGTTCAGCATACGAGTGAAGCTGTCTTTCAAGACACCATGGCTAGTTGGCGGATGGATACAACATCAGTGAGACCGGATCTCATTCTTTACCACGTGTTGGCAGATGGATACGACATCAGTGAGACCGCATCTCGTTTTTTACCAAGTGTTGGCTACGACATCAGCAAGACCGCATCTCGTTCTTTACTACGTGTTGGCGGATGGATACGACATCGGTGAGAGCGGATCTCGTTCTTTACCAGGTGTTGGCAGATGGATACAACGTCAGTGAGACCGGATCTCGTTCTCGTTGGTGGAGTAAAGACGTAGCTTGTGTGTTCTTGTTACTTTTGTGTTTCTTTTCATTCTTTATCATTGTTTATGTAACTTATATATAATTAATTATATAAAGGTAAAGTATGCGTGTCTATTGGTTGAAATTATTTTAGTTATTTTAAACAGGTAAATGTTTGATTTATGAGTTCAGTCACAGAATGGATTAAACTCATATCTCGAGGTTCTTCTGTAAACTGTTAAGGACAACGTGCGCGCTGCTCTATTATCCTCATCAGCAAATCGTGCATTTGTGGAGGACTATTTTCAGCAGTGGATCAATATGTGCGTGGCGCAGTGATGCAAATTTAATGCAACAGTGGATTTATTTGCTATAAACTTTATAGCTCATGTTCATCATAGTGAACAGCGTTCCCCATCACCCAGGGCAGCAGTGATTCTAACAGGGATAACAACAGTCAAATGAAATGCGTGCTTACATACGATGATTTATATTTGACACCCCCCCTTCCTCTTCATTAACTCAGTCCTAGTTAAGGTCTGTTTGATGGTTTCTTCCTCCAGAGCTAACTGGAGTCGTACAGATGTCTGTGGCGGCTACAGCTCGTCGCCAGTAGAGGTGGATAAACGTGACGCATTACTCATGGCCCTTGTAAATTGGCTTTCAGACACTTGCTTTTTAATCACCTATTATCTCCACTGTTGCACATCATGTTTGTGTTGCCTGATCATCCGTCCCCACCCATGTAGACAGATTTTATCAAGCGCAACAAAAATGTTGTGAACGACCCGAGCGCAGCGAGAAGCAAGGTAACAGATTCTTTCCGCTCACACATCGTCCGACGTGGGTTGCCAACAAGTCTTTAACACATTTTACATCAAGGACCATATTAGAGGAGTCTGTGAATTCACTGTGGCATCTGTGGAGATCTATTTTGTGCCCTTTTTTTAGTTGGTGACAAAGTAATGCAAATTCTTGCTTTAGCAACAGGTTTTTTGTTGTTGGACTGATTGATTTTTGGACTTTTGTTTCAAAGGGACCCATCGGTTTTCAAATGTCATCATCGATTTGCACTGATCTTCAGTAATGTGGTCACCGAGTGATGTTCATTCTACACATCCAGTCAATTTACAGTTTCTGTAATAAGATTTGTTTTAATCAAACCAAGACATGATTTTCATCTCTGTATTCATCGGGTTGGAATAAATGTTTTCACTTTTTCTGCATCTGAAATAAAGTTTCTCACAGTCTTCCTGGAGTTTGCATCTGAACCCCCTCTGATTTTAACTTGTTTAACTGTTTTCCAGGTCCATGGGGAAGGTGCATGGGCAGCGATTGTGGCCCAGGAGGTAGCCAAAGCCGTGCAGTCTGGTGCGCCCATGTAGAAGGTTGGACGACGCTCCACACCAACTGCGACCAGGGCCAGCGTCCTTCCAATCAGAGAAACTGTTTCCGTGTGTGTGACTGGCACAAGGACCTTTATGACTGGAAGCTGGGCGCCTGGAATGCATGCATACCAGTTTCAGCAAGGACCTTTGGTGCCCCAAGGCTGCTCAAGTGCAGCGGAGGTGAAGATGGCATTCAGACCCGGGAGGTGAGCTGCATACTCAAGTCGGACGGGTCTCCTGCGGAGGATGCCATCTGTAAGTACTTTGAGCCCCAGCCTCGCCTCGAGCAGGCATGCTTGATCCCTTGCCCCCAGGATTGCGTGGTTTCTGAGTATTCGCCATGGACATCCTGCTCCAAAACATGTGGAACGGGCCTCAGGAACAGGGTCCGCAGTGTTCTGGTACCTCCTGTTTTTGGAGGTGCAGTTTGTCCCAACCTTACAGAGTTCCAGTCTTGCAAACCAGGGCCTTGCACAGGCCCGGAGGGCTTGTACAGTCTCAGGGTTGGATCGTGGACCCCTTGTGCTGTCATAGAGACTCGGACAACACGCCAAGCTAAACGCAGGAAAGGTAAAGGCCAAGGACTCCGGGAAAAAGCAGTCAAAGACCCAGAGACAAGGGAACTTATCCAGAAAAAACGAACCAGGAATCGCCTTAACCGGCAAGAGAGTCCCTTTTGGGACATCCAAGTGGGATACCAGACTCGGGACGTGACCTGCATCCACAGGAACGGGAGCACCATGGGCCGCAAGTGAGTGTCAATGCTTCTATGCTAATGCTGTTTGAATGTTTTTTCCTCAGTGGTAGAAGATACCCCTTTGGTGATCTGGTGCTGGTGAACTTCTTATGTTTCTGTGTACTTTTTGCAGTTAGGTGTACCGTACAACTGAACATGAAGCCTAGGTTTTCATTGGGAGTTGACAGAAAGATGAAGATGTCAATCCAATGAGTCTTCATCTTTGCTGTAAAGCATTTGGGTTCTCAATCTTAACCACAATTCTTTTTAATAGCATTTTTGGAGGTTTGGTCCTTAGCTTTAAATGCTAACTTTTAAGGCAAACATATTTAAATGTCATTCAAAATGTTTCAGTTGCAGGGCCATAAAGTCAAATTGCTCCAGCAAGTTTTCTAATATGAATATGGAAGATAGCATTTCAAGATAAAGGTTATCACTAATAATGCTTGAGCTGGAGTTTTCAGACAATAACTTAATGTTGTTAAAAGTCAGGTTAATGTATGTAAAGAGACAGAATTGATCTAAGCAGAATAATTTAAAAACGTCAAAGTAGAAATCCATCAAAGAGTCATTACTTGAATAGGTCATTTAATTATACCTTCAGTGGACACGGCTATCCTAAATACAGGCTGTAATTATACAAGTGCTTCCATTTGTAGAGCTAGTAATAAACCCAAGTGGGACCTAAACTCCGGCTCCCACATTATTATTGCTGTGAGCTACAAACCGCATGTCAGACATTTATTCCTAAGAAATGAATCAGCAACAGACGACTTATCTGACAGGAAGACAGTGATGAAGTAATCCTGTAAGGGCAGACAAACGATCACCGCCCGGTGAAAACTTCTTTAACATCAACCACGTCATGTTGTTGGAGGGATCAGATGGTTCTATATCAAAATGTACAAATACAGTAAACAGTAAAGATGAGGAAGAACATCCCAGAAAAGTTTGAACTCTAGCATTACAGGCGATTCTCATGGGTTTTACACACATTTGACTTACATTTCTACAAATATTCCAGTGTTGTCCGTTCCAGTTCTCCAAAAGGGGGTCCAGGGTTTCTCCCAGAGGGAGATCTTGATATTTTAAAGTTAGATACGTCAGTCTGGTGAATTACGAGATTAAGTCTTGAGATTGGTACGCTGTGGAGCCATGGCGACTTCACCATACTCAGTAGCATTTATATAATTATGGAAAACGTTGGTCTTTCTAGAAATGTTAAGAAGTGGGAAAGAATTCTTGGATTTGTTTGTTTTATCAAGACTTTGAGGAAACTTCCCGGGTTAAATTCAATATATTGTACGATGTAGGACACAAACAAACTGTTCTCTTACGACTCTGCTGTCAGAAGATCAGTCATCAACAAAGCTTTGGACAGTTTTCCTTTTCCTGCACCAACTTGTACTTGGAGCTGAAGTGACATCAGAATTATGTTGAAATTAGTCGTTTCTTTTCAAGATTCATTTTTTTGTAAGGAAGGATCTTAATGGTTCACATTGCACGATAATCCAAGGGAGCTTTCATCGACTGATAGTAATTTTATTGTCGTCGCTACTCCCGAGAACCTTGGTTTTTACGTCTCCATAAGGTCTCTGATCTCCAGGAAAATATCAGCGACGGTGTCAGTAGAGCAAGCCTCCATTCTCATTGCATATCCATCACATGCCACTGTGCTCTCAGGATTTGATCAATTATGTACTAAATCTATTCATTAATGCTTTGTTGGCACCAAACTCTCAGCAGTGACTGGGATCAAATATTTCAAAGGAGCCGTGAAAACAACTTGTGTGCCCTCAGGAGCATAAATATTAATCCTTGACTTGTTTATTTCTCGTTCTGAAATATTCATCGTTGTTTTTAACACTTTTGGAAAAGTGGAACAAACTTCCCTGTGAAGAAATTACCCAGTCATACCCCAGCCAGACGCTTTCTGAACATCTTCCTCCCTTCATTTCCAATTTCGTTTGATGAACATCTGTTACCGGGGGTCTCTACATTTGCCGTAGTCTTTGACGCATCCCCAACTTCCTCATGAGTCGGTTTCGCGGTTCATTCCACTTTAAGATTTTTTGAAATTATGACGCTGACGCACAACTGAAGGGGTTTATCATATTACATCATTGCATTTTGCGTCGACAGCGATCCTGGATTTTGTTTTGTAATCTTTCTCCTGTCAGAAGGATCTTTTTAACCACTTCATACTAATGAGTTCTCTATGCAACACTGGTATCTTCATTCAAGTGCCTGGTGATGTGCACAACAGCCAGCAATGCCTCAAAGGGTGCAGTGGCACTTAAATGGGTCATTGGCTGCAGCAGTTGGTTCTCACAAACACATCAAGTTCCATCTGAGACAGGAAATCCAGCTCTGAAACGAAGCAGGAAAGAAAACAAATCCTAGATTTTTAAGTGTGGCGTCGCCTCCGCTTCAAAAAACCACCAAGGTGTTTTAATCTGCTAAGACACGAGTTAAGAAGGGTGGCAATGGGGGTAGCAGTTCATACATTTTCTCATTTATGCCAAAAAGTCTGACTTGCTGGAGGTGAAGTGGGGTGGCAACATCTAAATGAGAGGTTTCTAAATGAAGCAGAGTTGTAATTAGCGCTAATAGCTCGTCAGCTGCAGTGCCTCGAGGGGAAAGACATCCAGACTGAACAGCAGAAAGTGGTCGGCTTTGGTTAGACAAATTTCTAACGATTCAGCGACGCCCGAAGAGGACGGCTCGTTCATTACATCTAAATGCTATTTACGTGATCAAAAGATGCTTGTGAGCAATTGATCAGAGGATGTCCCGGTTGTCTTAAGACTTCACCAAATGCGACACGACTTCTGTTTTACTCCTAATGTGAAACTGATTGTGCAGTATGTATGCTAATGAGAGCCGCTAATGACAAAGTCAAGGGCAGAGAGTTTCCATAGACGACTCACATTGTACTCTTGACTTGTTCAAAGACCGTAAACCATGGCTTAGAGGCAACTTGACACCTTGACGCTAACGTCTCGGGGTAAAGATGTTGAACAATTCTGGTTACCATAACAACACCCCAGGACCACGAACGGGTAAGGGGGTAACGGTTATGTTTACGGAAACATCGATATCTTCGATAAATGATTGATATTTACATCATCCATTACCTAAAAGTAGCATTTCTGGTAGGAAGAGTTTGTGGATTTTGGTTGAGGTCACAGTTTATTTAACAGAATCTAAAGCCTGAAGATCTTCAAGGTTCTAACAAACATCAGAAAGTAAACAATTAATGTTCCCGCATTTTTTCAGCGTTAGACTGTTAGCTTAGCTCAGCATAAAATTTGAAGTAATTGCAAACAGTTAGCCTTTTGTATTCTTTTTTTTTGGTGGTTGGATTCTTGGTTGTTTCTCAACTATCATCATTGCTCCTAACATGCTGTCCCCACCATCTTCACCCCCCCAAATCCCCACAGCCTCTGCCTGCTGAGGGATCTCCCACTGACGGTCCAGTCCTGCGTCCTCCCCAAAGACTGCCAGGTGACTGAGTGGACTGAATGGGGCGCCTGCTCCAAAGCCTGCCAGGACCCCGACTCCCCCGGGGGGAACCGCACCCGGAGCCGCCAGGTGCTCCAGTTCCCGGTGGGGGAGGGACTGGAGTGCCCGCTGCTGGAGGAGGTAGAGTCCTGTGAACCCCCAGGTGAAGGCGTCCTGCCCTGCGCCACGTGAGTTCTTCTTCAGTGGGGGTGGGGGGCATCAGGGAGGTGGGGGGGTCTTATTGAATATGACTGAAGATGTGTTTTTAATAGTGTAGCGCTCGATGGGCGCTCGTGTGTCACACCACCCCAGCTGTGATAATACCCCCCCCATTAGTGAAGACCTGCTGCAGTACAACAGTACCCCCACAGAAGGATTCCTCATGTCGTTTCAGGCAAATATACAGTAATAGTGTTCAACCTGGGGGGCTGGGCTGCACACGCTTCCTCTCGACTTTGCTTTATTCGTGCCAACGAGCTAATTTGTTCTCCTGGGTGTGTGTGTATGTATAAGTTCCTGGGCTGCATCCACATACAGTCAATCCAACTAGAGGAAGAATGCGAGGATATTTAAATCCCAACAAACTCAAGAGATTCAGATTTACTTCCTGAACGGATTTACTTCCTGATTTCTTACTTCCTGTCGTCATGGAGATTATTAGATTTTTGGTAATCTGGATCACGATCTCTCCCAAATTTGATGAATTGAGGTTGATCTTCTGTGTCAACTGTAGACCGGTCTTGAAGCTGGATAAATGCAGAGGGTTGATGCAGGAAGGGCATCCAGCAAGAAAAACTTTGCCAAACAAATGTGAGCATTCATCTAAAATGGTGAAATGATGATAAACTGTGGCGCCCCCTAATGGGACAAGCATAAAAGTTTGTTTTCTTCATTATTACTCGCCGCTGATGCTATCAGCTCCATTTGTTTGCTGTTAGTTTGTCGGTTTCCACCTCCGCCTCTAATGTCACATGAGGCGAGGCATTCTCTGTCCTACAGAAGCTCCTCGCAAATCATCCAGAATTCGACTGCTCCCACCCACTTCCTCAAAGGAGGAGGTGGAACAATGGTGACCCACCCGTTACGCCTCCGTAGCTTTAACTGCAGGAGGTTAAGGAGTAACAGCGGCGTAACCGGGGTCGATGGCATCACTAACAACCTGTGATAACAAGCCTTGACGATCACTGACATTAACTTGCGTGCTGTAGGGGTGTGTGGAGTGTGTTGCCAATGCGAGGCCAGGCTGGTTGTAGCGATGCCTCAAATCACGGCGAGCTAAACTCTGCAGGATTGTAGATGTTCTCTGACACCGTGTTCCGCCCACATGGCGCTCTCTCTCACATGTTCATCCCTGCTCCTCCGTGTTCTCCTCCTCTGTAGTTACACCTGGAGAACCGCCGAGTGGAGCGACTGCCGGGTCGACTCGTTGCTAAGCCAACAGGACCGTCGGCGTAGCAACCTGACGGGGCTTTGCGGGGGCGGCTTGCAGACCAGGGAAGTTTACTGCGTCCAGGCCAATGCTGAGCTTCTGAAATACCTCAGTGACCTCCGAGAGAAAGACAAAGGTAAAGCGAAGAGGGCAGAGAGTCTCTCTTTACGCTTGTTTCAATTCAGAACGAACTGTCGGCTCATTATTTCCACGGCGAGGACAGTATTTATTTGTGTGAAACAGCTGATTGGTTTAACCCCTGATTAATGGCAAAACCAAGAACTCCACTTCTCGTTATTTGTTGCTCTTTCCTGTGGTCATCTTTTGTTTTAACTTTGGAGGATGCTTCTTCAAGGATCCGATATGAAGTGTTTAAACCCCTGACAACTTGGCTCCGTATCTGCATACGTTTATAATGATTCAGATTTAAGGCGGTATTATCACAGAACTCTTCACGCTTTGGTTTATTTACCCTGCTCCTTTTCTGTCGTGTCTTCTTAGTCATGTTTTCAGTCTCTGGTTTTGTCTGATGCTCCTTCCTTCTTCTCTACTGCCCTCTCTGATTTTGACATCATTGGTTTATTAATGGAATCCCTTTGGGTCGATCGTACGTATTAGTCGTATTGATCTCCAGAGGCTGTCAGTTATCGCGCTTTGATTGTGTAACCAAAGTCTTTGCTTGAAAACCTCCAGCTCTGCACAGATCGAATGAAGTCTCTGGTGTATCTCAAAAAAATTTGATCAAGCAGTGTTACACGACAACTTCCATCCTCTAACTTTCACACAGTGTAAGCAGCCGTCCCTCCGCGAACATGAAGCAAATAATTACAAATCAAACGCGAGAAAGAGATATACACCATTAAGAGTCAATGGAATATAGACATATTGCAGCCACACTGTCAGCATGGATCTTTGCATCTGAACGTTTAACAGACATTCACGTTGTTGTTTCTCTTCGACTGGTCTTGAACCGGTCTCTTCCTGTTTGCTGCGGTGAATCGTCAGCAGTCACAATTCCTTTTCTGACACTTGTCAAGCCAGCTTAGAGTCAAACCTGCCCTCTTAAAGAGTGTTAAAGGCATTAGTCCAGGCTAAGCTTGTGAATGCCGACCACGCCACCGGAGAGCGTGACACAGATTTATGTGGAGGTGAGATTCCCAGTTGCTACATGCATAAAATGTGGAGCGGCGGTGCTCCGACGCAAACAGCCTGGAGTTCAGTTAATCTATTCTGGAGACATCAGCTCGGTCGTAGGACTGAATAACCGTTACAGTTCCACTCTGTCCTTCTGCCTGATACCATATTTGCCTTTACGCTCTTTGAACCCAACTGGTCGAGGTTTCTGCCTGCAGTTTTTATTCTTCACTGAGGAAGTGTTTGGTAACAGTCATTTAATAAAGTCAGGAAATATCAGGAGAAGACTTACAATTTGATTTGACTCCGTAGCATTAAAAGGGAGATGAGCTGTTAGCTAAGGAAGAATAATGAATACTAGTCAAAGAATAAATACCAGTAGAAGATCAAATACTAGATGTATAAGTATTAGAAGAAGTAATATTATTTGTATAAGCAGAAGTAGTAGAAGAAAATAAAGAAGAAATACTATACTCCCGCAGCAGAAGACAAAGTAGTAGTGGTATACTAGAAGAAGAAGACAAAGTAGTGGTGGTATACTAGTAGAAGACGACAAAGTACCAGTGGCATAGAAGAGAAGGAAAAATAGTGGTAAACTAGTAAGAAGAGAAAGTAGTAGAGGTATACTAGTAGATGAAGAGAAAATAGTAGTGATATACTGGTAGAAGAAGACAAAGTAGTAATGGTAAACTAGAAGTGGAAGACAACGTAGTAGTGGTATACTAGCATAAGAAGATAAAGCAGTAGTGATTTACTAGAAGTAGAAGACAAAGTAGAAGTAGTATACTAGTCAAACCTGCCTCACTATTAGATGTAGTAGAAGACCCTGATCAAGAAGAACAGCTTATGCTAACCGCTACGTTAGCATCATTTAATTTTTCCCACTCATTTTGAATGTTTTTGCCCCTTTAAATATAATTTGATGTTTTGTACACTAAAATATTTATTTGCAAAAAGTTTGAAAGTAATGCAGCCACTTAGAACTTCAGGAGGACTTTACACAAACAACACAAACAGATCCAAAGAATAGATTTATTTATGGTTCAGCTTTAATGGCCGTCTGATGATCGAGGCTAACGTTCATTCATGTGACCTTAATGTTAAGTCCTACATTATATTTTTTTAAATGGTTCTTGAAGGGTTATCTGATTAATGTAACAACCGTCTCGTATGATGTTAAAGTTGTGATAAATGAGTTGCTGGCAGACCGTTCTCGATGCTAAAGCATTGGGTTTGAATTGATCGCCCCGTGTTCCTCTAGTATCAACCCTAATTGAATAATAATGAGTCTGGTAGGCCGCTTTAAACATCGACAGACTCTGTTCTGTCGAAGCACTTTGTATAATACGCAAAATTAATAAATGGAAGGTGTACTTTGAGATGAGATCGTACATCTTCTTGTTTTTCCTGTCCTCTTATGGCGACTATAGGGCGTGAAGACCGCATATAGTCTGAATGATCACACGCATCGAGCTGCTCTTAACGTCTGTGAAGACACAATTAAAAATTCATATATACAAGCGTGTTGAGAGCTGTTTCCAGGGCCGGCTGCGCACTCACACACACTCACACACACACACATATAGGAACGGCCAGGCACATAGTTGTTATCTTCTCATTGCAGGATTCCTTTTCCCAGCATGCAGACAGCGGTTCAATGAAGTTCCTCACAACCGGTGGTCTCCTCTTCCCTCCCCTCATGCATGAATATCAGCATGTAAACGGGAGGACGGCCGCCTCGGGCTAAGATCTTGAATCAGCTTACAACCTCCTAAATCTTAACCTTAATCTTTTTGGGTCAGTCCCTTTGATCTGACCCCAGATTGGTATCGCACTTAAGTTACATCATCCGGCGCCTCCTCAGGTAAAGCAGAGGAACTCTGGTCTGATGGATGCATGAAGCTTCTTCTTCATCCTCGCAGGAGTCAACATTTTGATGACCTTTTCCAGTATTTAAGCAGAGGATTGACTTTCTTAGAGTCAGGATATCGGATTCTATTTTAAAGTTAATTCTCATTCTGCTGGTTGGACCAATTTTTATGTTTAAATGTGTAATATATGCACTTTATTTAGTGATTTGTGGTGATTTATTCTATTTATGGCCATTTTTCTGGGGTGAAGGGGGGTTGACATGCGAGTAGGAATCCAATAAATGTCTGAAAATTCTACAAAGTGGGTTCAGCCTTTGTACTGAAACTCACGTCGGAGTTAATTCACAGCAACAAGTCGGACTGTGGAAGATAATCTCCGTCTGAAGGTACTGCAATCAGATTCCTTTTGATCCCCGAACACCAAAATCTGGCTTTTCAAAGGCAAAAGCACAAAAAGAGCCCCAAAAAAAGACCATTCGATGGCGCCAACCTGCGATAATAGAACCCAAATTCTGACTGCATTTGATGGTGAACCGGGTTCCTCTGCAGCTGCCCCCACCCCATTCCTATCAGGGTTTGTTTGATAGCGTCGCCTGTGCCTCCCCGGCGTGTCTGTGTAGCTAATAGCACTATCTCCCCTGTAATTGCAGCGAGTCAGACCCAAAGACAGCAGAAGCCAAGCGCCCCCCCTCTCCCTGTCACCTTCCAGATTACAGGTAGGTGTTTTTAGTCGGCTTCCTCTTCTCCATCCTGGTTTGTTCTGTTCTTACTTCCCCCTCCTGCTTTCAGTCATCCTCTCATACCTCATCCCTGTTTATCTTCTTCATGTCATCGTACGTAACAAAAAATGTTGGCACCAGACATTAAGGAGAAGGCGTCTTAATTCTATTGGAACCATTGTTCTGCTTCGCTCTTGAGGGAGGTCGGTGGTTCTGGTGTAGAAAATATGTAGACTGAGATAAAGAAGTAATAAATAACTTTAATAAGGTAATTAATCCCAGTTTCCTCATCTAAGAGATTAAGAACTGATCCCAGTTCAGTTTTCTAACCTCTAATCGGAGTCCACAGCTGTAAACACTTTGTTTGGAGGGTCGTCTGGAGGTTTTAGATCACATGTGTCAAACTCAAGGCCCGGGGGCAAAATGTGGCCCGCCACATCATTTTATGTGGCCTGCGAGAGCATAAAAGTTATGTCTAAAAATGAGTCGGTCAAAAGTGTGCTTTGAGCAAAAACTACATTTCCCACAATGCAGTACTGAAGCCCATTTTAACTTTGACAAAACCATTTTGAGCAAAGTTAATCTGACAAATTAAAGGGATTACTGTTATAATAGAGCAACAAGCAAGGATGTTTGTAACTTACATTACATTTAGTTATATTTACTTAAATTTATTAGTTACATTTAGTTACAATTATTCGTTACATCTGGCCCTTTGAGGACAGCCGATATGCTGATGTGAGTTTTACACCCCTGACCTAGATGACCAGAACCCCTCCATCCCTTAAAGATAGGGGATGCCCGCCCTAATCCAAAGGGGGCAGAGCCAAGGGAGGGAATTATAGCATACATTAGCATACATATAGCAGTAATAATTCACATATGGATTTCCTGCAGAGCATCAACTTTGCAATTGACGCCTCAATTGCCGCTTCTCTTGGTATAAAACTCACTTTTGTTACCAGATCCAACAAAGCAATGGTGGGTGGGTGGGGGGTATCATCCTACAGTAAAGTTCTGTATTCTATCAAAAACAGGAAAACAGGAGCCGGAGCTTTGAAGGGACTGTAAGACAAACTTTGTTCCCCTTCAAACAGAATGTGCACACGTTTCCCGCCATGCAGACACTAAGCCACGCTTTGCATTAGGGGTTTTTTTTTCCCTGTGTTGTCATTTCAGCACAATAGAAAAATTAACTCACTAGAGAAACACTGGGGGAAAAAAAAAAAAATGGACTGAAAGAGAAGCAGCATGGGAAGACTTTCCCCTCCTCGTCATGATACTGTCGGTCCTCAATTTAGTATTTCTGAATGGATTGATGTTAAAAGACTGAAGTCAGTGTAGTTTCTCAATAAGACATGGATTAGCCACAGCTCAGCAAACTCTGTGTTTGACTTTTAGTGTATTTGTAAGAGGAATTAACCATTTTGCATTTCAAAAACCCCTCCCGGCTTCCCCTGTACAGTTCTAAGGAATTATGATTCCACTCTCCTGACGATGTAAGACTTTAAGCTTTTAGATGTCTTAACAGCTGGAATACAGGAAATAAAGTGGCTCAGGTTGAACACGCGCAGAGAATTTTCGTTAAATGTGAATCACTGACTATCCGACGCGTTTGAAATTTATCACTCAGCACTTGAAAAGTTGAGCTGGATCCCGTCCTGGTGCTCCGCCGAGGAAAGCCGGGTGTATTTTTAAACTTTCACGACGCCGCTGATGTTTTAATACCGACAGTTTTCACCAAATGTTGGTTTTCTTCTCTGGAGAGGAAGAAAGAATATCCGACCACAACAGCCGCCGTTTCAGAAGCTCACTATACTCCAAGAGCATAAAATTTAAATGAAAACCAGAACCAAACGTCCTGCTGGTCTCACATCGGTGGCGTCATTGGTGGAAAAGTTATTCTAGAACAGCTGATGGTGGTTTTTCTTCAGGATCTAGATCATTGATGGGTTATTCCTTGTGCCACGCCCTACTTTTCCAATAGTCTCACCAAAATCTGTTCCACGTTTGGTCCCAGTTCCTATTTTCCACTATACAGGAAGCTAGATGGGACGCACTTCCTGTTAATTTTAATTACTTTTTTTTTTTTTTATTAAATCAAAATTTTAAAAAAAAGTAAATTTAAAATAATTAATTAATTAATTTAATCGACAGGAATTGCCTCCCATGTGGCTTTCTGTATTGTGAAAAAAGTGAATTTTAATTTTTCACAATACAGGAAGCCACATGGGAGGCACTTCTTGTTCACAAAGTCTCTGACACAACTGGGAATAAGTTTTGTCCTCGATCTTTAATCATCCACCACCTTCACTTGACACCAGCATACTACCTAAACATTAAATGCATGAATGCAGGAGTTCTGCATCTTTAAAATACTTTAAATCTATTTGTCACGATGTAGAAACATGACGATAGCATCTATCCTTGTCTTGGGAGTTTAAACAGTTGTGGACTCACCGGTTACGTCCCATAAAAAGGCTTTTCTCCAGCCAAGGTGGCAACGCCGAGGACAGGAGCTGCCAAATTATCCCTCATGGAATAAACATGAGCCGAGATACGGTTCCTGTTCTCTTTCACATGTAGTGTTTTATCCTCTTTTCTGTCTGTGTTTTTCTAGCAAGGTACTGCGCAAAGTAATCATTCCTAATTTATCATTCTGACATGCTAACAGGGAGGCGATAAACAAAACAAAGGGATAATAGTGACTACTTCACAGGCATGCTTTGTGTTCACGCCTGCTCTCATGTTGCTCTCTATAGGGACTCCAGGAATAAAAGTAAATGAATATCATGGCGTCCCACGTTCCTCTTGATTGCAATACGGGTTAAAAAAAAAAGAAAATCCTCACATGAAGACAGAACAGAATAAGATCAAAGTGAAGCAGGTTCATTTATTTCCTTTTCCTCCTTTTGTTGCTCATTGGATAGCCTCCCGCCCCATGGAGAACAGGCTGTGCCAGGGTCCAATCCCCAACCGGTCCCAGCTCTGCCAGATCCCCTGTCCCATCGACTGCCAGGTGTCTCCATGGGGGGCCTGGGGGCCCTGCACCTACGAGAACTGTGATGACCAGGCTGGAAAGAAAGGTATGGGGACACAAACCCGATGGATATTGTGGTTTCATGGGGCGTCTTGATTTCCCATTCACCCCCGGGACGTTCAGGAGTCGTTCTGATGAAGGAAGATGTTCTTGCATAATTGAATTTTAATGTTATGTACATGAAAGGGTTCATGAATGATCAATGATCAACTGGACACATGATGGGTCACATGATGCGAGTTTGTCTGTAATATTAATGGAAGTAAACCCAGGGAAGGGTGTCTAGTCCACTATGGGAATAGATCCTCCTCCTCTCGTGTTAATGGTCTGTCAAAGGAAGTCGGCCATTTAGCCAAACCCAGCCAATCAGAAGCCGCCGTCATCGGCGCTGGGATCTGTTGTGTGATTTATTACCCTACATTCCCTCTGACATTAGCAATGGCATAAAGTACATAAAGTGCGGTGACGTGTACCAGAGGTAAGCTTTGCCGTCTTTTTTCGCCGCAGGTTTCAAACTGAGAAAGCGACGGATCACCAACGAGCCGACGGGGGGGCCGGGGAACTGCCCCCACCTGGTGGAGGCGGTGCCGTGCGACGAGCCCAGCTGTTACGACTGGCGATCGGTCGGCCTGGATCGGTGCGTCCCTGATGACGAGAAGACGTGCGGTCCCGGCTCTCAGCTGGTCCGGGTCCAGTGTGTGAACAGCAACGGTGAGCGGAACTAAAATATTAATCGCAAACAAACCCATAATTACCCCCTCTGGGTGCCTTTGCTGCCATTACGATGAAGAAATCCCCCTCTCACCTCCACGGTGGCAGATAGTCCGACCCTACTTACTTCTGGTTGCCATCCATCAACTTCCTGTAGATCCACTCAGCACGCACAATTAAACCGCTCCCCCGCTAAATCAAATCAATCCTCCGTGGCGTCGGGTTGTGGAGTATCCCCTGCCCTTTGCTGCTCCTGGTTTTTACTGCTACTCTTTACCATAAATCTGGGAAACGCAGATTGACGTGTGGACGTGCTTCCCGTCACCTTCAGATTATGGACGAACGCCAAAAGCAGGTTAATCATATTATGTGTTTTTATGCGTTGGTGCAGGTGTAGATGTTACACAGTGGTTTTTTATTAATTCAGCACATAAAGTTAGAAAAGTGCTGCAGCTGTTGGAATCTCATCCGCTTTCAAAAGCACTCATTAATCTTCGCTTTACGATCCTGGAGCAGTGACTTTGTTGAAGTTTACCCTCCGCCGGAGATCTTGGTTCGTCCTTCCAAAGTCTTCCGCAAAATTTCCCGTCAGTGCCTTCACTGCAGGAATCCGACAAAGATGTTCCGATGGAAACCACGCCGGACTGCAGGAGGCCACGCCCCCACCCCCCTGTTCGCAGCATGCATTGGCGCTTTCACTCCGTCATCTGATGGAAATCGATTTTTTCTGTTGGGGTTTCGGTTGTACTTTTCGCCTCAGAGGTTTCCCGCTGCAGTGTCAGCTGTATATATTTCCTCCAAGTGCCCCCCAGTCATAAAAGTGAAAGCCCCAGACAAGAAGCGAGGGGTCGATGCAAATGTTATTGGAACTGGATATCGATATGCCCCGTACCGGTTGGCGCAGAGCGCCGTCGTCTGTGAGCGGGGTCCCCGTTCGTTCCCGTTCCCGCGGGAACCCTTGTCACTTCTTATTTTCACACCGTCTCCGTTCGGCCGCAATCCGTCCACCACTTATCCGTCAAAGTGACATCTTAATGCGGAGTCAGGCCGAGTCCGACTCCTGAAGCTCAAGCAACTCTCCCCTCTGCTTGAAATTTCAATTCAACCATTAAAAGGTTCAGGTTTGGGTCTGATGCGGCGCGTGAGGCTCGTATGTGGGTTAATGTGATCCACTCATGGCTGATGTAAGGGGTTCATTAATAAAACATGGGTTGGGGTGTAAAAACAAAGGAATCCCATGTGAGCTCATTCTTTCCATGTTCGGTGTCACTTCGGTTTGAGATGGAGGGTAAAGACGGACGAGTGAGTGGCATCACGGATAATCGTGACTCGTCAAAAGGGTCGCAGTGAACGTTTGAAGCACAGCAATGTGAAATGTTGGGTCAATCCATGAACATTGGATGTTAAAAATGTTTCCCGGGATTTTTAACATGTTGAAAATACGTTAGCTTGGATTGGAAGCTGCTCAAAGCCACAAAGCAAGACCTGCAAGATTGCCTCATCGACAAAAACAGCTGAATCACAGGTTCAATCGCTCAAAATGTCTCCCTTACAGCCCTGAAGGGAACAAGTTGTGTTACGATTTTATTATATTTCAAATCTTCATTCAATGAGAGCAGATATTCCTCCTTTCTTTACCTGGCAGCCGGTTGAGTCCATCAGAGATCACCCAGGTTGATCATCTTCTTCTTTTCCTTTCGGCTTTTCCCTTCAGGGGTCTCCACGGCGAATCAATTGCCTCCATCTAACCCTGTCTTCTGCATCCTCTTCTCTTGCACCAACTACCTTCATGTCCTCTTTCACTACATCCATAATATTATGCGGGTATCAACCTGGGCGATCTCTGATGGGAGATCGCCCAGGTTGATACCCGCATAATATCCTTCCCAAGCCGTCTTAGGGGACGTTAGGCGTCTCGACATAAACAAGCGCGACAATGCAGCGTCAATTAAGTGGCACAGCTGTTCTTTTTTCTCAGCTGCTCCGACGGGGATCTGTTCTGAATCATAGTTGGAGGGGGGTCGTGAAATGTTTGGCCGTCAAATTCGGCCTTACAGTCTTTTCTGGCGACCATCTGGTCTGTTCACCGGGTTCCGATGTTCTCTGACCTGAAGGTTTTTGGTTTGGGGTTTACTCCTCAGTGCAATCGTTGTCACAATATCCAAAAGGATGACCAGGAACCGGTGTGATAGGACCAGCAGATGGCTCCTCATTCATCACACCTGGGGTTAAAGTCGGATCTGACAGGTGGCTGAACCCATGTCTCCAGAGTAGGTGGGATTTAATTGATTATAATTCCACCAATGGAGCCAAAACATCAACAAGTGTGATGCTATGAAGAAGCAGCCAATCAGATTTACTTGCCAAAGGTGGCAGGGTGTGTTTTTACAGGATGTTCCAAACTACTCCCTTTCCGTTCCGATCTGTAATCCCTGATTTTTGGAAACGGTTTACAGAAAAGTCTCCATGGTTACAAGGATATGTTTCAATAATTAAGTCCCATAATTTTCCCTCATGTTTAATAAAATAATTCACCTGAAAATGTTGTGAAAAATCACCTGCAAGCACAGATGGTCGATTCTGAGCATCAACGTTTTCCTCATCAGAGTTATTTCATAAGCAGTAATCAAATACAAATCCACCTGTTCTGGCTTCCAACACGGAACTTTGTTATTTTGGACTAAATTACTGTGAATAAACTTAAAGTGCTGTAGATAAAGGACGGGTTGCTGCTGGAAGCACAGATGGAATTTCCACTTTTAATTGTAACGCAAGGCCAGAAAAGTAAACCACAAAAAAAAAAAACAAGTCGCCTGGAAACACAAATCAGATTCTGAGCTGAAACAAAGTCCGTCCTTCCATCAGATGTTGGTTTTCTTGACTGATTTCTGCATTAGTTTTCATTTCCTTTTCCAAAAATGCATTTAATTCTGGAGTACATCTGGATAAACAGGAAGGACAGAGTTTTTATTTACTCCAACAGAACCCTGAAGGCAAACGTTGTGATGCTCCACAGGTCCGGTTAGACTTTGGATTTGTGTATAATTTAAATTAAAGGGGCGACCGGGTCGATGGAGCGCCCTTGATGTTGATCATAAGTAATTCAAACACGATCAATCAACCTCTAGTTTACAACCTGTCGTCCATGAGGCACTGGAAGTTCAGTTTATTATAAGTCACATCTAAATAATGTTTTATGTGTGTTGTCATAAACCATTGTCAACGCATCATAAATCACTATCAATGTCTCGATAACACACCACAGGTTGGTTTTCTTACTTCAGTATTTTCAGCTCAGATCCATCTTTATACGTCACTATTTACCATCAGACGCCAGAATCCTACCATCACAGGTAAACCTCAGCTTACGTTGTTTCAAGTTACGTTGTTCTCGATTATAAGTTGGTTTTTAAAGAAAGTACGCGGAAAAATAAAAATCGAGTTACATCATTTCATTCCACTTTATATTTTTTGCGCCACAAATATTGGAATAGTTAAATCACTAATAAAACCGTTAAAAGCACATAATATGTTACTGTACAATGAATAAGAATTAAAACGTAAAATACTATATTATAGCTGTATTGTACCGTATTATTAGCCTGTAGCAACCCCTGTGACCCACAATAAGGAAGAAGTGGCTAAAGGCGAGTTGGAGACCTTTTTTCTGTAGTACATTAAAAATCAAATTTAATTCTTTAAAAGCTTAGAATAGATTTTTATTAACCAAATATTATTGAAAACATATTGATAAGTAAAGGATGCTGTCTGCCAATAGCATGCAAGTACAATGTCACTTGACTACCTACTAAAAATCTGGGATGTAGTGAAGCCATGCAGCTTGAAGCGAGAATAAACAAGGGATTACTGTATAACATAAGCCGAGGTGTACCTATATTTCTAATAAAACATCAAGCTGGCTGAATTCATCCTGTTATTTCTTTCTTTTGCTTCCTTCAGGAGATGAGGTGGACCGGAGCTTCTGCTCATCCTTCCCGGCTTCGGGGCCCGTCCCCTGTGACGTCCCCTGCTCCAGGGACTGTGTCCTCAGCGACTGGACCCACTGGTCCACCTGCTCCCAGACCTGCTCCAGTAAGACCATCGAGGGGAAGCAGATGAGGACCCGTTCCGTCCTGGCCTACAACGCCGGGGAAGGTGAGTCTCCGCCAGCCGACCGCTCCATGGCGTATGGAAATCTATTCAAATGAGTCCTGGTATTGGCTTAGTCATGGCCTTTCAAGTCGTCCTTTGCTGTCAGTCGCTGAATGTCTGGATTTCACACTTGTCTGCATGTGTATTTGTCCTTATCTCAAACAGTCTGCTTATCTGTCCTGGTTATTATTTCTCTTAGCCCGACTCTCTCTCTATATATATCTGTTTCTCCTTGTCGTTTCCGTGTCGTCTTGTCTGTCTGCTTTTATTTTTGTCATGACTCCAACTGTTTCCTGCATCTTATCTGGGTCACATGTTCCTTTTCCTCGTAGTCACTGCGATGGTTGTGGCGTGGATCACAGTGATGGAGGGTAACGTTTGTAATTAGAGTTTGCTGGTACCTCTAGTAGTGTGTGCACACATAGCCAAATGAAGAGTTGTGTTAGCACAGTAGCTTCAGGGTAACTCCTAATTGATTTATAACTTAGTCATCCAGTTGTGATACGATCAGTCTCCTTAGTCATGTGTGAAGTAGCTTGACTGTGTTCAGCTGTTTGCGTTAGCTTACGTTAGCTTATCTCATCTGTCTCTTCACTGTTTTTTCTATTTGTTCTTATCAAAGGTCTGTCACAGGTGCCAAAGTTTCCAGATCTTTTTGGTAAATCTTTGACTTTCCTGTGTTTAATCAGTCTCAAAACTAAACGCAAACAATAGCCGAGTGCGTTCATGCGATGCAAAAGCGATAAGAGCAGGGAAGTTTGGGGTGGAACCGTTAGCATGACGAAGCATTTCTGGGGCGTAAAGATCGCAGGTCAGAACCGGTCTGCGTGATCGAGACTGTACGAAACGCTCGCGAAGTCGGCTTTTGGAAGATACGATGATGTCATTGGTGAATCTGAAGCCACCTTCATCGTTAGCATCCGCAGGCTGATCCATCTGTGAGGTCTTCCTCCAGTAGTATCAGGTGAACAGACCCGGCTTTTATTCTTGCGTGTTTTGAGACTAACGAAATGCAATCCCTTCAACTAGAAATCTAGAAACTGTAGTGGCATTAGAGCGGCTGAGAAACACAGAGGAAATCATATCAAACTATATTCTTCTGTCTGTTCAGGCACAAATTACGATCCCTCAAGCTCAAGAAGAAGTTTTGTGTCTCCGCCTCAGCAGAAGAGATGATCTGATTAGATTTTTAGCTGCTTTGGAGATTTTGCAGCTTCTTCTTTTTCTTGCATTTTAATAAAATGATATTAGAGGACCTGCTCAAACCTTTAAAACAGGGTTATTTCAAATGAGCAACGGCTAATGTGTTAGCATAAAAATTAGGCCTAATTAGGCGAATTAATGATCTATTTAGTTTTAATTCCGTCGTGATTATTGTGGGATCTCTAATCACCCAAGTGCCTCTCGCTGCTTAGCACCTGTCACTTGAGTGCTAGTCAAGCTGCATGCTAAGTGGCACTTGCCGCGTCTCTTTGTGAACGAGCCAGCAAACCGCGGCATACCCTGCAAACATCGACGCACGTCAGGTCATCACGGATGCAGCCGTCGTGCGCTTTTCTTGCAGGATGCTTCAGATTCCACCCTCACGGATGCAGCCGACGTGCGCTTTTCCTGCAAGATGCTTCAGATTACACCCTCACAGATGCAGCCGACGTGCGCTTTTCCTGCATGATGCTTCAGATTACGCCCTCACAGATGCAGCTAGCGTGCGCTTTTCCTGCAAAATGCTTCCAATTCAGTCCTCACAGATGCAGCCGACGTGCGCTTTTCCTGCAAGATGCTCCAGATTCCGCCCTCCTCCCTTCCCTTTCCATCCAAAATCGGTCAACGCGAGTCGCCGATCGGAAGCGGATTTCGCTCCTAATGTTAGCATAAGGACCACATTGTTATTTAGCTAAACTGGCGTGACGCAGTGAAGCGAAAGTTTGTCCTCCTCAGTAACCATTAGGTTTGAGATTTGTCTGAGTTGGCAGACTGTGATTCGAGCTCGACTGTGTGTTTGCCGCCGCTCATTACTGAGGTGGCGGTCTGCCAACCGCAGCAGCAAAATACAGGTGTGGATCAGTCACAGCCCTGCAATTCCTCTCAATCTCTGCTGAAAGCCCCGAGTGTCAGCACTTTAAACCGGAGCTGGCGCTCCCAGTCCATCAGCCCAACAACTGAATGACGGAGTGACTGCTGCTCATGGAGAATGAAGGGAAGAATAGATGAGGGTGCATGAAAAGTCTGACTGAGACTGAAATAGAAGGAGAAGCAAAATGCCTCCATGCTCAGACGTAGGATATGTGAACACACCTATGTGGGTGTAGAAAATAGAGTACCTCTATCGCCGTTGTGTCATTTTTCTCGCCAGAGTTGTGGCGTTTAATTACCTGCAAGTTTCCTCTGAAAGTCTGACTCTTTGCCAGGCAATAAATAAAAATAATTAGTCAGATTGAGCCACGAAATTAATTGCATAGACGTTTTTCAAGTAGATAATTTATGCTAATTGGAAAATACAATAGGTATGGACTTTTACAGGTAAACCGTGTTTTTCTGAAGGTCAGGAAAAGAGTATCTATTCCCTGCCGAGAGTTCGGAGAATTCTAGTTTCCATTAACCCCAAAACAAGCGTTTGTCCGCAAGCCTGAAGACATTTGTGTTTAGAATGACAGAGCTCCGCCTCATGCTCCTAAAGCAAATCTGAATTATTAATCTCTCCATTGAAATTAAACGCCTGGATTTTTACACATTCATAGTTTTTTCTTACTCCTAAGCTTCTAAATGCTCACCTGTGTTTGTTGCTAACTGGTTCTTTAATGAGCTAATATGATTGTAAACCATAAAACCAAAACAATAAGCTTGTTTAAATTTCCCAGTTTGGGATAAATAAAATATATCTATCTGAAAGAGATTGAAAACGTCTAAAAAGCCCCATAGACTTGAGTTTATCTCCAGAATCATCTGAATCATGTTCCTTATAACGTTTCCTCCCTTGCAAAAGTAGAATTTAAATTTAGCTCCTCCCCTTTTTTACCTGCTGTATTTCGGTCTTTCCAGGCGGCGCCCTGTGCCCCAACAGCAGCGCCCTGCAGGAAGTACGGAACTGTAACGAACACGCCTGCACCGTTTACCACTGGCAGACGGGGCCCTGGGGCCCCTGTGCCGAAGACCCATCGGCCTTGGCCCTCAACACCTCCCTGAGTACTGGCCCCGGCCACGGCGCTCAGGGCTCCTGCTCCACAGGAATGCAGACCCGAAAAGTCATCTGTGTCCGTGTCAACGTGGGACAGGTGCCACCCAAGAAGTGAGATTTACCTCCATATTTTATTTCACGTTGTTTTTATTGTCTTGCCTGTTGCTGAAATGAAACTCGTCCATCATCGACACGTTTTCATTTCAAACAAATCCTCGCAGCAGCTGCTTTTAGTGATGTGATGGTTGAACTTCAGAGAATAGAGGACGGCTTTGGTCGTCTTTCTGATGCCTGAAATCATTTATTAAAGAACTTCTTTTGTTACGGGATCCTTGATGAACAAGAGAGGAAGGTTGGAGTCGTTCTGTCAGACGCGTTCCTTTTCCATGACGGGAGTCAAACAGCGATCTGTGAGCGTCTGCTAGGCAAACAGACGACTCAGTCATTTGTGTTTGTTTGTTGGAAAACAGACAGCAGTGAACTTTCCATGCGACACGCGTGTGACATTGAGACGAGCGAGATTTAGAAACACAAAGAGGAGTAAGGAGGTCACAGACGGATGAGAGGAGCAGCCGTGTTAGAAAGCGAAATGAGTCGGAGACGACAAAAAGGAGCAGAGCCGCCGCTGCGTGAAGTTAACTCCCGGGTTCATATCTTCCCTTCGCAGGCGACCATAGATAAATACTCTTTCCGTCCCCGAAAGCCTAATTAACCCTGCCGTTTTGGGGCAGCAGTAATTTCTCATTGATGATAATGACAGTAATTAAATGGGATTGATACTTAAAGGCAATTTAATCAGGAGGCAGATGAGAGACAAGATGTTTGTGGTTAGAGACCACACTGCAATACACCGTCGGATTTACTCTAACCAGAAAGTTCTGGTGTCAGTCATCAGATGATTGTCTTGACATCGAGATTCAAAGGACGAGAACTGTTTGGGTCAAAGTCTTTGGTAAGAATCCATGGATAGTCTGATTTAGAGATAGTCTTACCTTGAGACACGAGTTGAATCCGTTCTGTCACTTACGTGAGTTCGTAAGTCTAACATTTCCCCATTTAAAAAATCATTTTAATCCATTCCAGACCCTTAAATTATGAAAAAAATAAAATAAAAAATTATCAACCAATAAACATGCAGACTTTACTTGTGTATAATTGATTATATACAAGTTACGTAAATAATGATAAAGAATGAAACGAAACGCAAAAGTCATGAAAACACACAAGCTACGTCTTTACCAGCGAGAACGAGATCCAGTCTCACCGATGTTGTATCCATCCGCCAACATGTGGTAAAGAACGAGATCCGGTCTCACAGATGTTGATGTTGTCTGTGTAGGTTCTCAGTCATCCATGTCGTGGTTATCCAAAAGCTGTATTATTGGATGTATTTTGGATGTTGATGTTGTATCCATCCGCCTACACTTGGGAAAAAACGAGATCCTGCCTCACTGATGTTGTATAGATCCACCAACACGTGGTAAAGAACGAGATCCGGTCTCACTGATGTTGTATCCATCCACCAACACGTGGGGAAGTGTTGTAAGGTTAACAATGAGTAGACGATGGTGGATGGAGTACGTTGTGAACAAGGTGAATGTGATCTGCAAAGAGCAGCGCGACTCATTTCCTGTCCGCTGATGGTTGTTGGAGTGGTGACCGAGACCCTATAGCTGCACTTATCAGGGTGCAGAAGTGAAGTCAAGGTCCAGGATGTTGTTTTTTTTAAATCCAGACTGTAAAGCTGGGAGGAGAGACATCCATAAGTCGATCAGGTTAAAAAGACAAACAGGACAGGGAGTCAAGGGTGAGAGAGGTCAATAAAATGTGTGAATGTGTCTACAGAAGAGAAAAAGCAGGAAGAATTTTTGTTGGAAAAGTCAGTCGATGTTGGCAGATATAGAAATGAAAGTTATTAGAAGATTATCTGGTCTTTTTTATCCAGTTTTAGACTCCATCCATGTCCCTAGAGCTAGACTCTTTGTCTGGGGATTGGGTCGTCGAGCCCCATGCTGACGGCTGCCACCCAATCCACACTGCACCCATCCCCTACGGTTTCCTCGGAGGGTGGTGAATCCACTGGAGGTTGGGCCCACGTCGTCCTTTCGGGCTGAGCCCGGCTGGGCCCTGTGGGCAGAGGCCCGGCCACCAGGCGCTCGCATACGAGCCCCAACCCCGGGCCTGGTTCCAGGGTGGGGCCCCGGTTGCGCCATACCGGGCGACATCACGGCCCTTGATTTTGTACTCATCATAGGGGTTTTTATGCTGCTCTTTGTCTGGCCCGTCACCCAGGACCTGTTTGCCAAGGGAGACCCTAGCAGGAGCGTAAAGCCCCAGGCAACATAGCTCCTGGGATCATTCGGGTACTCAAACTCCCCCACCACAATAAGGTGGCAGCTAAAAGATTATATCACCTCTCTCTGAACAAGAGATATTCTGCAGGAGGTGAGCGTTCTAGCCGAGCGTTAGCTTGAATCTGGTTTCCTGTCGTCGGTGGTAGTTTCTTAACTACAGTTTGAGATCATTTCACCTTCAAAAGTTGTTCTAAGTCGGTCTTTTTGCAACCCCAGCGATAAGTCAGCGCTCGTCCTCCCTGTGAAGGTAACCCGACTGTCGTAACCCTTCAGAGATGTTCAGCGAAAGTCAGTCTTCAAAGTCTGGAGGTGGATTTCCTCGGGCCGCCAGCGCTGGCGGGGGTCCAGCGACATGATGGAAGCCCAAAGCCAAGACTAAAGCTCTCGTTGTGTGGAACACAGCTCCCGTGTTCACACCGTTAACACCTGTAATGTGTTGTCCAGAGCAACCACACACTCTCAGAGGGCACCAACACTCACAATGACAAACAATGACAGGCCGCCAAGATGTCTCCTATTAGCTTGATTGCCAATTAGTCGCATTCGTCGGCCATAAACTAGGTCTGGCAATCAGCACTTTGATAATCAAGTTTTAAACGCAACGTGAGGCAATTAGCGGCGCCAGAATCATCAATATTCAACACGCGTGAGCGCCAGTCTATAAAAACAACCGTTTGAATACAAAACTTATTTAATAAGTCAAGAGGGACGGTTTGGAAAATGTAATTAAAACATTCAGGAAACATAAAATGCAATGATTAAGTTATGGGATACAGGATTTGAAAAATACATTTTATTAACGTCGAGTTCAATAAAACGGTCCCGTGGAAGGAAGAGAAGCAGCAGAACGCCTGTCGTGGTTGTAATTTTATTATATTTGATAAGAATGGTCGGTGTTCTGTTCCCTGAACCGATCCTGACAGCTCTTGGATGTGATGGTAGAAAGTTATGCCGCCCCCTGCTGCTCTGGCATGCACACTACAACATATTATCACGGATCCCCATCGTTGCCACATGGATACGTAAAAAAAAAACTTTTAACCGTTTCAACAATCCGGCGATGCCATTGCGCAATCATTACATACGACTATCTAGAAGTGTTTGTATTTGCGGAAATCCTTCGTCTGCTTCTATTTTCTTCTTCTTTGGTAAGTTTCTGTGCATCGGCCTACGGGTTGTGGGTTCATATCCCTGTGTCAGAGGTTTTCAGGTGGAACTATGGGATAAAAATGGAGTTTCTAGGTTACATTGACGTCTTCCTGATGCCTACATAACGACCCATATCAGAGTTTACGCATTTATTTGTGCAGCAGAACTAAAACATCTCAGTTTTGAGCGAAGAAACTCTTCCTAAAGATCTTCCTTCATTTGTCCTCCCGCCCACGGAGGCGTTCATCCGTCTTAATCTCAGTTTTACGTTCCCCGGAATTTCCCGCCTGATATTCCATCACGTTGGCGATCACGAGATTATCCGACCGACGCGTGAAGTCATGTCTACTCGGGTGCCCCGCCCACCTGTTGCTCACTGGCACTCGGGAAAGGTTTTTTTGTTTGTTTTTCCCGTCTCATCTGCATGTTCCGGTGGAATCCGAGTGGCAGGTCGTCTTGATCGATGCTCCTCCGGGATCCCGGTCGGAACAAACAAACATGGCCGCCCGCGCCCAGCGTATGCAGATACGCCGCATCTCATTGGTGGATGGATCTGAGCTGTCGTCCTCCTGCAGCCCGAGGCGATGATCCTCCCGGAGTGCGTGTCTCAAACACACACACACACACACACACACACACACACACACACACACACACACACACACACACACACACACACACACACACACAAACAGTAACTGTCAGAGCCGGATAGGAAGGAGAGACACAACACAGACGAATATGTCAGCGCCTCGGGCTTTGGCTGCGATCAGCCTATCGAGAAAGCTGTTGTGTTGTGGTGTGTGTGTGTGTGTATGTGTGTGTGTGTGTGTGTGTGTGTGTGTGTGTGTGTGTGTGTGTGTGTGTGTGTGTGTGTGTGTGTGTGTGTGTGTGTGGAGGGGGGTTGTCTGATTATTGATTCTGACAGGCTTTGTGCTGACTGATACCAAATGTGTGTTTTTACAATTTACGAGGAAGAAAACGGAATGATTCATGACGATGATGTTCGACAGTCCAGTCAATCATCTCTCCCGACTGTGTGTGTGTGCGCGTGTGTGTGTGTGTGTATGTGTGTGTGATCCATAACAGAACGCCCTCTCCAGAACGAGACGAGCTGAAGGACTTTAACTGCTTTATGCCAAATTAAACAAACGGTGTTGCTGTTTTGTCCTCCTTAATTCTGCTAATTAAAGCCATCAGTTTTTATCTTTTGCAGCCAGACCGTGTTGTTATTTATGTTTTTATTTGTGTTTTCATTTGTGTTTTTATTCGTGTGTCGACTCGACGTTCCTCAGACGACCGACGTCTCGTCGCTTTGACTCTCCTCTCTTCATCTCGATCAACCATCTGCTCGTTTCTTGGAAACAGCTTCTCTCAGAACAGATTACTCAATGCGCTAATAGCAGCGAGGAAAAAATTTGCATTAGCATTAATCCGGCTGCTCGTAGCGTTCGACGTCACGCCACAAATCACGATTTTTACAGATTGTTACAAGAGCGTGACACTGACTGCAATCGGCCAATCGCTTTAAAGTTGATTGTTGTTACCGGATGGCTTCATCGATTTCACTCTATGTGATAAGAAACATTAAGATATATCAGAAACATGGGATATTTAGCTTGAAGCTTAAATATTTGTTCCCTAAACAAGAAGAAACGAAACAACAGCATGAGAAATAAAAGAGGAAATCGGTGCAACTCGTTGATTTCAGCCTCTACGCAGCGACAAGCACACCGCTAACGCAATTAGCTTAGCATTTGTTCCTCAGACAAACAACATTAACGACGTGAGAAAGGAAAGATAAATTACATCCAGAGAAATAAAGGAGGAGATCAGTGTGAATGTAAAACACACACACACACACACACACACACACACACACACACTGATGGATGGCTTTGTTGGTTTCAGATCCACTTTGATAAACTCACACCTGCTAACGGCTGAGACGTTTCACACACACACAAACACACACACACACGCACACGCACAGGTGTGTGTAAACACACACTTATTCCTCACAACAATGTAAACAACATGACGAGCAGAGAGGAAACTCATTTGTTCTCTGACGTTCTGATAACACATCTGGCCTGGTTGGTTTTGTTTTTTTACTGGATTGATTTTAGTTTAATCATCTACATTTGGAAAACATCCATCATGATCGGAGCTAAAAAAACATAATTAGACCGAAATGGGAACGAATGGGACGATTGTCTCTGCAGGGGGACCCCAGGAGGGGTAAACTCATTACCTTACAGGTCGGCACCAAAGAAAACAGGCAGCTGGAAGAGATTCACTTCTAACCGACATGCAGAATTCTGTTTCCATTCCAATTCTGTTCACATTCAGCAGCTGAATCGAGAGCTTTTCTCCAGAGGAAGAGGATCCAGAAAATGCTCTTTGCTGTCTGGAGGTTATATATACGGATATATGGATATATAGATATAAGGTAGAGAGAGATATAAGCGGCCATGCAGTCAGAATTTTATCTTTTCTGTCATCTTATCTTCCTCCAGGTGCTAAAGTTAAGCCAGGGTTTGTGGGGATGGGTTCTCTCCTGACGGTCCATCACGGAGTTTAACTCAAAAACTGTTCGAGATTTTTTTCAGCAAACTTTCTGCTCAAGAACAGAAAAACTGCCCATTTAGAAACTTTTATCATGTTTTTCTTTCATTTCCGTGGTTAAGGGTAGAATTCCGTCTCATTTAAAGATGTTATTTTTCTTCTGTACCGCAAAGACTGTTCACTATTTTTTTCCCTGAAACTTCATTTAGAGAGAAGCTCATTGATGTTTTGGGAATTTTAAGGAAAACATACCTTTTTTTTCTCGATAGGCAGCTAACATTTCTTTTTGTCGTTCTTCTACTGAATGTACCTTTAGATCTGGAGCGTTTCATGCTTTCACTTGGAAGACGAGCCTCTGTCCTAAAAGAAGTTCTACTCCAGCAGCTTCATTAATGAATTTCTCTCTGTACTGACTTGATGGATGAGCGCTGCTGACCAAGAGGAATATTCTGCTGTCGATATTTGATGTAATGAAGATGAAGCTCCTTTCACTTCATTCAAACCACACACCCGTCCAGTGACTATGTCCACCTGTGGATCTTCTCTCAACGGTTCCCGTCTGGAGGTTTTTGTGACTTCATCTACCTTCGCCATGGACAATCGAGTCCTAATTCAGTTGTTTCCAAATCCAAAAACCCAAACACAAGTTGTTTTGGGGCTCTTGAACCAACAACATGTTGTTTTCCTGGTGAGGACAGTCTCGCCAGAACATTTGAAGTGTTCGTGGGTGAGGAGAAAACACAATCTTCCAGGCAGCCAATCTGCACTTCACAAACCTGTCTTGTTCTTGCTTCGGGATTCAGAGCGCGTTCCATCCGAGTCCAGCTGTGTGGGTTTGTTTCCGTGTATTTATATCGTGTGTGCTCTTTCAAGTTGTTCATACATACATTTTCTATTTTTACCCTACAGAGGGAATATTACACCTTTCCCTCAGAGAGCCCATTGAGTTAAATCCTCGTTGTTGTGATTGCTCATGATGAAGATGAGGGTCGATGAACCGTAGAAACACAACATCTGTAATCACGTCTGTCGTAATGAGTCTTCAAGCATATTAAAACACAGATAAAACACTTGAAGAATTACACGTCTGTAATAAGATAAGAAAAGAAGAGAAGAGATAAGATAAGCCTTTATTTTTAACACACATTTTAATTTTATTTAAATTAACTTATTAATTATTATTTTTATTAATTTTTATTTATTATTCAAATAAATTAAATTACAGTAATCCCTCGCTTATTCACTTCAAGATGCACTGCTTCACCACATCACGGATTTTTAGGAGGCAGTCACATGATACTGTACTCGCATGCTATTGGCAGACAGCATCTGGAAGTGTGCTGCATTGAGACTCACGGAACACAGCGCACTTCCGTGAAACACAAAAGTGCTTTAAACAGTCTATCAGAGTGTGGGGAAAGGTAAAACAGATAGAAGGTGGTATAATATTAGTATGGGGAGGGTTCATAAACGTTTAAATTACCATAAGTATAAATAAAAATAATATGAATAGTATGTAAATGGTATATAAATCATAACTAAATAATTTAAATAAATATAAACATAATAATCCGCGGTGCACTGGCGTCGTGCCCGGAGTGTCCCCTGCCTCACCCCCTATGTCAGCTGAGTTAGGCTCCAGCTCCCTGTGACCCTCTACGGCGGATGAAGCGGTAGACAATGAATGAATGAATAAACATAATAATAAATAAATAAATATAAATAAATAAATATATTATATAAATGTAAATAAATTATATATATATATATATATATATATATATATATATAAAATAGATATAATATAAATAGTTCATCACTATATAGCAGAATTTCGTTTTTTACGGGTGGAACCAGTTTATATGTAAAGGTATGACCTCCTCAGCACCTGGTATTCATCTGAGGTTCATGGCCTCCTGCTGAAGTGTCCTGGAGCCAGGCACCTCTCTGCTCATCCGTTATGGATCATTCACATCATCTGAGAGCTGAAATGTAAATGCACCCCCCCCCGCCTCCAGCTTCATCTGTGGACCGTTCCCTTGTATGAAGACACCAGAGGATTTGTTCTGCTCAAGAGGGATTTAGCTCTGTCTATTGGTATTAAAAATAAATCTCTCCTTGTGTTGCTGTTCCGTTATTATATGTTCCCTGTGAGGCTTCCTCCTGCCTCCCCGGTAACGCTGCGCTAACGAGCACGGAGGAGGAGAACGCTCATTCCTCGCAACATGAAACCCGACCCAGATCATGGTGGTGTCAGCCACAGGATGAGGAAACAGAGCAGCAACATCCCACCAAGGCGGGAGATGTGCTGCAGAAATCAGATTACACCATTTTCTATCTGCACCTGTTCATCTGGGAACCTCAGGTGTTTAAACGACTGGAGATTAACCGTCGCAAAACCTCAGCTTGACCCTGAATTCTGCACCTTGAAGAGGATTATCGCTCACTGATAACAGAATCCAGTTAAAACAAGGGAGTTTCCGTCCCGACACCGCGCCGCTAGTCTGCCAGCTTTAGCCTTGAGCTCCGCGTTACGATTTCCTCAGCTGGGAGAAATCCATGTAAAACATCCCGAAGCAGAGCTGCTAAACATTCCCTGCAATGCCCGTTGGGGGATTCGACCATCTTCTATCGTATCTTTCAAGCACTGGCAGCCAGATGGCATGCATTAATCATAAACCGGATGTCATTATGAAGGTTTTCATCAGGTTTTATTGCTGTAGATTCTGCCTGGAATAATTACATTCCATATTCTAGGGAAAACCCAGATGGTTGGCGAGTCTAAAGTCTACAGTTGTGTTTATATTAAAGCTTTAAATCAAGGTTTATATTTCTAACAGACAATATTTTAAACATTGGTTTAATCCCATATTTTAGTCTTAGAGTAAACAGTAATTTACCAAACAGAAACTGGTTTGAACCTCATCCCATCCTTCTTGAGTCTTTACGGGTCGATTCTTTAATACCAAACCATCACACTAACAACCTGCTTACCTGAGGGGTAGGGTCAACATTGCTGAGGAATCTTTCCCCATTCCTCATCAACATAAACCACTACTTCTGGAATATTCCTTCTGGAATTGGGCCTTTAGCTCATGAGGTCCGTCCAACGACATCCGAGCTTCATCTTCCTCACAGATTGCAACATCACTGAGCCCTCCGCCAAGTTTCACGTAGGTAGTTTTCAGCATATGTTGGTAAAGGGCCTAGAACCAACAACAGAATCCAGTGTGGGACTACAGGAAACATTGCCCTCTGTACTAGAGGTGGGCGGTCTTCAGATTATTCTGAGACTATTCTGAGGTGAGCGCGTCAGACAACCGTAAACGGTATCTGGATTCAGTTTGCCTCCCAGCGCCCCGACGGCCAACAGTCCACATCTTTCAGGTATCTTGTGTTTGTTCCAGGTGTCCAGACGGACCTCGGCCCAACACGGTGCGGTCATGTCAGCTGCCCTGCAAGAAGGACTGCATCACAACTCCATTCAGCGACTGGACGCCATGTTCCGTTACCTGTGACGCAGGTACTTTGACGACAAGATCAGCATTGTGATGACAGTAGTGATTACCAGTGACACGACCAGGGTTCACGACCCCGACACATTAACACCCACATCGTTAGCTCTAATTAATCGGACACATCGGTGTGTCGGACAACCCTCGGGCCGACCCGTGTTGTTTTCACGCCGACGAGGTCGCCCCTGTCGAGCAAGACGTAGAATTGATTTACCGTGAATCGTTATCTGTTTCGATAACCATTTCAGGCGATGCGCTGGAATAAATTTCTCTGTTCTGATTGGATGGCGTTGATATCATCAGATTTAAAAGCAGGAAATTCAAGAAGAGGCTCGTTTCCTCTTAATGAACCAACAAGGTCATCTTGCTAGTAAATACTATCAGTTCAATCCCAGTCGATTCCAGAGCCTAATGAGATTTTTCTTCATCAACTTTGTCAGCAAAATAATCAGACATGCATGTTTTGGGTTTTTTGTTTAACGACAACTGTCCAATTACATTTGGCGATAGCATTCTCCAAGCCTGTTCTTCAGGGGCTGTTAGCCAAGCAGCCTAGCTTATCATCCTGTTCCTCAGCACTTTCTCATGCAGACATTTCCTACTTTAACTCCATGATGGTCTCCGTCTCAGCCGGTAACACCGTGAAGAGAAAGCAATCAAGGAAACGTCTTATCATCCAGCTGCCGTCCAACGGAGGCCTGGAGTGTCCGGAGGTGCTGGAGGAGGAGAGGGACTGTGAGGGGCCCCAGATCTGCCCAGGGTTCAGGTAAGATATCCAATTCAGGAGGATGTTTAATTAGTGCCCATATCAAGGAGGAAAAATACACTCAGGTTGAATAAATATTAAGGGGAGATCACCTTAATGTTTTGCCTCTAGCTTCACGGACTATGTTTTCGAAGTGGCACCATGACATCCTCAAAAGTTGGAACATTGGACTCCTGTCCTCAACACTGTCTCTAGTCTGTCCATCATGGCTGTCCTTACCACTGTCTCTAATCCGTATGTCATGGCTGTCCTCACCACTGTCTCTTATCCATCATGGCTGTCCTCACCACTGTCTCTAATCTGTCCATCATTCCACATGAGGCCACAGCTTTACGGACATTAAGATCACCCAGAATTAGATTCATCTCCTAATCAGTGTTTGACTCTCCAGTCTTGGAGTTTGATTTATTTAGTCAGTGATATCAACTATGATACCAGTCTGAGAAAAAGCATTTTTCAAAGGTTAGTATATTAATGTCTTCACGGCCGTGATTTATTCCAGGTGGAAGACTCACAAGTGGAGGAAGTGTCAGCTGGTCCCCTGGTTCCTCAGACAGAGAAGCGCCAGCGCTCAGGAGACCTGTGGACCCGGCCTTCAAACCAGAGGTACAAAACCTAATCTCTGCATCTTGGCCAGACCGTTCCGAATCACTATAAATTAAATTGGCGCTCATCGCGGTGCATTTGCAGCCCAGCCATGAGGAGGAAGCGGACGGACGTGTCAAGACTTAGAGAAAAGGCCGGTTTGCTTCAGGCACGCATTAAATTGTCAAGACGCAATTTGAAGCTGACACTCCTTAAAAACATCACCAGGAGACTTCATTTCCTTCTTGTCTTGTTATTATTTTTGTTTTTCCTCAGGTTTTGGGGGGAATAAAATGTGTTCACATCTCCCCAAGAGCCTCTTGAGACTATCAAAACTTTGACAGTTTGTTTCCCGGTGGTATATTTTCACCTGAAGCTCTTGTCATGCAAATTTCATCTCATACCTCATGTTGAAATTTAGGACGAAACGTTGCTCCTCGCATGTAGAATCAAGCGACCCTCCGTCCCGCCCATACGGCCTTCACACATTAGCGACAAGTGCTTTAAAGGAGTCTGTCTCTCTGTAAAAGCATATTTCCTCCCACCTTTTCGTAGAGGATGGATATACCATGTAGTCCTGGGAGGCTTTCATAAAAATCCAATTTCAGGGGGTCACGCAGAATGATCAATTTCATTATGTTCCAGCTCCTATAGAAGGCCATTATTAGTGCTTATATTTCTGTTTCTTCTTCGCTAGCTTACAATAATGGATGGAAGAATCAATTTATTCATGAAAATGCTTTATAGTTCGCTTTAGACTCACTCGCCTCTCCACTCCAGATTCAGTTCTTTGCTGATTTGATACCTTTTGACACCTGATGTCCAGAACCGACTGCACTTTATTTCACAGCCCTGACACCTCCACATAGATTTCTTTTTATTTTCCCATTGATTTAAACCGAATCAGACTCACTGTCTTCTCTCGTTGCTGACAGCATCATGTTGTTCAGAGTTTTCTGTAAGTTTGCAGAAGACCGATGACAAAATATACCCCAAAAAAGTTGTTTCACATTAAAAATAATGGTTGATTTTGAACCATAGAGGGCTAGGTAGGTTTTTGGTTTGACTTGCCTGAATTGAAACCAGTTTGATTTCATGCTAATCATGTGTTTGACAGGTGTTGGTGGCATGGGGCTAGTTAGCAGCAGTCCCAGGGTAGCATATTAGCTGTGTGCTGCAGGGCGCTGCCTCCTTAGATTTAGGAGTTGTCCAAACAGTGCAAACAATCCCTTTTTTCCCCCTCATTCTTAACAAGGCTTTTATTTTAAAAATTTTTAGAACTTCCAATGTGACCTGGAAGCTACCGCTATCTGTTCTCAACTCAGAAAAAAAAAAGTTAATTGATTGTTTTGATGGGAAACTTCAGAAGCAGAAAAGTTCAATTAAAATTGGTGTCGTGAGAAAAGCCCAGATGGATTGTGTTCCGGTGTCGTTCCCCCCTCCCTGGTCTGATATTAAAAACCCCTTTGAAAATGTTTACGCCAGCCCGACTCGATTACTATTACCACATCTGAGAGCGAAAGGTTTTCAGATAATAAACAACCTAAAAGCTTAATGATAAAACTTACTAAAGGAGTCTTCTGGGGGCTTCCTGCAGCCATTAGGTCTGGGAAAAACCCAGTTAGTTTTGATGCTCTCCACATTGATTTTCTAATAATTCGGCTTCGGTGGCGCCCGAAAGGCTTTTGGTGCAGCGGCTGAACCTCATAATGGTGAGGAAAAGTGTTGTGTTGTTTACCTGGATGGAGGTTCACCTCTGAGGGGGGAAAACACTGCAGGATCACTATTAAACTCACAGAACAACTTTACGCATGTACTGCTTCACGCACATGCACACACACACACACACGCTAGATAAGACCTGACCCAGCAGTGCCCCCAGGGTTCTACAAAATGTGCTTAGAGATTGATTTCTCTGTGAAGGTACAGCCCTGCAGAACGCCTGCATCACAAGAAAATGAAATATTGCGGCAACACAAGTAATATCCTTTCATTGAAAGAGCAAAGAACGGGGATGATGCAATTCAACATAATCGAAAGCTTCAAACCAATTAAGGTGGAGACGCGTGTGTGTGCTCCAGTTGTGATTGTCATTTAGTCCCATGAGAGCTGAGATGAAATCAGTTTCCAGTCACTTTTAGCTCGGCCTCTTTAATTCCAATGATCAAATTATTTTGTTCATCAGTGAGAGTTAAATGTTGGGAGTTATCACTGTAGATATTACTATTACTAGTAGGAACTATTTAGCTTATAGAAATGGTTGTCTTATCTGCATTCAGCCAATGAAAACAACTCTTAAGTGGCAGCATTTGAATTTCTGGTTGAAATACCACAATGGAAAATTACTAAATGAAATTGGATAGAAATATTCACTGTTAAACATTAAAAAAGACTGTTTAGCCTGTCTTAGCTTAGCCTTTGTTAGCCTAGCGTTTGGACTGGATCAGGGTGTAACTGAGCTTCATGCAAAGATCGGCAAACTACCTTGTTGGCACTTCTGCACCAAATTACATCAATCAATTGTAAGATTAAAATGTGGTTTTATGTTTGGGGGTGGGGTGGGGGGTAGTGTTGGACTTGAAAATTAGCAATGTTCTGACCTTCTGTGCTTGTAATTTGTTAGATTTTTCACTGTATTTGTTCATTTACAGTCATTATCTGTCTTTGTTTTTGCTTCTATATGTTCTAACAAAACCTTTTGGGCCTCTGTATGTTTTAACAAAGTCTTTTTGTTCTCTATACGTTCTAACGAAGCCTTTTTGTTCTCTATACATTCTAACGAAGCCTTTTTGTTCTCTATACGTTCTAACGAAGCCTTTTTGTTCTCTATACATTCTAACGAAGCCTTTTTGTTCTCTATACGTTCTAACGAAGACTTTTTGTTCTCTATACGTTCTAACGAAGGCTTTTTGTTCTCTGTACATTCTAACGAAGCCTTTTTGTACTCTACGTTCTAACGAATCCTTTTTGGCCCCCCCCTCCCTCTGATTCTTTCAGCTGTGTCCTGTCGCCAGATGGATGGGACGCAAGCCGACATCGGCGAGTGCCTGAAATTCGCCAAGGCCATGCCTTCCATCACCCAGCCATGTCAGCTTCCCTGCCAGGACGACTGCCAGCTGACCAACTGGTCCAAGTTCTCGTCCTGCACAGCTGACTGCGTGGGGGTCCGGACCAGAAAGAGGGCATTGATTGGTGAGAACAGAGCGCCTCAGTGCAAACAATGCACTGTTGTGACAAACCCATTAGCATTGCAGTTTAAGTGCTGCTGAGGTAATGTTGGTGGGCGATGCTCCAAGAGACGCAGAGTCAAGCAAAGCGCAAGGTCATAAATCTATTGGTGTACGTCTCGCCTGCTAAATGCTCCTCCAGGGAGCTAAACTGAAGTATCTTCTCAGCTTTTGTTATCCTTGGGAGAATCTCCAGGGAGTCGCGGTCATAAAGCTCAATCGCAAAGATGGTGCAATGCGTTAAGGCACCACTTCAAGACGGTGGAAGAAGGCAAACTTTTATTTCCCACTGAAATCCTTTGACTGAGAGTTCATGCGATACGTAAACTTCCAGACTTGAGAAAAGTTAGCATCAATGTAAAATGTAGGTTATTATTGGATAAAAGAATAATTCTTAAGCTTCTATGTTCAGATCATTATAAGGCACCAAAACTAGCAGGTAAAGCTAGGTAGAAAGTTAACAGCTCTATATTTGTATGCGCAAAAACAAACAATGATGGACCACCAGAAGTAAAAGTTTTCTGCACGGTGATCCATGAGAAGCGATGCTTGACATACCTGAGGGTAAAACAAACATCTGTTACCTTTACTCCTGCTTGAAACTATTCTACTGGCATCATCTGTCATCAAGAGTTGCTGTTTGAATCCCACTCTTTTCCATTGATAGTCTCAGGACACCCCATGGAAGAAGACCGTGTCTGTTCATCCATGTCCCTCTGCTTCCTGTAGGGCGGAGCAAGAAGAAAGATAAGTGCAAGAACACGCAAATGTACCCTCTGAGCGAGACCCAGTACTGCCCTTGTGACAAGTACAATGCCCAGCCGGTGGGGAACTGGTCAGACTGCATACTGCCGGAGGGCGGTAGGGCGGAGACCGTCCTGGGGATGAAGGTCCAGGGGGACGTCAAAGAGTGTGGACAGGGCTACCGCTACCAGGCCATGGTGTGCTACGACCAGGACAACAGGCTGGTGGAGACGTCTCGCTGCAACAGTCACGGTGAGTTCAGTACAGTCGTACATGCCGTGTTTAAAGTGATGGCTGGCGGCGTCCAATCAGCAGGACACCAGGGTAAGGTCAACAGGTTGCAAATGTGTGCCGGTTGGGATCTGTTTGTGTATGAACTCTGATTCTGGTCTCAAGGAACCTGTTTGTTGGGTTGTACTCTGGCTAACACCAAAATATACGTACAGTCGAACCTCGAGAATACGAGTTGATTCTATTCTGTGACTGAACTTGTAAGTCAAGCAATATTTACCCATTTAAAATCATTTTAATGCATTTCATCCTTGGAAAAAAAAGCTCCAAACCCCCTAAAAAAACATATTGTTATCAACCAGTAGACACGTAGATTTTACTATTGAAAAAAAATATGGACAGAATGCCTTCTTGTATCTCAAAACACTGGTATGTCGATCAGCTCGTATCTCGGGGTCCTATTGTACTTTTGTGGAATGGTGGACACTTTGCTGCTGTTTTTTTAGCGTGTGGTCTCTTGTCAGAGGGGTGTCCTGACCAGCCTAGCCCCTCTGACACCCCCCCACAGAGACTATGCTCACCCTAACATCATCCTTGGAGCTATTTTTCCTGAACAAATAGTCCCAGGAACATCTCTGACAGCTCGTTGGGGTGATTACTCTCTGCCAGATGCATCAGATTGCTGCAGATGCAGCAATAACTTTATGCTTCTTTTAAATATTCATCTAAAACAAATGCTTCCTTGCTGGTGGAGGCGCGCGGCTCATTTTTGAATACTGACTTTCACATTAGGTTTTCCTTTTTCTGGAACACTCCTGTCAGATCCATTTGTCTCCTTGTCGTAAGGTCTTATCTGAGATCCAAAATACTTCAAGCAGAGAAATCTGGGCTCATGAACTCGTTGTGAAATTGCTGTGAAATGGAATGCGGGGCGACTTTGAAATGAATACATCAGTGTTATAAGCATGGCTTTAGCCTCCGTCTGTGACTCACGCATTCAGATGTGCGTCAGTTAATCTGGGTGTGGGTGTGACAAGAGCTCGGCGTCAGGATGGGGTTGTGTGTTTTTGTCATTACATGTTTTTTTGTATTTGTGCAACTTCAAGCTTAAAATAAAGAACCTTAAGGGGGGGGAACTGGAACCAAAAAACCCATTCGGGGGTCTCGCTGTTGGTACAAGTGACTCTCAGAGATTATTAAATTTCATTAAATTTCTCCCCTTCGTTCCCTCGTGTCACTCCCTTCATCTTCCTCCTCTGCTGCTCCCTCCATCTCATCATCGTCGCTATAAATCTAGAGGAAGGAGGCGGTCTGATCCTTCCGGCTGATAGGACGCCCTCGGCTTAGATGGCGTTCGGGCAAAGTTCGCCGACATCAACAGAAACTAAAGGATCCGTCTTGATCCAGTATCTGTGGCGCTTCTCATCCTTCCATGAGGAGGGAATATCATGGATTGGATTTCTCTACCACCCATCATGACACAATATTTCCTGCATCCTACATATTTCCAACCGAGTCGATCCCGACTGCAGGAAGACGAATAATCAGCAACATGAGAAGCGAGAAACATCCAACTGACAAATTACTGATTCCATTAGTTCCTAGCGATGATTGCAGCCACAAGAAGATCAAATTAGTGTGTTGTCATGTTCAATACAATCAAGACCGAGATGGAGGCATTGGAGACTCGCGCCCCCCAACCCCCCGGTTTATGTGCTTCCATGTAGGGTAGGGTGTTTCTCCAGGGGATGGCAGGGCGGTGGTCATCTAACCCTCCAAATGGAATGTTTTCAAAGGCAGACTCCAAAAACAAATCCCACAATATATCGCTGCAAATATTCATGAAAAAAAAGGTTAAAAATTCATAGGAATATCTAAATTATTAACAAATGAATGCGTAATTCAATCGTAGTATTTCACTCGGTAGTTTATCTTGACAATAAACGTGTTTTTTCGAATGCGGTGTGTGTTGTTTTCTCTTGTTCCGTCCTGTAAAATGAGGTCAGATCTGTAAAGATTTTACACAACTAGAATGTGTTTGTGTTTTCAAGGGGGCGCCTGAACAAACCAGGAATCTGATCCCATTTCCTGCAGGAATGAAATGTGCTGCCAAACTGCTGTGGGAGTGGGAGGTCTTGAGTGTTGTGCAGATATCTGTGGTAATTATCGGAACCGGAACAGAAGGTCGAGAAGCGAGGGGTTAGGATTGAAAAGAAGAATAGGAATTGGGTCGTGGTGGCTAAATCTGAGAAGTAACCATCCAACTGGGGTAGAGTTATGGCTAGAATGGGGTAGGGTTGGTGTAGGGGTTGGGTTCTAACCCTTTTTCAAGCCCAACCCAACTGTGTCTGCATCCCTATAGTGGAATTTATGTCTAGAAGATGCTGTGTTGACCTTTACCTTTGACGTAACGTTAGCCGATGGCTGCCAGGGGCATTGACCTCATCTGAGCCGGATGAGGTGAAGGAGGAGCAAATGCATTCCCCTCAGGGAGCCACGATGGGTGAAGCTCCAGGTCGAGTCTCTCGCTGAGGAAACCAACGAACCCCGAGCGATGAGGCGATTTGCCGGAAACGCGACGAGGCGCGTTTGCAACGCGACGGGGAAATGTGTTGATGTGCACCAACGCGCCTCATCTGGGTTCTCATACATCCTGTGGATATACTCCAGAACACCCAGGTATTAGACTGCCCCCCGTCGCCTCTTGGAGGATGCAGGAGGTGTGACGGGGTCAGAAGTCAGGCGGCGATGTGGGTTCATCGGAGCGTTTCGGGAGCGGCTGTGGAGTAAACCTGGAGGAAGATGCCGACTTTTCTTCCTCCGTTTCTGCTTCACTTCATCCTCAGTTCTTTTGTCCTTCACTTCTTTTATGCTAAACATAAAACGCATGTAGCGTACAGCTTGAAACCGGAGATGTTCTTTACACGTATATCCCAATTTCAATTGGGAGGTTCAAGGTTGGTTGGGCGGTGAAATTAAGCAAAGATGTGCTGTTGGCAGCTTCAGATGGCGGCAAGTCGCTGCCAGCTTCCAAACCTACTTCTCAAAGTAATGGCGGCGATTTCCTACCTGGATGCGGCCCAAAGCCTTCCCAGAGTGCTCGGCATTGCATCTGGCAGCGTTACATCGGTTGAACTCTGGGCGAACCGAGGCCAAGGTGATGCATCGTTTGTGAACTCACAGCGACTTACTGGAATTGAATGTACAGGAAAGACCGCAGAGGGAGGTCAGAGGTCATGAAGGCTTGGCCTCGTCAGCCCTCAGAGGCCGTGTCGGAGTCAGCAGGGTGTCGGCATAAAGATGCCGATCTGGCCTCAGGGGCGACGGAGTGTAAGGAGGTCAGAGGTGTGTGTTGAGTCGGCGTCGAGCTCTAAAAATAGACATTTTAGGAATTATTATTCGTTTGATTTCTGATTTTATGTAATGAAATTGGTCTGCAGGAATCTTACTACTCATTTTTTGGGCCTGTGGCGTGAGATCAGGTCCTGTTGAGTTGAGTCAAATTTAAAGTTGTATTAAAAGCATCCATCCACCATCTCTGAAAGGGTGGGGGGTGAGGAAAGGAAAGACAAAATGACACCCAAGAGTGTGAGATTTATTTATAATTATTTCAATTCGACCACTAAATGTAGCTCATCCAGCAGAACTTAATGAATCGATGGAGTTTGTACGTATTTCTGACGGCCGACGCGATGCTGAAGCATGTTATAGTGAGAAATGTACACGTCTGTTCGTCTGTGTGTGTGTGTGTGTCAAGTGTGTGTGTGTGTCGCACTTCAAACCGAGCAAGTTCTCTCAAAATCCATTAAAAATAGGCCAATTAAATTCTGCAGAGCTTCATTATGCGCTGCAGCCGAGTTGGGAAGCAACTGCTGGGAAACCGCGGCCCCCGCTTCAGATTCCAGGAGGTGGAGGTTCAACATGCAGTGGGATTGAATTCTACCACCTCTGATTGGCCAAGCCGAACCAATCAGAGGAAAAGCACGTCGAGTCATTGAGTCATCACAGTTGGAGTTGTAAATCCAGTTGTATTCTTTTATATTTATAGTCTTGAATACCTTTAAAAAAGGACTGACCCGTTCAAACACCCAAGACTCTTCAGTGTTTTTGATGCCTATCAATCTTTAAGAGGTTCAGTTTCTCAAAAATTTAAACTTTTCCTTCTTTTATCTTTTAACTTCCTGAAAACAGCCTTTAAAAGCAGCAAAGTCATCATTTTCTCTTCCAGTTATCCCCTTAAAAGCTGCAGACCCGTCGTTTATCGACCCGTTTCATCTCCTTTTTCTTCTACCCATCCTTCAGGCTACATCGAGGAGGCCTGCATCATCCCCTGCCCGTCGGACTGCAAACTCAGCGAATGGTCCAACTGGTCGCGCTGCAGCAAGTCCTGCGGCAGCGGGGTCAAAGTTCGCTCCAAGTGGCTGCGAGAGAAACCCTACAATGGCGGACGGCCGTGTCCCAAACTGGACCACATCAACCAGGTATTGATTGCAGACATTAGACTCGTCCAACGCTGGTTGATAATGAACAATCATTTAGAGTCTTTCTTCATTTTCCTGCACTACTTTCTGCTAAAAAAGCTAAGCGTGCTAAAAATGGACACCATGCTCCTGGTACAGGGTGCACACTTCTGTATTTGCCAGGTTCACACAAGTACTGGCCTCCCGAGCCTCTCCTGATGATACCCCCCTGCCCCCTCCCCAGATGCTGCATTAATAATACATTCTGCTCACGCTCATTAATCCTTGTGTTTCTTTTTTAATCCGCCCCCGACGCCTGACGGATACGACTCGCCGCTCCAGGCTCAGGTAAGAACTGCTTCCCCTCATGTAGCGACAGATGTTGGGTGTCACCAGATGAGTTGCACCTCGGTCAGCCGAGGCGGAGGGATTATTTTACTGTTAGCTGAGGGTAATCCAGACCCTGACTGTGTGGTCGTGTCATCAGGTGTACGAGGTGGTGCCGTGTCAGAGCGACTGCAATCAGTATGTTTGGGTCGCCGAGCCGTGGAGCGTCTGGAAGGTCAGCAACGTGGATCTGAAGGAGAACTGCGGCGAAGGCGTCCAGACCAGGAAAGTCAGGTGAGACACAGGAAGTTTCTAAAAAATAAATGGTGATTGATTGGTCAATTGATCCATAAATGGACTTGGTTTGATGGATTTTGGACACGGAGCAGAGAAGAACCCGTTGGATTCAAATATGTTTAACCTTCTTCATACAGATTTCCTTCCTGACATAAAGTGTAATTAGACTCTACAAGCCTTAGAGGTGCACAAACTAATAATCCATCAAAACACACATTATAATAATACTATCATTATAAAACACTACAGTAACACACAAATAATAAGACTCAGGGGTGTAGTTGGTGCAGCAAATATCCGCATCCATAACCCTTGTGTTGATGAAGTCTGATGTCTTTTTATGCTGGGTCAGCGTTTATGCAGCTCGTGCACCATCATAGTGATTAGACCCTGATGTTCTCACAAGGCAGCTGAGAACTTTCATCAAAATAACTTTCATTTTTATGAGGCGCTGAGGGGCCCCAGATTCATGTAGAAAACGTGAAACATTTACGCTGCACCAATCCTGCAGGTGCATGCTGAACACCGTCGACGGCCCGTCCGAATCCGTTGAGGATTACCTTTGTGACCCCGAGGAGATGCCCCTGGGAGCCCGTGAGAGCCGGCTACCCTGCCCCGAGGACTGCGTTCTGAACGACTGGGGCCCCTGGAGCCGCTGCAGCCTGGTGAGAACCGCATCCGGCTCAGCATCTCATCAAACGTCAGGGCTCCATGAAGCCCGCTGAGATTTATCACGACAAAGTATGGTGAAGTATTCTCTCTGAGGCGCGCGGAAGCGAAAGCATAGCTACGCAGCGTCACTGTCGGAGGTTTAGTTTTTTTACGCCAGGGAGGAATAAAAGAGAAATATGAGCTGGGATGAAGGAGAAGAATAGCTTCTACATCATCTATATTGCTCTGTACTCACTGCGGATTCAGCAAGGGAGGAAGATGATTTATGATAAGGAGAAGGTTTCCAAATTTACAATATCCGATGCGTACGCTCAGGCCCTTCCGCGTCAGATGGGACGTATTGGCAGACGCCAAAGCGGCTAAAAATATCCCCTCAGTTTATGGCAGAAAGAGCAAATAATGAGTTTTTAGATAGACGTCAATTCATAGAAGTAGAACACGAGAAAATAATCCCATTCGTCCAGAAACGCCAACCTGTGAACTTCGTCCCGTTCAAACTGGTCTGGTTTCATCTGCTGTTCTTACAGCGACTCCCCAGCCACTTCTCATCACTCTCCATCCTCCACTGAAGAGCAAGAAGCCCTGACCCCCCCCCCCAATCTCAGTCTGGAATTGAAGCCTGTGGCGAGTTCCGCCTCATGTTTAATGTATGCCGCTGGTGATGGAGTTATTCAAAAGGCCGTCCATTCCTCACCGACCGTGTAGAACCTGAATACCTGCTGACTATTCCTTATGGGAACAAAACATCCACATGTTGGGAACGTCAGGAGAGAGTCTTTATTATAAGTACAGACGGATCATTTAACTAGAAATATGGATATGCAGGTAGTCCTCAACATACGAACATAACTGGTTCGTAGAAGTTGTTTATAAGTAGAATTGTTCGTAAGTTGTTATTTATTAAATTTCAATCTATAATCACTATTTGAGGTCATTTAAATATCATTACTACTCTAAATACTAAAGTTTTATTCCCTCAGACTGACCAGAAATAATTACAGGACATTAAAAGAACACAGAATAAAATAAAATACAGGTTCAGGTCAGTTTAGAGTTCAGTCGTTCTGACGATATTTTTTAACAAAAATATACGCAAAAAATAAGTTTATGTCATTTCTTCTGACTTAACGTCTGTCCATCACAAATACTGGACTCAAAAAATCACTAGGAAACCATTAAAAGCTCAAAATATCATGTTACTGTACAATAAATCAGAATAAAAACATGCAATCATGTTAAAATACGTACGTGTAGTTCCATTATCTACCGTTAAGCGTCACTCGTGATTCACGTGATTGTTTTGATCCAGATTAGTTTTGATCCAGATTAGTTTACAGTAAACTTTAATCCTAATAATTTAATCCTTGAAGAGAAGAAGAAGAAAACACATGAAGAAACTCTCCACCAGTTTTTAAGATAATCAACAACAACAGTGAACGCAGCGGTGCTGCTCCCAAGGGGGTTGTGGCAGAAAAGGGGAACTGCATGACAATCGTCAGATATCCTGTATCTCTGAATGTTCGTAAGTTGAGGACTACCTGTATACAAATATAAATGCTTGGTGTTTTTTTCCAGCCGTGCACCACAACCAAGAGCCGCGTTCGGATGGCGTACACCCTCCGGTCGCCCAGCGTGGGGAGGCAGTGCCCCGACACGACGGACAGTGAGCCCTGCAGCCTGAACCTCAACTGCTTCAACTATTTCTACAACATCACAGGTAACGGCGGCGCCGTCTGCCGTCTGTACAGATTCAGTTGGGTTGGGTCAGAGGCTAGTTCTGTATAATTCAGAAGAATAAAACAAAAACAACTCTTTTCATTGCTGATTTACTTCATTTAATGTTGTCTATGTCGATGATGCCCCACTTTTCCCACCATCCTGGGTTCACATTGGCGTCGTATGTACATAACATACGAGTAGAGACTATAATGGGGTAAATCACTCTCTTTTTTTTTTTTCTTTGATGATGCTGAGACCATCCCAAGCTGCTCCTTCCTTCCCAGTCGCGCTCGTTTTCTTCCTGTCGCTCTTTTCTCGCTGCGGTCTCCTTCCATCCGGTCCCCAGAGTGTCTCAAAGCTCCCCGGCAAAGCAGACACCGTTCCCTGAGTTGTGTTTGCAAACGAGTTCGCTGAGAATAAAAAAATAAATAAATAAAATAAAATAAAGAACCCGCTCATCTTTGTCGGCGGATGGCACACTTGGTGACTGATACCTCAGACGCCCTGTTGTTGCGGAGTGTTTTTAAAAAAACAGCGTTTGTATTGTGGTTTTAAAGTCTGGAATAAAACGTCTCAGCGCTTCACAGGAGATTTTTTTTTTGGGAAGCTTCAATCTCTCAACTCGCTTTTAGGAAAATAGAAAAAATTTTGATGCTTGCCTGTAAATTCTGGTTATTTAACCGGAATCTGATTCGGTCGGAACCGCGTCATTTTCTCGAGCGGTTGCCGGTTCAACTCCGGTTTTAGCTCTTCAACCTTGAAACCCCGCCCCCACTTACACACACACACGCACACACACACACATGAACTGCTGTTGATAACACAACAGAAATTAGACCTTGACGATTCACTTATCTCCTGATTGGACGCTCGGAGGCGAATGCAGAATTGATTCTTGATCGACTGAATAGATAAGAGGGACTATTTTCTGCCCTGATAAATGACTTGTTTTAATTCCTCCTCTTCCTCCACCCATCTGTGCGTAAACATTTTCTTTGTCTGGGGTGTAACTCTAAAATCCATCGACACATCAAACATATGTTCGGTGCTCTGCCTCCTGGTTGATTTTTATTTTATTTTATTATTTTTTTGGGGGGAAATATTCAACCTGGGCTTTTTTATTATTATTATTATTATTATCGTTGAACGTTTGCCTGGACTTTAAACTGATTCCATAAACCTGCAACAAATCACCTGCAATATGGATTCTACTGTTTAGAAATGTTTACATTTTTTTGCATTTCCATGGCTCATTCCTATGCTTCAGAAACAAGCGAGATTTGTTTTTTTTTGTGTGTGTGTGTGTGTGTGTGTGTGTGTGTCTGTGTGTGTGTGTGTGTGTGTGTGTGTGTCTGTGTGTGTGTGTGTGTGTGTGTGTGTGTGTGTGTGTGTGTGTGTGTGTGTCTGTGTGTGTGTGTGTGTGTGTGTCTGTGTGTGTGTCTGTGTGTGTGTGTGTGTGTGTGTGTGTGTGTGTGTGTGTGTGTGTGTGTGTCTGTGTGTGTGTGTGTGTGTGTGTATGTCTGTGTGTGTGTTGAAATGACATGAGTCACATGACCGTTTAGCTGTTAGAAAGGCAGCGGTACCGCAAACACACACACACAGACTTTCCATAATTCTCAGATCTGATTAGAGAAACCACCTAAAAATTTAAGTGTGTAATTATTCAAATGGTTCTGTCACAGTAATGTTACTCCTACCCCACCTCCCCCCTCCCCCCCCCCGACCCCCCCAGACATTATTTACCTTCATAAATAAAGAACGAGTCAATCTTACTAGAAAGAGAGAATTTTTAAATCCAATATTTCAGCCGTCATGGCGTTGGTTTTCCAGACGTCCGGTCTCACTGATGTTGTATCCATCCGCCAACACGTGGTAAAGAACGAGATCCGGCCTCACTGATGTCGTATCCATCTGCCAACAGAGAATGAAAACTTCTGTTTGTTCATCCTTTCTTCCAGTTATTGATTAGACTTTGACTCTCTGGGATTTGTAATTTTTCCTAACTCCTTGGCTTCTTCCTGTTTGTCGGTACCCACCTGGTGTAAAAAGCGCCGCTCTGCTTCCCCTCAGACTGGAGCACGTGTCAGCTGAGTTCCAACGCCGTGTGCGGGAGCGGCATCAAGACCCGGATGCTGGACTGCGTTCGCAGCGATGGCAAATCGGTGGATATCAAATTCTGCAAAGAAGTGAGACTTTTCTACTTCCTGTTGTGATTCACACGGGCCGGTTCTTAGCGTGTCGCAGGAGGACAGTAAGAACCTTTATGGCTCCATCACATCACATGACCGTGGCCTTCCAGACCATATTAGTCCCAAAGCAACATGAAATATACATACATGACTGATTGAGTGGTCGACTTCGACGGTTTTCTCTGAACGGTCGTGATGATTTGGCTTTCCGTTTTGTCAGCTGAACCTGGAGAAGAAGTGGCAGATGGTGATCTCCTGCGTGGTTGAGTGTCCCGTCAACTGTCAGCTCTCCGATTGGTCGGCCTGGTCGGAGTGTTCGCAGACCTGCGGACTGGAGGGTAAGATACAGCGAACCGGACACATGGCTTGTCACCACCGCTCTAATTAAAACTATTGTTGATGACATTTAGTTGGTGTTATTATCTAGAACTGACAGGACTCAGAAATATGTGACCTTTACTAACAAGGCACCTTCGCCGCACTCTTCATCATCAGTGAAGTACAACCTCACACTGATGTGAACTGATGTTACGCTTCTCAATAATTAGATGGACTCGTATTAAATTATCAGGCAAAAGGAGCTCATGACAGACAAATAATTAAACGCACCTTCATTAAAGCTCCTCTATAAGAGATTTATAAAGGTAAACATCGGCTTACGTCTGGAGTTACGTCAATTCTCGATTACAGTAATCCCTCGCTTATTCACGGATGTACAGCTTCACTACATCGCAGATTTGTAGTAGGTAGTCACATGATACCATACGCACATGCTGTTGGCTGACAGCATCTGGAAGTGTATTGAAGAAACACTTGTCTTTAACACTTTAAACAGTCTATCAGAGTGTGGGAAAAGGTAATACAGATAGAATGTGGTTTAATATCAGTGTGGGGAGGCTTCATAAACGTTTAAATTACCATTAATAATAAAATAAATAGTTTATCACAATATCGCGGAATTTCTTTTTTCACTGGTGGTCCTGGAACGCGTTAATTGCGAGTAACGAGGGATTACTGTAAATGTCCTTTAAAAAAAACCAAACATTTTACTTCACTTTACTGTACAATAAATCAGAATTAAGAACATAATATCATGTTACTTTCCAATAAATCAGAATAAAAACATATATTATTTACCCATATTATAGCAACCTCAGTGACCCACAATGAGGAAGAAGCAGCTGAAGATGAGACGTTTTGTCTGTACTGTAGTAAAAAAAATAGAATTTAATTTGTCGGCTTAAAATAGATTTATAATAAACAAATATTATCTAAAAATATTAGTCTTCAGTTTAGCCTGGAGAGAAGACGTCATTTTTTGACTCTCCTGGAACAGATTAGCGCCGTTAGCCGTCGTTTACCTGTAAATGATGCTGGATGTTTGTGGGCGGAGCTCGGCGGTGTTAATGGTAAACACTCTGAAACAGCATTAGCCTCTTAAAAACTCACAGAGCTGCAGCTGCTCCAGTCACTACAGACTCACGTTGTGCAGCACAAGATCGCAAAGCTTGACTCATAATTCTCCACGTAGCGACGCATGCTTCGCATGCTAATGATAACACCAGGGTGTCGTCGATATGGCAACACAATGACGCCGTCTCACCCAAGGTGACGCCTTAATTGAAGACTGGTGACACAAAGTGAAAGTAATTTTTGAAAGTGTCGTTTGTCTGCATCTGTTGCTATGCCATCATTTAAAAAAAAAAAAAAACAGGTTTCATTAAAATGCTAATTACTCTTTAGGATGATTTGATGCTGTTAGCTTGGAAGCGTTCTTTCTCTGTGTTGTTGTTGTTGAGGTTATAAATGTGAACATGCATGAGTGTAAAGAAGGGAAGTAAAACACAAGTCTGGACACATTCTCACAGGCGGTAGCAGCGTTTGTAGAAGAACCTCACATCGACAGTTTTCTGTTTGCGATTTTTGCACCAAAGTGTGGTCAGCAGAACTTAATTGGATAATAAAAAAAAAAGTCTTGTATCGTACACTTCCTGCTCCTCCACGAGGCATTTAACCAAGAAAAACTCACAAAACAGAAACAGACAAATTCTTCCCCCCAAACGGCCAGTCGGCCTTCGTCCTCCCCGTTGCCGGTTTGTTGTTCCGGTAGTTCACACAATCGATTGTACACCATTACGTGCACGTCTCCTCGGGGCGTTGGGGAAGGCTTTGAAGAAGATGCTGCACGGCGTCGGTTGCTGAATCACGAGGAATACGATAAAAGTTTAAGAAAAGGCTAAAAGAGCGGGAGAGGGCTTTTGTTGGATGCGTGTCGGTGGAGTAGAACACCAGCTTGTGCATGTGTGGGTTGTTCTGATTGGTGTTTTATCTGGTGAGAGGTGTCGTAGGTTGAGGTGAGCGGATTGGAGGCCAGAGCGATGAGAAAATGAAAGTGGGACGTGCAAAGAAAATAAATTTGTGACTGGAGAGTGGGTGTTTGTAAACAGGTAAACAGAACGGAGCTTTAAAAACCGAGCGCGCCGGGGTTGGGCGGTGACATTCCTCGCTAATACGCAGCATCAATGCCACACTTGGGCAGTCTCTGAGGTGTTAGCGGCGGTTATTGTTTTGGATTGATTTGGAAGAAAAGACGTTTTAGTCGAGTGGCCCGAGAAGCAATCTGGAGGGCAGAGCAGCGTTTTGGGCTATTCAGCCGTAATGAAGGGTTCTGGTGAATAAAATGGACTCAAAACACACGTGTAGAACATTTAAAACGGGTCGAGCCGCGTGTCGCTTTGCACTATTTTATCCAAACCTCAGAAAATCTTTGTTCAAATCGTCAAAAACGCACAATGTGTCAACGCTAACCGTCGATCAATTGATCGACGGTTAGCGTCGCTACCTTAAACTAATTTTCTCTTGTGGCCACTTTATTAGGAATCAAATAACTTCTCTGTAGCTGAGCTCTCCTATCGATCATGTGGTTCATTGATCTATGCTTCCCCTCTAAGGATCAATAAGACGAACCGCGGTCGCACACGTGTGTGTAGCGATACGTCATACTTGTGTTTAGCTGATACGAGTAAATTTACCACTAGATCGGTGGGATGAAGATGGTGTGTCCTGTTTTCATGGATGTTTTCTTTCTCCAGGTAAGATGTGGAGGCGGCGGTCGGTGGTCCAGGCGTCTCAAGGCGACGGCCGGCCCTGCCCCGCCCAGCGGGAGCAGTGGAAGCCCTGCCCGGTGCGACCCTGCTACCGCTGGCAGTACAGCGCCTGGTCGGAGTGTCGGGTGGAGGTACGTCATTAACGATCACCTCAACTTCCGTCAGCTGAAGAAACGTCGCACTGGCGGGCGTCGGCTCAGATCGATAAGATTCCGGCGTCGGAGCCAAAAAGTGGATTTTTTTCTGAGTGAAAATCTCAGCGTTAGCAAAACGTAATGGAGTTTGTTTTATTGATGAACACCTCATCAAAATCAGCTCGGGCACGCGCCATGTGTCGGAAATCAATCCATTGAGCTTTTAATGCTGACTCATCACTGTAAGCTAATTCCTTCGCGGAGTCGTTAGGTTAGCAAAATGTGGGCGGAGTTTAATGGGAGGACAGGGAGTCGTGTCACCTCCTGTCCTTCATTTAGATGGTTTATGTCACTCATCTAGCGCCAACAGGACTCCTCGCATCGATGAGGAGCAGACGGACTCCAATCCAGGTTCAGACGTTACCCAGAATGCATTTTAATTCATTAACGTTTCTGTAGCTTCTTTATGTTAAGATTTCCACTTTGACAATGATTAATAATCGTCTTCTATCCATCTACTAACGACGACAACAACCGCACGGAGACGGGTTTTACTTCATGAATATTTCAATCAGCATCATTTTTAATCAGAAGTACTAAAAGTAAACAAAAGTATCAACGTTCAAAGCATTAATTTGCCCATAATGTGTTTCCATAGTAACTTAATTTGCTCATAGCATTTATCAGATTTGTGTTAAAGAGGAAAAATAGTCCAAACACAACTTCAGGAAGTCAGTATGATGACAGAATGGCCTTTTAAGGCATTAGAACACAATGAGATGTTTGTTGTCGCTGATTAACTGAATTAAAACGCGTCGAGACAACGGGCCTCTTTGTGCGGATTTTAATTACATATTTGCTTAAATATGTAACGCTGCCGTCTGTTCGGAGCTTCATGAATTAAAAACACGCTTTAAATCTCGGCGTCTGTGAGGAGCGGCGGCGGCATCTTCCTGTGGGCGTCTCATCCTCCATGATGGAGTCGACCAGACGATGATGATAAATACTGTAACCTGAACCTCTCATCACCATTAAAGGATGGCTGTGGTTCCGGTTAAAATGAGACACCACAGTATGAACACCTGAAGAAGCCAATAATGTAATAGCTGATAACGTAATAAATTTGCCCTTTTTTAAAATCTAATAGGCCAATAACATAATAAAAGTTCTGAATCAATAATGCCACACCTTTTGGCTACTAAAGTAATTACAGTTAGGGTTAGTTGTGAGGGTTTAGGGTTAGGGTTAGGGTTATGGTTAGGATTAGGGTTTAGGGGTTGAGGGTAGGGTTAGTGTTACTGTTAGGGGTTACAGTTACGGGTTAGGGTTAAGGATAGGTTATGGTGTTGGTGTTAGGGTTAGAGGTTACAGTTAGGGTTAAGGATTAGGGTTTAGGGTTAGAGTTAGAGTTAGGGGTTACAGTTACGGGTTAGGGTTAAGGATAGGTTATGGTGTTGGTGTTAGGGTTAGAGGTTACAGTTAGGGTTAAGGATTAGGGTTAGAGTTAGAGTTAGAGTTAGGGGTTACAGTTACGGGTTAGGGTTAAGGATAGGTTATGGTGTTGGTGTTAGGGTTAGAGGTTACAGTTAGGGTTAAGGATTAGGGTAAGTTAAGGGTTTAGGGTTAGAGTTAGAGTTAGGGGTTACAGTTAGGCGTTAAAGTTAGGATTGGGTTTATGATTAGGATTAGGGTTTGGGGTTACAGTTAGAGTTAAGTTTAGGGGTTAGGGTTATGGTTTGGGTTTAGGGGTTGAGGGTAGGGTTAGGGTTAATGTTAGGGGTTACAGTTAGGGGTTGGGGTTAAGTTAAGGATTTAGGGTTAGAGTTAGAGTTAGGGGTTAAAGTTAGGGTTATGTTTATGGTTAAGATTACTGTTTAGGGTTAGTGGTTGAGGGTAGGGTTAGAGTTAGGGTTAAGGGGTTACAGTTAGGGTTAGTGGTTAGGGTTAAGGTTAGGTTAAGGGGTTAGAGTTAGGGTTAGGGATTACAATTAGGGTTAGGGATTTGGGTAAGAGTTAGGATTAGGGGTTAGGGTTAGGATTAGTAATAAATTATTACATTATCAGCCTATTACATGTCACAAACAGGCACATTTATTACGTTATCAGCTGTTATTACATCATGGGTTTTAACAACAAAGAAGTGATGTCATCCAGTTTCCCAGTTCTTCTTCAGAATGAACTGGATTCTGAATGTAATTTGGTGTGAATGTGACCAAATATTCAATCTGTCTTTATGTGTTCACACGTCACGCGGGGAAGACGCTCCGTCTCTCTTCTGATACGTAGCCTAAAATTATGACTTTACAGACAATGTGATTGCTGTTTTCTCGTATAACTTCCACTTTTTTTCTGCATTTTTTATTTCCCAGTGTGGCACTAATGCTGTCACACTTTCATCCTCTGATGAGAATAGTTTTCTGTTTGTGGCTGAAGTTCCACTTCCTGTTATCGTAGCAGCGCGGCTCTATTTGCCGCCTCAGTCTCACTTTGAGTTATTAGTTAAAGTTGCTGAAGGACAAAACCTCCAGCCATCGCTGTAAATTATTAAGGTCTCTCTGGCTGCGGTAACTCGTCCTTCTCCTCCTTCTTCTTCTTCTGTGGTGTCCCTGTACTGTCAGAGTGTGGTGTGCGGACACGGCACTCGCTACAGGAACCTGTCCTGCTTCGTGTCGGACGGCTCGAGCGACGGCGAGGCCAGCCTGGTGGACGAGGAGCTCTGCAACAGCCTGGAGATGGCGGTCGATGGAGACAAGCAGATCAGACTGAAGGAGGCGTGTACGCTGCCCTGTCCAGGTAACCACGCCGCCAGCGAGACGGGATGGACGCATCGACCCGTCAGGCAGCGGGTTTTAGAAATACATTGGTATAGAAGGTTCGTTTTTTGGGGTCGGTGCCCTTATTGTTGGAGATTCTGACCATTCCCAGAAATCTTGAGACTCTTTTTGTCTCAGTCAGGGGGTTCACACTTATTTTCACCGAGGGCCACATCAGTATAAAGACTCTCCTCAAAGGGCCAGATGTAACTAATAAATGTAACTAAATGTAACTCAATGTAATGTAAAATAAATGTAACTACTCCTTAATGTTAAATAACTATGAATTCTTTACTTATGCAAGTTACAAACATTTACAGTTACACAGAAAAAATATGTTTCTTGTTGCTCTCGCGGGCCACATAAAATGATGTGGCGGGCCACATTTGGCCCCCGGGCCTTGAGTTTGTCAGATGTGGTCTAGGACAAAAGAAGCTGATTGAAGACTTGTAGTTTAAATTATTTTTATATACATAGAACAGTGGTTACCAACCCCCGGGGCGTGGACCGGTACCGGTCTGTGGGTCAGTCAGTACCGGGTCACACAGAAAGAATCCAGAACTTCCATTATTTCTGTTTTCTTTCTGATCTGATTCTGAACGATGTTTTGTTTTGAATGTTGGTGTGACGTTACGAGGGCGCTGCAAATAAAGTTGATACAAACTGGATTCACTTTTATTATTATATTTAGAATAAAACAGTTTTAATGCTGGTCATATTTTATTTTTTCGGATTCACCAAAGACATTCAGACGTCCAGTTTAGCCATTAGCATCTGAGCATCAAGCTGTCTTTAGCTCCAAACAAAGCTCTAATTGAAATGACCTCTTATTATTTTCTATATTAGCAGCACTGATCTCAGTTCAGACACACGAGTCGATACGTTTGCAACATGGTGGAAACTTGTGTGTGGTTTGAACGATATTACAGAGCCACCGTAAAATACTTTAGTTACAGGGAAGATTTTATTATTTCTAACCGATAGCACTCTGTATCTATCATGACCTCTAAAATCAGAGGTAGGCGCTCGCCTGAAGGCAGCATAAATGGACTACATTATGTTATGGCAGATGCTTTGTATAACTGTGCCGTTTTATAGGAGCGTTAAATTTACGGCTAGGTGCTTTTTTAAGTGCCTGTAGCAACTCTGAGCCCTCTGCTCTCCTCTGCCAAGGTCGGAAGACTCTGCAGGAAAGTTTCTTTCTCGTGTTTGCTTTCAGTTTGCCCTGTTTTTACCCAGTTTACTCGAGGTCTGTCCCCAGTTAAGACAATGGTTAATTGATTTTACCTCCCAGTCAGAGATTCACCTCCAAGTAGTCGTTTACTTACCCACAATTTTGCACGACACCAACGATTGAGACCACCTACTTATTTGGGTGAATTTAAGCGGCGACCCCCTTCATTCAATTAAATCAGATTGTATGTTGACGACACATAGAAGCCATTAAAACACACACACACATGTATAAAGTCATATCTGTGAGATAAGAGAAAAGAAAAAGCAGTGCAATCGATAATCTGTGTGGGCGAGATAACAAAAAACCCCGAGGGCTTCCAAAAAAAAAAAAAAAGACGAGATAGTGAGCGTAGCCACAGCCTGGCGGAATAACTACGCCTGTAAACGGCCAAAGATCTGATGCATTTATTCACCTCACATATGAATGGAGAGACTGAGAGGAGAGCAGATTGAAGGAGAGTTTTCATTGTTCAATAAAGTCTTGACTCGTGTGAAACAAGGTGGAGATCTATATCCACCGCGGGGCCGTTTATGCAGCATAATGGACCATCGGAATGGTTTAAATATAGCAGAAAGGTCGTAAATAAGAAAAGCGCTCATGATAATAAACATATATTAAAGAATAGATGGAATAAAACAGGAATAAATTGATGAGAAACGAGCAAACACTCATTGCGAGCTGTGACCATCAATACTGCTGAAGAAATGACAACTGCAATTAGCGTTTTTTATCAGCCGTAGCTTGCTAACAGACGGCGGCTAAAGCGGCGTGAAGAAGACAACAGATCCTCTGCAGCGGAATGATGAAGACGTCGGGAAACAGAAGTGTGATAAATAAAATAAGTTTTAGTTTCTGTCATCGCCCAGTTCGTTTGTCCAGATTTTACAGATAAAAATGAATGCCAAACTGATCTCCAGCACAGTTAGCGTAGCCATATTAGCTACCAGGAGCTGCTCCTTAATCTCAAAATCCATCATTTTTATGCGAGAAATGGAGTCAACTCAAACTAAGAGATCCGGTTTTTAAATCCTTTTGCAATAAAGTCAAAGTCACCTTTATTGTCAGGTGTACCATATATGCACGACATGCAGCAAAGATGAAATTGCAGTCCTCTCAGACCCACAGTAAACAGGCAGTACAACAGGCAGTACAACACAGGCAGTACAACACAGGCAGTACAACAGAGGCAGTACAACACAGGCAGTGCAACACAGGCAGTACAACAGGCAGACAAGACACAAAGAGATGGTAAACATCTCTATACACTCTCTCATCCCATAGGGGAAGTGACGTGTGCGCAGTCCCTGAGTTGACGGGGGGAGAGAGAGATGGGTAGTCAGGTGCTGGGGGGCGGGCAGGGCAGAGTGAGAGTAGAGTTCAGAGTTGTGGCAGGGGGCAGAGCATAGAGGGAGTTGAGCCTCCACACCGCCTGGTGAAAGAAACTATCCTTGAGCTTACTGGTTTTGGCCGGCAGACTCTGCAGTCTCCTACCTAAAACACTCCAGTCAAAACCCAAGTTGTGTTTTTTGAAGTTTTGCCTGTCGCTAGCAGACTGGCTAAATGAGCTAACATCAACACAGAAGGAGCGTTGAGGTGTTTGACGCTCTGCTTTTGCAAACAAAGTCCAAACTTGTAGATGTGTTGTTATTTACACCTGCACGCTTGTTGAGCAGGTGAGGCGCACCACACGGCGTGTCGTTTGCCTGACGCCTCCACCCGTCTCTTGTTAGTGAGCCATGTGTGCACACATTTTCAGCATGGCTCGCCCCAGCGGGTAACAAACCCTCCAACCTGGCGGTGTCAGCGCACGACGACCCGTACAGGATGGCTTCTTCTTCGTTTTTTTTTCTTTTAATCTCGGCGAGGGATTCTACCTGAGCGCCGTCTGTACGCTGAGCCGGACATCTGTTGTGATTTACATGATACACCATCCACGCAAAGCAAAGCCGTCTATTATACATTACACAGATGCATAGTTTAATTTAATTGCTGTGAGTCCTTGATCGGTTTATCTCGTCTGGTTAACAACACATCTGGCAGTTTGGGTCCAGCGAACCGCCAGCGTTCTGCACATACAGTAAAAACCTTAATAAACAAAACCACGTCTATGATGCTTTATTTTAATCGATTACAATTCTGTCCTGTTTATTTATGACTGTTCATAAACACATATAAATATCTTATCATAGATGCAACTTGTAATGAGTTATGAGTATTTTATGGATGATATTATAAACTAAATGTTATTAAGCAACAGTGCAGCTAATCCATAGCTTTTTACAGACTAACGGCCTCTGAGGGGCACTCTAGCAAGAAGTGCAAGAGCGAGACGGACAAGTAGAGAAGATAATGCGACGAGAAAGATGCTACCGTAGTTTGATTGTGTTTTGACAGACATTTTGAACATCATTTGCACCCCTTATGATGGAAAGTCAACAAGGCAGTCAGAGACTGCAACATCCCGCGACACCCCTGAATTCAAAATTTTACCCTGACCCACACATTTTTGTGCCTCTGGCTTCCTGAAAATGTTGCTTTTTCTTTTGTGATTATATCTCATCACGTTTCAGATACTGTGTACCTAAAAAGGTATAAAAGTGAAAATCTAACCTTGACCTAGTTTTTCAAGGTCAAGGTTGTGATCAAATTTTCATCCCCTTGCCTCCCTGAATATAACGTCTTTTGTTTTGTCTTTCTATCTTATCCAGTTCCTGAGATATGTGCAAAAAAATTTACAAAAATTGAAATTTGACCTTGACCTAGTTTTCTTAAGGTCAAGGTCATCATCTCATTTTTATCCCCTTTGCTGCCCAAGTAATGTGCTTTTTGTTTCATCTTTCTATCTGCAACGGTTGTGAAGATATTTGATGGACTAACGGACGGACGGACGAACAAACACTGACAATTACATCATCGCTTCGGGGGATGTGATAATGCAGCTTTTAAGCTAAAGACGATCGATCTGGCTGTTGAAGTAGTTAACAGAGCTGCTTATAGTTAGCTTAGCATCAATGAATTGATGGCGACGCGCTGGAGACGCAGCGTTGTTTTACTGCTGTGTTGCAGACACTGTTGGGAAAAAAAGCTTTAATTAAAAATGTTAAAAATCTTTCTGAGTAAATATGTCACGTTATAACACCTCCACGCCTGCAGCTTATATTCAGGTGCGTTCAATCCAGAATTTACGGTAGCTTTTGATGGACCTCCCGTATCCAGATCATGATCCAGATCAGAATCCAATTGAACCCTGTGGACTAATTTATGGATACATTTTCAGGAGCCAGCATTCACCCATTCACACACACAAGCTAACATGCTATCTGCTAATCAGGAGCGATAACCAAAGTGAGGCTTAAACAGTAGGAACCAGGGATCAATCGTTCTTTTTAACGCAACTTCTATTATATACGTATGACTTTTATTGGTTTTGTTTTGGGTTTTCTGCTTATTTCTTTTTTGTCTATTGTGTATTTTTACAGAAACAGTACACAATTAAAAGTAATTGCACCAGAGTTAGCTTTCGGCTAATTTACATCTGTAGCTCAAAACAACCAAAAAGCTGTAAAAACACTCCATAAAACAGCACAAAATATAAAAGTCCATCAGCGTGAGTTCATAAAAAGAACCACCAGCCTGTAGTAAAGACAATAAGTACAAAACAATCACTGGTGGCGACGCGTTTGTGTTGATTTTAGCCGAAGCTTAAGGCTAGTTTCAAATGCTGTGAAGCTTCCTGAGTCTCTGGTGTTTGTAGGATGGATTCCACTTTTTCACTTCGTAAACCATGATATGCAGCTGAACCACAGGCCGTCGTTCTGAACCGCGGTACCCGGTTAGCCCGGCTGGACGCTCCAGTCCTGCCGCCACCGCCAGGCGTCCTCCAAGACGAGGGCGTGTGGGGCTTTTAAGTACTTTTAAAAATCTGGTGTCCATCGGAGTGACGTGAGAAATCGCTGTCGTTGGAGATAATTCTGTTTGTTTCCTTTTTAATGTTCACCATTGTTGGTAATTAAAGTGTAATCCTGTCTATGCTGCATTGTGATTTATTATTAAGTGTCATTAGTGTGGCGTGACTTTAATGCATTATGAAGTCACACAGCAGACATTACTGTGGTCTTCGTAGACGATGTTAATGCCGGGGTATCAGACACCTCCGGTCGGCTGTCAGGCGTCCTTCACGCTCGCCTTCACGCGTTAACGCCGCCTTCATCAGTCTTCACGCTCAGGAGGCCGCTGTCCTTCCTGGTCGACGGCGTCCAAATCCATCACACAGGAAGACATCTGGCTCTGCACCGCTGATTAATATGACCGGGATTGACACGTCTGTTACGTTTTCATCACCGGCGCTTTAACGTCTCACACTAAGAGCTCCTAAACGTTACGTAAAGCACAAGCAGATACCATTTTGATTCAGTAATCAGTTTAAATCAAACCTGTTTAGTTCCTGTTAGCCGTTGTTAGCATTTCCTGTAGTATAAATCTCGGGACGCAGCGCACTTCCAGATGCTGTCAGCCAATAGCATGTGAGCACGGTATCACGTGACTACCTACTAAAAATCTGCGATGTGGTGACGCCATGCATCTTGAAGTGCGAATATGCGAGGGATTACTTTACAGATATAAGGTGGTTTAATATTAGTATGGGGAGGGTTCGTTAACATTTAAATTACCGAATTTAATAAAATAAATAGTTCGTCGCTAGTTTTACTAGCTAATGTTACCACGTTAGCCATAACGGCTGCAGACACTTTTTACAATCATGTTAAATCAAAGCTAAAATATTAACGTCAACGCAAATAAACAGAAGACATCTAAAACATTTATTTCAATCGCATTCTGCAACCTCGCGTGAAAAAAAATAATTTGTCGTAATAAAAATCTTCCATAAAGATTGAAGAAAAAAAAAACACTCACAGGCAGAAATAACCATAAAATATAAGTGTGTGTGTTAAGAATCCAGACTTAAATCCCATTTTAAAAACAGCCAACAGCTAACAGATGCCAAACGTACATATATGAAATATGAATATCAATAGATACGCAAATCTGGATGAATGAAGAAGATCGGGAAAAGACGCAGCTAAATTTTCTAGCTGTAGCCACATGTCTAATTTAGAATCAGTCTGTAAAATTGGGATTGGGATTACCACTTCAAGGCTGGGGAGTGGATGAGTTGTTGGCAGGTTTGTGATAGAGACATGACAGCTTTTGGTTTTGATGTGGCTTCATAGGGCGGCGGCCGGACTCCGTCAGGTCGTTACTGCTTCCTGTAGGGAAAATAGGGCGCCATCAGTTAGACGGGAAGCGGAACTCTCATTTGTGATTCAGCCTGATGAGAGGAGTGTTTTTCACACAGTGCAGCTTAAATATAAATCTGTTATTCTCGGTGTCAGTGGGTCCCTGAAGGCAGAATTATTGCTACTTGCTCCTGCCAAAAGACAAAATAAAAAACGTTGAGTTCATTTCCAAAAAAAAAAAAACTCTATTTCGGCTCATAATTGATCGTTCATCATTCAATCTCTCTGGAAACGAGGAAAAGATGTTACCCTCTTTTCAACTCGCGCCTCATTTAAAAAAGAGCCACAGTTAGAATTTATGTTATTTTCTAAGAGCGAGTGGCGTGTTTCTACTGGCAGATTTCTTATATGCAGAAAAAAAAAGAAGGAAAAAAAAGGAAAAACATCAAATGTGAGTCGGTCCCTGAGATGGAAAACGCTGAGAAATGCTGACCTAGATAACACGTCGGTCCAACCCCCCCCTCTCAAATGGCAATCAGGACCCAGACGGTGCTCCATCAGGTGCAGCTGGAGGAAGGGCCGGTCCGGTCCGACCGGGAACAGATTGGGAATTCTGGCAAATAGCACAGCCACCCTTGACCCGTGTGATACCCCCCCCTCCTGCCTGATGAGATCTTTAAAACATTGCAAAAGATATCTTATATCTTCAGATCAAAGACTTGCTTCAGTCCTGCCAAAGCTAAGATCTGATTCCTACCTGGATCCCAAACCTTGCAGATATAAACAGTTTTTTAAAGCTCGATTAGTGCATAATTAATGCGGCAAATCTACATTTCAATCCCGGCATGAAGCCTCGGGTAAAAGGCCCCGATGGTAAAAATGTTAAACTCTGCAGGAGCCGACCTGAACCCCGAGAATCTGATGCGGCGCAAACCGGCTTACAGGAAATTAAAAGATTTGTGATAAGGCTGGAGGCCATGGCGAGCAATTTTACACAGGTCAACAGGCAGTTATTTTAAAAATCCCTCATTGGACAGGTAAACGTGAAGAGATGCCAGAGGGATAGAGGCATGCTTTCATTCCTGCCTGTTTTATTTAGATGAAATGTGTTGTTGTTGTCTCCGACTGGCGTGGAGGTAACGACTTTAGAACTCTCTCTACCTTTCTGTTAGTATTTATTTTTTACATTTTCTTTCATTTCAGTAACTTTTGTTTTTTATATCGTACATTTTTACGGAAATTTTATTTATGAATTCCTCAAATATTTGTATCCAAATTGCTAAAAAATTCTATTTCTTTGTTGAAATGATAAAACATGAGTTAGTGTACCTAAACCTAGAAAACGTTTCCGTCCTCGTGCGTGAAGTCAGGGTGAATTTCGATGTTTTCGACAGTAACACCCCCTTATTGATGCGTCCCACACATTTTCCCTGCAGGTGAATGCTACCTGATGGAGTGGTCCGACTGGAGCTCCTGCGTGAGCATCTGCGTCAAGCGGGCCGGCGTGGACTTCGGTTCGGTCCGGGTTCGCTCTCGAGCCGTGTTGGCCCAGGAGCCCGAGAACCTGCTGCTCTGCCCCGACCAGGTGTGGGAGTCGGAACCCTGCACAGGTGAGGAACGCCTCCGGAATCAAATGAACACGAATCTGAAGCCAGACTCCGCTTATGTAACACGAACAGAGCTTGTTAGGATATCAAAGGGCGAGTGCGGATAGACACTTATATTCAGGGCCCTACCTACGGGCGATCTCGTCTTCGCCGTCTGATCTCGGATGTCGGACTGTCAAAGGAAACAAGAGCGCCAGATCAAAACCTCTGAGACTATCCAGCCCTAAATAAAACAGAAAGAGCTGCTAACTTCCACCGCGCTGCGCTTCCCTGTGTAGTCCGGGTTAATTGGTGCTCTCCCAGATGAGCTTCCTTGAGTCAGAACTCGAAACAGGAAACCCACACATTCATTTACCACTGTGATATCTGCAGTTCCCCAGGCACATTAATCGCCCAATCGGGTGCAATCAGGGGTTGTGAATCACCGCCGCCAAAAGCTTGACATGTACAGTTAGACGTAGTTTTTCTAGAGCAGCCGCCCTCCTCCCACGCCACCCACGCTTCCTCTCCTCGCAGCAGTCTTCCACCAGGCTGACCTGGTTTCACAGCATCACTCCAGGCACTGGAGGGGGGGTGCTGACCGCACCAAAACCAGCGAAGGCTCGGGAGGATGGAGGGGATGGAGGTGGGGAGGGCAATGATGGAGAGCAACAAGCAAAAAGTGACTTGTATCAGACCTCCATCTTCATCTTTCTCGCTCTACGGTTCACTTCAAACCGGTGTTTAAATAAATGAGATGTTATTTGTGGCTTTATCTTTATTAACTCGATCAGCGAAACACGACTGTGGCTTGTGGTCGTCGTCCAATTAGGTTTGAGGTTTACCTCCTCTACATTTAAGGATTGGACTCCCCAAAGGTTGTTCCTGTCGTTTAATCAGGTCTCATCAGTCTAACAAGTGTTTGAGTGTTTGTTCATCTGATGAATCTGCTTTTAAGTCATTATTTGATACTATAAAAATGCATTTGATTCTATGGTATGCTAATCTTTAGTCCAGAAGGATGTTAGCGTTTTGTACTTAGCAGTAAGGATGTTGGAAATGTCCTCACGCCTGATTCATGCTTCAAGTGTTCTTTGGTCATTTTAATTCACTTCTACAAACATGAACCTCATGGTGGCGCTAGAGGAAACTCAGGCGTCAAATTGTCTGAACCATAAACGACACATGAATGAACGTTTATGGTAAACCTCTACGTATGAGCGGAAACGTGCCACTCTGCTAGCAAGGCTAAACATTTATCCTTTAGCAAATTCAATCTAGTGCTTAACAGGATTAAAGATCATGTGTTTCCTCTTTTATGGAGGCGTCTAGTCATCTGTGATATTCCCAGGCTGATGCTACCGACGTGAATTCTCCTTCCAGAGCAGCTTTTCCATCGCGAAGCCTTTTCATAGCAGTAGAACTACAACCTACCTGTGAAAAATGGCGGGAAGCATTGGTTTAAATGAGTTTGATGGGAATTTGACACACCAGGAAGAGAGAATTGGTAAAAATGAGCATAAAGGGTAAAGTTGTCTCATCCGTAGACAAATCCTGCGGTGAAAAGCTTCGACTGGAGCGGTGCCATCAACTGGAGCTTCACTACTGTATCCGCAGCCTGTGGAGAATAGATCTTCCCTTTGTTCGTTTTAATTGTTCATTTGTGCCGGCAGAAGTGGCTGGACTGACGCTCGGTCACACGGGACTCCTCTGGGAAATATGTCCATTTACGCCCCGATGGCGTTATTGATAAAGTCGTAATAGCATTGATAGAAAGTCATTAAGCCAAAGCTCTTAGTGGAGATTAAAACATTGAACTGGACCCCTCTGCGAAGACACAATGAAGATGGTGCTCTGTGACGGAGGCCCATTATACATCATAACTTAGCAGCTGCTTTATTAATCTGCCACTCATGTGGTTAATGGCGTTGGATGAAGACGCCCCCTGTGATCTGGGGCGTTGATGGTGTTTATTTAACTCTCAGGTGGCGAATGTTACGAGTACAAGTGGCTCAGCGGCGGGAACTCCAGCCGCCCATTGATCTGGTGTCAGCGCTCCGACGGCCTCAACGTCACCGGTAAGAGCCGTGAGCATTAAAAACGTTAACGTAATTAATTTATCTGTTTTTGAAATGTAATAGGCCAATAATAAAAGTCCTGAAACGATAACGTAATAAATTTGGCCAATAATGTAATAATTGATTACTAACCCTAACCCATAATTATTACGTAATTAGACAGAAGTCCGTGACTCCTAACCCTAACCCTTAATCGTAACCCTTAACCATAACCCTAACCCTGAACCCTCAGCATAACCCTAAGCCCTAACTGGAATCTGAATTATTACGTCATTAGCCAGAAGTCCCTAAACGCTTACCCTATTCCTAACTGAACCCTGACCTAATTAGTACGTCATTAGCCCGAAATCCCCAACCCCTACCCTAACTGTAACCCTAACTCTTAATTGGTATGTTACTAGCCAAAAGTCTCTAACCCCTAAGCCTTAACCATAACTCTAACCCTAACCACTAATCCTAACCATAACTTGAACCTGAATTATTATGTCATTAGCCAGAAGTCCCTAATTCTTATTCCTAACTCTTAACCCTAACCAAACCAAAACCCCAATTATTACATTATTAGTCAGAAGTCCCTAACCGCTTACCCTAACCCTAACAGAACCCTGACCCTAATTATTATGTTATTAGCCCGGAATCCCTAATCCCTAAACCTTAACCTTGTCCATAACCTGAACCTGAATTATTACGTAATTAGCCAGAAGTCCCTAACCCCTAACTGTTGTTACCAAAAGTCCCTAATCCTTGATCCCTAGCCCCTAACCCCTACCCTAATTGTAACCCTCACCCCTAATTATTAGTTTACTATCCAAAAGTCCCAAACCCTAAGTCTTAACCCTAACCTGAATTATTACGTCATTAGCCAGAAGTCCGTAACCCCTTATCCTAACCCCTAACCCTAATTATTACTTTATTAGCCAACAGTTATTAGTTATCAGTTCAGGACTTTTATTACATTAATAGCCGATTAACTTTCACAAATGTCCAAATTTAATGCATTATCAGCTGTTCTTATGTATTGCGCTGTTAGTACATCATTGGTATCTTCAAGGACTCTAACCATGACTAGCTGGGTCAGTGACATTTAACCACCTCTAGGGTATGCTAATTATCTGTCATCTGCCCCCCCCCCCCCCCCCCCCCCCCCCCCCCCCGCAGGAGGCTGTCCCGCCATAAACCCCACAGTGGACAACAGCTCCTGTGACCCCCCCTGCCTCATGCCAAAGTCTTTCTGCAGCGAGGTGAGAGCGTCTCTTTGTTCTCATTCGACCAGATCTAGAATAAAAAGCAGAATGATAGAGAATCTTTTTGTTTTGCGGACAGATGTGCAATAAAAGCTGCGTAAACAGAGTAAAAACAATAAAACCACATCAAGCTGAAGGCACGTGTTCCTGGATGAGCTGCAGTGGCTCTTCTCTCTGCTGCCACAATCCAATCTGAATGAAACGACGGCAGCATGAAGACGCGGTTTCCTGTCAGGTCTCGTATCAGGATAACAAGTTTAACATCCAGCAGATACGGCAGCTGGTGAATCTCATCTGGTTTCATAGCTCGCGATTATATTTTTAGCAACGAAAGAAGATCATCGGATGAACCGATTGGTCAATAAGCAGGTCAGGACGATCGGAGGTCTGAGGTCACCTTTTCAATCTGGGATCATAAATTTATACGATGATGTACACGTAGTCAGTCCAGCTGGGAAATGGTTTTTATTATAGATAATCTAGATTATGTTGAGGATGTTCTGAATTCTTCGTCAAACGGTGGCAGTGGACCCCCCCAAAACCAGGAACTGGGGTCTCTACCATTAATTCCCTTCCATCTTGAGGTGGTTTCCTTCATATCTGCTGTTTGCTCTGCGGTTGAAATCAAACGTGGTTTTGCACTGCCCCCTGCAGGCTGGCATCTGCATGTGCGAGGAGGGCTTCACGGAGGTGCTGTCCTCTACTGGCCAACTGGATCTCTGCACCCCCATCCCCATCCTGGAGATCCCCACAGCGGGGGACAAGAAGGGGGACGTGAAGACCAGCCGTGCCGTTAATCCCACCCTCCCCACCACCATTCTACCGGGTCGTAACGGGCGGACCTGGTACCTGCAGCCCTACGGACCAGGTGAGGCACATTTTTTAGATCAGATCCCCCCCAAACAAAGTGCTTCCCTTAATGGGGGTGGACAAAAATGACAAATACAAGCGACACGGTGTTTCTGCTGCTGTCAGGTGAGAACGTTTTCATCGCTAGACTGTCGTGTTCTAGGAACAAACCCGGTCTTAATGGTCGCCTCGCAGACGCCCATTCTCCAGTTGTCACGTAGTAATTACAGAAACCAACGCGTAAAAGTGCTTCAGAGACAGAAATGTGGGGAAAGTGAGACGAAGGCAGATGTGGCTGGAAAATCTGACAAATTTTTGACAGTATAATTAATTGTTTACCACAACAAAACGCTGACACGACGCATTCGGCCGATGACTGTAAATACGAGCTGTGTTTATCGCTAATGTGCTATTACTTAAACAAATAGTTGACTTGCCAAGATAAAGGTCAGTAATCAACGCATAGAATTTAAAGTATTATTCATTACTTCCTAGCTGCTCAATCAAACTTTTTATACCGTTCTTCTCGTAATATAATGAGCCGTGTCCACAAACTGTTGTCTGTCATAGACGGAAAAATAAATGATGCAATTGAATAGTTAGTGGTGGGTCAGAATAATTTTGATTCTGCAGCTGCTTAAAGTAGAACATTCAAACTTTCGTACTCCTGCTGAGTAGCTTCATCTTTAAAAATCATTAAATTAAATGATTGAAGATGGTTTTAATATTTAAATATTAAAACAACGATATTAACTAAAATAAATCCATGTATAGTGTCAAATCAATTAATTACACCTGCTCCTAGAATCTAGTATGCATTTTTTTAACACAACTTTATTTGTACTGACATCGGGATACGGTCAGGATTTGATTTGCGTGATTTGGTCAACTAGATGTTAACTGACTCGGCCACCAGTGTTACCATAAAAACAAAAAACTTTACAGAATGAAGTGTTGCAGGTTTTCATGGTCACTGTTGGCGTGCGGAAGTGTGAACACACAAACTGACACGCCTCCTCCTCCACAGATGGGAAGCTGAAGATGTGGGTGTATGGCGTAGCCGCCGGAGCATTTGTGCTCCTCATATTCATAGTGTCTATGATATACCTAGCTTGGTGAGTTGACCAGTTTAATTGCCCCTATTTATTCCCCATTCATGAAACCACACCCATCCTCACTTTCTCCACCCATTTTCAGTTAAAGCTCCGCCCCCCCATCCTCACATCTCAGTTGTTGTTTGTCTTTTTATTTCTTCATTTTTTTTTGTTGTGGGAGCAGCAGCTCCTGTGCGAAGGTGCATCGCTCTCTTAAGGCCCAGGAATCTGACGCCAACGGGACGGCGGTCTGGGCAGGCCAAAATGCACATGAGATGATTTACACCTGTCCCGATTGCCAAGAGCTGGCTCAAACCAATAGCAGCTAAACAGGATGTGGAGGGTTCTGCCCCCAAATGCACCCTCCAGATTTTAAGTACCCGCCCTGTGACCTCTGTCAAAGCGTCAAGTGACCTGCCGGACTAGAGGAGTGAAGGTGCAGGTGAGGGCAAACCATCAGGGAAAGATTCATCATTAGTCCTTATAGGAGTACAAACCCCATAGATAGTGGATACATGTTGATAGTCTGTTTACACCGTCTTTTAAAGTAATCCAGATCTGATTCATGAGCTCACTCTCTCAACTGATGTTTAAAATGTGGCTTAAAAAGTACACCAACAGATCATTGTATTATATGATGTGATATTCTCCATATTTCTGGCACAAATGTATTTGAAATGATTGGCAAAATGCTAATTTATACCTAGCATACAATAATTTGTCAGTCTTTTTGGTTAATTGTAAAGTATTGTCTCATATTATAAACTTAGAATTGGATCTCTTTAACCAGATGGTGTAAGCAGAACATATTAGCAATGCAAGATAGCATCCCACGCCTACGGCAGATGATTGAGAATGACATAAATGATGATGATGTCATGTCCAGAATGTAAAATTATTGAAACACTCTGCTGTTGCCCCCCTATGAGTATGTCAGGAATTACAGGTAGGGATTAGGGCTAGGATTAAAGTAAAGTTTATGATTAGCCCCAAACCTAACCTTACCCAAACTACACCCCGAACCCCAACCCTCAACCCTAAACCCAACCTCAACCAAATGCTCACCTTAACCCTAACCACAACCCTAACCCTAACTGTAACCCGAGTCACAACCCTAACCCTAGCCACAACCCTAACCCTACCAACAAATTAACCCTAGCCACAACCCTAACTCCAACCAAACCCTAGCCTTAATCCTAATCACAACTCTAACCCTATCCACAACCCGACTGGCCAACCTTATACCTAACCACAGCCCTAAACCTAACCCTAAAGCTAATCATACCCCAAACCATAACCCTATCCCTAAATCTAACTCAACCCCAAGCCTAACCATAAACCTAAACATAACCCTAACCCTATAGACAATCCTAATCCTAGCAACAGCCCTAACCAGAAACCTAATCCTAACCCTAATACGAGCCGCAACCCTAACATCAAACCTAATCCTCGCCCCAAACCTAACTTGACCAAAAAAAATTTTTTTTAGACTGACCGAAGAACATTTTTTTAGACTGACAAACTGCAAAAAAAAAATTTATAAACCGACTGGCCAACAACAACTAATTTTTTAGACCGCCCGGATAAAAAACAATTTATACCAAACAACCGACCAAAACGAAAGCATTTTTTTTGAGTGACTGGCCAACGAAAAAACATTTTTTAGTCAAACCACCTAACCAAAAAAAACCGACGAAAAATTTTTTTTATACCAACCAAAATAAAAAATTTTTGTCTGACCGACAGTAAGAAAATTGTTTTAGACCAACCAGCCAACCCAAAACAAAAACTGTTTCATACCAACTACACAACCAAAAAATATTGCTTAAGACCACCAGCCAACCAAAGAAAAAAACATTTTTTTAGACCAACTGGCCAACAAACAAAATTTTTTTAGACTAACAAACCAAAAAAACTTTCTACACCGACCGATAAAAAAAAAATTCATAACGACCGTCGGTCATGACTGACCGACCAAAACATTTTTCAAAATAACTGACCATAAAAGGTTTTTTTGACCAACCGACTGACCCATGAACAATTTTTTTAAACAATCTGAACATTGAAAAAAAAAAATTTCATACCAACTAAGCAACTCGAAAAAAAATATTTAGACCCACCAACCGACCAAAAAAAGTTCTACCGTCAAAATGACAAAAAAAACGCCGAAAAAAAAAATTTGCACCGACCAACAATATTTTTTTAATTTTTTTAGGCCATCCGACCAACCGAAAAAAAAAACAATTATACCAACTAACCAAAAGAATTTTTTAGACCATCCGGTCAACCAAAGAAAATTTTTTTAGACGAAACAAAAAAAAAATTTTTACACAACCAACAAACCCAAATTTTTCTACCAATCAAACAAACAAAAAATGACAGCCCAGCTGAAAAAAAAATTTTTTTTTCAGACAATCTGACTTATATAAAAAAAAATTTATACCAACAAAATGACCCACCAACCAGCAAAAAAAAAAATTTCGACAACCGCCCTACCAAAAACAATTCAAAAGAATTTTTTTCTCTTCAGACCAGGCATTCAAAACTTCACAAAATACTTTTTTTTCCTAGACATGCAGGTTTAAAAAAAATTTTTTTGTGTACCGGCAGGTCAAAAACACTTATTTTTCTGTAGACTGGCAAGTCAAAAAAAATTTATTTTTCATGGACCGGCGGATCCAAAAAAAAAAAGTTTTTACACTGGCAGATCAATAAAATTGCTTAGACCGGCAGGTCAACAAATTTTTGTGTACCAGGTGGTCAAAAAAATTTATTTTTCATAGATTTCACAGAAATTCAAAATTTCACAAAATACTTTTTTATTTCTAGACAAGTGGGATGAAAATAAAATTTGTGTTCCAGGGGGTCAAAAGAAAAATTTTTTAGACTAACAGGTAAAAAAAATTGTTCTTGTGGACCGGCGGGTCAACAAAATTTTTTTCTCGACCGGCGGGTCAACAAAGTTTTTTTCTTGACCGGCGGGTCAACAAAATTTTTCCTTCACCGGCGGGTCAACCAGATTTTTTTTGTAGACCGGCGGATCAACAAATTTTTTTTTTTGACAAGCGTGTTAAAATGATTTTCTTTCTTCTGACTAGGGATTCGCCACCTCACAAAATACTTTTTTTTTCCAAGACAACTTGGTTGAAATAATTTTTTTTCGTGTACCTTGGGGTGAAAAAAAATTATTTTTTTTAGACTGGCGAGTTAAAAAAAATTTTTTTCTTGACCGGCGGGTCAACAAAATTTTTTTCTTGACCGGCGGGTCGACCAAATTTTTTTCTTGGCCGGCGGGTCAACAAAATTTTGTTCTTGACCGGCGGGTCAACAAAATTTTTTTCTTGACCGGCGGGTCAAAAAATATTTTTTTTAAAAATGTTTTAAAATGATTTTCTTCCTTCAGTCTACGAATTAGAAACTTCACAGAGACTTTTTTTTTCCAAGACAACTTGATTGAAATAATTTTTTTGTGTACCAGGGATGAAAAAAAAATATTTTTTATAGACTGGCGAGTAAAACAATTTTTTTTTTCCTCGACCGGCGGGTCAACAAAATTTTTTTCTTGACCGGCGGGTCAACAAAAGTTTTTTCTCGACCGACGGGTCAACAAAATTTTTTTCATGACCGGCGGGTCAACAAAATTTTTTTTTTGACAAGTGTGTTAAAATGATTTTCTTCCTTCTGACTAGGGATTCGCCACCTCACAAAATACTTTTTTTTTCCAAGACAACTTGGTTGAAATAATTTTTTTTCGTGTACCTTGGGGTGAAAAAAAATTATTTTTTGTAGACTGGAGAGTTAAAAAAAAAATTTTTTCTTGACCGGCGGGTCAACAAAATTTTTTTATTGACCGGCGGGTCAACAAAATTTTTTTCATGACCGGCGGGTCAACAAAATTTTTTTCTTGACCGCCGGGTCAACAAAATTTTTTTCATGACCGGCGGGTCAACAAAATTTTTTTCTTGACCGGCGGGTCAACAAAATTTTTTTCTTGACCGGCGGGTCAAAAAAATTTTTTTCTTGACCGGCGGGTCAACAAAATTTTTTCATGACCGGCGGGTCAAAAAATTTTTTTTCTTGACCGGCGGGTCAAAAAAATTTTATTTCTTGACCGGCGGGTCAACAAAATTTTTTTTTTGACAAGTGTGTTAAAATGATTTTCTTCCTTCTGACTAGGGATTCGCCACCTGACAAAATACTTTTTTTTTCCAAGACAACTTGGTTGAAATAATTTTTTTTCGTGTACCTTGGGGTGAAAAAATTTTATTTTTTTTAGACTGGCGAGTTAAAAAAAAATTTTTTCTTGACCGGCGGGTCAACAAAATTTTTTTCCTCGACCGGCGGGTCAACAAAATTTTTTTCTTGACCGGCGGGTCAACAAAATTTTTTTCTTGACCGACGGGTCAACAAAATTTTTTTCATGACCGGCGGGTCAACAAAATTTTTTTCTCGACCGGCGGGTCAACAAAATTTTTCCTTGACCGGCGGGTCAACAAAATTTGTTTCATGACCGGCGGGTCAACAAAATTTTTTCATGACCGGCGGGTCAACAAAATTTTTTCTCGACCGGCGGGTCAACAAAATTTTTTTCTCGACCGGCGGGTCAACAAAATTTTTTTCATGACCGGCGGGTCAACAAAATTTTTTCTCGACCAGCGGGTCAACAAAATTTTTTTTGTCGACCGGCGGGTCAACAAAATTTTTTTCTTGACCGGCGGGTCAACAAAATTTTTTTCTTGGCCGGCGGGTCAACAAAATTTTTTTCTTGACCGGCGGGTCAACAAAAGTTTTTTCTTGACCGGCGGGTCAACAAAATTTTTTCATGACCGGCGGGTCAACAAAATTGTTTTCTTGACCGGCGGGTCAACAAAATTTTTTTCTCAACCGGCGGGTCAACAAAATTTTTTTCATGACCGGCGGGTCAACAAAATTTTTTTTGTCGACCGGCGGGTCAACAAAATTTTTTTCTCGACCGGCGGGTCAACAAAATTTTTTTCTTGACCGGCGGGTCAACAAATTTTTTTTCTTTACCGGGGGGTCAACAAAATTTTTTTCTTGACCGGCGGGTCAACAAAATTTTTTCATGACCGGCGGGTCAACAAAATTGTTTTCTCGACCGGCGGGTCAACAAAATTTTTTTCTCAACCGGCGGGTCAACAAAATTTTTTTCATGACCGGCGGGTCAACAAAATTTTTTTTGTCGACCGGCGGGTCAACAAAATTTTTTTCATGACCGGCGGGTCAACAAAATTTTTTTCTTGACCGGCGGGTCAACAAAATTTTTTTCTTGACCGGCGGGTCAACAAAATTTTTTTCTTGACCGGCGGGTCAACAAAATTTTTTTCTTGACCGGCGGGTCAACAAAATTTTTTTCTTGACCGGCGGGTCAAAAAATATTTTTTTTAAAAATGTTTTAAAATGATTTTCTTCCTTCAGTCTACGAATTAGAAACTTCACAGAGACTTTTTTTTTCCAAGACAACTTGATTGAAATAATTTTTTTGTGTACCAGGGATGAAAAAAAAATATTTTTTATAGACTGGCGAGTAAAACAATTTTTTTTTTCCTCGACCGGCGGGTCAACAAAATTTTGTTCTTGACCGGCGGGTCAACAAAAGTTTTTTCTCGACCGACGGGTCAACAAAATTTTTTTCATGACCGGCGGGTCAACAAAATTTTTTTTTTGACAAGTGTGTTAAAATGATTTTCTTCCTTCTGACTAGGGATTCGCCACCTCACAAAATACTTTTTTTTTCCAAGACAACTTGGTTGAAATAATTTTTTTTCGTGTACCTTGGGGTGAAAAAAAATTATTTTTTGTAGACTGGAGAGTTAAAAAAAAAATTTTTTCTTGACCGGCGGGTCAACAAAATTTTTTTCTTGACCGGCGGGTCAACAAAATTTTTTTCATGACCGGCGGGTCAACAAAATTTTTTTCTTGACCGGCGGGTCAACAAAATTTTTTTCATGACCGGCGGGTCAACAAAATTTTTTTCTTGACCGGCGGGTCAACAAAATTTTTTTCTTGACCGGCGGGTCAACAAAATTTTTTTCTTGACCGGCGGGTCAACAAAATTTTTTCATGACCGGCGGGTCAAAAAATTTTTTTTCTCGACCGGCGGGTCAACAAAATTTTATTCCTCGACCGGCGGGTCAACAAAATTTTTTTTTTGACAAGTGTGTTAAAATGATTTTCTTCCTTCTGACTAGGGATTCGTCACCTGACAAAATACTTTTTTTTTCCAAGACAACTTGGTTGAAATAATTTTTTTTCGTGTACCTTGGGGTGAAAAAATTTTATTTTTTTTAGACTGGCGAGTTAAAAAAAAATTTTTTCTTGACCGGCGGGTCAACAAAATTTTTTTCCTCGACCGGCGGGTCAACAAAATTTTTTTCTTGACCGGCGGGTCAACAAAATTTTTTTCTTGACCGACGGGTCAACAAAATTTTTTTCATGACCGGCGGGTCAACAAAATTTTTTTCTCGACCGGCGGGTCAACAAAATTTTTCCTTGACCGGCGGGTCAACAAAATTTGTTTCATGACCGGCGGGTCAACAAAATTTTTTCATGACCGGCGGGTCAACAAAATTTTTTCTCGACCGGCGGGTCAACAAAATTTTTTTCTCGACCGGCGGGTCAACAAAATTTTTTTCATGACCGGCGGGTCAACAAAATTTTTTCTCGACCAGCGGGTCAACAAAATTTTTTTTGTCGACCGGCGGGTCAACAAAATTTTTTTCTTGACCGGCGGGTCAACAAAATTTTTTTCTTGGCCGGCGGGTCAACAAAATTTTTTTCATGACCGGCGGGTCAACAAAATTTTTTCTCGACCAGCGGGTCAACAAAATTTTTTTTGTCGACCGGCGGGTCAACAAAATTTTTTTCTCGACCGGCGGGTCAACAAAATTTTTTTCTTGACCGGCGGGTCAACAAAATTTTTTTCTTGACCGGCGGGTCAACAAAATTTTTTTCTTGACCGGCGGGTCAACAAAATTTTTTCATGACCGGCGGGTCAACAAAATTGTTTTCTCGACCGGCGGGTCAACAAAATTTTTTTCTCAACCGGCGGGTCAACAAAATTTTTTTCATGACCGGCGGGTCAACAAAATTTTTTTTGTCGACCGGCGGGTCAACAAAATTTTTTTCATGACCGGCGGGTCAACAAAATTTTTTTTGTCGACCGGCGGGTCAACAAAATTTTTTTCTTGACCGGCGGGTCAACAAAATTTTTTTCTTGACCGGCGGGTCAACAAAATTTTTTTCTTGACCGGCGGGTCAACAAAATTTTTTTCTTGACCGGCGGGTCAACAAAATTTTTTCATGACCGGCGGGTCAACAAAATTGTTTTCTCGACCGGCGGGTCAACAAAATTTTTTTCTCAACCGGCGGGTCAACAAAATTTTTTTCATGACCGGCGGGTCAACAAAATTTTTTTTGTCGACCGGCGGGTCAACAAAATTTTTTTCTAGACCGGCGGGTCAACAAAATTTTATTCTTGACCGGCGGGTCAACAAAATTTTTTTTGTCGACCGGCGGGTCAACAAAATTTTTTTCTTGACCGGCGGGTCAACAAAATTTTTTCATGACCGGCGGGTCAAAAACATTTTTTTCTTGACCGGCGGGTCAACAAAATTTTTTTCTTGACCGGCGGGTCAAAAAAATTTTTTCATGACCGGCGGGTCAAAAAAATTTTTTTCTCGACCGGCGGGTCAACAAAATTTTTTTCCTCGACCGGCGGGTCAACAAAATTTTTTTTTGACAAGTGTGTTAAAATGATTTTCTTCCTTCTGACTAGGGATTCGCCACCTGACAAAATACTTTTTTTTTCCAAGACAACTTGGTTGAAATAATTTATTTTCGTGTACCTTGGGGTGAAAAAAAATTTTTTTTTTTAGACTGGCGAGTTAAAAAAAATTTTTTCTTGACCGACGGGTCAACAAAATTTTTTTCATGACCGGCGGGTCAACAAAATTTTTTCTCGACCGGCGGGTCAACAAAATTTTTTTTGTCGACCGGCGGGTCAACAAAATTTTTTTCTTGACCGGCGGGTCAACAAAATTTTTTTCTTGACCGGCGGGTCAACAAAATTTTTTCATGACCGGCGGGTCAACAAAATTGTTTTCTCGACCGGCGGGTCAACAAAATTTTTTTTGTCGACCGGCGGGTCAACAAAATTTTTTCATGACCGGCGGGTCAACAAAATTGTTTTCTCGACCGGCGGGTCAACAAAATTTTTTTCTTGACCGGCGGGTCAACAAAATTTTTTCATGACCGGCGGGTCAACAAAATTGTTTTCTCGACCGGCGGGTCAACAAAATTTTTTTTGTCGACCGGCGGGTCAACAAAATTTTTTCATGACCGGCGGGTCAACAAAATTGTTTTCTCGACCGGCGGGTCAACAAAATTTTTTTCTTGACCGGCGGGTCAACAAAATTTTATTCTTGACCGGCGGGTCAACAAAATTTTTTTTGTCGACCGGCGGGTCAACAAAATTTTTTTCTTGACCGGCGGGTCAACAAAATTTTTTCATGACCGGCGGGTCAAAAAAATTTTTTTCTTGACCGGCGGGTCAACAAAATTTTTTTCTTGACCGGCGGGTCAACAAAATTTTTTCATGACCGGCGGGTCAACAAAATTTTTTCATGACCGGCGTGTCAAAAAAATTTTTTTCTCGACCGGCGGGTCAACAAAATTTTTTCCTCGACCGGCGGGTCAACAAAATTTTTTTTTTGACCGGCGGGTCAAAAAAAATTTTTTCTCGACCGGCGGGTCAACAAAATTTTTTTCTCGACCGGCGGGTCAACAAAATTTTTTTCCTCGACCGGCGGGTCAACAAAATTTTTTTTTTGACAAGTGTGTTAAAATGATTTTCTTCCTTCTGACTAGGGATTCACCACCTGACAAAATACTTTTTTTTTCCAAGACAACTTGGTTGAAATAATTTTTTTTCGTGTACCTTGGGGTGAAAAAAAATTTTTTTTTTTAGACTGGCGAGTTAAAAAAAATTTTTTCTTGACCGACGGGTCAACAAAATTTTTTTCATGACCGGCGGGTCAACAAAATTTTTTCTCGACCAGCGGGTCAACAAAATTTTTTTTGTCGACCGGCGGGTCAACAAAATTTTTTTCTTGACCGGCGGGTCAACAAAATTTTTTTCTTGACCGGCGGGTCAACAAAATTTTTTTTTTGACCGGCGGGTCAACAAAATTTTTTCATGACCGGCGGGTCAACAAAATTGTTTTCTCGACCGGCGGGTCAACAAAATTTTTTTCTTGACCGGCGGGTCAACAAAATTTTTTTCATGACCGGCGGGTCAACAAAATTCTTTTTGTCGACCGGCGGGTCAACAAAATTTTTTTTGTCGACCGGCGGGTCAACAAAATTTTTTTCTTGACCGGCGGGTCAACAAAATTTTATTCTTGACCGGCGGGTCAACAAAATTGTTTTTGTCGACCGGCGGGTCAACAAAAATTTTTTCTTGACCGGCAGGTCAACAAAATTTTTTCATGACCGGCGGGTCAAAAAAATTTTTTTCTTGACCGGCGGGTCAACAAAATTTTTTTCTTCACCGGCGGGTAAACAAAATTTTTTCATGACCGGCGGGTCAAAAAAATTTTTTTCTCGACCGGCGGGTCAACAAAATTTTTTTCATGACCGGCGGGTCAACAAAATTTTTTTTGTCGACCGGCGGGTCAACAAAATTTTTTTCTTGACCGGCGGGTCAACAAAATTTTTTTCTTGACCGGCGGGTCAACAAAATTTTTTTCTTGACCGGCGGGTCAACAAAATTTTTTTCTTGACCGGCGGGTCAACAAAATTTTTTCATGACCGGCGGGTCAACAAAATTGTTTTCTCGACCGGCGGGTCAACAAAATTTTTTTCTCAACCGGCGGGTCAACAAAATTTTTTTCATGACCGGCGGGTCAACAAAATTTTTTTCTTGACCGGCGGGTCAACAAAATTTTTTCATGACCGGCGGGTCAAAAAAATTTTTTTCTTGACCGGCGGGTCAACAAAATTTTTTTCTTGACCGGCGGGTCAACAAAATTTTTTCATGACCGGCGGGTCAAAAAAATTTTTTTCTCGATCGGCGGGTCAACAAAATTTTTTTCCTCGACCGGCGGGTCAACAAAATTTTTTTTTGACAAGTGTGTTAAAATGATTTTCTTCCTTCTGACTAGGGATTCGCCACCTGACAAAATACTCTTTTTTTCCAAGACAACTTGGTTGAAATAATTTATTTTCGTGTACCTTGGGGTGAAAAAAAATTTTTTTTTTTAGACTGGCGAGTTAAAAAAAATTTTTTCTTGACCGACGGGTCAACAAAATTTTTTTCATGACCGGCGGGTCAACAAAATTTTTTCTCGACCGGCGGGTCAACAAAATTTTTTTTGTCGACCGGCGGGTCAACAAAATTTTTTTCTCGACCGGCGGGTCAACAAAATTTTTTTTGTCGACCGGCGGGTCAACAAAATTTTTTCATAACCGGCGGGTCAACAAAATTGTTTTCTCGACCGGCGGGTCAACAAAATTTTTTTCTTGACCGGCGGGTCAACAAAATTTTATTCTTGACCGGCGGGTCAACAAAATTTTTTTTGTCGACCGGCGGGTCAACAAAATTTTTTTCTTGACCGGCGGGTCAACAAAATTTTTTCATGACCGGCGGGTCAAAAAAATTTTTTTCTTGACCGGCGGGTCAACAAAATTTTTTTCTTGACCGGCGGGTCAACAAAATTTTTTCATGACCGGCGGGTCAACAAAATTTTTTCATGACCGGCGTGTCAAAAAAATTTTTTTCTCGACCGGCGGGTCAACAAAATTTTTTCCTCGACCGGCGGGTCAACAAAATTTTTTTTTTGACCGGCGGGTCAAAAAAAATTTTTTCTCGACCGGCGGGTCAACAAAATTTTTTTCTCGACCGGCGGGTCAACAAAATTTTATTCTTGACCGGCGGGTCAACAAAATAGTTTTTGTCGACCGGCGGGTCAACAAAAATTTTTTCTTGACCGGCAGGTCAACAAAATTTTTTCATGACCGGCGGGTCAAAAAAATTTTTTTCTTGACCGGCGGGTCAACAAAATTTTTTTCTTGACCGGCGGGTCAACAAAATTTTTTCATGACCGGCGGGTCAAAAAAATTTTTTTCTCGACCGGCGGGTCAACAAAATTTTTTTCATGACCGGCGGGTCAAAAAAATTTTTTTTTTCGACCGGCGGGTCAACAAAATTTTTTTCTTGACCGGCGGGTCAACAAAATTTTTTTCTTGACCGGCGGGTCAACAAAATTTTTTTCTTGACCGGCGGGTCAACAAAATTTTTTCATGACCGGCGGGTCAACAAAATTGTTTTCTCGACCGGCGGGTCAACAAAATTTTTTTCTCAACCGGCGGGTCAACAAAATTTTTTTCATGACCGGCGGGTCAACAAAATTTTTTTTGTCGACCGGCGGGTCAACAAAATTTTTTTCTAGACCGGCGGGTCAACAAAATTTTATTCTTGACCGGCGGGTCAACAAAATTTTTTTTGTCGACCGGCGGGTCAACAAAATTTTTTTCTTGACCGGCGGGTCAACAAAATTTTTTCATGACCGGCGGGTCAAAAAAATTTTTTTCTTGACCGGCGGGTCAACAAAATTTTTTTCTTGACCGGCGGGTCAACAAAATTTTTTCATGACCGGCGGGTCAAAAAAATTTTTTTCTCGACCGGCGGGTCAACAAAATTTTTTTCCTCGACCGGCGGGTCAACAAAATTTTTTTTTGACAAGTGTGTTAAAATGATTTTCTTCCTTCTGACTAGGGATTCGCCACCTGACAAAATACTTTTTTTTTCCAAGACAACTTGGTTGAAATAATTTATTTTCGTGTACCTTGGGGTGAAAAAAAATTTTTTTTTTTAGACTGGCGAGTTAAAAAAAATTTTTTCTTGACCGACGGGTCAACAAAATTTTTTTCATGACCGGCGGGTCAACAAAATTTTTTCTCGACCGGCGGGTCAACAAAATTTTTTTTGTCGACCGGCGGGTCAACAAAATTTTTTTCTTGACCGGCGGGTCAACAAAATTTTTTTCTTGACCGGCGGGTCAACAAAATTTTTTCATGACCGGCGGGTCAACAAAATTGTTTTCTCGACCGGCGGGTCAACAAAATTTTTTTTGTCGACCGGCGGGTCAACAAAATTTTTTCATGACCGGCGTGTCAACAAAATTGTTTTCTCGACCGGCGGGTCAACAAAATTTTTTTCCTCGACCGGCGGGTCAACAAAATTTTTTTTTGACAAGTGTGTTAAAATGATTTTCTTCCTTCTGACTAGGGATTCGCCACCTGACAAAATACTTTTTTTTTCCAAGACAACTTGGTTGAAATAATTTATTTTCGTGTACCTTGGGGTGAAAAAAAATTTTTTTTTTTAGACTGGCGAGTTAAAAAAAATTTTTTCTTGACCGACGGGTCAACAAAATTTTTTTCATGACCGGCGGGTCAACAAAATTTTTTCTCGACCGGCGGGTCAACAAAATTTTTTTTGTCGACCGGCGGGTCAACAAAATTTTTTTCTTGACCGGCGGGTCAACAAAATTTTTTTCTTGACCGGCGGGTCAACAAAATTTTTTCATGACCGGCGGGTCAACAAAATTGTTTTCTCGACCGGCGGGTCAACAAAATTTTTTTCTTGACCGGCGGGTCAACAAAATTTTTTCATGACCGGCGGGTCAACAAAATTGTTTTCTCGACCGGCGGGTCAACAAAATTTTTTTTGTCGACCGGCGGGTCAACAAAATTTTTTCATGACCGGCGGGTCAACAAAATTGTTTTCTCGACCGGCGGGTCAACAAAATTTTTTTCTTGACCGGCGGGTCAACAAAATTTTATTCTTGACCGGCGGGTCAACAAAATTTTTTTTGTCGACCGGCGGGTCAACAAAATTTTTTTCTTGACCGGCGGGTCAACAAAATTTTTTCATGACCGGCGGGTCAAAAAAATTTTTTTCTTGACCGGCGGGTCAACAAAATTTTTTTCTTGACCGGCGGGTCAACAAAATTTTTTCATGACCGGCGGGTCAACAAAATTTTTTCATGACCGGCGTGTCAAAAAAATTTTTTTCTCGACCGGCGGGTCAACAAAATTTTTTCCTCGACCGGCGGGTCAACAAAATTTTTTTTTTGACAGGCGGGTCAAAAAAAATTTTTTCTCGACCGGCGGGTCAACAAAATTTTTTTCTCGACCGGCGGGTAAACAAAATTTTTTTCCTCGACCGGCGGGTCAACAAAATTTTTTTTTTGACAATTGTGTTAAAATGATTTTCTTCCTTCTGACTAGGGATTCGCCACCTGACAAAATACTTTTTTTTTCCAAGACAACTTGGTTGAAATAATTTTTTTTCGTGTACCTTGGGGTGAAAAAAAATTTTTTTTTTAGACTGGCGAGTTAAAAAAAAATTTTTCTTGACCGACGGGTCAACAAAATTTTTTTCATGACCGGCGGGTCAACAAAATTTTTTCTCGACCGGCGGGTCAACAAAATTTTTTTTGTCGACTGGCGGGTCAACAAAATTTTTTTCTTGACCGGCGGGTCAACAAAATTTTTTTCTTGACCGGCGGGTCAACAAAATTTTTTTCTTGACCGGCGGGTCAACAAAATTTTTTTCTTGACCGGCGGGTCAACAAAATTTTTTTCATGACCGGCGGGTCAACAAAATTTTTTTTGTCGACCGGCGGGTCAACAAAATTTTTTTCTAGACCGGCGGGTCAACAAAATTTTATTCTTGACCGGCGGGTCAACAAAATTTTTTTTGTCGACCGGCGGGTCAACAAAATTTTTTTCTTGACCGGCGGGTCAACAAAATTTTTTCATGACCGGCGGGTCAAAAAAATTTTTATCTTGACCGGCGGGTCAACAAAATTTTTTTCTTGACCGGCGGGTCAACAAAATTTTTTCATGACCGGCGGGTCAAAAAAATTTTTTTCTCGACCGGCGGGTCAACAAAATTTTTTTCCTCGACCGGCGGGTCAACAAAATTTTTTTTTGACAAGTGTGTTAAAATGATTTTCTTCCTTCTGACTAGGGATTCGCCACCTGACAAAATACTTTTTTTTTCCAAGACAACTTGGTTGAAATAATTTTTTTTCGTGTACCTTGGGGTGAAAAAAAATTTTTTTTTTTAGACTGGCGAGTTAAAAAAAATTTTTTCTTGACCGACGGGTCAACAAAATTTTTTTCATGACCGGCGGGTCAACAAAATTTTTTCTCGACCGGCGGGTCAACAAAATTTTTTTTGTCGACCGGCGGGTCAACAAAATTTTTTCATGACCGGCGGGTCAACAAAATTGTTTTCTCGACCGGCGGGTCAACAAAATTTTTTTCTTGACCGGCGGGTCAACAAAATTTTTTCATGACCGGCGGGTCAACAAAATTGTTTTCTCGACCGGCGGGTCAACAAAATTTTTTTTGTCGACCGGCGGGTCAACAAAATTTTTTCATGACCGGCGGGTCAACAAAATTGTTTTCTCGACCGGCGGGTCAACAAAATTTTTTTCTTGACCGGCGGGTCAACAAAATTTTATTCTTGACCGGCGGGTCAACAAAATTTTTTTTGTCGACCGGCGGGTCAACAAAATTTTTTTCTTGACCGGCGGGTCAACAAAATTTTTTTCTTGACCGGCGGGTCAACAAAATTTTTTTCTTGACCGGCGGGTCAACAAAATTTTTTTCTTGACCGGCGGGTCAACAAAATTTTTTTCATGACCGGCGGGTCAACAAAATTTTTTTTGTCGACCGGCGGGTCAACAAAATTTTTTTCTAGACCGGCGGGTCAACAAAATTTTATTCTTGACCGGCGGGTCAACAAAATTTTTTTTGTCGACCGGCGGGTCAACAAAATTTTTTTCTTGACCGGCGGGTCAACAAAATTTTTTCATGACCGGCGGGTCAAAAAAATTTTTTTCTTGACCGGCGGGTCAACAAAATTTTTTTATTGACCGGCGGGTAAACAAAATTTTATTCTTGACCGGCGGGTCAACAAAATTTTTTTTGTCGACCGGCGGGTCAACAAAATTTTTTTCTTGACCGGCGGGTCAACAAAATTTTTTCATGACCGGCGGGTCAAAAAAATTTTTTTCTTGACCGGCGGGTCAACAAAATTTTTTTCTTGACCGGCGGGTCAACAAAATTTTTTCATGACCGGCGGGTCAACAAAATTTTTTCATGACCGGCGTGTCAAAAAAATTTTTTTCTCGACCGGCGGGTCAACAAAATTTTTTCCTCGACCGGCGGGTCAACAAAATTTTTTTTTTGACCGGCGGGTCAAAAAAAATTTTTTCTCGACCGGCGGGTCAACAAAATTTTTTTCTCGACCGGCGGGTCAACAAAATTTTTTTCCTCGACCGGCGGGTCAACAAAATTTTTTTTTTGACAAGTGTGTTAAAATGATTTTCTTCCTTCTGACTAGGGATTCGCCACCTGACAAAATACTTTTTTTTTCCAATACAACTTGGTTGAAATAATTTTTTTTCGTGTACCTTGGGGTGAAAAAAAATTTTTTTTTTTAAACTGGCGAGTTAAAAAAAATTTTTTCTTGACCGACGGGTCAACAAAATTTTTTTCTTGACCGGCGGGTCAACAAAATTTTTTCTCGACCAGCGGGTCAACAAAATTTTTTTTGTCGACCGGCGGGTCAACAAAATTTTTTTCTTGACCGGCGGGTCAACAAAATTTTTTTCTTGACCGGCGGGTCAACAAAATTTTTTTCTTGACCGGCGGGTCAACAAAATTTTTTCATGACCGGCGGGTCAACAAAATTGTTTTCTCGACCGGCGGGTCAACAAAATTTTTTTCTTGACCGGCGGGTCAACAAAATTTTTTTCATGACCGGCGGGTCAACAAAATTCTTTTTGTCGACCGGCGGGTCAACAAAATTTTTTTTGTCGACCGGCGGGTCAACAAAATTTTTTTCTTGACCGGCGGGTCAACAAAATTTTATTCTTGACCGGCGGGTCAACAAAATTGTTTTTGTCGACCGGCGGGTCAACAAAAATTTTTTCTTGACCGGCAGGTCAACAAAATTTTTTCATGACCGACAGGTCAAAAAAATTTTTTTCTTGACCGGCGGGTCAACAAAATTTTTTTCTTGACCGGCGGGTAAAAAAAATTTTTTCATGACCGGCGGGTCAAAAAAATTTTTTTCTCGACCGGCGGGTCAACAAAATTTTTTTCATGACCGGCGGGTCAACAAAATTTTTTTTGTCGACCGGCGGGTCAACAAAATTTTTTTCTTGACCGGCGGGTCAACAAAATTTTTTTCTTGACCGGCGGGTCAACAAAATTTTTTTCTTGACCGGCGGGTCAACAAAATTTTTTTCTTGACCGGCGGGTCAACAAAATTTTTTCATGACCGGCGGGTCAACAAAATTGTTTTCTCGACCGGCGGGTCAACAAAATTTTTTCATGACCGGCGGGTCAAAAAAATTTTTTTCTCGACCGGCGGGTCAACAAAATTTTTTTCCTCGACCGGCGGGTCAACAAAATTTTTTTTTGACAAGTGTGTTAAAATGATTTTCTTCCTTCTGACTAGGGATTCGCCACCTGACAAAATACTCTTTTTTTCCAAGACAACTTGGTTGAAATAATTTATTTTCGTGTACCTTGGGGTGAAAAAAAATTTTTTTTTTTAGACTGGCGAGTTAAAAAAAATTTTTTCTTGACCGACGGGTCAACAAAATTTTTTTCATGACCGGCGGGTCAACAAAATTTTTTCTCGACCGGCGGGTCAACAAAATTTTTTTTGTCGACCGGCGGGTCAACAAAATTTTTTTCTTGACCGGCGGGTCAACAAAATTTTTTTCTTGACCGGCGGGTCAACAAAATTTTTTCATGACCGGCGGGTCAACAAAATTGTTTTCTCGACCGGCGGGTCAACAAAATTTTTTTCTTGACCGGCGGGTCAACAAAATTTTTTCATGACCGGCGGGTCAACAAAATTGTTTTCTCGACCGGCGGGTCAACAAAATTTTTTTTGTCGACCGGCGGGTCAACAAAATTTTTTCATGACCGGCGGGTCAACAAAATTGTTTTCTCGACCGGCGGGTCAACAAAATTTTTTTCTTGACCGGCGGGTCAACAAAATTTTATTCTTGACCGGCGGGTCAACAAAATTTTTTTTGTCGACCGGCGGGTCAACAAAATTTTTTTCTTGACCGGCGGGTCAACAAAATTTTTTCATGACCGGCGGGTCAAAAAAATTTTTTTCTTGACCGGCGGGTCAACAAAATTTTTTTCTTGACCGGCGGGTCAACAAAATTTTTTCATGACCGGCGGGTCAACAAAATTTTTTCATGACCGGCGTGTCAAAAAAATTTTTTTCTCGACCGGCGGGTCAACAAAATTTTTTCCTCGACCGGCGGGTCAACAAAATTTTTTTTTTGACCGGCGGGTCAAAAAAAATTTTTTCTCGACCGGCGGGTCAACAAAATTTTTTTCTCGACCGGCGGGTCAACAAAATTTTATTCTTGACCGGCGGGTCAACAAAATCGTTTTTGTCGACCGGCGGGTCAACAAAAATTTTTTCTTGACCGGCAGGTCAACAAAATTTTTTCATGACCGGCGGGTCAAAAAAATTTTTTTCTTGACCGGCGGGTCAACAAAATTTTTTTCTTGACCGGCGGGTCAACAAAATTTTTTCATGACCGGCGGGTCAAAAAAATTTTTTTCTCGACCGGCGGGTCAACAAAATTTTTTTCATGACCGGCGGGTCAACAAAATTTTTTTTGTCGACCGGCGGGTCAACAAAATTTTTTTCTTGACCGGCGGGTCAACAAAATTTTTTTCTTGACCGGCGGGTCAACAAAATTTTTTTCTTGACCGGCGGGTCAACAAAATTGTTTTCTCGACCGGCGGGTCAACAAAATATTTTTCTCGACCGGCGGGTCAACAAAATTTTTTTCTCAACCGGCGGGTCAACAAAATTTTTTTCATGACCGGCGGGTCAACAAAATTTTTTTCTTGACCGGCGGGTCAACAAAATTTTTTCATGACCGGCGGGTCAAAAAAATTTTTTTCTTGACCGGCGGGTCAACAAAATTTTTTTCTTGACCGGCGGGTCAACAAAATTTTTTCATGACCGGCGGGTCAAAAAAATTTTTTTCTCGACCGGCGGGTCAACAAAATTTTTTTCCTCGACCGGCGGGTCAACAAAATTTTTTTTTGACAAGTGTGTTAAAATGATTTTCTTCCTTCTGACTAGGGATTCGCCACCTGACAAAATACTCTTTTTTTCCAAGACAACTTGGTTGAAATAATTTATTTTCGTGTACCTTGGGGTGAAAAAAAATTTTTTTTTTTAGACTGGCGAGTTAAAAAAAATTTTTTCTTGACCGACGGGTCAACAAAATTTTTTTCATGACCGGCGGGTCAACAAAATTTTTTCTCGACCGGCGGGTCAACAAAATTTTTTTTGTCGACCGGCGGGTCAACAAAATTTTTTTCTTGACCGGCGGGTCAAAAAAATTTTTTTCTTGACCGGCGGGTCAACAAAATTTTTTCATGACCGGCGGGTCAACAAAATTGTTTTCTCGACCGGCGGGTCAACAAAATTTTTTTTGTCGACCGGCGGGTCAACAAAATTTTTTCATGACCGGCGGGTCAACAAAATTGTTTTCTCGACCGGCGGGTCAACAAAATTTTTTTTGTCGACCGGCGGGTCAACAAAATTTTTTCATGACCGGCGGGTCAACAAAATTTTTTCTCGACCGGCGGGTCAACAAAATTTTTTTTGTCGACCGGCGGGTCAACAAAATTTTTTTCTTGACCGGCGGGTCAACAAAATTTTTTTCTTGACCGGCGGGTCAACAAAATTTTTTCATGACCGGCGGGTCAACAAAATTGTTTTCTCGACCGGCGGGTCAACAAAATTTTTTTTGTCGACCGGCGGGTCAACAAAATTTTTTCATGACCGGCGGGTCAACAAAATTGTTTTCTCGACCGGCGGGTCAACAAAATTTTTTTCTTGACCGGCGGGTCAACAAAATTTTTTCATGACCGGCGGGTCAACAAAATTTTTTTCTCGACCGGCGGGTCAACAAAATTTTTTTTGTCGACCGGCGGGTCAACAAAATTTTTTCATGACCGGCGGGTCAACAAAATTGTTTTCTCGACCGGCGGGTCAACAAAATTTTTTTCTTGACCGGCGGGTCAACAAAATTTTATTCTTGACCGGCGGGTCAACAAAATTTTTTTTGTCGACCGGCGGGTCAACAAAATTTTTTTCTTGACCGGCGGGTCAACAAAATTTTTTCATGACCGGCGGGTCAAAAAAATTTTTTCTCGACCGGCGGGTCAACAAAATTTTTTTCTCGACCGGCGGGTCAACAAAATTTTATTCTTGACCGGCGGGTCAACAAAATCGTTTTTGTCGACCGGCGGGTCAACAAAAATTTTTTCTTGACCGGCAGGTCAACAAAATTTTTTCATGACCGGCGGGTCAAAAAAATTTTTTTCTTGACCGGCGGGTCAACAAAATTTTTTTCTTGACCGGCGGGTCAACAAAATTTTTTAATGACCGGCGGGTCAAAAAAATTTTTTTCTCGACCGGCGGGTCAACAAAATTTTTTTCATGACCGGCGGGTCAACAAAATTTTTTTTGTCGACCGGCGGGTCAACAAAATTTTTTTCTTGACCGGCGGGTCAACAAAATTTTTTTCTTGACCGGCGGGTCAACAAAATTTTTTTCTTGACCGGCGGGTCAACAAAATTTTTTCATGACCGGCGGGTCAACAAAATTGTTTTCTCGACCGGCGGGTCAACAAAATTTTTTTCTCAACCGGCGGGTCAACAAAATTTTTTTCATGACCGGCGGGTCAACAAAATTTTTTTTGTCGACCGGCGGGTCAACAAAATTTTTTTCTTGACCGGCGGGTCAACAAAATTTTTTTCTTGACCGGCGGGTCAACAAAATTTTTTCATGACCGGCGGGTCAAAAAAATTTTTTTCCTCGACCGGCGGGTCAACAAAATTTTTTTTTGACAAGTGTGTTAAAATGATTTTCTTCCTTCTGACTAGGGATTCGCCACCTGACAAAATACTTTTTTTTTCCAAGACAACTTGGTTGAAATAATTTATTTTCGTGTACCTTGGGGTGAAAAAAAATTTTTTTTTTTAGACTGGCGAGTTAAAAAAAATTTTTTATTGACCGACGGGTCAACAAAATTTTTTTCATGACCGGCGGGTCAACAAAATTTTTTCTCGACCGGCGGGTCAACAAAATTTTTTTTGTCGACCGGCGGGTCAACAAAATTTTTTTCTTGACCGGCGGGTCAACAAAATTTTTTTCTTGACCGGCGGGTCAACAAAATTTTTTTCTTGACCGGCGGGTCAACAAAATTTTTTTCTTGACCGGCGGGTCAACAAAATTTTTTTCATGACCGGCGGGTCAACAAAATTTTTTTTGTCGACCGGCGGGTCAACAAAATTTTTTTCTAGACCGGCGGGTCAACAAAATTTTATTCTTGACCGGCGGGTCAACAAAATTTTTTTTGTCGACCGGCGGGTCAACAAAATTTTTTTCTTGACCGGCGGGTCAACAAAATTTTTTCATGACCGGCGGGTCAAAAAAATTTTTTTCTTGACCGGCGGGTCAACAAAATTTTTTTCTTGACCGGCGGGTCAACAAAATTTTTTCATGACCGGCGGGTCAAAAAAATTTTTTTCTCGACCGGCGGGTCAACAAAATTTTTTTCCTCGACCGGCGGGTCAACAAAATTTTTTTTTGACAAGTGTGTTAAAATGATTTTCTTCCTTCTGACTAGGGATTCGCCACCTGACAAAATACTTTTTTTTTCCAAGACAACTTGGTTGAAATAATTTATTTTCGTGTACCTTGGGGTGAAAAAAAATTTTTTTTTTTAGACTGGCGAGTTAAAAAAAATTTTTTCTTGACCGACGGGTCAACAAAATTTTTTTCATGACCGGCGGGTCAACAAAATTTTTTCTCGACCGGCGGGTCAACAAAATTTTTTTTGTCGACCGGCGGGTCAACAAAATTTTTTTCTTGACCGGCGGGTCAACAAAATTTTTTTCTTGACCGGCGGGTCAACAAAATTTTTTCATGACCGGCGGGTCAACAAAATTGTTTTCTCGACCGGCGGGTCAACAAAATTTTTTTTGTCGACCGGCGGGTCAACAAAATTTTTTCATGACCGGCGTGTCAACAAAATTGTTTTCTCGACCGGCGGGTCAACAAAATTTTTTTCTTGACCGGCGGGTCAACAAAATTTTTTCATGACCGGCGGGTCAACAAAATTGTTTTCTCGACCGGCGGGTCAACAAAATTTTTTTTGTCGACCGGCGGGTCAACAAAATTTTTTCATGACCGGCGGGTCAACAAAATTGTTTTCTCGACCGGCGGGTCAACAAAATTTTTTTCTTGACCGGCGGGTCAACAAAATTTTATTCTTGACCGGCGGGTCAACAAAATTTTTTTTGTCGACCGGCGGGTCAACAAAATTTTTTTCTTGACCGGCGGGTCAACAAAATTTTTTCATGACCGGCGGGTCAAAAAAATTTTTTTATTGACCGGCGGGTCAACAAAATTTTTTTCTTGACCGGCGGGTCAACAAAATTTTTTCATGACCGGCGGGTCAACAAAATTTTTTCATGACCGGCGTGTCAAAAAAATTTTTTTCTCGACCGGCGGGTCAACAAAATTTTTTCCTCGACCGGCGGGTCAACAAAATTTTTTTTTTGACCGGCGGGTCAAAAAAAATTTTTTCTCGACCGGCGGGTCAACAAAATTTTTTTCTCGACCGGCGGATCAACAAAATTTTTTTCCTCGACCGGCGGGTCAACAAAATTTTTTTTTTGACAAGTGTGTTAAAATGATTTTCTTCCTTCTGACTAGGGATTCGCCACCTGACAAAATACTTTTTTTTTCCAAGACAACTTGGTTGAAATAATTTTTTTTCGTGTACCTTGGGGTGAAAAAAAATTTTTTTTTTTAGACTGGCGAGTTAAAAAAAAATTTTTCTTGACCGACGGGTCAACAAAATTTTTTTCATGACCGGCGGGTCAACAAAATTTTTTCTCGACCGGCGGGTCAACAAAATTTTTTTTGTCGACTGGCGGGTCAACAAAATTTTTTTCTTGTCCGGCGGGTCAAAAAAATTTTTTTCTTGACCGGCGGGTCAACAAAATTTTTTTCTTGACCGGCGGGTCAACAAAATTTTTTTCTTGACCGGCGGGTCAACAAAATTTTTTTCATGACCGGCGGGTCAACAAAATTTTTTTTGTCGACCGGCGGGTCAACAAAATTTTTTTCTAGACCGGCGGGTCAACAAAATTTTATTCTTGACCGGCGGGTCAACAAAATTTTTTTTGTCGACCGGCGGGTCAACAAAATTTTTTTCTTGACCGGCGGGTCAACAAAATTTTTTCATGACCGGCGGGTCAAAAAAATTTTTTTCTTGACCGGCGGGTCAACAAAATTTTTTTCTTGACCGGCGGGTCAACAAAATTTTTTCATGACCGGCGGGTCAAAAAAATTTTTTTCTCGACCGGCGGGTCAACAAAATTTTTTTCCTCGACCGGCGGGTCAACAAAATTTTTTTTTGACAAGTGTGTTAAAATGATTTTCTTCCTTCTGACTAGGGATTCGCCACCTGACAAAATACTTTTTTTTTCCAAGACAACTTGGTTGAAATAATTTTTTTTCGTGTACCTTGGGGTGAAAAAAAATTTTTTTTTTTAGACTGGCGAGTTAAAAAAATTTTTTTCTTGACCGACGGGTCAACAAAATTTTTTTCATGACCGGCGGGTCAACAAAATTTTTTCTCGACCGGCGGGTCAACAAAATTTTTTTTGTCGACCGGCGGGTCAACAAAATTTTTTTCTTGACCGGCGGGTCAACAAAATTTTTTTCTTGACCGGCGGGTCAACAAAATTTTTTCATGACCGGCGGGTCAACAAAATTGTTTTCTCGACCGGCGGGTCAACAAAATTTTTTTCTTGACCGGCGGGTCAACAAAATTTTTTCATGACCGGCGGGTCAACAAAATTGTTTTCTCGACCGGCGGGTCAACAAAATTTTTTTTGTCGACCGGCGGGTCAACAAAATTTTTTCATGACCGGCGGGTCAACAAAATTGTTTTCTCGACCGGCGGGTCAACAAAATTTTTTTCTTGACCGGCGGGTCAACAAAATTTTATTCTTGACCGGCGGGTCAACAAAATTTTTTCTGTCGACCGGCGGGTCAACAAAATTTTTTTCTTGACCGGCGGGTCAACAAAATTTTTTCATGACCGGCGGGTCAAAAAAATTTTTTTCTTGACCGGCGGGTCAACAAAATTTTTTTCTTGACCGGCGGGTCAACAAAATTTTTTCATGACCGGCGGGTCAACAAAATTTTTTCATGACCGGCGTGTCAAAAAAATTTTTTTCTCGACCGGCGGGTCAACAAAATTTTTTCCTCGACCGGCGGGTCAACAAAATTTTTTTTTTGACCGGCGGGTCAAAAAAAATTTTTTCTCGACCGGCGGGTCAACAAAATTTTTTTCTCGACCGGCGGGTCAACAAAATTTTTTTCCTCGACCGGCGGGTCAACAAAATTTTTTTTTTGACAAGTGTGTTAAAATGATTTTCTTCCTTCTGACTAGGGATTCGCCACCTGACAAAATACTTTTTTTTTCCAAGACAACTTGGTTGAAATAATTTTTTTTCGTGTACCTTGGGGTGAAAAAAAATTTTTTTTTTTAGACTGGCGAGTTAAAAAAAAATTTTTCTTGACCGACGGGTCAACAAAATTTTTTCTCGACCGGCGGGTCAACAAAATTTTTTTTGTCGACTGGCGGGTCAACAAAATTTTTTTCTTGACCGGCGGGTCAACAAAATTTTTTTCTTGACCGGCGGGTCAACGAAATTTTTTTCTTGACCGGCGGGTCAACAAAATTTTTTTCTTGACCGGCGGGTCAACAAAATTTTTTCATGACCGGCGGGTCAACAAAATTGTTTTCTCGACCGGCGGGTCAACAAAATTTTTTAATGACCGGCGGGTCAACAAAATTGTTTTCTCGACCGGCGGGTCAACAAAATTTTTTTCTTGACCGGCGGGTCAACAAAATTTTTTTCTTGACCGGCGGGTCAACAAAATTTTTTCATGACCGGCGGGTCAAAAAAATTTTTTTCTCGACCGGCGGGTCAACAAAATTTTTTTTGTCGACCGGCGGGTCAACAAATTTTTTTTCTTGACCGGCGGGTCAACAAAATTTTATTCTTGACCGGCGGGTCAACAAAATTTTTTTTGTTGACCGGCGGGTCAACAAAATTTTTTTCCTCGACCGGCGGGTCAACAAAATTTTTTTTTTGACAAGTGTGTTAAAATGATTTTCTTCCTTCTGACTAGGGATTCGCCACCTGACAAAATACTTTTTTTTTCTAAGACAACTTGGTTGAAATAATTTTTTTTCGTGTACCTTGGGGTGAAAAAAAATTTTTTTTTTTAGACTGGCGAGTTAAAAAAAATTTTTTCTTGACCGACGGGTCAACAAAATTTTTTTCATGACCGGCGGGTCAACAAAATTTTTTCTCGACCAGCGGGTCAACAAAATTTTTTTTGTCGACCGGCGGGTCAACAAAATTTTTTTCTTGACCGGCGGGTCAACAAAATTTTTTTCTTGACCGGCGGGTCAACAAAATTTTTTTCTTGACCGGCGGGTCAACAAAATTTTTTCATGACCGGCGGGTCAAAAAAAATTTTTTCTCGACCTGCGGGTCAACAAAATTTTTTTCCTCGACCGGCGGGTCAACAAAATTTTTTTTTTGACAAGTGTGTTAAAATGATTTTCTTCCTTCTGACTAGGGATTCACCACCTGACAAAATACTTTTTTTTTCCAAGACAACTTGGTTGAAATCATTTTTTTTTGGTGTACCTTGGGGTGAAAAAAAATTATATTTTTTAGACTGGCGACTTAAAAAAAATTTTTTTCTTGACCGGCGGGTCAACAAAATTTTTTTCCTCGACCGGTGGGTCAACAAAATTTTTTTCTTGACCGGCGGGTCAACAAAATTTTTTCATGACCGGCGGGTCAAAAAAAATTTTTTCTCGACCGGCGGGTCAACAAAATTTTTTTCCTCGACCGGCGGGTCAACAAAATTTTTTTCTTGACCGGCGGGTCAACAAAATTTTTTTCCTCGACCGGCGGGTCAACACAATTTTTTTTTTTGACAAGTGTGTTAAAATGATTTTCTTCCTTCTGACTAGGGATTCGCCACCTGACAAAATACTTTTTTTTCCAAGACAACTTGATTGAAATAATTTTTTTGTGTACCAGGGATGAAAAAAAAAATTTTTTTATAGACTGGCGAGTAAGACAATTTTTTTTTTCCTCGACCGGCGGGTCAACAAAATTTTTTTCATGACCGGCGGGTCAACAAAATTTTTTTTTTGACAAGCGTGTTAAAATGATTTTCTTCCTTCTGACTAGGGATTCGCCACCTCACAAAATACTTTTTTTTTCCAAGACAACTTGGTTGAAATAATTTTTTTTCGTGTACCTTGGGGTGAAAATAAATTATTTTTTGTAGACTGGCGAGTTAAAAAAAAAATTTTTTCTTGACCGGCGGGTCAACAAAATTTTTTTCTTGACTGACGGGTCAACAAAATTTTTTTCATGACCGGCGGGTCAACAAAATTTTTTCTCGACCGGCGGGTCAACAAAATTTTTTTCTTGACCGGCGGGTCAACAAAATTTTTTTCTTGACCGGCGGGTCAACAAAATTTGTTTCTTGACCGGCGGGTCAACAAAATTTTTTTCTTGACCGGCGGGTCAACAAAATTTTTTTCTTGACCGGCGGGTCAACAAAATTTGTTTCTTGACCGGCGGGTCAACAAAATTTTTTTCTTGACCGGCGGGTCAACAAAATTTTTTTCTTGACCGGCGGGTCAACAAAATTTTTTCATGACCGGTGGGTCAAAAAAAATTTTTTCTCGACCGGCGGGTCAACAAAATTTTTTTCCTCGACCGGCGGGTCAACAAAATTTTTTTTTTGACAAGTGTGTTAAAATGATTTTCTTCCTTCTGACTAGGGATTCACCACCTGACAAAATACTTTTTTTTTCCAAGACAACTTGGTTGAAATCATTTTTTTTTGGTGTACCTTGGGGTGAAAAAAAATTATATTTTTTAGACTGGCGACTTAAAAGAAATTTTTTTCTTGACCGGCGGGTCAACAAAATTTTTTTTGTCGACCGGCGGGTCAACAAAATTTTTTTCTTGACCGGCGGGTCAACAAAATTTTATTCTTGACCGGCGGGTCAACAAAATTGTTTTTGTCGACCGGCGGGTTAACAAAAATTTTTTCTTGACCGGCAGGTCAACAAAATTTTTTCATGACCGGCGGGTCAAAAAAATTTTTTTCTTGACCGGCGGGTCAACAAAATTTTTTTCTTGACCGGCGGGTCAACAAAATTTTTTTCTTGACCGGCGGGTCAACAAAATTTTTTCATGACCGGCGGGTCAAAAAAAATTTTTTCTCGACCGGCGGGTCAACAAAATTTTTTTTTCACAAGTGTGTTAAAATGATTTTCTTCCTTCTGACTAGGGATTCGCCACCTGACAAAATACTTTTTTTTTCCAAGACAACTTGGTTGAAATAATTTTTTTTCGTGTACCTTGGGGTGAAAAAAAATTATTTTTTTTAGACTGGTGAGTTAAAAAAAATTTTTTCTTGACCGACGGGTCAACAAAATTTTTTTCATGACCGGCGGGTCAACAAAATTTTTTTCTCGACCGGCGGGTCAACAAAATTTTTCCTTGACCTGCGGGTCAACAAAATTTTTTTCTCGTCCGGCGGGTCAACAAAATTTTTTTCATGACCGGCGGGTCAACAAAATTTTGTTCTCGACCGGCGGGTCAACAAAATTTTTTTCCTCGTCCGGCGGGTCAACAAATTTTTTTTGTCGACCGGCGGGTCAACAAAATTTTTTTCTTGACCGGCGGGTCAACAAAATTTTTTTCTTGACCGGCGGGTCAACAAAATTTTTTTCTTGACCGGCGGGTCAACAAAATTTTTTCATGACCGGCGGGTCAAAAAAATTTTTTTCTCGACCGGCGGGTCAACAAAATTTTTTACTCGACCGGCGGGTCAACAAAATTTTTTTTTTGACCGGCGGGTCAAAAAAAATTTTTTCTCGACCGGCGGGTCAACAAAAATTTTTTCTCGTCCGGCGGGTCAACAAAATTTTTTTCCTCGACCGGCGGGTCAACAAAATTTTTTTTTTGACAAGTGTGTTAAAATGATTTTCTTCCTTCTGACTAGGGATTCGCCACCTGACAAAATACTTTTTTTTTCCAAGACAACTTGGTTGAAATAATTTTTTTTCGTGTACCTTGGGGTGAAAAAAAATTATTTTTTTTAGACTGGCGAGTTAAAAAAATTTTTTTTCTTGACCGGCGGGTCAACAAAATTTTTTTCCTCGACCGGCGGGTCAACAAAATTTTTTTCTTGACTGGCGGGTCAACAAAATTTTTTTCTTGACCGACGGGTCAACAAAATTTTTTTCATGACCGGCGGGTCAACAAAATTTTTTTCTCGACCGGCGGGTCAACAAAATTTTTTTTGTCGACCGGCGGGTCAACAAAATTTTTTTCTTGACCGGCGGGTCAACAAAATTTTTTTCTTGACCGCCGGGTCAACAAAATTTTTTTCCTCGACCGGCGGGTCAACAAAATTTTTTTCCTAGACCGGCGGGTCAACAAAATTTTTTTTGTCGACCGGCGTGTCAACAAAATTTTTTTCATGACCGGCGGGTCAACAAAATTTTTTTTGTCGACCGGCGAGTCAACAAAATTTTTTTCTTGACCGGCGGGTCAACAAAATTTTTTCATGACCGGCGGGTCAAAAACATTTTTTTCTTGACCGGCGGGTCAACAAAATTTTTTTCTTGACCGGCGGGTCAACAAAATTTTTTCATGACCGGCGGGTCAAAAAAATTTTTTTCTCGACCGGCGGGTCAACAAAATTTTTTTCCTCGACCGGCGGGTCAACAAAATTTTTTTTTTGACAAGTGTGTTAAAATGATTTTCTTCCTTCTGACTAGGGATTCGCCACCTGACAAAATACTTTTTTTTTCCAAGACAACTTGGTTGAAATAATTTTTTTTCGTGTACCTTGGGGTGAAAAAAAATTTTTTTTTTTAGACTGGCGAGTTAAAAAAAAAATTTTCTTGACCGACGGGTCAACAAAATTTTTTTCATGACCGACGGGTCAACAAAATTTTTTCTCGACCGGCGGGTCAACAAAATTTTTTTTGTCGACCGGCGGGTCAACAAAATTTTGTTCTCGACCGGCGGGTCAACAAAATTTTTTTCCTCGACCGGCGGGTCAACAAATTTTTTTTCTCGTCCGGCGGGTCAACAAAATTTTTTTCATGACCGGCGGGTCAACAAAATTTTGTTCTCGACCGGCGGGTCAACAAAATTTTTTTCCTCGACCGGCGGGTCAACAAATTTTTTTTGTCGACCGGCGGGTCAACAAAATTTTTTTCTTGACCGGCGGGTCAACAAAATTTTTTTCTTGACCGGCGGGTCAACAAAATTTTTTTCTTGACCGGCGGGTCAACAAAATTTTTTCATGACCGGCGGGTCAAAAAAATTTTTTTCTCGACCGGCGGGTCAACAAAATTTTTTCCTCGACCGGCGGGTCAACAAAATTTTTTTTTTGACCGGCGGGTCAAAAAAAATTTTTTCTCGACCGGCGGGTCAACAAAAATTTTTTCTCGTCCGGCGGGTCAACAAAATTTTTTTCCTCGACCGGCGGGTCAACAAAATTTTTTTTTTGACAAGTGTGTTAAAATGATTTTCTTCCTTCTGACTAGGGATTCGCCACCTGACAAAATACTTTTTTTTTCCAAGACAACTTGGTTGAAATAATTTTTTTTCGTGTACCTTGGGGTGAAAAAAATTATTTTTTTTAGACTGGCGAGTTAAAAAAATTTTTTTTCTTGACCGGCGGGTCAACAAAATTTTTTTCCTCGACCGGCGGGTCAACAAAATTTTTTTCTTGACTGGCGGGTCAACAAAATTTTTTTCTTGACCGACGGGTCAACAAAATTTTTTTCATGACCGGCGGGTCAACAAAATTTTTTTCTCGACCGGCGGGTCAACAAAATTTTTTTTGTCGACCGGCGGGTCAACAAAATTTTTTTCTTGACCGGCGGGTCAACAAAATTTTTTTCTTGACCGCCGGGTCAACAAAATTTTTTTCCTCGACCGGCGGGTCAACAAAATTTTTTTCATCGACCGGCGGGTCAACAAAATTTTTTTTGTCGACCGGCGTGTCAACAAAATTTTTTTCATGACCGGCGGGTCAACAAAATTTTTTTTGTCGACCGGCGAGTCAACAAAATTTTTTTCTTGACCGGCGGGTCAACAAAATTTTTTCATGACCGGCGGGTCAAAAACATTTTTTTCTTGACCGGCGGGTCAACAAAATTTTTTTCTTGACCGGCGGGTCAACAAAATTTTTTCATGACCGGCGGGTCAAAAAAATTTTTTTCTCGACCGGCGGGTCAACAAAATTTTTTTCCTCGACCGGCGGGTCAACAAAATTTTTTTTTTGACAAGTGTGTTAAAATGATTTTCTTCCTTCTGACTAGGGATTCGCCACCTGACAAAATACTTTTTTTTTCCAAGACAACTTGGTTGAAATAATTTTTTTTCGTGTACCTTGGGGTGAAAAAAAATTTTTTTTTTTAGACTGGCCAGTTAAAAAAAAAATTTTCTTGACCGACGGGTCAACAAAATTTTTTTCATGACCGACGGGTCAACAAAATTTTTTCTCGACCGGCGGGTCAACAAAATTTTTTTTGTCGACCGGCGGGTCAACAAAATTTTTTTCTTGACCGGCGGGTCAACAAAATTTTTTTCTTGACCGGCGGGTCAACAAAATTTTTTTCTTGACCGGCGGGTCAACAAAATTTTTTTCTTGACCGGCGGGTCAACAAAATTTGTTTCTTGACCGGCGGGTCAACAAAATTTTTTTCTTGACCGGCGGGTCAACAAAATTTGTTTCTTGACCGGCGGGTCAACAAAATTTTTTCATGACCGGCGGGTCAAAAAAAATTTTTTCTCGACCGGCGGGTCAACAAAATTTTTTTCCTCGACCGGCGGGTCAACAAAATTTTTTTCTTGACCGGCGGGTCAACAAAATTTTATTCTTGACCGGCGGGTCAACAAAATTGTTTTTGTCGACCGGCGGGTCAACAAAAATTTTTTCTTGACCGGCAGGTCAACAAAATTTTTTCATGACCGGCGGGTCAAAAAAATTTTTTTCTTGGCCGGCGGGTCAAAAAATATTTTTTTTTAAAGTGTATTAAAATGATTTTCTTCCTTCAGACTACAGATTAGAAACTTCACAGATACTTTTTTTTTCCAAGACAACTTGATTGAAATAATTTTTTTTGTGTACCAGGGGATGAAAAAAAATGTTTTTTATAGACTGGCGAGTAAAACAATTTTTTTTTTTCCTCGACCGGCGGGTCATCAAAATTTTGTTCTTGACCGGCAGGTCAACAAAATTTTTTTCATGACCAGCGGGTCAACAAAATTTTTTCTCGACCGGCGGGTCAACAAAATTTTTTTTGTCGACCGGCGGGTCAACAAAATTTTTTTCATGACCGGCGGGTCAAAAAAAATTTTTTCTCGACCGGCGGGTCAACAAAATTTTTTTCCTCGACCGGCGGGTCAACAAAATTTTTTTTTTGACAAGTGTGTTAAAATGATTTTCTTCCTTCTGACTAGGGATTCGCCACCTGACAAAATACTTTTTTTTTCCAAGACAACTTGGTTGAAATCATTTTTTTTTGGTGTACCTTGGGGTGAAAAAAAATTATTTTTTTTCGACTGGCGAGTTAAAAAAAATTTTTTTCTTGACCGGCGAGTCAACAAAATTTTTTTTCTCGACCGGCGGGTCAACAAAATTTTTTTCTTGACCGGCGGGTCAACAAAATTTTTTCATGACCGGCGGGTCAAAAAAATTTTTTTCATGACCGGCGGGTCAACAAAATTTTTTTCTTGACCGGCGGGTCAACAAAATTTTTTTCATGACCGGCGGGTCAACAAAATTTTTTTCTCGACCGGCGGGTCAACAAAATTTTTTTTGTCGACCGGCGGGTCAACAAAATTTTTTTCCTCGACCGGCGGGTCAACAAAATTTTTTTCTTGACCGGTGGGTCAACAAAATTTTTTTCCTCGACCGGCGGGTCAACACAATTTTTTTTTTTGACAAGCGTGTTAAAATGATTTTCTTCCTTCTGACTAGGGATTCGCCACCTGACAAAATACTTTTTTTTTCCAAGACAACTTGGTTGAAATAATTTTTTTTCGTGTACCTTGGGGTGAAAATAAATTATTTTTTGTAGACTGGCGAGTTAAAAAAAAAATTTTTTCTTGACCGGCGGGTCAACAAAATTTTTTATCGACCGGCGGGTCAACAAAATTTTTTTCTTGACCGGCGGGTCAACAAAATTTTTTCATGACTGGCGGGTCAAAAAAATTTTTTTCATGACCGGCGGGTCAACAAAATTTTTTTCTTGACCGGCGGGTCAACAAAATTTTTTTCATGACCGGCGGGTCAACAAAATTTTTTTCTCGACCGGCGGGTCAACAAAATTTTTTTTGTCGACCGGCGGGTCAACAAAATTTTTTTCTTGACCGGCGGGTCAACAAAATTTTTTTCTTGACCGGCGGGTCAACAAAATTTTTTCATGACCGGCGGGTCAAAAAAATTTTTTTCTCGACCGGCGGGTCAACAAAATTTTTTTCCTCGTCCGGCGGGTCAACAAAATTTTTTTTTCACAAGTGTGTTAAAATGATTTTCTTCCTTCTGACTAGGGATTCGCCACCTGACAAAATACTTTTTTTTTCCAAGACAACTTGGTTGAAATAATTTTTTTTCGTGTACCTTGGGGTGAAAAAAAATTATTTTTTTTAGACTGGTGAGTTAAAAAAAATTTTTTCTTGACCGACGGGTCAACAAAATTTTTTTCATGACCAGCGGGTCAACAAAATTTTTTCTCGACCGGCGGGTCAACAAAATTTTTTTTGTCGACCGGCGGGTCAACAAAATTTTTTTCATGACCGGCGGGTCAAAAAAAATTTTTTCTCGACCGGCGGGTCAACAAAATTTTTTTCCTCGACCGGCGGGTCAACAAAATTTTTTTTTTGACAAGTGTGTTAAAATGATTTTCTTCCTTCTGACTAGGGATTCGCCACCTGACAAAATACTTTTTTTTTCCAAGACAACTTGGTTGAAATCATTTTTTTTTGGTGTACCTTGGGGTGAAAAAAAATTATTTTTTTTCGACTGGCGAGTTAAAAAAAATTTTTTTCTTGACCGGCGAGTCAACAAAATTTTTTTCCTCGACCGGCGGGTCAACAAAATTTTTTTCTTGACCGGCGGGTCAACAAAATTTTTTTCTTGACCGACGGGTCAACAAAATTTTTTTCATGACCGGCGGGTCAACAAAATTTTTTTCTCGACCAGCGGGTCAACAAAATTTTTCCTTGACCGGCGGGTCAACAAAATTTTTTTCCTCGACCGGCGGGTCAACAAAATTTTTTTCATGACCGGCAGGTCAACAAAATTTTTTCATGACCAGCGGGTCAACAAAATTTTTTTCTTGGCCGGCGGGTCAAAAAATATTTTTTTTTAAAGTGTATTAAAATGATTTTCTTCCTTCAGACTACAGATTAGAAACTTCACAGATACTTTTTTTTTCCAAGACAACTTGATTGAAATAATTTTTTTTGTGTACCAGGGGATGAAAAAAAATGTTTTTTATAGACTGGCGAGTAAAACAATTTTTTTTTTTCCTCGACCGGCGGGTCATCAAAATTTTGTTCTTGACCGGCAGGTCAACAAAATTTTTTTCATGACCGGCGGGTCAACAAAATTTTTTTTTTGACAAGCGTGTTAAAATGATTTTCTTCCTTCAGACTAGGGATTCGCCACCTCACAAAATACTTTTTTTTTCCAAGACAACTTGGTTGAAATAATTTTTTTTCGAGTACCTTGGGGTGAAAAAAAATTATTTTTTTTAGACTGGCGAGTTAAAAAAAAAATTTTTCTTGACCGGCGGGTCGACAAAATTTTTTTCTTGACCGGCGGGTCAACAAAATTTTTTTTGTCGACCGGCGGGTCAACAAAATCTTTTTCTTGACCGGCGGGTCAACAAAATTTTTTTCTCGACCGGCAGGTCAACAAAATTTTTTTCATGACCGGCGGGTCACCAAAATTTTTTTCTCGACCGGCGGGTCAACAAAATTTTTTTCATGACCGGCGGGTCAACAAAATTTTTTTCATGACCGGCGGGTCAACAAAATTTTTTTCCTCCACCGGCGGGTCAACAAAAATTTTTTCTCGATCGGCGGGTCAACAAAATTTTTTCATGACCGACGGGTCAACAAAATTTTTTTCTCGACCGGCGGGTCAACTAAATTTTTTTCATGACCGGCGGGTCAACAAAATTTTTTTCTCGACCGGCGGGTCAACAAAATTTTTCCTTGACCTGCGGGTCAAAATTTTTTCTTGACCGGCGGGTCGACAAAATTGTTTTCTAGGCCGGCGGGTCAACAAAATTTTTTTCATGACCGGCGGGTCAACAAAATTTTTTCATGACCGGCGGGTCAAAAAAATTTTTTTCTCGACCGGCGGGTCAACAAAATTTTTTCATGACCGGCGGGTCAAAAAAATTTTTTTCTCGACCGGCGGGTCAACAAAATTTTTTCCTCGACCGGCGGGTCAACAAAATTTTTTTTTTGACAAGTGTGTTAAAATGATTTTCTTCCTTCTGACTAGGGATTCGCCACCTGACAAAATACTTTTTTTTTCCAAGACAACTTGGTTGAAATAATTTTTTTTCGTGTACCTTGGGGTGAAAAAAAATTATTTTTTTTAGACTGGCGAGTTAAAAAAAATTTTTTTCTTGACCGGCGGGTCAACAAAATTTTTTTCCTCGCCCGGCGGGTCAACAAAATTTTTTTCTTGACTGGCGGGTCAACAAAATTTTTTTCTTGACCGACGGGTCAACAAAATTTTTTTCATGACCGGCGGGTCAACAAAATTTTTTTCTCGACCGGCGGGTCAACAAAATTTTTTTTGTCGACCGGCGGGTCAACAAAATTTTTTTCTTGACCGGCGGGTCAACAAAATTTTTTTCTTGACCGGCGGGTCAACAAAATTTTTTTCCTCGACCGGCGGGTCAACAAAATTTTTTTCCTCGACCGGCGGGTCAACAAAATTTTTTTTGTCGACCGGCGTGTCAACAAAATTTGTTTCTTGACCGGCGGGTCAACAAAATTTTTTTCTTGACCGGCGGGTCAACAAAATTTTTTTCATGACCGGCGGGTCAACAATTTTTTCATGACCGGCGGGTCAAAAAAATTTTTTTCTCGACCGGCGGGTCAACAAAATTTTTTTCCTCGACCGGCGGGTCAACAAAATTTTTTTTTTGACAAGTGTGTTAAAATGATTTTCTTCCTTCTGACTCGGGATTCGCCACCTGACAAAATACTTTTTTTTTCCAAGACAACATGGTTGAAATAATTTTTTTTCGTGTACCTTGGGGTGAAAAAAAATTATTTTTTTTAGACTGGCGAGTTAAAAAAAAAATTTTTCTTGACCGGCGGGTCAACAAAATTTTTTTCCTCGACCGGCGGGTCAACAAAATTTTTTTCTTGACCGGCGGGTCAACAAAATTTTTTCCTTGACTGACAGGTCAACCAGATTTTTTTTGTAGACCGGCGAGTCAACAAAAGTTTTTACTTGACCGGCGGGTCAACCAAATTTTTTCCTTGACCGCCGTGTCAACAAAAACATTTTTTTGACCGGCGGGTCAACAAAATTTTGTTCTTGACCGGCGCGTCAACCAAATCATTTTCTTGACTGGCAGTGTCAACAAAAATTTTTTCTTGACCGGCGGGGCAACAAACTTTTGTTTTTGACCAGAGGGTCAAAATAATTTCCTTTCTTCAGACTAGGCATTCGAAACTTCACAAAATACTTTTTTTTCCAAGACAAGTTGGTTGAAATAAAAAAAACTTTTTTTGTAGACTGGCGAGTAAAAATTATTTTTTTCAGACCATGAATTCAAACTTCACAAAATACTTTACTTTCCTAGACCAGTGGGTTGAAAAAAAAAATTTTTCAAGCCATCCGACCAAGTGAAAAAAAAAAATTTATACCAACCAAATGACCCAAAATTAATTTATAATTTTTTAAAAAATTATACCAACCGACCAACCAAAACAAAAAAATGTTATTGACCACTCAGCTGACCAAAAATAAATTTTTTTGGCAAGGTGACAAAAAAAACAAATTTTCTTAGACTGAACAGTCAAAAACACTTTTTAGACTGGCCAGTCGGTCTAAAAAATGGAGTCTAAAATTTTTTTCAGTTGGTCGAAAAAAAAAATTTTTTTGGAGTCGGTTGGTATGAAATTGTTTTTCAGTCATTCGGTCAAAAGAAAATATTTTTTTGGTCGGTCAGTCTCAATAAATTTATTTGGTCAGTGGGTCAGTATAAAAAAATTATTTCGGACGGTCAGTATTTTTTTCTTTTTTTCGGTCAGTTGGTCTAAAAAAATTTTTGGGGGTTTAGGCGGTATAAAAAATCTTTTTAAGTCGATCAGGCAGTCGAAAGAATTTTTTGGGGGGAAGGTTGGTCTAAAATATGTTTTTTGGTTGGTCGATCTAAGAACATTTTTTTGGTCGTTAGGTGGAAAATAATTTTTTTTGGTTGGTCAGTGGAAAAAAATTAGTTTGGCCGGTCGGTCAAAAAAGGTTTTTTCAGTCAGTCTAAAAAATTTTTTTAATTGGTGATTCGGTATGAAAAAATGTTTTTGGTCAATCGATTGGTCTAAAAAAAAGGTTTTTTTGGTATAATCAACTTGTTTCAATAGGGAGGTCTAAAATCAATTTTTGGGGGGGTTGGTCAGTACCATCTAAAATTTTTCTTCAGTTGGTCAGTTGAAAGAAAAAATTTGGTGGTCGATCAGACTAAAACATTTTTTTGAGTCCGTGGATCGGTATGAAAAAATTTCGGTCAATCTGTCTAGAATAATTTTTTTTTTGGTTGGTTGGTCGGCATACATTTTTTTTGGTCAGCCAGTCGGTCCAAAAAAATGCAGTTTAAAATTTTTTTTCAGCTGGGTGTGAAAATTTTTTTTTAGTCAGTTGGTCGAAAAAAATGTTTTTGGTCGGACAGCCTAAAAATTTTTCTTTCAGTGGTTCGGTTTAAAAAATAATTTTTTGATCGGTTAGTTTAATTTTCCAGTTGGTTGGTCAAAAGAATTTTCTCCGGTTCGGTTGGTCTAACAAATATTTCAGTCGGTCGGTCTAAAAAACTTTTCGGTCGATTGGTCTAAAAAAAATTTTTTCAGTTGGTCTACAAAAATGTTTTGGTTTGTCGTTGGAAAAAATTTTTCTTTGGGTCCGTTTGTTTAAAAAAAAAGTTTTTCGGTTGGTCAGTCTAAAAAATGTTTTGGTCTGTTGATCTGTCTCGAAAAATGGGGTTTTTTTAGGGTTCGTTGGTCTAAAAAATGTTTTTTTTGGTTGGTCGGTCATCAGTTTAAAAGAATTTTTTCAGTCGGTCGGCTAATGTAAAATGTTTATTTTGGTCGGTCGGTCGGTCAGTTGGTCTAAAATAATTTTTTTTTGTCAGTCGGTCCTCTTAACAAATGTTTTTCTTAAAGTTGGAGCTAAGGCTACGTTTGTGGTTTGGTTTGGGTTACGGTTGGGGCTAGGTTTGGGGTTGGGGTTGGGGTTAGGGTTGGGGTTAGGGTTAAGGTTAATATCGGGGTTCCGATGGGGAATCATTCCTTCCCTGTTCAGATGTGATCAATGTCACTGGAATTTACACAGTTTGTGAAGCAGCGTTAAATGTTGCTGTTTTTCTGAAAGTTTGCTAATGCTCTTCATCGCTGGTACAGTTGAGAGAAAAACCTCAAGGGAGTTTCTTATGATCGTCTTCACAAACATCCCTGACTATTCTCTGAAGCATCTCCACACTCTGGAGACATTACATCACATCCGTGTACTGTTGCTTTGGGAGAAAGTTTGACCAAAACTTGGTAATATTTAGAGGAATTAATTGGACAGTCCTGCAGTGATGAGAGGACGACTGTAGATACAAGACAGGAGTGATTAAAACCTGACAATGTGAAGAGAACACAACTAAATATCAGCGTCTTTCACTGCTGTTCTCTGGAGGGTATAAAAACTATATTACTAAGAATACCTTACATTGTGTGTCCCTTTACTTTGAGACAATCTTGTGCACAAGCTGGCGCTGACAGCTCAAAGGTAGAATCACAGTCTTCCTCTGAAGGAGCTTTTTCCGCCCTCCCCAGAGGGAAACAGCAAATGTCTGCATACAAATGAACTTAGCTAATAACCCCCGAAGCCCTTAAGTGTCTGTGTCCTTTTGAAACTTGTGGTGGTTGTTGTAGTCTTCAGTGTAGTGTGTGTTGTTGTTGTTGTTTAAAAATAGAGACAGACGGCGTAGATTCGATTTTAGCTCTCACGTGGTCGGGTTTGATCGAAACGCTGAAGGTCAGAGGATTTTCTTTTCTTTAGGAAATAAGAGGAGTGAGAGTTTTGATACTAAAAAGAAGCTGGAGCGCTAAACTGGCTCTTGAAAGCAAAATTCAGTATGTGCATTTTTTTTCAATTGAAAGTTGTATCTTGATGTTTTATGCAAACTTCCCCACATTTTTTTTTTTTAATGTTTACAATGATTGAAAGCATTGCACCAATAAACTTCTTAGTTTTGCAAATATGGGGTCATGGAAGAGAATGGGGGGAAAAAAGAATTGCGGGTAAATTATGGGCAAAAGAAGCTCAAAGAAGTCCAGATCCAAGGTTAAAAGACCTTTATTTTAATAGGCTGGAGTAAGAAAATGAGTTGGAGAGGATTTAAATGTTAAACATACTCTTATCTCACCATCTTCACTTTTTACTTTCCATCAGTACATCTTTCCAGAGCGTGAGTAACTCTCTAAGTGTTGCCGAATGTCCTCTGACCCTGTTTTAATCTTTTCTCGCAGCAAAAAGCCAAAGAGACCTCCGAGACAGAGGCAGCAAAACAACCGACTAAAACCTCTGACCCTGGCCTACGACGGCGACACGGACATGTAGTCCACCGGGGAACACGTCAGCGGAGACCAACTTCATCACAGCCAGAGACACGGATGAACGGAGACGTCAGCAAGCAGAGAAACGAGGGTGGAAATCCTCTAAGCGGAGACTCTGGCGGGTTTAACCATTTCCAGTGGAGCTCCAGTCAAGCTCTTTTGTTTTTTCGAAAATCATCTTTTTGCTTCACCACATCCACCTGGTTCATCGAAATGCCTTTTTTCTTCTTTTTTTTGCCCTCCCCTCCGACATGTCCACACCTCTGCAAAAGATTTGGGGAAAGAAAGCCAGAGACGCGGAAGCTTTTCTTTTTTGCTGCCTCCAAACATGGCAACACAAACTCTTCCTCCACGCTTCTGCTTGTCCCTTAAAATGCTGAGTAGCTGGAGGCTTAGGACGCTCCGACGGTTCATATGTTGCCAAAAGTCACCGCGGGGAAGAAGGAAAATCTCCATAAAAAGGTTTTGGATTCCTTTTTCCTCAATCCTCAACTGGGTTTTGACTCAAATCTCTTTTAGTCTCGAACAAAAGGGAGGCATCTTCGTCTCTTTTTGTGTTTGGTTTAGCGGCACACAGGCCTGCGATGTTTGGGATAAACTGATCTGTAGGATGCTGATGGAGGAACAGCCTGGAAACTACTGCCTGCCTGCCTCCACCCTTCTTTGTTTCAGGCTCTACATTGCACTATATTAGTGCAGCATGATATGCACATGTGACTTCTACCTTCTATTGCCATAAAGCACTGCCTCTTCCACGGACAGAACCACAGAGCGGAGGAAGGAAACAAGATGTTTAAATGTGTCACATCCCACGAAACATATATGAAACTCCAGTAAATAAATGTATAGATTTTATTTCTCACGACTGACTAATTTTTTTGGTTGTAGTAAAGTAACCTTTCGTGCTTTTGTAGAATTTTGTCTGGTGTTATCACTTTATTTCTGCCCAGATGCATTTACAGATTTAACCTGCTTTAAAGTTTGTTTAACCTTAAGAAATTTACTATTTCAAACTTTTCTGCTGCAGTACGCTTGCTGGATTTAAAAAGACGCTGCTTATACCAGTAAAATGTTTTGTTGTTTTTTTACAGGTGAAATATGTTAAAGTCAAATTTAGTGAGGATTACTGATGCTTAACGTATTTTCCGCAGTGTAAGGCGCACTGGATTATAAGGCGCACTGTTGGTTTTTGATCAAATTAAAGGCTTTTCGGTGCGCCTTATAGTACAGAAAATACTTAACTTTAGTTTCTTCTTTTTCTAATCAATTAGAAGTCGACGAATCCCAGCAACGTTGCAGAGAAATGCAGCAGCGTCTTTAAATCTGTTGAGCGTACGCCGCAGAAAAGCTGAATGAATAAAAACAAAAAGGGACACATCAAAAACCATTGTTGTCATGTAAATGTCATTTCTGCCTTACTGACAGTGAATAAATACTAACAAACCTTCGTAATACTCGAGTGGGGCAACAGAATAAAACTTCACCTATGAAGATTTCTTTTTCAGCTCATTTAGAAACATTCAAGTTTTTTAAACTTCCTCCTGCAGTATAATCCGTGTCAAAGATGCTCCATTTTACTCACATTAGATTTAAAAAAAAGTCTGTACAAACAAAAACTGTACAATAATAATAATAATAATAATAATAAGAGAAGCTTCTGGTAAGTTCAGTGTAAAAAAGAAAAAAAAAAAAACCTGGTGTGGAGAATGTTTACGTTTTTTTTGTTGTCGGATTTGTAAATAACAGCAATTTTTTATTTTTCGAGAAAAAAATGTCAGAAGTATGTGTACATTTATTTTGTATTGCACAGAAAATGTTTAGTTTGAATATTGCAAAGTGGGTGTGTGATATTTGCTGATTGTTGTTTCCATGATGCAAGTTGTGTGTTGTGAAAAAAAAAAGACGAAAAGGCTCCGCCAGTTTTTTTGTACAGGTTGTTTTTATGTATGGAAAGATTTCCTGAAAATAAATAAGGGCACGGTTGTAAACACACAAAGAAGGTTTTTGTAATTTTGTTCACAAGAAAGACGAAACCCTGAATAAACTGAAATTAGCTTTAAAGGATAAGATGGTTTTCTCATTTATTGTGTTGCATTTCGATTGTGTTTTAGATTTTTAATACAGAATCTGCACGCGTAACCCAAGTCACACAACTTTGACGCAACATTTCAACATTTTATCACTTTTTTTTTTTTTTAAACAATATTTTTAAACACTTTTTGGAATTTTGATCATAATCTGGGAGATTAAAATAAATGAGGGAAAATAGGTCTGGACATCCCAGCTGACTGCAGGCCAGAGGTGGGGCTTTAACTCGGTCACATGACCAGAAATACAACCAATCCCATCCTTAATGTAGTCATATCACATCAGACAACCTCTGCTTTAAGGATCCAGAACCATCGTAGTCTAATGTTATTCATGTTCTTAGTCATGAAGTCATGAAGCGTTATGATGCCTTCATGGAGATTTATCAACGTCTTGATTGAAAAAGTTTAAAGTTTTGTAACTTTCCTATAATTAACCAATGACGGTGCATTCACCGTCGTTGGTGAACGACGGTCCTCCTGACCTCATCTCTGAGCAGCACTGATGCAGAGGAGGTAAACGGCCACTAGATGGCATCGCCAGCCGATGTTTAAAGAAAAGTTATTTCTTAAAGTCTCCTTCTCGACTCCCTGTTCCTCCCTCACCCTATTTGTCTCTCCATCCCTCCCTCCCCCACACCCATTCTCTCTCTCTCTCTCTCTCTCTCTGGATCTCGGAGGCGCTATATAAAACATCCCTCCGCTGTGACACTCCTCCCGTCTCCCCAGCCTCGAGACTCCCCTCGGTGAACCTCTTTTTAACGGCACACATCTGACCCACCTGAATGAGCCTGAGGAGACTCATCTCTGCTCTCTCGCCTCCGGACCGACTCCCTCACTACTGGTTTCTCCTCCAGTTGGGTAGCTGATAGTGGCTCCGTCAAAAAGGGGGGGGGGTGTTCTCTGTTTTTTTTTTTTTGGAGGGGGGGACGGTTGAGACTATCGAGGGAGGTTTGACACCAAGGGGAAGACGCTCCAGAAAGAATCATCATGAAGACCACATGTCTCTGGGCGGCTCTGGTGCTGCTGTCAGGCGTCTCTCTGGTGAGTTCAATGTCATTATTTGTTTTAGTCGTTTAGCAGGTTTGCTTGGGGACAGAAATGTTGGAGTTTTGGGTAACGAAAGAGCAAACAAAAAAGGCGTTATAGTCAGAATCTCAAATCTTTGTAATCTAATCTCAAGAAACTCACGAAAATGTCGATATTTTCTTTCTGGCTAAAGTCGACTAAAAGGGGTGTTTTTGAATTCTCGCCCTTGGACTATCTCACCACCGCAAACCAGATTTGTCGCCTCTCCGGGCTTACGTCCTCGCTTGACTGTCAGGAACCAAGACTCTCAAATCCAAATCTGCATCTTGACAGATCCACCCGCACACATATCCCACTCGGATATCCCTCCCTCCCCACGGCGCTATCCATTCAATCCTTCCTCACCCCTTTACAGATGCGGCTCGTCGAGAACGTATCTTGACGGTGGAGCTTGAGCCCATTATGACAAACACACCAGAATGCTCCCCAACTCAAAGCCGCGGCAGTTTGTGACAACCCAATTCCTTTAATCCTGGCAGAGACAGTAACCCCTCACCCGCTGATAAATCTGTCAACAAAGCAATCAAAGCAGCGCAGGAGCCACTCCTCTCCCCAACGGGAAAAAAAAAAAATTCCATAAACTTAATCCGGCAAAACTTGACTGGCCCTAAAAAGCTCCAGCGGTGTTATCTGTGTTTAATTTGCATAGTGATGGAAAGAAGTCAATTACTATTAATTATTCTCTACAACTTAATACCCATTATCGAATTGAATTCACCGTCTTGAAAACCATAAACTCAATTTCACAGCTGAATAAGCGCACTAATAATTTCACCCCCCCCCCCTTCTTCTTTCTTTCTTTCTCTCTTTCTCGACTTTGTGAAGCCGTCCTGCATCGGAGGAACCCAACGATTCTTTTGATTTCCAAAAGCAATAACATTAACTAACACACATCGCCCCTTGTTGTCACCACATAAAACAGACATTCATCAGCGAATGTGCAACGCAAAAAAAAATGATCGTCGTCGATCTGGGCGGAATCACTTCGACGTGTGTTTTGCTTTTTTTTTTTCACAGACTGGGCCGCCAAATTGCTTTGCCATGCTTTAATGGGATGATCATAATTGTTTCGTACTCGGTGCATCCTAAGCTTTCCGCCTGCAGCCCCTTCAACAGATTGACAGACCCATGGGAACCTCCCAAACTTATTTTGGCCGCCTTTGAACCAAGTCGTGTGTGAAATAATATGATTATGCGTTTTTCCTCTGGGTAAGTTGGAGAAACTGGTGGCTAGGGTTTCTTCCTTTCCTTCCCCCCCTTTCCCCTTCCTCTTCCTCCTTCGTCTTCAAACTGCCCCGCTCCAATATCCCACAGTCTTGACGGCGTACAGTATTTATCCTCTTCAGAAGTCATGGTGGTAATTGTGCCCTGGCCTCTCAAAGCCGCAGCGTGGCGATAGGACTCGGATTCATCTGCAGCCGCCTGTGATGTCTTGACACACTTTGTGATTTGTCATCATCTCTGACCCCCCTCAGGTAACACTTTGATATCACCAGGAGAATATGGAACTAAACTCTCAGTGGGCGTCCGACGCCCCGGGCTCATCCATCAGCTCGACTACGGGAGGACCTCACGAGGCGAGGGCAGGTTAAACTGACTGGAAATGACTATGACGACAATCATATCTCGAGTGCCCCCCCCCCCAAGAAATGCTCTTAAAGATGGCATCAGTGCGCTAAAAACCTGAACGAGCTCAAACGGCGGGTGTGTTCCGTAGTTTTAGTCGTAATTCGAGGCCTCCCAACAGATAAAAGTAGCCTTACCAGAGATCGGCGGAGTGAGACATGCAATCTCATATCCGAAAGGTCACGGGATTGACAACCTCGTGTCCCCGAAGCCTTTAGAGGCGCTTGTGCCTTACGCCACTCCGGATAAGAGCATCAGGTTTAATACCTCAAATTTAAAAGGGCAAACAAATCCCAGGAAAAACCTCCAGCAGGGAAGCAAGAAAGATTCTAAAGTCCGGCGATTCTCATTTCCCAATGTTTCGTCTCAACTTGCCATCCAATCAAGGTTCGCAAAGTGGGCATCCGAAATCCGCCAAAAGGCGACGGTGGCACTCGCAAACCAGTGTTCAGGTAAATGAAAAGCGACACTTTCGTTCTTCCTTCGCCAGCTTTTTTTTGTGTACAACCCGCCGTCGTCCGGCTCCTCCGGTGGTTCTATTAAAGCTGGAATCTTTGGGGGGGGTCCGGCCCATAGAATCTCCTCTGAGCCCCCGTGGGATGCTCGGGTTGTTTATCTTCCCGTTTCAAAGAGCAGACGCCGGCGTCTTATCACAGCGGCACCGAGAGCCGATAGCATTTAGCTCGGTTCTGAACGCCGCATCTGGCAACCGGAGCGGCACCTCCTAAAGGACTCGCGCGTGTCTTTCCTGTCGGTGTTATCTCGGACCGGGATTCTGCCTCGTACAACAAATTTGGGAATAATATTAAGAGACGGTTAAACAAGTTCCGGCTCGAAAAGTTGGAAGAATTCCAAGCTGTGAAATGAAAGCGCGTCGATGTGACGGAGATAATCTGATAAATCCTTCCACCGAACGTGGATGATGTTGAATTGTTTGTACGTATCGTTTTGGAAATTCAAACCATGATTTTTGATTGACTCCAGCAAATAAATAAGACTAAATAAAAAACAGCTGTAAAATGTCTGAATGAAGGATTTGAAATCGCGTCAGAAATAAAAGTTGTTTCTGTTTTAAAGAAAGACTCAATTCTTGGATCCGCTTCTCAGAAATGTAAATCGTTCTCCGCTTCCTCATGTCCAAACCTCCCACCGAGTGTCAGGAAAATCTTTCAAGTTGTTTCTGAGTAATCCTCCAAACAAACAAACAAACAGACAGACAGACAGACAGATGCCCAGAAACACAAACTCGTCTTGATCGGAGGTGTGAGGGCGGGGTTGGGACAGAGCTGACGGACGGCGGATGGATAACCAAACCACCCGAAAACCTGGAATCTAGTTCGGATTCAAACGTCGCTCAATTCTGATTGGTGCGTAAATCATGACATCACTTATTAAAATCTGAGCTCCACCCACTTCTTTTTAAAAAACACAAGTGAATGAATGAAAGACGGAAATGACGACTAAGTGCAACAACTTACGACTTTTAGAACACAGAAACGTTCTGACGTTCGGGGGGTGTGGGGGGGGGGTGTTGTTATTGTTTACTTCTGGCATGCATCTGTTTGTTTGTTTTGTTTGTTTACAGGATTAAACAAATACCAGTTGGAAGATTTTCACGAGTCTGGTGGGGGGGTCGGACAAATTCTGTGGGGAGTTGTTTAGGATTCTGATTCAAATGCAAATAACTTTATTTGTCCCGAGGGGCAATTAAAGTCACAAAAAGCAGAATTGGTGAACAAAAAAGACACGCAGAGGGCAAAGAGCAAAAACCAGACTTAAAACACAGAAAGCCATCACTAACGCTAAAATACACAATAAACAGATATGTACAAAATCCATTATCCATATTCAATATGAATATGTACAGTATATGATTTTCATAAGTGTAATTGGAACATATTTTCAATACTCAGAATTTCCCAATGTTGAATTTCTTGTGACAAAACAAACATCACTGTCCCTGTAAGGACAAAAAAGATTTATTAAGTTTTATAAATCACTGGACAAATTTGAAAAAAATATTTAAAATGAATTACATTTCAAATAAATTAGATATTTAGATTTAAAAATCCGGCAATCCGTCACGAGACATTGAAGAGATTCACAAAAGATAAGACACGTGACTTCAGCCACGACGACCGGACGTAAAAAACACACAAAATAAAATTTACCGCAGCGGTCTAAAGTAAAAGAAACCAATTACCCGCGAAATAAACTGAGCTTGTATCCGTGGGCGATGAAACTAGTTTGTCCTTTGTCTGATATTTAATAAAAAGCCCACAGACGAACCGATATCTGCTAAAGCCAAAGTTATGAAGGTGTGACTGCTGACCTTTAAGATGCCATGTTTGTTTCTCTCTTGTCCTTTATCTGGCAGAACCCCCCTCTTTTCTCTCTGCAGTATCATTCTCAGGCACATCCATTGCACACAAACACACACACACACACACACACGCACGCACACACACTCTTTGTGCCTTGCTTGCATGTTTGCATGAAGCTGGCGCTTGAACGCGGCATGGCGTTGGGGTGTTCTGGATGTAAACGCCGCTTCAGTCAGGACTGCCTCTGATCTGACTAATCTCCAAGGACTGGATTACAGGTTGGGCTCTAATCCGCGAAGTGGTGGGGGTCTCTATGAATGTGAATCTAATCCAGAGACTGTCAGGTGCTTTAGATGAAAGCTAATTGCGTGTTGCCATTCGGGGAGAGAAAAACAACGCTGGAACAAGCCTCCTGATCGTAACCGACAGCGACGGGGCGGCGCCCGTTTCGGATGTGGGCGGCGTCCAAATTACTTATTCGTAGAGGAAATTGCGAGGAATGTTTCCGGCGATGTCGGACCGGAATGTTCGTCACGTGGTGCCGCAGAAAAATTTATGTTGCGTTTGACAAAATTAAACTCTTGAATCATCCGAACCCAAAATGCTTCATTTAGGAAACATTTTCCCCTCGTTTCTCACACACACACACACACACACACACACACACACACACACACACACACACACACACACACACACACACACACCGGCACTAATTATCCTGACAGTCACTTAAACCGGCTCAAAGCAGTTTCTTAATATCCCTTGATCTGGTTTCAGGACTCCATCGAGACTGAAACTCGGTTACTGAGCGGCGTCGGTAATTACTGCACGGCCAAAAACCAGATTTTATTTGATCACCAGAGACTCGGGTCTTTACACAACTCACAATAGGCAAAATTCCCCGAAAAATAAATGCCGCTAATAGCCTGGAAGGTCACCTGGAGGTCATTTATTAACTAGCGATCGCCGATCAAACCAGATTACCACGAAAATCAAAGGCTTTAAATTCATCAATGAAGCTTTTTGAACATCAAACAACGGAAACAACTTTAAAACATAATTAAACCCAGGAATGAAGACTCAACTATAATGTCAGTGCCACCGGATTTATGGCCGCTTTGCTGACTATAAGTCTATAAGGTGCGGTTTCACTGCTACTTTTACATCCTAAGGAGCTTTATGTTTGACTCTAATGGCTCCAATAAATCCTGAATAGAAAGCCTCCTTCATCCTCACATTCACTTTATCTTTTTATTAAGACAGACTTTTGTTTCCAGCGATAGAAGACAAAAGGAGGTGTCCATTAATATCGTTTAACTGCCCCGCCGCACAGGGAAATTCATATTTCTCTCCCTCTTATCACCACAAACATTCTGCTGGGACATTTTCTGCAGCTTCAATCCAATCAGCTGCAGAGATGAACCGATATCTAGAACTGTTTCCCGGGTATGGGAGTCTAGATTTGACTGGATGCATTTTAAAAAACACTCCAGTTACGCTTTCTAGTCAGGCAGGGGTCGGGGTGTTGGTGGGTGGTGGTGGGGGAACTCAGATAAAACAGCTTCTGAGATTTTTTTTTTTCGCAGTGCCACTAACGGTTCAACGGCGTCGGGTCATCCATCATGAAGGTCCCTTCAAAACAACTGGAGGCCATCGTTTCAAAGTCCTCCACTCTCAAGTTCATAAAACAAACGCCCGCTTTCGGAGGGGGATCACGACTCCTCTGGCGCCGCCGTCCTTCTAAAGGAGGTTTGGGAGGGGGGGGGGGGTCCTAATTTTCAAAGCATCGATTCCGGGGTGAAGGTGCGAGGTGTAAACGCTTCTATCACATAGATCTGCTGTCAACCTCCCTCGGCTGGAGTTTTGGAGATCACTGTCGCAGGACTCAGCAGGGGGTCGATGGAGGGGTGGGTGATGGTGGTGGTTGGGGGGGGTAGCTTCGCTCTCTCATCTGTGAGATTGTTAGAGAAGGGACACAGAATGAATCATCAATCATCCGTTCAGGCCATGCGCAGCGGGTAATGGTCCCCTCCTCCGTCACGTCTGCGCCGAGGAGCACTTGATTCGTCTCCAAGTACGGCGGGAAAACCCTTCATCTTGATTAGGACGTAGTCGGAGATGGTGTTTACACCGTTTGTTACACGTGTTGACATGTTTTTTATTGGAATAAACCCTGAACTGATTTTGATGGAACTCTTCGTAGGGTTAAGGTCTTTTCTCAGTAGCCTTGGGCGGTGTTCCTGCACAGTTGTATCAAGTTCTAGACCACAATCCAGATGTAGAAGCTTAAAATATATATTCAGGAAATTATCTAAAATCATAGGTTCTATCTAGGAGTAACCAGGTCAGATCAGAAATGAGTTCCTCAGAGGAACAGCCAAGATGAGAGGTTCTGGAGACAAAGTCAGAGAGAGCAGACTCAGATGGTTTGGACTCGTCCAGAGGAGAGATGGTGAAGATGTTGGTGAAAGGGTGATGAGGATGGAGCTACCAGGAAAGAGGGCAAGAGGAAGACCAAAGAGAAGGTGGATGGACGTAGTGAGGAAGACATGAGGGTAGCTGGTGTTAGAGAGGAGGATGAAGATTGTCTTCAGGAGAAACCCAATGGAAGACGAAAGAAGACGAGGATAGCAAGTCCAAATACTTTTCAGGAAATTTGACCGGTTCTCTGACTAAATCTTTGTTTTTCTTCGTCTTCTTCCAGGTGTCGACTACTGATTCACCCGTTTCAAGAAACTCGGCCTTGAGAGAGAGCTCAAAACCCAAAGTGAAGACCTACTGGACCGAAAGCAGCCGGGCCTTTTCCATTGGCCGCCTGCTGTCCCAGACCCTTGATGGAAAAGAGAACTTCACCTCCTTGGATCTTAACTACGATGAAGCCGAGGCGTTCTCTAAGCGGGAGCAGTGGAACTGGCTCCACAACACCTCCAGCCCCCACGACCCCAGATCCAGGGCTAAACGGAGGCCCATCGTCAAGACCGGCAAGTTCAAGAAGATGTTCGGCTGGGGCGACTTCCACTCCAACATCAAGACTGTGAAGCTCAACCTTCTCATCACCGGCAAAATCGTGGATCACGGCAACGGGACATTCAGCGTCTACTTCCGTCACAACTCGACCGGACAGGGCAACGTGTCAGTAGGATTGGTTCCACCGACCAAAGCGGTGGAGTTCCAGGTCCACCAGCAGCAACAGCAGTTCCAACACCACCATCACCACCAGCAGCAGCAGCAGACAGCCCTGGAGACCAAGGAGACCAAGCTGTTCAACTGCAGGGTGGAGTACGAGAAGGTGGAGAAGGGCACCAGGAACTCGTTGTGCGCCCACGACCCGTCGCAGAGCTGCCCCCAGCAGCAGACCCAGAGCCATGTGTCCTGGCTGTGCTCCAAGCCCTTCAAGGTCATCTGCATCTTCATCACCTTCTACAGCACCGACTACAAGCTGGTGCAGAAGGTGTGTCCAGATTACAACTACCACAGCGACACCCCGTACCTCCCCACTGGGTGATCCTGCCACCAGACGAGGGGTTAAGAAAAAAAAAGACAAAGAGATGCGTCTGGATCCTGTCAGATTTTTCGGATGGTCATGGGGGTCAAGATGCTGGAAAACTTGAGATGCTTGCAAGCTTTAATGCAGCTAACATATCCTTGTTGAAAGACCGATGCAGCTCCAGTGAATAGACCAAACCAAGGTCATTACCAGAGCATTTAGGAAAGCATTTATAGGCTTGCAATACTCATATTTATGCATAGCTGCTTACACTGAAAGGAAATTCTCAAGCCAACCATAAAAATATGCTGATTGTATTTATGTAAATATTCAGGATTCCACACCAGAAAAACAATTTTATTAATGTTTCCTCCTGCTAATTTACTTGTTTATGTTGATAGCGTATTTCCGTCTTAATCATGCTTCCTGTCTCCTCCAATCAGTCTCTGGTAATCACGGCAAACACGTAAATGTCAACGCAAATAAGACGAGTCTGTCGGCGCGCGTTGGAGGACGTAATGGAATAAGCTAACATGTTTTGAGTGGTGTTGTTTTCCCGCAGTGTGATTGTTAGAGTGAATATACCTCTCTGATATTGTCGTCCATGTCTATGCATGAACCCAATGTGGTAAACAACCCAATAACGTCCATCTATATTTTCATGTTGCTGCAGCTGTCAAAAATAATCATCGTCAAGTCATCAGAAGCGAGGAGAAAAAAAAAGAAAAAGAAAAGGTACTTCTATTTAAATTCTGTGTTTTGTGTTAGCGGTTTTAAGAAGCGACACCAATGGAGGGATCATAACGCGAATAAGTGTTGCAATAAATAAATAAAGCTTGCAGAAGAGACACGAGGTGACAGATAGAGGATGGGTTTCTGCACCGAAACGTAAAAAACGGAATTCAGCCGTTGTATCCGTCCCGCGTTTTTAGGGTAGACGTTTACGAGCCGTAGCGAAGGCCTGTCAGAGCAGCGGAAGGCATCCCAGAATAACTGTACACACTGGAGTAATCCTGTACATCCGGCTAAGAATGAAGAAAAGGTCACGTTTGAAGACGAGGAGGTAAAAGATGATGAAGAGGACGACTCCCGTTGGTTCGTTTTAGCAAAGTCTGGGTGTCGAATGCGGTGAAAGTGTTTTGGTGTACATTAAACAGCAGGCGCTAATCGCGAATTCCACCTTACAAACATCGACACCCCTGGTTATCAAAAACAAAATTTTTTTAAAAGCCTCCAGATGAGACTAACACTGTTAATGACGCTGGATCTTCCAATTGGCTATTAAACCTTCATTACATAAATTGAGAGCCAGTGGCTCGACGGGAAGCATTAAGAGGAAATGAACGTAAAGTGGGAGCTCTGCAGAGTCGAGGAATTAAAACGCTGATAGAAAACCTGCAAAAAAAAAAAAAAAGGTGAACCTCGGGGTGCAAACGCTGCCGTCTATTTAAATCTGGTCATCTTTCACGACAACTGCGCGAATGCCAACCGGTAACCGGCGCAGACGACGCCTAACACGCCAACACGGGCTGCGTTTTCTATGACAAGGCAGGCCCGAAGAATGGCGTCCCCGCCTGTGGGATGAGTGAGCATAAAGAGGAATTTATGATGTGGAGGAACAAGGCTGGCAGGAATCACTGGAAGCACCTGACTCGTAAATTGCGAGCGTGTTTCTGTCAGCGAGAAGAAGGAATGACTAATGTCTCGGATCGCTGTTTGGGCCAGTTCTTTCATCTCAATAAAGTGACTGTGATGTCTCCCGCCACCCACCCACCCATAATGTGCCAGGGACAGTTTGTTCAGCTTCAAAAGAATTAAAGCAGTACTTTGCCGAGACAATGCAGCCTCATTATGCACATAATCTTACAAGTGTAAACAGTCTGGCACAAATGTGTTTGGTGTTGGAGCTGCTGGGAGATGGATCTGTTCCCACTGAGGGTGCTGCAGCATATGCTGTGTACTGTTTAATAATGGTCGTCCGCATCACGGCTGCCACAGCATTAATCGAATATTTTCCCTTTCCCTCCTTTTTTTTCTCCGTTTAGCGCCTTTCAGCTCAGTGTTTCTCTTCCGTTTCACTTTTTGACGCTTTGATTTGGGAAGTTTTCCACGACTGATCCAAAAAAAAGTCGGAATCCGCCTCCTCCACCGCATTAATTGACTATTTTCCCTCGCTGTTTTTTCCCTCCATTTTTCTGCTCCGTTTTAGCGACTTTCAGCTCAGTGTTTCGATTCCGTTTCACTTTTTTGACGCTTTGATTCGGGAAGTTTTCCACGACTGATCCAAAAAAAAAAATCGGAATCCGCCGCAGCTACAAACAAGTGGGTGACTGACGCAGCTAGCAATTAGCCGACGCAGCTAAAGTGGCAAATTTTCTCCACAGGAGTTGGTAGAAAGACAAGAAGTGTTCAATTTTTGCGTTTCTCTGTTGCTGAGTGTACAGTGCACCCTCTCGCATCAACACTCACCGATTTTTGGTCGGCAGTCACGTGATACCGTACACGCATTCTATTGGCTGACCGCATCCAGAAGTGCACTATATTCCGTGAGTCTCGGACTTCCGTGAGACACAAAAGTGCATTAAACAGTCTATCAGAGTGTGGGAAAAGGTAATACAGATAGAAGGTAGTTTAATATCAGTATGGGGATGGTTCATAAACGTTTAAATTACCATAAATTATAAAATAAATAGTTCTTTATTCGCGTGTGGTTTCTTGAACGCATTAACTGCGAGTAACGAGGGATCACTGTAAATGATAAATGTTAGCCTTGTTAGCACAGATGGTTCTCCTTTGTTTCGCTACGTCCAAAAGCTTGACCCTCGTCACGTGACTCCTCCCCCTACACATCTGAATCACATCAGCACATCTGGATTATCACTTTAATCCAGATTACGATCTGGGTTTAGGGTGTTTAGACCACTTGTTGGAAACATCCATCATTAATCCGGCCATGGAGGCATCTTCTGTTTTTGTTTGGATCACACAAAATCTACTTGATGGATCGTGATGACATTCGGATCTGGATGAAGAGGATTCCAGTAATTCTTCTTCACACTGCAAAAAAATAAAATAAAGAATAAAAATAAAAATCTGCTTTTTTTGCATGAAAGCAGAAATTTGTAATTCCACTTATCCTTAAAATCGCTGACTGCACCTTTAATGCAACTCGGTGAGATGATTTTTTAAAAAGCAGATGCACACAGGAGAGGTTTGGAGGTAAAATGTAGATTCTGCAGAATTTGTTCCTTTCAGACCTTCTTCCCAGCAACAGGAAAAAAAAAAAAAAAAAAAAAACACGATCCGTCGTCTCGTAGGAACAGAACGCTCAATGAGCTCAGCGTTTGTGAATGAAACCGACATCCGGTTATCTCCGGCCCCAGATCTCCTCCCCGGGTCCGGATCCGTCCACGCCCGCTGTCTCGTCCCCCACAATCCCTGATTAATGCGTTCTGGGCGGGAGATGTCACAAATGGCAGAGAGAATCATGGGATTCCTCCTTCTGAGCCCCAATGACACCCAGCAGCTGCAGGAGTAAACAGATGACGAACCGCTGGCCTTTCGGCTGCCTGCGGAGATCCACGCCCGGGGAGGGCCAGCGAACGCCGCTTTGACATTTAAGGTGGATTAGAAAGTTGTTGGGTTCGCGTCAGAGGTGGTTGGCATGGTAATTATTTGCATCTTAGCTTTACATCACCTCCACCTGCAGATTGGTAAATGTACAGCTTCGTTTTTCGTTTTCCATGCAATGCAATTTTTAAAAAACAATTTTTTTAAACGTATCAGGATCCAGATCCTGGAGCTAACGTCCAACATTTCCCACTGCTGTTTTTTTTTTTGTTCTGTGACAGTATTGACATATTAAAGACTATCAGACAACGCCTGGTGTTTTTCCTTCTTTTGTGACAAATAAATTATTCTCCCATTCTTCCTGCACAAAATGAAAACTCACTCATTGCGAATGTCTCATATCAGGTAAAAAACTGGAGAGAATTAATTAACCTTTTTCATTTTAATTGCTTTAGTGACAGCTGTCCTTTGGTGCCGGAGCGATCCTAATGCACATACTGTGGGGCTTGTCAATTACTTTCACAGTGAATAGATTAAAAACGCCACAGAGGATAGAGTCATTTCATTAGTCAGACTTAATGCCCCCCAGACATAACCAGGTACAAACACTTCACCCCCAAATATGCAGGGAAATGAACAATACCATTAAGCCCGTGTGAATTGAATGAATTGTGGCAACATGAAATTAAGTTTACGCTCTATTTAATTACGTCCTGCTGCTTATATTCCATTCTGTATACAGGTTTTCTCTTTGGGAGGATGTGAGAATTAAGAACATTTGGAGGCTTTTAACGGAAGGTCTCGCCGGCTGAAACGCGGGGCGCCTGCATGATGCAGGTAATTGCTCTAATGGATGATGGCACCACCAGGTTGTCAATCCCTACTACAATGGATAATGGCCAAACTGTCTAATTCTCCCATTTTTTGCTGTTTGCACATCTCTGATCTGGCGTTACTCAGCTCGCCGTGAACCTGAATGAAATGACGCCTCTTTTCACGGGTCTGTCAGCTGGAAGTCTCTCCCAGATTCCACTCTTTTAACGCATTATGTCGAAGACAAGAGCCATTCTTGCATTTTATCAGGCGGCGAAAAAACTCGTTTTTTCACAGGCGGTGAGGATTTTGACACTCGTGCGCGTGGAGAATCAGGAGCGTTCTTATCGAATTACAGTCAATGTAACAGGAAAATGAGCTTATATTCTCATGCTGCGTATCTTACAGAGCAGCAGCGATGCAGGCGGAATGCAAGAGTGAAATAGTTTGACATGCAGGCTTTGGTAAAGCCGTCTGGTGCGTTGACTTTACCGAAGAATCAAGGGTAGAACGCCGCTGGTTCACCAGTCAGACCATGTGACCCCAGATTACTGAACAGAGGATGAAACAAACAGAAATAATCTCTTTTCTGTTTGCAGAAATGAGTGCTTCAATGCGGCGTGGCATGGAGGCATCAGCCTGGCATCAGCCTGTGGCACTGCTGAGGTGTTATGGAGGCCCAGGATGCTTCGATATCTGCCTTAAGCTCATCCAGTGTTGAGTCTGGTGTCTCTCACCTTCCTTTTCACAATATCCCACAGATTCTCTATGGGGTTCAGGTCAGGAGAGTTGGCAGGCCGATTGAGCACAGTAATACCATGGTCAGTAAACCATTTACCAGTGGTTTTGGCACTGTGAGCAGGTGCCAGGTTGTGCTGAAAAATGAAATCTTCATCTCCATAAAGCTTTTCAGCAGATGGAAGCATGAAGTGCTCCAAAATCTCCTGATAGCTAGCTGCATTGACCCTGCCCTTGATAAAACACACTGGACCACCACCAGCAGCTGACATGGCCCCCCAGACCATCACTGACTGTGGGTACTTAACACTGGACTTCAGGTATTTTGGCATGTCCTTCTCCCCAGTCTTCCTCCAGACTCTGGCACCTTGATTTCCGAATGTCACACAAAATTTGCTTTCATCCGAAAAAAGTACTTTGGACCACTGAGCAATAGTCCAGTGCTGCTTCTCTGTAGCCCAGGTCAGGCACTTCTGCCGCTGTTTCTGGTTCAAAAGTGGCTTGACCTGGGGCATGTGACACCTGTAGCCCACTTCCTGCACACGCCTGTGCACAGTGGCTGTGGATGTTTCTACTCCAGACTCAGTCCACTGCTTCCGCAGGTCCCCCAAGGTCTGGAATCAGCCCTTCTCCACAATCTTTCTCAGGGTCCGGTCACCTCTTCTGGTTGTGCAGCGTTTTCTGCCACACTTTTTCCTTCCCACAGACTTCCCACTGAGGTGCCTTGATACAGCACTCTGGGAACAGCCTATTCGCTCAGAAATTTCTTTGTGTCTTACCCTCTTGCTTGAGGGTGTCAATGATGGCCTTCTGGCAGCAGTCAGGTCAGCGGTCTTACCCATGACTGTGGTTTTGAGTAATGAACCAGGCTGGGAGTTTTTAAAAGCCTCGGGAATCTTTTGCAGGTGTTTAGAGTTGATTCGTTGATTCAGATGATTTGGTTAATAGCTTGTGTAAGGTACCTTTTCGTGATATGCTAATTTTTTAAGATAGGAATTTGGGGTTTTCATAAGCTGTATGCCAAAATTATCAGTATTAAAACAATAAAAGACCTTAAATATTTCAGTTGGTGTGCAATGACTCGAAAGTATATGAAAGTTTAATTTTTATCATTACATTATGGAAAATAATTAACTTTATCACAATATGCTAATTTTTTGAGAAGGACCTGTAAGGTGCACTGGATTGAGGTTACAGCTGAGAGTTGAGAACTCAATGAAGGGCCTATTTAAAAACTGTTTTCATATATAAGGCGCGATGTCGGTTTTTGAGAAAATTAAAGGTTTTTATGTGCGCCTTATACTGCCGAAAATATTGTATTGACGATCAATATGACAACGTATCCGCTGCCCCTAGTTGTCCGTCTCATCGTTCGATCTACATTTGAAAGGTGAAGCATGTTGTGCTTTTTGCGATGTGGGAAACTGATGACATCATAGGGTTGTAGACAATTTCAATACCTGATTCTTCCGTTGTCGTAGCTCACAAGGTGGCTGGAGCCTATCACAGCGTACCGGGGCGTGAGGCAGGTTATACTCCAGGCACGACACCAGTGCACTGCAGAGCCACATATAGACAGACAAACACACATACTCACGCGTACGGTCAATTTGAGACCGGCCAATCTGCCTGAATTGCATGATTTTGGATCCAATTTGTGCTAAATTGACTAAAAGTTACAATGTATTAATGTCACTTTAAAGCTAAAAGTTACGATGTATTCATGTTACCTTAAATCAAAAAGTTACGATATATCAATGTTACTTTAAATAAAAAATTATGATGTATCAATGTTACTTTAAATCAAAAAGTTACGACATATCAATGTTACTTTAAATAAAAAAGTGACGATGTATCAATGTTACTTTAAATCAAAAAGTTACGACATATCAATGTTACTTTAAATAAAAAAGTGACGATGTATCAATGTTACTTTAAATCAAAAAGTTACAATGTATTCATGTTACCTTAAGTCAAAAAGTTAAATGTGTCAATGTTACTTTGAATCAAAAAGTGATGATGTATCATTGTTACGTCGAATTGAAATATTACAATGTATCAATGTTACTTTAAATCAAAATGTTACGATGTATCAATGCTACTTTAAACACATCAATCCTGAAATGTTGATTTGTAAATTGACACATTCATCATAATTGAATGTATAAATATTCTGTCCATATTTACAGCTTTGCAAATAACCATTTTATTACCAGTCTGAGGATTTGTCTTGGCAAACAAATTTGTTTCATTTAAAAGACAAAACAAACATTTTCCATTTATGAAGACGTTAAACTGAGAAACAAAGAACACTTCAACATCCATTTCATTCGTATTGTCTAATATCACGCGTTGATATTAGAGACTGTCGTAAAAAAACGTTCGGCTAACATACGTGGAAGTCATAAACTGACTATTTTTGGATTCTGGTTTTTGTTTTGTTTTTTTCTGGCAAAACAAGCAATTTGAACAGAGACCAGAGGCGCTGGGATGTAATAATGAGCTTTGTTAATATTTTCTGACCTTTCTTAGACAAAACATTTAATTAAAAAACAATTAAAAGCCGTTAAGAAATACATTCTAATTCAAATAATAATTAGTTCCAGCTTGATGTAAACCAGATTCTAGCAGCCCGTTCCCTCCGACTTTATGGTTTATCTTTTTGGGTGAAGCAGAATTTTCATTCTGTATATTTCATGAAAATGATCATTTATAAAGTTTTTCAAATTAGTTTAGAGAGAAAAAACGAGAGAAGCCGAGTTTTGAGCTTTAAAACCTTCATGTTTGTTACACAGCTGTCTTCACGTGTAAGAAATTCCTTGATAATAACGTGACATCATCGCCTCTCGTTGGCGTTTCCTTTATAACCAGATACACGAGTATCGATGACATTGTGTTTGCTTTTGAAACCGACACGCAATATAAGAGGATTACAAGCCTCGTGAATCTCCCCGTTTATCACTTCATCAGAAAACTTCACCCCCATTTGCACCGACGTACCGACGCTGATGTGCCTGTGCCTCAAAAGCTCAGATTTAATTTCAGTTAAGAAAAGTTGCGCGTCTGATCAGCTGGATCTGAGATTCCAGCCCCTAAAAAAATCGTCTCTGTTCATGAAGGACTCGCATCTCAGACGGAAAAGCAACTTGTTGAGAATCTATTTTTAATGCTGTCAGAGCGTATTTCCAGAAGCGGCGCTGGTGATCACTGGATATCACCTTGTCAGACGCACCACTGGAGTACAGAGCTGGGTTACGCTATTTATACTTGAAACAAAAACACACTCCCCATTAACGTCTTCAAAAGGGCAGAGAAAAATCACTGATATTAACTCTACGGAATCAAAACTTGGACGCTTTGTAGTCGCTGTTAATTATAATACCAATTGTCTGCATGATAAGCGGAACTTTTCCAGCGTCTCGTCGTCTAAATACAGTAATCCCTCGTTACTCTCTAAACTAATTTGAAAAACTTTATAAATGACCCAGGAAACACACGCAAATAACGAATTCCGCGGTATAGCGACAAACTATTTATTATATTATTTATGTTAATTTAAACGTTTATACTGATATTAAACCACCTTCTACCTGTATTACCTTTTCCCACACTCTGATAGACTGCACTTTTGTGTCTCATGGAAGTCCAAGACTCACAGAACCAAGCACACTTCCGGATGCCATTAGCCAACAGCATGCGAGTACGGTACCACGTGACTGCCTACAAATAATCCATGATGGGGTGAAGCTCTGCACCTTGAAGCGCGAATAAGTGGGAGATTACGGTAATTTAATTTAATTGAATAATAAATAATAATTAATAAAAATAATAATTAATGAGTTAATTAAAATTAAAATTTCCCCACTGTGGTACAAATAAAGGTTTATCTTATCTTTTCTTATCTTATTACAGACGTGTCATTCTTCAAGTGTTTTATCTGTGTTTTAATATGCATGAAGACTCATTAAGACAGACGTGATTACAGATGTCGTGTTTCTACGGTTCACTGACTCTCGTCTTCATCGTGAGCGATCACAATAACGGGGATTAAACTCACGGAACTTAACGCACTTCCGGATGCCGTCAGCCAATAGAAAGCGCGTACAGTATCACGCGACTTCCCACAAAAAATTTGCGATGAGGTGAAGTCGCGCATGTTGATGCACAAAAAGCGCCAGGGATTACTGTATACGGTGCAACTTTCCTTTAAAACAGACCATCAGGGGACACATTCGGGGGCCACATTGGCTCCCCATTGATTTATCTGTGAAACAACCTCTCCTGGTGCTTCCGCCGCTAAAGGTGAGCGCTGCTGACAGAGATGGACGGGGCAACGGCGGCGCGACAGAGAGCGATGGCATGGGCTTAAAAAATGCATCACCATTAAATCAACCAGTAACCTTGAGTTGAGGTGAGGCCGGTGCCAGCTCGGCGCCGCGCTCGGCCCCCTCGCTGTTCGGTGCCACGGAGCGTACCGAGCAACGAGGGGGGGGGGGACGGAGCTGCAACGCTCCAGTAAAAGGTCCGGCTCCTCGCTGTCAAGGGTGTGGAAGTTGGACCTCGACGGGAGTGATGGAGGCGTCCTCGCCGTGGAAAGGGTGACGGAAACATCCTTGTTACGGCGCCGTCCCGCCGGTTCAACACGTGTGACCTCACCAACCCCCCTCCCCAACCCAAACCCCACCTTCAGCTCCAACCTTCTCCTCCTGGCCCGGATCTAATTTTAAAAAAACATGACAAGTGTTTACGGCGAATGAATGCCCTCCATAATGAGAAGATGTGAACGCGAGATTACTTTTATTATTTGTGTTCGCCGCGAGTCAGACTCCCCCAGCTATTACAGGATTTTTTAGGAGAGCAGCCGAACAAAAGCAGAAACCCCCAGCGGTCCTCCAGCTGCACGCGCTGAACTTTACATATTATTTGCTCATGCAGACTATTAAATCAAGAAACTACTCTTATTTTCTCATTTTAATAACTAAATCCTCTGAGGAAAACGCTTTATGGAGACGACTTTCCCCACAAATGCACCTACATTATCAGTAAATAATCTCTTCCCTGCTTTTATTGTGTGCATAAAATAGTTACCAGGAATAAAAAAAAAAAAAAAAAAAATCAAGAGAGCTTTCAGATTAGATTCCCGAGCAGGAGACTATCTGCGGTAACTTATTTTGAAGTCCAACTTCCTCCACTTCTGCCACATTTGTTGAGACGTGTCATCCATCTATCTGGGCCCCCCCGGCTGCAGCCGTTTTCCTGGGCCGTGAGTGGCTGCAGCGGCGGCGCAGGCTGTATTTCAGCGTGTTGAAGTGCATGGAGAATTCCCATGAAGGGTAAGGGATTATGGATTTTGGCCTCTAAGCTGCCTTGGATGCCCAGTGAGGATGACTCTGAGCGGAGTAATCTTCAAACACCATGCAGAGTGATGAGTGGGCACTGAGGAGTTCTACTCAGGATCTAAATGTGTTCCAGCGAGTTACCAGAGGAAGAGGAAGAGGAAGAGGAAGAAATGGGAAGGATCGACTCAGGCCTTCGGGCGAGAGACGCTCCGATCCTGTGATCTGTTGGAGCGTCGCAGAAGAAATTGTCACGGATCCCCATCAACCCCTCATGACCTCAGAGGGGTCCGTCGAAGGGGTTCTGGGGTCACGCCAGGTCGGGTCCCTTTCACGACGAGGTCACACGGAAAACTAGATGAATTTTGTGAATTTCACCAATGATCGGACGTTTCGATAACAATCGGACAGACTAGTGAGCTAAAATAAGTTATTTAACGTCAGAAATTGGAAAAAATGCAGTTCTATTTTGGACAGAAAATTTTGAAAAATATGCTGGAAAATAAAAATTAAAAAAATACAAAAAATTTATTAAATTAAATTCAAATTTAAAAAAAAGATTTGAAACAAAAAGATTTGAAAAATATGCTGGAAAATAAAAATTAAATTTTTTTTTATTAAATTAAAAATAAAAAAATACACTACAAGGTCACACCCAAGTCTGGTTTGGACTGTCGTTACGTTCAAGACGACAGAAAAATAGATCGACCTGATTTCCCTCAATGACAAGAACACTGATGATCAGATGTATTGCTAACAATCGGGTAGACTAGCGGGCTAAAATCAGGCACGTTCCATTTTGCATGGAAAGATTTGAAAGATATGATTAAGTTTTATCCAAAACCTTCTTGTTGACCTGGATCGAGGTCATGTTGGCAGTGTTTCCTGTTGTAACAGATACAGTAATGCCTTTTTTATTCCCGCTTCAAATTACGAGGGATTACTGTACATAATATATTGATAATATGATGGAGACTTTATCAATGCTGCAATAATAAAGATCTTTGTTCTGATCGATAAATAAATTTTCTGAATTCAACTTGCAAACGTGTTTTCCGGAGGATGGAAATTCCCAAATCAAGTCTGAAAAAAATACCATACGTTTCTGAAGTGTCCTAATGTCCGACGTTTCCTGAACGCATCCTGCAGGATGAAGGATGTCGTAAAGGAATGTCGGACCATCAACTGGTGCTCGACCCTGATGGGTATCGGAGGAGAATTCCTCTGACTCCATCCTGATTGAATTACACTGCCCACAGGATCGATTAATCTCCGCCCCTGATCGCTTCTTCTGTCTTACTCGTCCAAACTGTGTTGATACCATCTCCAACCTAAAGATAAGGTGGGTAAATGGAGGGGGAGGAGCAGGCGGGGTGAAGGACACTCGTTTGGAACAGATCATATCCTCTCCTTCAAAGATGGACCTTTCTAATGGATGATGTCAGAGGTCAGGGTTTGGAAGGACGCCGAGGAAACACTGATGGTCAGGAGAGCAAACGGTACTAAATTTACGTAATTTCCTCTGGTATTAATAAAGTGATCTATCTACCCATCTATCTATCCAAGCCGAACAAGCCAATGTTAAACATGCTTGATGGAGGCTGCATCGAGCAGGAGAGTGACCTCAGGGATCAAATGATTCCTCTGGTCTTAATCAAATTAAGTCTGCAGAGCTTGAAATAAAACATTGACATATAAATCCATACCCTTGTGCTTAAACACGAGTGGGTGTGCTGATCTGTGAAAGCAGCCGGGCTGCATGCGGCTCACACCCTCTGCAGCACAAAACGCCATCCGAGGTGGCGAACAGGTACATCAATTTACAGCGTGACACCAAATTCCCTTTAGGTGACAACTAAATGTACATGCTATTAGATCAGCTGCAGCATCGTGGGATGAAATAAATTGAAGCCACCAGATGAAAGCTCGGGGCCCAGAGAGGACACCGGCAGAGGTGCAGGGCCTGTATTTTGGGTGACACTGCCACCCTTTGGACGAACACGGAACGCAGTCACTGAAATCTGAGCAATCTGAAATTATTTTTACAGGAGTGAATTTTTTTTATTATTTTTTTTAATCAGAAGTGGATCACCAAGGATTTTTTAAAAAAGTAAGAAAAATTCAAATTAAGTCTGCGCTTTCACCAAGTCTTTGGAACACGTTACTCAAAAATTAGATTTCAAGATTCTAGATGAAAATTATAATCTGAATGTTGAATCTGTTTGGACTTGGTGGTGTCTACATCTGAGTATTTATATTATTATTATTATATTACTATTATCAAATTATTTTTTAGATATTATTTTATCATTAGTATTATTTTTATTATTTTTATCTTTTTAAATTTAGATTAAATTTGGATTAGCTGTTATTTTAATATTTAAAAAATAGCAAAAGTTTTCAATTACAAAAAAATCATTCTAATCAGTAGATAAAAATAAATCTGCAATTATGTAATTTTACAACAAAACAAACAAATTACAAAATTATTTACCATATTTTTTTAATCTGGTACGCACGAGACACGAGGGCTTGTGCGAGCGAGATCTGTCGCACGAGTCCAGCGTTGGGACGTGATGACGTCACCGCGCGGGGTGCGGGAGCTGGCTGAGCGAGCAGCTGTGATGCGGTGAGGCTCCAGCGGGAGCTGCGGGCCGATCGGAGCGGCTGAACGAGGTTTCCTCCATGAGACCGCAGCCAGGTGAGCGCGCGACGCGTTGTCGTTGTTTATCTGTTTGTTTACTCGTGTTTGTGTCGCTATTCGTTTGATCTCCGGCGGTGGGAGGGGCCAGTGAGTTAGGCGTTTACTCCGGAGCGGATGATGCGCTGATCAATTTTTGATGCGCGTCTTTAATGTTCAGTACATGTCGTTCAGAACGTGTTTGTTTGTTTGTTTGTTTGTTTTATTCCGTCACACACAAACGTCTCGTGAGGCATTAGAAGTACGAAGGAAATGTGGGAATTTCTATATCCCCTCTCCCCCGGCGCTGCAGGTTCTGCTGTGGTTCATGTGTGAACAAACAGAAACCAGTCACACCTTCAGCTGCACGAACACCGGAAACACGTCACGCGTCAGAGTCCCGCGGCTATGACGCCACGAGACACAAGGACATTCTGTGCAATTTATGCGACGCTGCAGTTATTTAGTTGTGGTTACACGACGTATAAAGATGTACAGATGATATGTCTATATAGATGATAGATGAGATGTATAGATATGATAAATTGTATATAGATATACTGTATAGATATGATAGATGTATAGATATGATAGATGTATAGATAGAAGATAGATGTTTAGATGTACACAGATGATAAATGATATAGATGTATAGATTTTTCATTGAGCTGTACAGTGTGGCTGTCTTTAGTTGATCTACTGAATCACTGACTGGAGGTGAATCCATACGCTGTGACGTTAAACTGAACCTTCAGTGGGTTGAGGATCAGGTGCGTTGGTAAAAGCTGATCCTGTTCAGGAGGAACCACAGCAGCTGTCTGAACAAACTCACTCGACAGGTCGGAGGCTGTGGTCCCTCCTTTGTTTGTTCCTCCATCCACACCGTGGTATTGTGTGGGGGGTGGCTCTGAGGTGGATCAGGTGGCACCGTAGACCCCACCCCCCTCACGACCTCCACCTATCAGCTGCTCTGCTTTCTCCACAGGTACTCGTGAAAAATGGAGGGAGGGAATTTGTGAGTATCCTCTTGTTTCTACTCTAGTCCTGGTTCTCTGAGGGGGTGGGCACTAGTAACATCCCCCCCACACACCCTAAATGTGTCTGCAGCGGCTACTCCCGGGACTACCTGGACCGCTTCATCCAGAGCCAGGACTCGTCGGTGGTGAACCGCTTTCAGCAGAAGTACTGGAAGACCAAGCAGACACTCATCAAGGTCACTGGGAAGAAGCAGGACGAGCACGTGGTGGCGTCGGACGCCGCCCTGGACAGCAAGCTGGAGGTCAGGGTGGGCGGGGCTTCTGCGTGTGATGTCAGAGGGTAGGCCTCCATCAGCTGGCAGAGACATTAAGAGGAACCGGGGCCACTCTGCCTCAAGGGGGGGGGGGGGGGCTGACGAAAATGACTTTTTGATTCACACAGTGTCAGCGTTGGCTCCGGGCGTCGAAATTGCATTAGCCCCACACACACACACACACACACACACACACACACACACCTCCATCATCTGTGCCTCCATCCAGCAGCAAACGGCTGAAATCGATACCCCATAAAGGCTGGAACATCCAGCCATAATTGAAGGCCAGGTCCAGGAAACCGTTTCAGCCCCCGTTTCTACATACAGATGGATGCTGGTTAGCCAATAGCATGCGTGTACGGTATCACGTGACTACCTATTAAAAATCCGCAATGTAGTGAAGCCACGCGTCTTGAAAAGTTAATCTAAACAGTTAATCTAATAATTTTGTTGTTTATGTCATCTGCTATCGAAGAAAAAAAATCAGGTTTATCTTCAGAAACTATCTTGTAAGCTGCCGCAATTTCTCCATCGCAACCCTCTGTTCCGTCACTGGATTAGTCGTCATGATGATAAATTCCACGATTACAAGCCTGATTTTCGCTGACAAGCCCCGCCCACCCCCTACAATTGAAGAACGTCCCTGACGTCTGTAGATGTCTCTGGCAGCCAGTGAGTTAAACGCGATGGATTTGGTTGGGTATGAACCAACGCTTCCTGATTCCCTCCTTGCAGGTCTTCCACTCCATCCAGAGGACGTGCATGGAGCTGCTGAAGGTCATCGAGCTGTACCAGAGGAGGATCTGCTGTACGTTCACACACCCAACCTTAACTTAGTATTTGTTGCTGATTGGCCGTTGAGACTGACCGGTAACGTGAAACCGTCTCTGTTCAGTTCTTTCCCAGGAGGAGAATGAACTGGGTCGGTTCTTGCGCTCTCAGGGCTCCCAGGACAAAACCAGGGCTGGAAAGATCATGCAGGCCACGGGGAAGGCGCTCTGCTTCTCCTCCCAGCAGAGGTAGGAACCCTCCAGGAACCCAGACTGGATGTTTTGGGCTGCAGAACCTGAAGTCTTTCTTCAACACTCCGTCCTGCAGACTGGCTCTAAGGAACCCGCTGTGCCGTCTTTACCAAGAGGTGGAGACCTTCCGTTACCGCGCCATCTCCGACACGTGGCTGACAGTGAATCGGATGGAGCAGTCCAGGACCGAGTACCGAGGAGCACTGCTCTGGATGAAGGACGTCTCCCATGAACTGGACCCAGACACGCAGAAACAGATGGAGAAGTTCCGCAAGGTTGGTCGGAACAGGTGTAAACGGTTTCAGGACTCGGGACGCAACAGAACACGAGTGGACGTGTCCTCGAGAAAGACAGGAAGTGGTTCTTAGTGGCGTCTCCCAGTAACTGCGAGGTAGATTAAATATTTACAGCTCTTCCATCTCTTTCCAGGCATGTGGTAAAACGTGACGCGTCCATTACTGGTTTCTAGAACACAAGGTGGCCTCATTTTTATCAGCAGTCCCAAACGTCAATCTATTCCGTTTCCAATTAAACGAAAACACGAGGGAAACGGAGAATTTTCAGTGTCTTTCCTTTCTCCATCGTTTAAATTTAAACTGACTAATCCTTTCAGCCTCATTTGCTGCGATCTCTGATATCAAATTAGCTGCAATTACACCCACATTCCACTGGAGGGCGGGATACGCCACGCATTGAGCTCCTTGACGTTCCCTTTCTCTGCGATACCTCAGGTTCAAGCCCAGGTGCGTTCCACCAAAACCAGCTTCGACAAACTGAAGAACGACGTCTGCCAGAAGGTGGAGCTGCTGGGCGCCAGTCGCTGCAACCTCCTATCTCACGTTCTGACCATGTACCAGGTAATCCCCAGACACCCCGAGGTGCCCCCCAGGGACAGGAAGTACCCAACACGCTCTGTTTGGTGTGAGAAGTGACTCACTTTGGTGTTTCAGACCACACTACTGCACTTCTGGGAGAAGACTTCCCACACGATGGCGGCCATTCACGAGAGCTTCAAGGGCTGTCAGCCAAATGAGGTATCCGTGCTTAAGGTCAGAGGTCGTCTTGATTTAAATCTTCAAGACTTGGCCTGCGATTACAAATCGTGACAGTTCTTCTTCTAGACCGTCCAGGACCCCAACGAGAAGTCGGCCACGACTAAGGCAAAGAAGATTCAAGCGGAACAGGAAGACGAAGAGAAACCCAAGATCGCGGACCAACAGTGAGTTATCTCCATCTTTGCTCATGCAGGTAGACTAAACACAGACATACCAACGGTTCAAGAATAAAGGGTTTAGATGCAGCGCTGATGTCTCAACACGTTTCCTGCTTCATGAAAAGTTCGGTATGTTCTTTATATTCACAGCCTCATCTCGCTAGTCGACGAAAACACCAGCGATAAGACGAGAGATGGTAAAGAATTCCATTTAATCCATCTTCAAAGTGAGTTTAACTACTTAATGGAAGTAAATCCATACATACGTATTTCCTGGTTGCCCGTCCAGAGTCAGGGGGTGAGGACAAGGACAGTCTGGCCCTCCTGGACGAGATCTTGGGCAGTGTGTCGGTGGACGAGGGTGACTTCTCTCGGGAGTGGACAGAAGTGTTCGGGGACGCCGAGGACAGAGCGAGCGCCGCCTCGGGTCAACCGGAGCTCCAGAACCAAGAGAACTTCTTTCTACCATCTCAGCTGCTGGACCAGTCTTCCCTCTCAGGTCAGACGAGCTGAGGTTTCCGTTGAGAACTTCTCCAACCAGTATCAGAATTTAATCTAGAGTTTAAGTATAGGTGGGGAAACTGTTTTGCAGTCTTTGAAATGATTTATTAACGTTTGTGTTTCAACGTGGCTGCAAGGTTTGATTATATTTGCTTTCCATTTCATCCGAGCCCAGGCGCCGTCTGCTCGAGGCCCATCTGGTTTTGTCGTTTTGATTTTGCGTATTTCCACCTGACACTTTAAAGGAATAAAACTCTTAACGGTTATTGAAATATTTACAGGGTATCTCCTTAAATCAAAAGCAGTAATAAACTCAAATCTGAACGTTCCTGATGAGTCTGACTTCTCGAAACTCTTCTTTTAGCTCATTCTGGATGTATTATGTTTTCGCACAAAGCCAACACGCATCACCTGATAAAAACGAACAGTCCTGCCACTCAGTTGTCGTAACCATGGTGATGTCAGCCTTCTGTCACAATGTTAAGCCTCTATAGGCGGTCGAGGGGAAACATATGGCCACCGGGACAGAGGTTGCCAAGATGGCAATGAGTTTTAAAGGAGAGCCCAGCTGGTCGGCGACAAATATGTCAGACCCGTCAGTCGAAACGTTCGACCTTTCCCACTTTTAACTTCTATTAAAGCCTGAATCAGAAAAACAAATATCAAAATATAGTTCCAGGAACAGTCGGCAGAATCCAGTTAGAACTGTACAAAAGTTTGGAACAGTTTTAAAACGCCAATGAGCATCAAATCAAGCCGTCAGCAGGTTAGAGTCCGACCTCCATAAATGGATTTAGCACAAAATCTTTCCTCAGTGTTCTCAAAACTTTTAGACTGAAATTCATTTGGGTGTAAATAAATTACAATTATTAAATTTTCAAAAAGCACGGTGGACGTCCAAGAGCAGATGAAACTCATCTGGGCAGGAAGGAGGATGACCCGAGAACAAACAGAGGTTTTCTGCTGGGACAAAAAGAAAGGTTTAGAACCTGACGTAGTTTAGTGACAGTAGATTAATGATTCCGGTCCCTCCTGTAAGACACAGTGCAGGGCAAAAGAGTCCAAACCTCACAGCCTACATTTAGATCTAAAACAGGCAAATCTCGAAGAGTCTGGCTTAGCAAAACCAAATTTTTGCTGGTTATTAACGACTTTGTCTTTGTTTCGAGACCAAGAACATGAAACAAATGAATCCTCACAATTTCAGATGCTATAAAATAAAATCTTTCTAAAAGATTTTTGCCTTTTTCATCATATTTCAGCTCACGTGCAAGAACATGCGACAAAAAATTACCTGAAAAACCAAAGCGCTCCATAATACACAAAAATATCCAACGGATTCTAAGGGGGGTTTTTTTGGTCGTTTAAGCCTATCGGGACTGGAGTTTAGATAAAACAGAATCGACATCACATTCCAGTGTCCTCCCTGTCAGGGTGGATGTGTTGCTACTCAACTGTGTTTTTGGATACACAAATGGAAAAAGGAAAAATAAATTTGCCCGGCACACAACCTCAGAGTGTAACTGAAACCTTTAATAAACCGGAGTTAACGTTCTGCCTCCATAAACGTCTGGATAATTGTGCATCTGTTACACAACATCCGTCCACATCAGCAACGCTCGAGAGGGTGTGAGGATTTATTTGTTGAATCATGCTTTGGCACATAAATCAACCCCGTAATCCCAATCCAGATGATAAATCCAAATCTCCATTTTCAGGTTGGGCCAGGATCGTTCCACAGGAAACGGAGAACTCATCTGCAGCCAATCACAACCCGTCCAAGCAGACTACCAGAGGTACGAGCTGCGAGAGACGCGTTCCAAACCGTTTGCAGGAGTTTGTCGTGATGCTGGACCCCAACCAGACGCAGTCTTTTACGGGACGACTGGGGGCATTTATATTTTCAGCGTGTCATGAATTTTACAGCGTCTCAAAGTCATTTTAATCCCTTTTTTTTTTTTTTTTTTTAACTATTTCCAGAGACGACGGGAACGTCCAAAGACCTCTCAGCTTGGTTCGACCTGTTCGCCGACCTCGACCCCCTCTCCAACCCTGATGCGGTCGGCAAAACCGACGCCGAGCACGACGTTCACAACGCCTAGTTCTTCCAAGTCATCGCTCAGTTGGCACAACGTAGCCGCCACCGTCGCCAGAGGCAAACCCGATCAGACTGGTAGACGTGGATCAACGAACGAAGCAACGAAATGTACAAATAACAGCATTGGTTCCAATTATCGGTGAAATCGGGCGTCGATCGTTTTTAAAGTTGCAGCTGGTTCTTTACTGGTTATTTTCCAAGCACATTTTCATACATTCAACATACAACACATATCGAACTCACAACTACCAGCGCTCGTCCTCTCTACGGTCAGACTACCACACATTTACATCCACCATCAGGTGCAGGGATTACCTCAAGGAGCTCGGAACAAAAAAACCGTGGAAACACATCTTTATTTCTGAAATCGCAAACGGGGAAAAGATCAGCAGACAGAGAAGCTAACATGACAAAGATCACCACAGATTAGTTGTAAACAAATCCAAGTTAGTCAGGGATTTATCCTAATACTAAATAAGATTTATTTTTCTGCCATCAATCTGTTCAGAATTGTCGGCAGATTGAAGAAAAGCGTTGTGACATTTGTGTCCACGTCAGATTAAGATCGTTTGACCCTCCTTGGAATATATTCCGTATTTTAAAAAAAACACAAAAATGCTGGTATTGCATGTTGCATGCTTCGTTTTCTGCCCAGGAATGAACAATGTGTACAACTGTGTGCTATTAGACCAAAGTCTTTTAATTTAGACATTTATTCGTTCCCTTTTTTTGGCTTTTATGGGTCAAATATTGCCGTCTTACAGTCTTCTTATAGTAATTTTAAATAAATGCTGCATAAATGAGCAGATGCCTTAATGGAATCACGACTCAACACGACAGAACCTCATAATTCCTGATTCCCTTACAGCCAGTTGTGAGTTTATTCTGTTGTAACTGATGTGAAGCGATGTTGATATTTAATCCCAACACTCCTGTTTGTACGTGTAGAAATGCAAACATGTGCTTCTGAATCATATTAGTGGATGTGTGTTGGCTTCTGTAAAAAAAAGATTACATGCCATTCAAAAAAAATTGACATTTTCTGTTTTCTTTATTGAAAAACACACAACATCTACATAAAAATGCGTAATACACAGAGGAAATGAATCATCGTCGCCGTTTGTTGACGGCGCTGCACAGCGGCTCGTGGAAAAAAAAAACAATCAGAATTAGTAGAAATGAAACTCTTGCAAGCATGAGTTTTTCAAACCAGTTTGAGTGGAATGCGTTGCATATTGTTCACTTTTTTTTGTTGCAATGAGAAACAAACTCATTTTGAAAATCAGTCACACGTTTTTTCTGGCGGTTTGATTGGTGTCGGTCGATCTGCGAGCCGAACACAAACACGACTTCCAACAAAAAAACCTGATTGCACGCTAAAGTTCTGATTGTTTTAACTTTACAAAATTGGTCTAAAAAATAAAAAAACTAGTGATTATCATCTCACGTCCAAATAAGTGCTTCTGCTTCAGTTTCATTGGACACGCGGCGGCGCAGCGTTCGCACGCTGCTCGATTTGTCGAAAACAAGTACGCATAAACATTCTGCCGCTCGACAACAACACAAACACAATTGGTGCCTCTCTGGTCGAATAGAAACAACACACCTGTCATTGTTTCCTCATTTCCTTTGGTACATATTTAACAAAGGGGTGAACAAACATTGGTCAGCTTGATTCAGGAGGGCGTAGCTTATGTGGCTAATTGCTGTTCCATTGGTTCTGGTGTGGAATGTGTTCTAGTACCTGAATCTAAAAGACGACGGGTCGACGCAGAAGCCGACGTCCATTGTCTCCTCCCTCGTCAGGGAGGAAGTGACACCTTTCTGCTAAAGAACTGGAACGTCTTTGTGTGGATTTAAAGGGGGGGAGGCAACATCGTCCAAGCGAGTACATTACAAATGACCTGAGTTACTGTTCCGTGTCGGGTGGGTGGGTGGGGTTTGTGATAGTAAAGTTCAATCAGTCGTCGGGGGCAAGAAGCTCAAATCTGGATCCATGGAAACGGTTTCAACCTCCCGGGGGTAGAGGTTTTCACACGGACACGCCCGACGCACTCAGACACGTTCTGATGATGCGTTTTAAAAAAATACAAACCAAGCTTTTCCCCTACTGGACTCGATATGTTAGCTTACAGAACGATGAACAGCTAGGAGGCGGGTTAGCTAACACGAGCGGGATACAGTTTCTCTAACACCTCGTATTCGTTTCCTGTTCCTTTTTTTGATTCGTCGTGATAAAACTGCTACGTAACGATAATCTGAGCGGTATTTTCTAAAAAATAAAATAAAAAGCAAAGCTATTTTTTTTTGTCGTTATGGGTGTGGTCATGGTACAGAGAAGGCTACGTTAGTGACGAGTGAAGGGGGGGGTGTGCCCTGTATGTAAGGACGTTCTCAGACCTTGGGCACCCCCTGCTGGCTAACATTAGGATTAGCGGAGTGCAAGGATTTTTTTTTTGTTTTTTTTGCTTTTGTGTTTCTTACTCTTTGTTTACGGACCGTACCACCTGAGTGTCTGGGTGGGGGAGGGGGCAACTGCAGGTGGTTCGGTCAGGAATACCTGAGGACTAGCTGGTGAGGAACACCTGTGCCTGGCCGTCGACATCGGGACTCTGGCCGCTCGCGCCGCCGTCTGTGCTCGTGTTGCCGCTCCAATCGGAGGCTGGTAAGGTAGCGAGTGGCGTGTTGGGCTGAGTCGGGGTCACCTGAGGCCCTGGGCTGTCGTTGCCGTGGAGACCGGGGCTGGCGGAGGAGCAGGCGGAGGGGGAGAAGAAGGAGGAGCAGAGCAGTTTGACGGGGCAGAAGGCGGAGCCCCTGGGGATGAAGTTCACCTTGTTTTTGTCGGGGCAGGAGAAGAGAGGGAAGCCTTTTGATTGGCCGGATCTGGTGATAAAAGTTAAAGATGTGTTGAAACGATATTATTCTAAAGATGTTAAACACAGTTAAAACACAGGAGGAACACTTACACCATCTCCTCAAACACCTTGACCTTCTCGCAGCCCTCTGGAGGTTCCCGTTTGAACATGTAGCTGTTGTTGGGTTTGGGGGAAGTGGCGAACTTGGGGAGAGGAGAACTGCACAGATTGTCTGGAATGAGGGGGAAGAACGTCGATTTATTATTTATCCTCTGACGCGAGGAGACAAATGTGGGACGAAAAAGAGGAGCGGAAACATGAAGTTTTCTAAACAAATGCATTAACAATCAGCGATCAATTAAAACATTTCAGTATCTTGTTTGAATAAAAAGTAGAATCTTGAGATCAGAGTTTAATCCGTTACGTGACTGGACTCGTAAATCAAACATTTAACCATTTAAAGTAACTAAAATCATTTTAATCTGTTCTATCCTTGTAAAAAAAATCCCCAAAACCCCATAAATTATATTTTTTTAAAAACATGTTTTTATCAACCAATAGACATGCAGACTTTACCTGTAATTAATCATATAAAAGTTACAGTATTTTCCGCACTATAAGGTGCACCTTCAATGAATGGAGCCATTCTTTTCTTTTTCTTCTATCCCTAATGCCTCCATTACCCATAATCCCTCAGTGCGTTCTTCAACATTTCTTTCGGAGTCGCACTTCACCTTTGTCTGCGTCCTCTGCGGAGCAGGGGCTTCCGTCAGGGGAGTGGAGGTGGTCGGAGCTGCAGGGGCGGGGGAGGGGGCTGGAGTCTCCGCTGGACGGGGCCTGGGTGTCCGTGTCACGCGTGTCCCCGCTGTTGCCGTAGTGATGGGGAGGGAAGGGTGCGCGGCGACCGTCGACTACATCCATGGCCTGTGGGGTCAGAGTGGGGGGAGGAGGTGGTGAGGTCATGGGTTAAAGTATGTGGGGGGGAGGGGGGGGCGTGTCCAGCCAGCCTCGCATGAGCATCCTTCACAAACATGTGGGGAGCATCACAACTGGAGCTGACAGGCCTCTTGTGCGCCCGTCACTTTTAAAGGGCGTCCGGCGCAAACGCCAGATGGTAATACTTCATGAGTGGTACATGGGGGGGGCGTGCTTCTCAGACGTGAATCAGATTCTCTGCAGTCATTCGTTAACAGCACGAATCAATGACTCAGCATCAGGCCTCCGCTCACGACAGATAAACACAAGCGCTTGTTCTCTAAAGCGCTACCAACAAACTGAAGGTTATTACTTCGTTTCACCCGTGTGTGTGTGTGTGTGTGTGTGTGTGTGTGTGTGTGTGTGTGTGTGTGTGTGTGTGTGTGTGTGTGTGTGTGTGTGTGTGTGTGTGTGTGTGTGTTTGTTAGCGGGACCACTCAATTTTGTTGTCCTGGAAGTTCTGGCTTCAAGGTTTTGGGTTTGTTTTTGGATAAAGCTTCATTAGAGCAACGGTATGAGCTCCAGTTCTGATGAGTTCACCAGAATCAGTCCCAGAAATCTGAGCGCTACCTGGATCCCTTGTTCCCAGTCCTCTCTGATGAAGACGTTTTCCAGCTCGTGGTTGATGCCCTCCACACTGCTCGGCACCCTGCAGATGAAGGGCTTTGGCACCGGGATGAATGGCACGGCAGGAGAAGTTCCCTTATACTGAAAAAACACAGAAGAAACGACTGAAAAAACGTCTGGAAAAACAATAAATACAGAAGAACCTCGAGATACGAGTATAATCCGTTCTGTGACTGAACTCCTTTAAAATCATTTTAACCCATTCCAGCGTTAGAAAAAAGCCTCAAACCCCTAAAATATACAAAAAAACAAAAGACAAATTTGATAAAGAACGAGATCTCTCTGATATTGTATCCATCCGCCGACGGAAAGAAGCAAATCTGATCTCCTACCTCAAAAAACTTGTATCTGGAGATATTAATGTACGAAAATACCGCAAACACTACAAAAATAAATCAGGTCACTGCAGTTAAAGACGTGATGAGACGATGTTTTGGTCTCGGGGACAATAAGAACCGCTGGCGGTGTTAAATTGTTGCTGATCCAGTTTCATGAGCTGTTTGCCTGGCGGCGGCTTTCAACTGAAACGGGATAAAATATCACACTGCTACGATTGTGATCGGGCACATTCCAAATCGCTGATTGTGAGGGTTAAGATTCCCATCGCGGCTGGTGTGTGTGTGTGTGTGTGTGTGTGTGTGTGTGTGTGTGTGTGTGTGTGTGTGTGTGTGTGTGTGTGTGTGTGTGTGTGTGTGTGTGTGTGTGTGTGTGTGTGTGTGTGTGCCAGTGGGACTGTTAATGAATGAACAGGACATGTCCAGACAGATCAGGACCGGGACTCATTAACTAGAGCTCCTCAGTCAAACGCGGAGGATCAAATCCGGCCTACGGAAGCCTGGAAGCTACACATTTACGTTATTGAGTAACACAGAAAGTCACTTTGCTTTATCTGCTCTTATCTGAACAGCTGTCAAACGGTTTCATACCCAATTGTTTGTGTTTTTTTGCGGCGGTGCTAAGCAACCGTATCATCTTGCCTTCTGTCGGGGTAAAATCTAGCATCATTAAAGTCATTCGGGCGCCGATTGGGGGGGGGCGTGAACCACTCACCTGTGGCGTGCATCCGAAGCCGTGCTGAGGCAGCGGCGGCGGCTGAAGCGAGCTCTGCTCTCGCTCTCGCTCTTTGCTCTGGCGGCCGACCTGCTTGCTGCGCTGCAGCTGCAGCCGCAGTTTAGCGATCTGCTGGTGGAAACAAGAAACCGCAGTTCAGCCGACATGACAACGACAGGTTTGGCTTTTCATGAGTCAGGAGACATTTTTTTAACCCCTAAGACTGGAATCAAGCACACAACTTGCTGATTATTGATTATTTGTGATAGATTTTCATCTATCTGACGGCTTGTTCCATGAAATCAATCACAGCAGCTCTGAAATGTTGAATATTTACTCCTTCTTGCAGCAGCTTGAGTATATATGTTGATTGTTCTTTTTTGAAGCATGCATTACATTATTTTTTGCACTATAAGACGCACCTAAAAGCCTTTAATCTTCTCAAAAAACGGCAGTACACCTTATGCTGCAGAAACTACTGTCCTCTATGAACCAATAAGGACTGATCTGAATGCAGCTGCATTCGATACGGTTCCTATAATCTGCCTTGCATGTTAGATGATGGAACCAGTGAGGTCAACGGGTGTTTCTGAGTCTGGCCCAGGATGGGCCTAAAAACAGGACACCCTTTGTGTGCCAAACAGTCTTAATTGTCCTAAGCAGACAAAGGTGCGGTTTCCAGTGCTGTTCTTGTCATCCTGGCAACAGGGTCAACAAAGAGACTTCCTTTATTTATTTTTTTTCCCTGAGATGTCCTCCCACACATGTGATCACAGCGTTCAACAACCCGAGCGTTCGATGAGCGACTGCAGGAGTCGATAATGTCGAGCCCAGGCCGCCACAATCTAATCTCAAGAGGAGGAGAGAGACGTGTTTTCCTGCCTGCGCTGCTCCACGGGTTCAAGGCCCCGGGATTATCTGGGAGGACGACGTCACGCAACACGGCTGTGTTTACGCTGGAGTGTGATTTATGAGACCTGATGCTAAAAATGAGATTTTAAAAGGATCACCCCTGGAAGGAGAATAGGGGCTCTATTCATTAAAGTGGGTCACCCCTTTATTGATGCTTTAACCACAGAGAGACTACTTTACATCCACGCTGTGTCTCATTCTATTCACAGCAAACCTCCGCCAGGCATTCCTTCTGAAACGGTTCCATTCCTGTTTAAACTAAACACCTGCACCGAGATGATTTCATCGGGAAAAGAGAAAAACTTGGAAAAATTTTTCAATATCCATCAAAACAAAAAGTCAGCACTTCCTGTTCCCATGAAGGAATTTAAAGCTAAAATAAATCACGATCATCCTCAAAAGCATGGAAGTTTCATGCTTCCATGCTTTTGGAAGTTTTTGTTTCCATAAAAAAAAAAGTTTTGTATCTTTTTTCTGATCAATGCTAACAAACACCAAACACATCTGTGTGATATTAGCCGTTTGGAACTAAATATTGATTGTCCACAGATGTTAAATCTCCCACCGGAAACAAAAGACGGTGAAAGTTCCCCCGGGGTGAGTTTGCTCTGTGGAACCTTAATTCTGAACAGTAGGGCTTGTTTCTACCCCTGAGAGGAGGCATTTCAGAAACAACACGCCGTAATGAGTTGCAAGGGTGCAGCCGAGAGGGGAACAAGAGGGGAGGAGGAGGTTAAATTTAGACTGTGGTCTGGAGAGCTGGAGGTCTAATAGCTCCGTGTGGTCGGACGGTTTGGCCACCGAGCCCAGCAGATCGACGGGAGTGGAAACCAACCTTTGAGACTCGTCATAAAACAGCCCTGAAACACTGACGGAATCAAATGAATCTCATGTGTGTGAGTGTTTAAAGACAGTCTGGATGGGCTTTGGTGTCTCTGTGGACTTTCGTGTCAGAAGCAGGTGTGGTTCGGGTGGAACTACCTCTTTCAGGTGGTCTGCGCTGCCCCAGGAGGCCGACCGCTGAGGACTCTCCTGTTCCGCTCCCTCATCGATCCAAAGGCCCGGAGTCTGAAATCCAGATAGACACAAACTCAAAAAGCGCCTTCGACTGGATTCCACATTACATTCAGTGATTTGCACATTTAAAAACTTACAGGATTTATAACTATTAGCAGAAGCTACGCTAATCTTTGCAGATGCATGCTTTATGTATGAATCTGAAATGTGGAATTACCGACAAAAGCAAGAATAAAAAAGGTTTTGCTTTAAGCAAACAACTCCTGAAACTTCATTGATCGGGATACCGAACAGCAGATGCGGCACCTCATCGAGAAGTCACTCAGGATGTGAGCATCAACTAAAACAAAAAAAACCCTTAGTTTTAAATTATTTGGATAAGCATTTGAGAAAGACGTGGGAGACGGTGGTAATGAGCGACGTGTGCTCGAAAGTTAAAAAAAAAAATCTGGAATCAATGAAAACAAAACAGTCATGAGATACCGTCCCTGAGGAAAGAGCTACGTTCAACAGGAAAAACAAAAGTCGGAGCCGACTTGATTGCTTCCATTAGTGCGAAGGGTTGAGATAAATATGTACGTGGCAGGAAATAAAAATCAGGTTTTGTCTAAACAGACTCACATGTTTAAAAAACTAACAGTCCCTCAATATAGAAAACAAGTACCTGCCAGGAACAGCAGCTGGTGTTTCAATCCGTCTACAACACATGTGTAAAACTCAAGGTCCGGGGGCCAAATGTGGCCCTCCACATCATTAACTGTGGCCCGCGGGTGCATAAAAGGTCAAAGGGTGCTTTGACCAAAAACTACATTTCCCACAATGCAGTTTTGTTTTGTTTTGTTTTTTTGACAAAAACATTTTGAACAAAGTTAATGTACCAACTTGTGTTTGATGTTATTTTTCCTTATTTATTGGATAGTTTGACCCTTGATTGATGGAGTTCTGTGGGTTAAATTAAAAAGACTCATGTTAAAACAGAAACAAACATTTTCTTCTGTGTAACTAATGTTTGTAACTTGAATAAGTAATAAATTCAGAGTTATTTCACATCAAAAAAAAGTTACATTTACATTACATTTAGTTACATTTATAAGCTAAATCTGGCCCTTTGAGGACAGCCGTTACGCTGGTGTGGCCCTCAGTGAAAATGAGTTTGACACCCCTGCCCTAAATATACCCACGCCGTGATTCAGCACAATACGGACGTCGTATTTGGAGGCTTGCAAAAACACCAGGTCAACCAGTTTACAGTGAAACGTGGTGCTGGTGCACCAGTGAGAAAACATCCAACACGAATACGAACCACCTCGCTGCACAGAGGCGGTTCTGTCTGACTGAACGCGTCTTTAAGAGCTCCACTGCACCAACGGGGAAACGGTTAAGTTATGTAAATACATGCAAACGCAGGCTGAGGATGTTTCAGGGGGGTGTCTGAAACCGCATACTTCCCTCTGATTATGCGTATCAACACGGCCTCAGGGTCCTCAAACAAATCCTCAAAATGTCTGACGCTTTTACGGCCGGAGCGGCAGCGCGAAGCGTCTGAAATGTCATGAGTCTTCACGGTGACCCCACGCAAACACAAGCGCCTCTGTGGCACACAAGCCTCGCCCTGTGATATGGAATATCACACTGGGAATAATGAGGAACACCCGTGAAGCTGTTCACGCTGGATCGCTGCTGCCGGCTTCCCCAGGAAAGGAGAGCCATTAAATGGGAGCCTGTGTTCTCATAAAGAGGCCGCTGTGCCGGACGGCAGATGTGTAGCTAGCCTTTAGCATTAACATTTTGCGCATGGCCTATGGAATGGAGTCGAGTCTTTTGATGCCTCTGCCAGGCATTGAGGGGCTCCATGATGCAGTCTGATCTCGTCATGCCGGGCAAAGATCGCTGGAATAGAGCGGCCTTTATGGAGCACCGTGGATTTAGCCGTCGAGGAAAAACTAAATTCTCACAGATGTGCTGCGACGTCAGGAACGGACGCAATGTAATCGGTGCTCAAGGAAACTGGACGCGTTTTTATTTGGCGGTGAGGGATGTGTGGCGTTCGTCCAGAGCATAGCTTTAACTATATTTCCCTTATTTTTACCACTTAGTACACTAGAACCTCAAGATACGAGCTGCTCCACGTACAAGTAATTTGAGATACGAGCAGTCACATTTTTGTCCGACATACGAGCGAAATCTGAGATACGAGTCATGCTTCAGGACACCCGCCTTGTTGGTGGATGGATACAACATCAGTGAGAACGGATCTCGTTCTCGTTGGTGGAGTAAAGACGTAGCTCGTGTGTTCTCATGACTTTTGCGTTTCTTTTCATTCTTTATCATTGTTTACGTAACTTACATATAATAAATTATAAACAGGTATAGTCTGCCTGTCTGCTGGTTGATAAAAATATGTGTGTTTGGTTTTTTTTCCATAATTTAGGGGGTTTGGGGCTTTTTTACATGACTGAAACACATTAAAACAATTTTAGTTATTTTGACTCGCGAGTTCAGTCACAGAAAGAATTAAAATCGTATCTCGAGGTTTGACTGTATGAGTGATTTTTGCATTTCCATAGCAAGAGCTCATATCTCATAACAAAAGCATAAAGTCTGCATTCGAAGGACATCTTAACTATAAATTTGACTAAACACTCTTCGACTACTGACATCCAGGACTGCTGCAGTGATACAAAATGCATCTCTTCAGTTTCCATTCGTATGACTTTGATACTTCTAACCTACTGCAAAACTGAAGAGCGTATCACATGCAAATACGTTCAAACTGTGTAGGCGGGTATTCCGTGTCCTTATGGCTCCTGCTTTCATGAGCTTTGAATCTATTTATTGAATACCTTTGAATACATGTGCAGCACACAGAAAAGGAAATAGTTCCAATACTTACACAAAAATCAACTTGTGGGTTCAGAGACAAACTGTATAAACTGTATTCATCCTTTTAAATATGAAGAACATTATCTGACAGATGTATAACGTAGATATTAATTTGCTAATACACACTTAACACTCCCTTAGAAGAAAATAAAATACCTCTAAACTGCTTGTCGGGTTCACACGAACAACAATCTTGCTTTGTGGATGTCGCGCCAGGTGTTTTGTGTGATAATGCACCGCCTTGAAGATAAAACTGTTAGCGTAGCCTGCAGCTCGCTTCCCATTACGACTCACGCCCAAAGGGTTACAGGCAGGCAACATCCTCAAGAATCCTGCTTCATTCCAAAGCAGGAAATAATGAGCAGGCTTCAATAGAGACGCACTGGAATTCCTACTGGTTTGTTTAGATTGCATGCTGGGACATGCGCTGCTATCATTTTGTTGGATGTAGAGATAAGAACAACACACCATCTGATCTGATGAGCTGACTCTGTGCCGCTCTTGTCACATGCACGTCGGCTTGTAAATAAAAGAAGGTAAAATAATCATTTTGTGCTATTTTTTTGTTCAAATTCTCACCTGAAACTAAATTTTACATCAAAATAATCAGATTAAATGTGTGTCTAGGTAAAGATCTTCCAATATCAAACTCAGCACCACATTTCAGGCCTGTGATGAGGTCCTTAAAGCAGATTCATAATGAAGTGAAAAGAGTCCTGTCCTGTTTAGCAGATGATAACCGTGCGTGCACGTCGACGGCCGGGGAAGGCAACGTATGAGGCGACACGTGAGGCAACGCAAACAGTTTGAGAAGTCTGTTTTTGTCAGCGCCAGATCTTTGGTGTGTCAGGTCCCTAATCTTCATACAGACACTCTCTGTGTTCTGGGACCACAGCGCCTATCCCGGAACAGCGATTAGCATATGTATGGGCCCTCTGCAGCCTCCACTCCCACACAAAGGGAAGGCAGGCAGAGCAGCCATGAGGGCCAGGTGGTAAGCAGTGGGATTTCTCCTCGCCTGCACCACAGCCTGAGGGACAGGTGCAAGCGTCGTCACCTCCATGCGAGGCGAGATCGCCGCTCAAAGGAGGCCGGGACCTCTTTGTCTGCTGCTTTCTTCTTGTAGTTGTCGTACAAAAAAGAGAAAGAGCAGGATAAGGAATAAGTTGTTAACAGGAAGTGGTCTCCGACTATCCTCGAGGGGAAGGGGGGGGATATTTGGGGGAGGGTTATCGCTCCAGAACTGCCAAGTGTGTCACGTCTCCCACATTATTACAGCGCAGCCATGAGTTTTCAATCTCAAATTTCCACAACTTGAAAATCTATTAATTTCCAATCAGGATGCTGGTGATGAAGCGTGAGTTGAAGCTCAGGCTGAGACCACCGAGGGCCTCAAATCAGGAGAAGCAAAGAGCTCATGGGGCACATGTGCCCAGATGTTTTAATGCAATAACATTTTTCATGACACGATCATTTCCAAACTGATTTTCCGTAGTTGTTCAGTCTTTCCAGAGGAACCCTGTCATTAGAGGTGCTTACTCGGCGCTTCCTCACAAATAGGTGAAAGGCAAACGAGGGTTAAAGGGATGAAGCCGATGCAAATGAGGCCCGGCGGTCCTCATTCAGACACATGAAAGCCTTACGCAAGCAAAGGGGGATCAGTCCATGTCACGATCATCCATAGTCAATATTCTTACTTAACATCCAACCAGAAACACCAGCCAAAAACAACAAGCTGCATTCAGGCATGAGAGGGGCAGCTACCCCGGAATTACCCAATGAGACGCCGTTACGTGGATCCTATGAAAATTATAAAACATTCAAACGTAGAGGATTTTTACAGTAAAGTCTACGAGGTCCGCGTTGGCAGCAGAGTCCATCGCCAGATGACTAACAAAATCTTTGGCCACAACTGCTAGACTTTGTCTCCTCGACCAGCCGCTACCAACACAGCCAACAATTACTGGGAATCCCAACAACCGCCATTTCCTCAGAGAAGGTTTGAAAGTCTGAGTAGAATTTCTCTGGTTTTTACCAGACACTCTGGCTCAAGTGTCGGCCATATGGCATTAAAGTAATATCAGGGTTTTTTTTATGGGATTTTTGCTTTTGTCGACCTTAAATGTAATTCAATCCAAGCTGAAACGCGTCCAACTCCTGATTATTAAATACATTACAACCTGGCCTTTTCTGAACAGGGAGCTTTTCATCATATATCCCCATCTGAATATGACTGATTGAGCCAAAACGACTCGACCCCCATTACTTGGCAGCATCCTCCTCCTGTGAAACGACTGATTACTGGCCCATCTGATGAGCGCACGTTCAGCACTTTTCAGAATATTAAATTTTAAGATCATTTCTATAAAGCTAAACATGTTACTTTCTGATGCAGTCGCGCCGCCGTAGACGTTTCCAACAACGACATTATCTAACTGGTCAAACGCCACAATAGCCGAACAACATATGAACAATCTAAAACTGTAAAGTACCAAGTAACTAAAGTAATCTAAAAGCTAAAACTAACACAAACAGCAAGTTAGACAAAATTTTCCTTTGGATTCTGGATAGAATTTGAATGATTTCGGTGACAATGGTTCTGTTTTGTTCACACATTCAATGACATTTGCTTTTCAAATTCACCAAGGCAGAAGCAGCAGTGCTTTGTGGGTAAAGCTGCATTTTCAAAGATTCACCGCAACAAAATGAGAAAATAAAGTGAAAATAAATGCTGGGCTGAGCCTCATGGTTTCATGTTGAGTAAAACATTTTAAAAACATGAAAACATTAAAACAGAATAGAGGGAAACTCCCCCCCAATCCATAAGTTATCTCACCTGTGTGGCTTTGTCTTTCATACAGGAAGGATAGGGTCCGTGGGCGTCCCGGGGCCACTGGCCTGTGAGGTAGGGGCCTGTGATGGCATCCAGAGAAGACGTTCGGCGCATGGCACTGTAATTCCGAACCTGTAATTTGGATCTTTCTGTTGTAAGAAGATAAAGAACAAAGAATAAGATGGGGAACAAAGGTTGGTAGACACCAACAGCCAGTGATAAATCTCTCACTGTAAATGTGTTGTCATAAACTGGGGGGTATATATTGACAATGTTCAATCACTAGATGTATTTGTCTCCTCGATCAACGGTTTGTTGTCGAGTTTAATTTACATGTCGCCAAATAGCAGCGTTTAGTGTTGGTGCTTCGCCAACACAAACCGCCTCACTCGCTGCACCTTGGAACGACAACAAATCCTTCATCGTACACCTGGAATCTGTTGCTGTATCAGCATAAAGGGGAACAGTGGGGAGGGGGGGGGACTGTAGATACACAACAAGCAAACAAATACACTTCAGTTGAGTTCGTTACAGGGAGAAAAACAAAAGTTAGAAACGTAATCTCTTGTTTTCAAAGAGGAAATTTCATCAGTGTTAGCACAGGCCCGATCCTGAAGCGAATGAAGGATCCGATGTTATGAGAGCAGTCTGCTGTGAGCCAGGACAGTTATGCACACACCACCCACATAAGAACTTATAAACAACCACAACACAATGCACATCAATGCTGCCTGCACACACTCCGCATTCCTGCAGCGACATGCAGTTAAAAAACTGAAAAACAAGAAGGAAAAACACAACAAAAGCGTTAGAACTGGATTCAACACAACTGATCTCGATTACATTTTCAGCGGGTGTTTGAAGTCGGTTATTGCTTTTTCTTTTTGGAAGCGTGGCGATGGGGGAGATTTGCACATTCAAGCCATTCCTCGTCCGAGTCTGTCGAGGTTTTTCCAGCGTGAACACACCGACTAACACGCAGACTAAACTATCTCCATGAGGCTCCCCTCTCCTGACAGCCACACAGCCGCTCATTGTTGTTCTTTGAGCGTAGAATACACAGGCCTACCCACCCAAAGGTATTGCCTAAGTAAGCTCACTGGGCTACAGTAAAATTCCCTGAAGCATTTTAGACAAAGGAAGCAGGCTAAGTTTCCATCAATATTGATATAGGCCAAGCCAGTGCTCTCAGAACTGGTACTGAGGTTATTTTCCATTGTCTCCACACTTGCCAGACTAGAATAAACGTCTGATTAGAAAAAGAAACGCAGTGAAAGAAGCCAAGACGTCAGAGCAGTTCCTTCTGCAGATTTTATGCGAAGCCTTAGCCGAGTGCGTAACGTTTGAAGGAGTCTTCTCTGCTTTTATTTAGTGCATTCCTTCAAAACCTTTTAAGAAAGTCTATTTCCAGGAATAAACGGGTGGTTTATTAACCGTAGATCACACACGAATGTGAAAACAAACATGTCATCCAAATCAGTAAACCACAGTAGCATGGTTTCCTGTAGGTTTTTCGTAAGACTGCTTCGCCGGTTGCGAGGAGAATCGCAATCATTTTGCGTCATCTTGTGAACAAAATTCACATTTGTTATGTCAGGAAGGCTGAAACAGATGGAAGCCGGGAGGATTTACGAATCAATTTCATAAAAATATCCTGCAGATGTTTAATTCAGTCCAACTTTATTGTGACTGCTCAGACTTTCATGTAATATGAATGATATTAATCTTTTTTTAAAGCTGAGTTTCAGCAGCTGTCTCTCAGGGAGCTAGGAAATTGTTTGTTAGCATTACTAGCGTCGCTAACTGAGTCCAGCAGGTACCTCCCACTGCATACTAATGCTAATCCGAGCACATATCAATAGATAACAGTGCTGATGATTCCAACTTCCATGACTGTCATGAAAAGCATGACAAAGTTAAGATTTAATCAGTTAGGAGGAGCCGTGAAAACCCACTGAACCCACTCCTGTTCGCTGAGCGTCTCCTGGATCATCAAAAACTGACATAAACCCAAAAACAAACAATGTTTTAATGGATATTTATATTTAAAACCATCTTACTTCAATCTGACCCAGTGGCAGGACCTGAAAGGAGCAGTTCATGCTCACTAAAGCCGTTCCACAAAAAAGAGCAGGCAGTAAAACTCCAGATCAACGACATCAGGAGTGTTTGGATGCAGACGAAATCTCAACTTCTTAAATACAGTTATTGTAACTCAAGCTTCCTTTATGTTAGCTTGACAAAAAAAAAAAAAAAAAGATTGAATCAAGAAGTGGCTCCAACAACTTTTTTCCACAGGACTGTACAGGAAACAGCCTGGAAGAGATATGACTGATTTGGACGACGTGTTGGTTTTCACATTTGGTCCCACTCTGCAGTTTGAATGGGTGACAATGAGGCCGATGGAGAATAGCTGACAGCGGAACGAGACCTTCATTGTTTAGAGAGTGTGTTCAGAGAATGATGTGATGCTAGTGAACCTAAAAGGTGACAACGTGGAATATAATAGTCTGTCTGTTGGGCACTTCGAGGAGACAAATTAGAAAACCCTCTGCTTTTGAATCGTGTCACAGCGATGCTCGTGTATTTTCTGCCCGCTTGTGGTAACCAACCCCCCCCACTGACACGATCACAGTCAACCTCTGGTGTGTGTTTGGGCAGTGAGGCCACCGTCTCCATCACCACTGACACGGGACGCTGGCCTGGGTGAGAGGTTGTCTCTTTCAGAGCGCTGCGGTATGTGTGGCATGCCACTGGGGTGGGAAACCAACACCAACCTCCAGCCAAACACAGCAGGAACTAGTCATGCCCTGTGAGACGGCCTACTCGCTTGTTGTGGAAGAGACTCCTGCTTCCTGCCTCTGCACGGTACGCTGGTCAAGGTTGGAGGTCATCGCATTCAAAGAACTGAGGAATGTGAAGCACGTCACAAACATCAAATATTGGACACGCGGCTACACAACAGCGATCGTAACGGGCTCAGACGAGAAGGCCCTGCCTTCGTCCGAACGGAAGAGGAGGATGCAGCTGTGAAGGATGAATAATGAACACACCTGATTTGGTTTGATCAAGTTCAGACATATTGTGGTGGAAAAATACCAGGAGCTTTTCCTGCGAACTGATTCAGCTAGGGTTAAAATAACTAGAATTTCTTTTTGTCTCCAGATACTGAAATAGGAAGCTGCATTCAGAGTACCACGTCAAAACCTTCACCACATACTGTGTGGTACACTTTCTCAATAAAATATAGGGTATTATATATATATATATAAAAAGCAGCTGAGCAAAAATGCAGCTCTGGCCTATGAAAGCCCCATTTTCGATATTTGGCAGGCGAGGCTGTCACATAAATAAGATTTAGAGGGATTAAAGTCTGGCTGAACTTTTACGCCTTACTTCAATTTGTCTCCAAATCACTTCCAAGGAGAAACTGAGCGTGACATAAAACAACAAGGCATTTTCCTGTGTGCACCATGTGTAAGGCAACACGGTGAGGCTTTTTGGCATGTGTTCTGAATATACCAAGCGTGAATGGAATCGAGGCTAGAAAAGACGACACCTTGACCATTCAGCTTCGACCGGGACTGACGTGGCCCCGTTTACAACTGGGATCAGGACCAATTCCCTCCTGCCTCTATCTCCTGTCAAAAGTCCATAGGAAATAAGAGTCAACAGTGTGTTCTCTAATGGTTTAGGTGCGCTGAATAGTTAATGCATTAACCTTCTGCAAATGAGGTGCCAATCATCCAGACTTACAGGCTACACCCTTAATATTGACCCATTTCTGCGCAGTAGAAATATCCAGAACTAATAAAGTTATGTTTAATGCGTATGTGCTGATTCCTGTGGGGTACGGGGGGGGGACGTTCCAACTTTGCTATATTTACCTCTGGAGACTGGAGAGTCTGGGGGGCAGGAGGACTCCTTGTTTTCGGGGGACAGTCTCTGCTTAGCATTCGCACTTCCTGAAGTGAGCGTCGGGCTGGAGGACGAGGGGGGGCTGGAGCCTCGGCTGTTGTTCGTGGCCCCCCCGGGGAGGCTCTGCTGCGCCCGCGTCGGGCTGCTCTGCCCCCCGCGCAGGAGCTGGTAGGGCACGGTGGCGCGGATGGGGTGCAGGCGGCAGCTGTTGTTGAAGGAGCCCGGGGAGCCCGCGTTGCTGCGCCTCACCCTCGGCTGCTGAAGCGAGTTTCCGGGGGCTGACATCCTCCAGGAACTGGTTGTTGGTTCTTCTGGTGGTGAGAAAGACGTCGTGTCCACGCGTGTTGCTCCTCTACGCAGGCTGCTTGGGCTGGGGGGGGGGGGAGATAAACATTAGCATGTTAGCTAAAATGTTAGCTTACTTTTTTTAACAAAAAAGTCGACTTTCGTGTTCGAATTAAAAATCTTAACCCACATAATTTGGTGTAAACTCACCTGTAAGATACTAATACATGCCAGATTAACGTGTTCGTGGAGCTAAAGTAACTTTAAAACTAGTTTCGGGGACTTGGTGGAAGGTTTTGCGGCTCCTCTCCTGCTATCGGTCCTCCTTCCCCATCACGTCCATTCTAAATGACAGTTGTTTCAACAACACTAGGGCTTGATGCGTGTGGGCGGGACATACGACTCGTTTCCGGGCGTTTGATTGGATAGCGTGGGTCACACACTGACGATGCTGATTGGTGGAGACCTCTCTATCTCGTACTTTTGTCCAATCAGAGCGGAAATATGTGAGTAAGGGTGAAAAACAAGAAGTCAAGACAAAATAAAGCCTTAATAAAGCGTTTGGTGTTTTATATGATATATATAATATATATTTATATTTTTCTAATCAAATAAAGGGGAGTAGTGCTGTAGTTTTTGATGTTTCGTCACGTAATTCCCGTCAGCAGATGTTTGTTTGCTGAGTCGTGACGAAATTGTAGATATTCCATATCCTTTGCTGACCAAATTAGCACAAATTGTCTTTTAAAACGTCATTCTATATTTATTTCAGCTTTGAATGTAGTTTAGACTCACAATCCAAACTAAATAGAATTTCTCTGTATAGTGTAGATGCTGTTGATTTATTTTTTCACACACATAGCTGCACATACTAGTTATAAACCCAAATATGAACTGCTCTTCTGTCAATTTCAATCCAAATTTCTAAAGTAACTTGTAAGAGTCATTTACAGAAAGTTTATTATTAAAACTCTAAATTAGCCAATGATGGTGAAACTTATCTACAATCCTTGATTGCCAGAATGAACTTTGAATCCAAAAAAGGAGGTGAATATTTAGTTTGGAAGAATAAAATATAGTTTTCCCTGGTGTCCATCTTTTCTTTTGCTTCTGTGGGAGTTCCCATGGGAGAGTGTGTGTGTGACTCAATGTTTTCAAGCAAAGATAAAGAACACACACGACTGAAAACCCACGCCATCTGTGTGTGTGAAAGCATATTAAAAAAAATAAACCATGTAAATGCATGGAAAACACTCCATTCAACAGTAGCTCTAATTTGTCAGTCGGAATTTATTTAAAAGGCAAACACACACAGACACACACACACACACACATACACAAAGAAAAAAAAAACACTGAAAGGACGAAATTCCAGCAACCCTGTTCTTGGGGACGCTACATGGCTCACCAATTTGTCAGCTCCACTCCAAAACGCTTCACAAAAGGGCATGCGGGCCTATAAAACCTCCCACACCAGGATACAGTAGCTCCACTGCCCCCCCCCCCTTCCCCAAACACACACACACACACATACACAGTCCCTCCTCCTCCATGACTAAGTGATTCAACCAGCTCGCCTCTCGCTTACAATGTAGTGATGGAGAAAACAGAAACCCGTTTACAATGCAGCTTACACCCGGTGCCCCCCCCCACAGACACACACACACAAACACAGACGGCACCCAGGCTCAGATTTATGTGCGGGACGCATAGTTTTTGGTGTAATTTGGGCACAGAAGAGAGAGAGAGAATAGAGGGCAAGTCTGTGTATATTTGAGGGTGGAGGCAGTGAGGGGTTAAGGTGGTGGGGGGGCACAGGGCTAAGGCTGTCTGTTCTCTCACCCTCCCTTTGAGTCAATAGTGTTCCGGCAGCTGAGCTCCTTTATGAGGGGAACAATCTGGAGGGTCTTGTCAGGGAGCCGAGCAGCTGCTGTTTTCTGGCGAGTCTCTTTCAGCGACCACAGGCCTGGAGTGCCCCCCCACACACACACACACACACACACCAACGCCCCCACCTACCACCACCCCTTACCTCCCCTAATTCCTCATTCTCAACCACACACACACACACACACACTGTGAGCCCTCCCACACAATCCCAGATGATGAAGAGCGTGAGGGAGCGTGGTGACGGTGGTACCTGTCGCCCCGGGTTACCGTCCTTCACCCTGAACAATGCTTTCATGAGGTATGTGAGGAAAGTTTCCTCAGAACGAACACAGGTGTTAAATAGTGTATTAAAAAAAAAAACCGCTGTGGTCACGTGACGCCAGTGGACGTTTGACTTCCTTCCTGTCGTTACTTCTTTAGTGACATCAGTCACACACGCCCCGCCTCCCTTCATTGTTGTTACGGTCAATATGCAGGAACTTCATCGTTCTACTCAAGCAGACACTCCGGAGTCAAACTCAGGCGGCTGACTTCATCCCTTTTTGAACCTGCGCCCGTCGTCGGTGATCGGCTTCGGTTCCCGACGTCCCGCCCCCGTTAGCTGCTGTCTGACGGCACCAGGTTCCCTGTGGTGTCCAGCTGCATGCATTTACAGGTGCAGGCCGACACCGGGCACTCCGTGTGGTCTCTGCAACGACCGTGTCAAGAAAACATAACCAATGACATGTCAGAACGACCCATTTTTAGGATTCTGTGGTAGTAATTATACATATTTCCTGCAAAACAACATCCGACTAAGATTTTAAGAACTGTGTTAGCACAGGCTAACAGTAGAACCGCGGACCTTCAGTTTTTAATTCTGCTTCGCATTTGTTTTAGTCACCTGGGATTAAAATTAAGCACAGGAAAAGTCAAGTAAAAACAGTTCAACCACAGGCAAATCATTTCTGCCTGGCACTGTCCTATCGGTAAAAGATAACCAACGGTTTGCATGTGAGAGGTCACCATAATGACCTCCTAACCAACCAGTTTACGCCGGAAAACGGAGCCAGATTTCTTCGGCGGGATCCCGCCGAAGAAATTTTATCTTTAACACTTCAAAATAACCTCAGAACATTCAGATGTGCAGAAACAGTTCCTAAAATCTGGGTGTCGGATGTGGTTTTTGTAGGAAAAATGTATAATTACGACAACAGAATGCTGAAAATGGCACTTAGGTCTCCTCCTAAACTCCAGAGGAAGCAAAAATGCTGAGTATGTCATGTATGTTAAATATTGGAGCAGATTGTCTTCCTAACATGACAACATAAATCACATCTGTAGCCTCACACAAGCCGGAGGATCCACTTGTTTTGGTTCCTAGAATCATTGCTTTGCAAAGAATTTGATGATTTTGGGATGAGAACTGATTTGGGGTTTTGTTTTTTTGCGTCAGACCATAAAAAAACCCAATGTTCTACTCGCTCCCACCTGAACCAGCTGAGCATGTGGCCGGCGTGGCCGCCGTGTCGACAGTTGTGACACCAGGTGAACCAGTTGTTGAACTGAGCCAGTTTGTTCTCTCTGGTCAGGTCCACCTTCTCGTCCGACTTCCCAGTTCCTGTCGGAGAAGATTTACCCTTAAGTCAACAGTAACCATCAATAAAACCTCACTATCTAGCAGCGTTGGCGTAGATAAGTCAGTCGATTGGCCGTCGGACCACCAGGGGCTCGAAACGATCAAAGGTCAGATCGCCTGAGCCTCTCCCTGTGGGTTTACCTGGGCAGTTAGACACAGGTGTACCCATGTTCATGAGGCACAGCGCGCAGCGCGGCAGCGGCTTCCTGCAGCCGGGGCAGCTGGTGACTTTGGACTTGGTGGGAGAGCCGCTGACACCATACTGGCTGAAGCCGCGGCCCTGGTGAGGAATGGCCGAGCAGCTGTAGGAGATGGACTTTCCACAGAAGTTGCAGCTCACAAACACCTGTCGCACAGGAACAAACACCATTGATAAGCCTGCGAATCGCCAAGGTGAAGCTGACAAGAGCCGGACGGCAGCTGTGGGGTTTCCATACGGGAGGGGGGAAGAGCCGATCAGCAATAATCCAACGTGTTAAACTCAGAATATCGGAATGTCAGTGATGTCATGGGATAGAGCCTGACTGAACGCAGGCCTGCCCGGACATGTTTCTGTTATTAGGCTTTAAGAACGGCCCATTGTGGTGCCGTGTTTGGATCACATGAGCAGGTTTCTCCAGGAGAAGTCAACAAAGATCGCTAACTAGACAGACTTCACGGTTAGCAGAGCTTCAGGTCAGAGCAGCTTCCTGTCGACGGTACAAGGGTCTCGCTCTGGTTATCAGAGACGCCGAAGAAACAAACAAAACGACTCAGGAGTCAGTGTCCGCTTCTTTGTCGCGACTCTGGAAAGTTAGAACAGCTGGAATATAGAAACCATCACCAAAGCTAACAGTAACCGATAACGACTCAGATTATTGACTCAGGGATTGACGCTTATTTTTTAAAATAAATTACAGGTTAGTGATTAAACAGATTATTCTTAATGGGCCTGGTTAAAGCCAATAACATAATAACAGCTGGTCATTTAACACAGTTACCCCTTTTTGAAATGTAGTAGGCCAATAACGTAAGAATTTATTACTAACCCCTCACCAACCCCCTAATCTAACCCCTAATCGAATCCGAACCCCTAATCCCAACTCCTAACCCTAACCTTAACCCCTGACCTCCTAATCTAAGGCCTAATCTCCAAACTACTACTCTAATCCCTAATTATTACATTATAACTGCCTGTGCTGTACTGCCTGTTGTACTACCTGTTGTGCTGCCGGTTGTACTGCCTATTTACCGTGGGTCAGAGAAGACTGCAATTTCATCTGTGCTGTATGTCGTGCATATGTGGTACACTTGAAATAAAACTGACTTTGACTATTAGCCAATAGTTATTATGTTATTGGTTCGGGACCTTTATCAAGTTTTTAGCCTGTTAAATTACAAAAACTGGCAAATTCATTACATCATCGGTTTCTCCAGACCTCAGCGCTAAAAAAAAATGAACGGGTGTATTTAAAATCAAAAGCATTCCCCCCAAAGTCGTCTTCATGAAGCGCCGTGTGAGAAAACGGGATTGGACTAAAGATCCATTCGGTTCAGGTTGAAGCTGATTTGTCCATCTAACGTATGTTTGTAATTCATGTGGCAGTCATGAATCATGGGGAAAAACTGTTGTGTTTGCATCTAAACTGTCCTTAAATAGCAGAAGCGAGTGCCTGATGATTTTTCAGTAAAAGGCCTTGAGTCATTTCTGTGTGTGTGTGTCACTGTTTTTTCATGACGTGTTCAGTTTACAGTGTAAACAAAACCAGGATCACTCATACGATTTTCTTATTTGATGCAGTGCCCTCCTGGTTCATTTGTGAAACATTCACTAGAAACAGAGACAGAATAAAAGAGTCTTTATCCCAAAAGAGTCCAGATCCAACAGAACCCAAACCACAGATATGAATAAACCCCTAAATATTCTGTGTTTTGTTTCAACAACCACAAACATTTGGATCACAGTTGGTGAAAACAGAGAAAAGCTGCTGCTCCACCTTGAAGAGCAGCCAGTAAAGCTTTCTGTGATAAATAACTTCTTTATTTCTAATTGAATTATTGATCAAAATCGTCATTTTTCACCAGCAGACTTCATTCTGGGGCTCCAATCGTCTCGAGGCGTCCTTTACCTGCGCCAGCGGCTTGGAGCTGGAGTCCAGCTTCCCTCTGTGGATGTCGAACTCGGCCCGTTTGTGCCAGAACCTCCAGGCGTCCAGGAGGTTGCGATAGTTCTCGATCCAACACTGGACGCGCGGGTCCTTCAGGACGTCACCGGGGGAACCCTGGAGGAAGGAGCTCATCGTCTGAACCTCAATTATCGTTTCAGTTAACGTGAAATAATTAAAAAACACAGTAGAGTGTCGTGGAACAGACAGACAGTGATGCTAACGATGAGTTTCTGTTCGTTAGCAGGTTAGAACAAGAACAGTGAAGTGTGTTTTACACTCACATACTTCAACCTGTGCCACAACTGCATTTGCTTTTAGCATTTCTGCACAGAAAGAAGCGCAAACATCTCCGATGGATTGGCGTCACGGGAGGTGGCAGCTGCCTGGAGAACAAGGCGCGACCTTTTAGGAACGGCAGGCAGGTCGCGACACGCGCCTCCATCGCTCCCTTCCTCCTCTCGTTCTCTGAGCTACAAAATCCAGTTTTTCTTGACATTCAGATCAGTTTTTTTAATGGAATTTTTGTATTTTTATAGCCTCTATTCACCAATTAAGACACGATTCATGTTTGAAACGTGTGCGGTAACAGCTTCCACTGGTTTTTTGTGTCCACCTCGGACTGAAAACCACTGCTGAGCTTTCGTTTAACGTACTTAACAGAGATGTTTGTCATTAGCTGTTTACACCTCGTCTTGTGAGGTCACTTCCTGTCACCGATTCACTGTGTGAAGCGAATCAAGTTTGTGTAAATCTCTTCAGTTGTTCAATAAATGTTGAGTTTGACCACAGCAGATTCCCTCCGTCTGTGTCAACATCTGACCTTCTCTGCTGGGTTTGGTTTGGTTTTGGCAAGTTAGTGCATGTGAGAGCGACGTGTCCTAAACCGCGTTGGTAACCGAGTTGGAAGCTTCCTCTAAACTTTACAGCTCAAAAGCGAACTCGACAGCGTCTCTGAAAACACTCATGACGAGTTTAGAGGAATCCGTTTTGAAGGAAAAAAACAAAATGATGGTAGAGTCGTTGTAAAAGTTCACTAAAACACAGTTTTGGAAACACGTTGGGGAAACGATGACTAAATCTTTATTATAATTTGATCACATTGTCTTAATTTTATATTTTTGAATCAGTTTCACGAACAGCAGGCTCTAAATGTTTTTTGTTTCCGACCCCTAATAGAATCACAAAGAATAAAAGCACGAATACAAAATCAGCGCTGCGTCACAAAATAGATCCAGAGGTAAATGATTAAATGTTTAAACTCTTTACTAGAAGCATAAACAAAAATTAAACAGAGGTGCGTTCAATGTCCGCTCGGATATTCCAGCTTCACTGTGTAAAACTGATGCCTGCGCAGGTTGATTTGACGCAATCAGGAACCGTTTTGATGCAAACTCTGAAAAATCGCCACTCTCTCCGAATCTGCAGTGGATGACCCGGTAAAACCCGTCCCATACCTTCAGCATGCAGAAGCTGGCGGTCTGAACGTCTCCGGTTCGATCCACGTAGCTCTCCATCAGGTCCACGCCGTCTTTGGTCAAACCCGTCAGCAGGATGCCCTCCAGGTTGCCCGCCTCTTTCATCTCATTGGTCAGTTTGTCGATGTACCGAGGCAGCTGCGGCGAGAACGCGACACCGTCGTGACATGCTGCAGCGGGGTGCGAAATGGGACGCGGCCCGCACACGCAGTGTGTGGCGTGGCCTTACCTGGGTGTCGTTGAGAAACATGCAAGCGAAGGCGACCCGGTCGCGCACGGCGACGCTGCTCTCGTACTGGAAGAACGGAGAAAAATCGTTGGTGAGGTTCAGTCGTTTCTAGAGGATAAACTGATTCTTACAAGTTAAAAACAAAATGAGAGACAGAAAACAGAAGCTGATGACCGGAGAACAGCCGTCACTCGTTTATCACGGGAGTTACGTTCTAGAAATAACCAGCGATAGTCGAAACCCACGAAGACGTCAGCTTTGTGTTTCATAATTATTCTAAATGTTTTAAGAACGTAAACTCCTCACTAAACACTTTATACACTTTTCTCAGACAGACATGAACATTTTCACACTTGTTTAAACTCCTAAAGTTCAAACCTTAGTAGTAAAACCAGTCCAGTATTATTATTACTGTGTCCCCTCGTGCATTTACGCATTAACACGCACGACTTCACCTCATCACTGATTTTTAGTAGGCAGTCACGTGATACCGTACGAACATTCTATTGGCTAACGGCATCCAGAAGTGCGCTACGTTCCGTGAGTCTCAGACTTCCGTGAGACACAAAAGTGTTTTAAACAGTCTATCAGAGTATGGGAAAAGGTAATACAGATAGAAGGTGGTTTAATATCAGTATGGGGGGGTTCATAAACGTTTAAATTACCGTAAACAATAAAAAAGATAGTTCATCGTTATATCGCGGAATTCCGTATTTCAAGGGTGGTTCCTGGAACGCATTAACGAGGGATTACTGTATTATTATTATTGTTATCATTTTTTGTGTTGATAATGTTGGTATCCAAATTCATGATCTTGTCTTGCAGTCACAAAGCTAAAGCAGACATTTACAACCCTTTTTACATCCTTGTTGAAATTTATTCCTGCTGACATCTTTATGTTATTTTTCTATTTCTCTATGTAACGAACTAAAGATTAATTTATTCCGTAACATCGAACTGCAGCCGCAGAACTTCTACCTTCTGTTAGCAGAGCTCGACAAATCCAGCTTTTTGTGCAACAGTTAGCATCCTCCTGTGTTTTTGTGCTACCACAGGTGCTTTTAAGCTGCAAAACGTTTGGCTGACATCGAGTGAGAACTCCCTAACGTCCGTGTTGTGAACCGGTCGGTTACCAGAACGCCGTCGTAGGCTCCCGGCTCGCTGGTGAGGAAGGCGAACATGACGCACAGGTAGGGGTTCTTCAGCTGCAGCCGCAGCGAGCTGCACATCTCCCTCCACAGCGACGACTTCTCATCGGTGTAGCCCGACAGCGCCATGGCAACCACGTTCAGGTTCAGGTCGCCTGCAAACAGCCCAGACAAGCGAAAACGTTATGCAGACGACTAAATGGTTTACGCATCAGTCGTCACACCTGTTCGACGTTTCTGAAGCGACCACGTCCCTAACGGATCTGCGTCTTTGTGAAACGTCGATGGAGTCGTCGTTTTAAACTGAAACCAAACAGGAAGTGTGTGGGATGTGGAATGGAACCCAGAACGGCTGCCAGAGGTCAGCAGCCTCCACTAACGGGCGTCATTCTAAAATATGTTCGGGAAAATATTTTAAGCAACACGTTTCCTGCTTCTGTTGCTGGTTTACGACAACCTACAACAACTTAACAAATTTTAATATTTGAATAGAAAATATCACCTAATTTATTAGAAATATGTAACAAATTGTGTCAGAATTAACACATAAATTGCTGATTTATGGTCAAACATTGAGTCGGATCTTTGACCACCAGACTCTAATGAGGTCGTTCTCCAGCCTAAGTGGATATTTGTGCTTCGCATTACAGTGATATCGCTATCAGAACAGGACGGACGGGTGGACAACCCCAAAAAAAAAAACAAATCCAGGGTGGAAGCAACCGATAAAAATTACAGAGAAGTCCAGCGATAATTTCCACTATCAGAGAAACGTCCGCATGTTGGAGCACAGAGACGCTGATCTGTTGACGCTCCTTATCTAACGGACTGGCCCATCAGTCAGGCTCAGGAAACGCTCATTAGGACACAGCAGGAAACACGTTTGACCTACATCGGTGGAATTTTTTTGAGTCGAGACGTTAACGTCCGGCGTGGAACGTCCTGCAGCCAAAGCAGGACGGGCGTCTGTGTGGAGATCAGGGCTCCCTGCTGTGAAGACTTCATGTTCGTCACAACAGGACAATAATGAGTTAAATTACGTTAAATAGTTAAATACTGAGTTAAATTAGTTAAATGAGTTAAATAATGAGTTAAATAATGAGTTAGTTAAATAATGAGTTAAATTAGTTATAAAATGAATTAAATGAGTTAAATAACGAGTTAAATTAGTTAAGTTACGCCGTGCTGGGCATGGTGCTTCCTGTTATTCGATGTATACACTTTGTAAATAAACGAAAGCGTAACGACTGTATATACTTGTACTTGTATTTTATTCTTTACTCTTTTTCTACTTTGTTAAATTATTAAACCACAAGGAGTTGCCCAAAATCTCATTGTACTATGTATAGTGACAATAAAGGCTTTCTATTCTATTTTCTATATCTAAATACGTTTACAGGCAGCTGATAAAAAGGTCGGGACGCTAAAACAGTATGGAATCAAGCCAACGATCGTATAAAAGTCCTTTTACGTGGTCACGTGTTTCCCCAAAGCGTGACCTTCGCCCCCGCTGTAGCTGTGAATGACTGGAGAAGATGGCAGGTCCTACTTTATCACAATTACATCACCTCTAATAAACGAACCTGTTCACCTGTGGGCTTCAAACGGGTGTTCGCTGGGCCTTTTGTCATCAAATTCAGTCAAATCAGTGGAAAAAAATCTTTAAATACAGTCCAATTTCGACATACGAGTGAAAATCTCAGACACGAATCGTGTTTCAGGACACCATCTCTAGTTGGCGGATGGATACATTAGTGAGACCGGATCTAGTTCTTTACCACATGTTTATAAAATAAAGTGTTTAATTTTTTAATTTTTTTCATCTTAAACGTATCTGGTGTTTCTGATGACATCATCCTGTGTTCAATAATATTTCCCGATGTTTTATTGACCACATTTACCCGATTAAACAACAAAACAACCAGTGGGTTACCCCCGGCGATACCCGCCTCACCCCTCTCGGCCATGGCTCCCTTGTTGAGGAGCTGGATGGCGCGGCGGATGTCCAGGTTGAAGAGCGCCACGGCGGCGGCACGCTCCCACTCGCGCTCCTGCTCCAGCGAGCGCAGGAACGTCTCCACGTCGACGTCGGGGCCGCGGCCGATCCACCCGCACAGCCGCAGCGCGAGGCAGCGCTCCTCACTCAGGTAGCGCAGGACGTCCGACTGCCGGTCTGAACCGCTCCAACAGCGGCGGCTCTCGGCGGTGCCTGAGGGAGGAAGGTGGACACGCGATTGTGCGGAGGTCTGGTAGTTTTTCACATTAAAGGTCGAGGCGGGGGTGATTTTTACCGGAGCTGGTCCTCACGATGTTCTTGATTCCAGAATAAACCACCGACTGTTTGTTCCCCTGCAGCTTCAGCTCCAGGTCCTCGGCACACTGCTTCATGAGTGGAGCTCACATAGGAATTTAACTGGCACTGCTGAGGCACCCTTGAGCAAGGCACCGTCCCCCTACCAGCTGCTCATTAAAGCGCACCTCGAAGTAGCTGCTGCATCCCTCTGTGTTTAAATTGGTGTGTGTGTGTGTGTGTGTGTGTGTGTGTGTGTGTGTGTGTGTGTGTGTGTGTGTGTGTGTGTGTGTTTCTGGGGCCTGTACAGACGAATATACATGTGCATGTTCACAAAAATATAACAAGACTGAAAAATAATTTGGGGACAGTAAAGTGCGTTTGTTCTTCTTAAGATCAGAGCACGAGAGCGGAAAGTCCCATTCTGTGCTTTCATGCAAGAAAATAATTATTTTTAATTTAATTCAATTTCTTTTTTAATTAATAATTTTTATTTTCATTACATTTAATTTCATTTTAATTTTAATTTAAGTTTAATTAAATTTGTAATTTAATTTAGTTTTAATTTTAGTTTAATTTTAATTTTAATTACATTTAATTTTAATTTTAATTACATTTAATTTTAATTTAATCTAATGTTAATTTAATTTAATTTTGATAATTTTAATAATAATGTTTTTTAGTTAATAAACTTATTAACCTACAGTGGAAATAAAAACTTCAACAGTTTGCCTGAACAACTTCCTACACAAGAACAAACCTTTTGAAAATTTCCGCGTTTTGGGACGAATGACGAATTACCCCATCTTAAAATCGCCGCTCCTGCCGTCACAAAGGATATAGGACAAGTCGTACCACAGAGACTTGAGCTGGGGGTCGTTGCCTCCAGCCAGTAGGTGGTTCCTCCACACCTGGACGGTGTCGTGTCCATACCTGGACTGCGCCCTCTCCCTCATCTTGGTGGCGATGTCAGTCTCCACGGCGCCCGCGGCGCTGTCCTCGGCGCAGTCGTACAGGTGTCTGCCGCACGCCCACATGAGCGACGTGGTGGAGCTCCAGGCCAGTGAGATGCGCTCGAACACAGTGAAGTCGGTCATCACCCGATTGGCCGCCGACACCACCACCATCCGGTTCTGAGAGGACGGGTGCCAGGCGAAGCTGCCAATCTGGCTGTCGCAGGGCTGGACGCTCCGCTCGATGATGGTGGGCTCCGTCTCGTCGCCAATGGGGGTGGGTGCGTGCTGCATGTCGTACAGGCGGATGATGTTGCTGTCGCGCGTCAGTGTGGCGAGGAGGCCGGTGCGGGTCGGACACCACGCCACCTAGAACGAGACAAAAACACTCAGAATGAACATTTCCTGGTTCCTCTCCCCCAATGCATCGTGGGTCGTACCTTGGTGAGGGGCTTGGGCTGTTCGCTCAGCGTCAGGACCGGCTTCTCAAACTTCCTCAGATCCCAGATCGCCACCTGACCCTCGAAGAAAGACGCCACACGGTCATGGAAGTGCGGGTCGACCGTCACGCCCTGGATGGCCTTGGTGTTGACGAACGTCTTCTGACTCGTGTTCCTCAGGTCAAAAATGGCGAGGTTCCTGTGCATGCCCGCCAGGAGCAGCTTGGGGTCACGGAGGAGCCAACAAAGGGACAAGCAGGCATCGTTCTGGCCCAACTCGTACAGCGGTTTGGTCACGACCGCGCTGGAGTCCAGATCCACGGACGAGAGGCGGATCTTCTCCGTGGCGACACCGGCCTCAGGGGAAAACTTACTGCTGATGTCCCAAATGAGGACGGAGAAATCTGCGCGGTGCTTGTCCAGCCCGGCGGCCAGCAGGTTGCTGTCCACCGGGTTCCAGGCCAGGGTGTTGCACTGACGGGCGTGTTTGGGCACAAACTCCTTCCCCACCAGCTCTTTGCAGGCAGAGTTGTGGCTCTGACCCAGACTGGTGAGCACCACCCGGCCATTAGCTTGACCGACAGCCAGCAAACACTCGGGCTCGTGCTTTGGGTACCAGGCCACACATTTCATGTATGGGGTGTCAGAATTGATGGCCAATAACGTGGCAGCAGTTTCCTCCGACAACGGGAGCGTCCCGGCTTTGGTCTCGGCGCTGCCCGCGGGTCCGATGCGGTACAGCCCCAGCTCCGAATCGCAGATGACGTAACGGTCAGGGTGGTGGGGGGACCACAGGATGTCCGGCTTGGAGCCACTCATGGTTTAGCAGCAGCTGACAAGGGATAAAATAACACAGATACAATTCAATTCAATTCAAATTCAAACAAGGCAGTCAGACTGCAACATCCTGCGACACCCCTGAATTCAACATTTCACCCTGACCTACACTTTTTTGTGTCTCTGGCTTCCTGAAAATGTTGCTTTTTGTTTTGTGATTATATCTCATCAGGTTTCAGAAATGTGTACCTAAAAAGGTATATAAGTGAAAATTTGACCTTGACCTAGTTTTTCAAGGTCAAGTTTATCCCCTTTGCTGTCCGAGTAATGTGCTTTTTCTTTCATCTTTCTATCTGCAACGGTTGTAAAGATATTTGGTGGACGGACGGACGAACGATTGGACGAACACACAAACACTGACAATTACAAAACATCACCGCGGGATGTAAAAACTTTATTTGTCCCCCAGGGGCGACTGAAGGCATATAAAGCAGTAAAATTAAACACACAGAAACACAAAAATACACAATAAGCAGAAATGTACAGTATAATATAAACAACATATGTACTGGCTATGGCGTCAAAGACTGTGGAAATTGTAAAACTATAAAGATATCAAGACCTTCCATATTCATTTTCATATTGTGGCAGCATCATGTGTGTTGGTATGAAGACTGTAAAGAAGTGTAAACATAAACAGTGCAAATATAAAAGTGTAAATGTAAACAGCGTAAACAGTGTAAACATAAACAATGAAGACATAAAAGTGTAAACATAAACAGTGTAAACGTAAACAGTGTGAACACAAACAATGTAAATAGAAACTGTACATGTAAACAATGTAAACATAAACAGGTATGCATTACAGGCAAACACAGAAACTAAAGTTACCTGAGAGTTAAAGATATCCATGCTGGATGTCCAATAACACGGATAAATCATTTAAATGTGTGTAATTAACGTTAACGTATAAATGAAACAAACTTTTCTTGCTAATGTGCTATTTTTGTTAAAAGTCAGAAACACTTTAACAAGCAGAAGTTAACAGAATAGTTAGCAAGAAACCTATTAATTTGCAATAAAATAGCGCTGACAGGTGAAATATTGCTTTAATCAACAAAACAACAGAGTGTTATAGCAGCTAAAGCTAAAGCTCAAAGTTTGACATGCTACATTGATGAAGCTAATGCTAACGAAGGTGAAGGACGAGATAAAATGTGACGTTCACGTGACGTGGGTGCATTTAGCTCACATTTAGCTAAAACTCACCGATATTTACGAAGTCTTGTTCGTTAAAAGCAGCCAAAAGTATGATTTTGAACACACATGTCGAGTAGAAGCACGTACAGCCGAACTGAATGTTGTGTGTTACATCAAAATATGTCCCTGATGTCATAAATGTCACCCAATCGAGGTTCCGGTTAGGCTTAAATGTGTTATTAATAGAGCTGACCACCAGAGGGCGGCCGAGTAAAGCCAGAGAAAACGCATTACAATTAAAAATGTAACCACAATAAAGCACATTAATCAAAATAACGCAATTAATTGAATAAAATTTAGCAGATTTTGTTGAATCTGCTTTTCTTTTTAAAAAATTGGTGTAAGGAGCTTCTGAATTTTACAATCAGGCTACTACTGAGCTGCAGGAATGGGATTCATGCTACAACTCTCTGGTTTTCACATTAGTGGATGAAAGTGGAAAAGCAAAGCGATCTCATTTGGGACTAATGTGCAGAGCTTCCAAACAATTTCCATGTGAATCAGCCTAAAACATGAAGCGAAGGAGAGAAAATCAAACAGTATTCGCCACAACAAACAAACACAGGATGGTTTATTTTGATTAAACTGAGCCAATTCATCTTATAAATGGAGCTTATTGTATCTCCACTTCTATAATCACGCAGTAATGTTATTTTTATTGTGTTACCGGATTGGGGCGTCATGAGAATAAAGCCCGGCTGTGAACTGGTGCGGTGCTGGAGTGCTGGACTGGCCCCCCACTCGTCCCACATGAGATCATCTGAGGTCCTCAGTTCATTCAGCCCCCTGTACAGGACGAGATCCAGCGGGGAAATGAAACCCAAAGAGCCACGACTGACTGGGATCCACACGCCGGCTGCAGATAAATGAGAGTCTAGGTAAAAGACTGCATGTTGTTGCTTTATTTTCATGCATTCACTGTTTTTTTTACTCATTTATTAGAATTACAGTTGTTACAGTTAGTATTAAAAACCAACAGATCATGTTAATGTCAGAGTTACAGTTTGCTGCAGATGAAGGTACATTAAAGATTAAATATGGCAAAATTTGACACAATGATATTTTTACAAATCATTCTGGCTTCACATATATTATTATTGTCCTCTTGTATTCATGCACACATATATTAAAGGAAGGAACAGTGGAATTACTCATTCAGGCATCATGTTGGTGCAGCTTTTCTGAATTCTGAGCAGGATGCAAGGAGGAAAATAAAGCTGGTGACTATTTAATAGCTGCAGGATAATCTGCTCTTTACATTCCAGTATAGTTTGCATTTTCTGCTAGGATGGAGATGTTGTTGAGGGGGAACCTGAGGAGAAGAGCGGCATTCTGCTTTTTGCTGCTGGTTCTGCTGCACACCGCCGCCGGCCAGACGAGGACGACGGGGCGCAAGGCGAACAACAGGCTGGGTGACGATGGAGGAAGTGGTAACTTTACTGTTTTAGGGGGTAACAGAGTCCAGATATGTGCAGAAATAAACAGATACATCAACGTAAGACTAGAACTGTCCAGTAAAATCATGCATCAGTTATTTTTTGTGCATTTATGTGAAGAATCTGAAAATGTTTTGTGGTTTTGTGACTTTCTCTGGAAGAAATGAGGCAAAATTTGACAGCAATACCATCACCAATTATTTTTAGCTTATTGTGAACATCTTCATCTCCTCCAACTCCAGCTTTGTCAGCATTTTTCCTTCATGATGCTAAAACCACTGAACGTTTTGACACGAAACTTGAAGTTTGTGTCGTTTTCCTGGAGCTTGAGACAGGAACACTGAAGAGATCTGTAGGAACGTTGGGCCCTGACCTAAAAGTCCTGTCAAAAACTGTTCTAAATATCAAATAGTCAAAGGCCACACTAGTTAAACCCAGGTTTAATACCCAGTTTAAGCTCTACTCACAGCCAAGGGCGATGCAGCTGTAGCCGCCTCCAGGTTCCCTGAGGTTTGTTTGTTCTCCTCCAGGTTCCTCGTGTTCCCTGGAGGTGGCGTTCATCCTGGACAGCTCGGAGAGCGCCAAGCTGCTGCTGTTTGAGAAGCAGAAGGCATTCGTGTTGAGCTTCAGCACCCACCTGGTGGGGCTGCAGGTCCCCGGCTGGACGCTGCAGGCAAGACTGGCGGCGCTTCAGTACAGCAGCAGCGTGTCGGTCGAGCACCGCTTCTCCGATTGGACGGGCCTCCAATCGTTCCGAAGCCGTGTCAGCACCATGACCTACATCGGCCATGGCACCTACACCACCTACGCCATCACCAACGCCACGCAGCTGTTGCTGCGAGAGACGCCGGCGGACAGCGTCAAGGTAGCGGTGCTGATGACCGACGGAGTCGACCACCCGCGCAACCCCGACGTGATCGCCGCGGCGGCAGAGGCCAAGGGTCATGGCATCAAGTTCTTCACCCTGGGCCTGTCAGACATCAGCCAGCAGAACCAGAACAACGCCAAACTCCGCGCCATCGCCAGCGCCCCCGCCCAGCAGTTTGTCCAGAGTCTCCTGAACCCTGAGCTGCAAGAGAAACTGCTCAACGAGATGGTGAGTGACATCACACAAGACCCCACCGGACCCATCCAGAACCCACCGGAACCAACCAATCCCACTGGAACCCATCAAACTCACCAAACCCCACCAAACCCCACCATATCCCACCAAACCCCACCAGACCCCACCAGAACCAACCAGACCCCACCAAACCCCACCAGACTCCATATTCCTTAAACCCACGAATGGGTTTAAGGATTGGGGTTAGAGGTTTGTGTTGGGGTAAGGGGACTTTTGGCTAGTAACGGAATAATTTGGGGATAGGGTTAAGGTTATGTTTAGTGACTTTTGGCAGGGATTAGGGTTAGGGTTACAGTTAGAACTAGGGTTAGGGGTTGGGGTTTGAGACTTTCGGTTAATAACATAATAATTTGGGGCTTGGGGTTGGGATTAAGGATTAGATTAGTTTTAGGTACTTTTGGATAATAATGTAATAATTAGGGGTTGGAGATGGTAGTAAATGATTACATTTTTAGCCAATAGTTATTACATTGGTTCAGGGCTTTTATTACATTTTTTGACTTATTAGATTTCAAAAACAGGCAAATTCATTACGTTTATCGGCATTAACACAACTATTATCAGCAACCAAGAAAGAATATTTTCCCATTTAAAGAGGATAAACGCTGCTTGGTTGTTTGTGTCTACCCTAAAAATTAACAAAGAGACGTAGCTTCATTTGAGGGAATCTGCTTTTGCATCACCTCAGCTCAATCGGATGAACATTTCTCCTCCGTCCACTCGGTAGAGAAATAATAATACCATCAGGGGGCAGTAGGGAGTTCCTGCCCCCGTCTTTTGTCTTTGTTTTGGGACTTTCTGCCCTTGCAGTGGGTTCACATCTTAATGATTGGGTTACTGCTTTTGTATCTCCCACACACCGGGTAAGGGGTCAGGGTCAGGGTCAGGGTCCAGATCAGGGTCAGGGTCAGTGTCAGGATCAGAGTTTGGGTCAGGGAGGTGATGTTATCATTCATTCACATTTATACGCTGTGAAAATTCACAGTACATCTGAATTGTGGTGATGCACGAGTAAAACAAACTTATTGAAACTTCTTCTTTGCTGGTCTTTCCCTCCAGGCTGCTCTCGCATTAGAAGAGGTGAGTTTCCCAGCGTTTCCTGTTCTGCATATTTACCTCAGACAGCAGAATGATTGTGTTGTTCTGTCCGTCAGTGTCCTCAGGCTCAGGTGTGTTTGTGTGAACGAGGACAGAGGGGCCCGCAAGGAAGTCCAGTGAGTATTAGAGCTTTAAAAATCAATCTAAAGCTACTGTTTGAGCTCTGTTTCCTCATTGGCTCCTCTTTTGATGACGTCACCAGGGTAGGAAAGGGGACCCTGGCTTCAGGGGACTACCAGGTCTGAGAGGAGCAAGGGTGAGTCTCAGCACGAGTCCCACCTGAAGTTCCACGTCACGTCACGTCACTCACGGCGCTGGTTTCTGTTTGTCAGGGCGAGCCGGGTCTGAACGGCCAACCAGGACGAGACGGTCCAGAGGTAAAAATCAACCCTCATTGGCTACTGAGTGTTTCTATCAGACAGTAAGGGGGTCTAAAAAGTGTTCCCTCTCCCACAGGGTCCCCCCGGGTATAAGGGCAACAAGGCGGGTGACGTTCAGCCTCAGCATCATGTCGCTTCCTGTCAGCGGGAAGTCAGTGTTTAACCCTCAGTTTGGTCTTGCAGGGGGAGAGAGGAGACTGTGGCACCCCCGGGGAAAAGGGCAACGCCGTATGATCAATAACATCTAATTATTTTATATCAATCACACAGATTTGCTCCTGATGATCAATAACGTGTGGTTTTTCAGGGCCTGGAGGGGCATCCGGGACAGCGAGGACCGAAAGGAGAACAGGTAAAGCAAAAATGTGCTGCTCAAAAATTTGGAAACACAGTTTTAGGACATTACAGGTGCATGTTAGCAAATGCTAGCATGTTAGCCTTTCATCCCTCACTCCACCAGACCCATGGCCCGTCACGGCGCCCTGCAGACGATCTGATCCCCACTGTGAAAATTGGGAGTGGAATTTCTGTTATTCCACTAATGTGCACTAATGGAATGTGAATATTGGATTATGGGTAATCCTGATACTAATGTGGGAGTGAATCCAGGCTTGCAGGATGTTATTCTTTGGCGGGAGCAGACTTTGTGTGGTGGGATTAGAGCCACCCCCCCCCCCCCCACACACACACACACAGACACACACACACACACACACACACACACACACACACGGCCTGAGAATGGAGCCACAGGAGACGCATCGATGTTGGTTTTAATCCCGCCTCTGTGGCGGCGGGCTGGTTTTAACCTGCAGTATGGCTTAAAGGGTTAAATTAGAGAGATAATAATGTGGTTTAAATAATTTTGTTTGTTTGTTTGTTTGTTTGTTTGTTTGTTTATGTAAAAACAGCCGAAACTTTAAAATTAAGTAAGATTTCATCTTTTGTTTTGTAGGGTTTGAAAGGACCACCTGGAGATATGGGTGTCGAGGGCCCAGTGGGCTCTAAAGTAAGTTCTCCAAAGCCTTTAGTTTGCCCCTTATTAATAATAATTAATCAATAATAAAATAAACAAAAAAATTTTTTTTTAAAAACATTAAAGCAGGAGTTAGAAAACAGAACAGAAGTAGACTTTGTGTTTTCGGGCCGTTTCAGGCCAGAACTTTTTCCTTCACAAATGTTTTTTCCATCTGTGCAGCATCTCCACAGGTTGCCTGGCAACCTTGTAGCAACGCCAAGAAGGCCACAGTTATTTTTAGAACCAGATATGTCTATTTTTGATTCAAACGGCATCTATAGGAAGTTCTATATTTTATGAAAAGCAGGGTTATTGGGTCAATCAGAGAAATGATGGATTTGAGATCGTCTCTGAATCAGGGAGAACTTTTCCTCTGAACCGTGATCCCAGATGGTTTCCCACACGACTCTGGTGTCACCAGATGTCGGTTTTAGCGATGTAAAAAACGACCTTTAAAACCGGTGCAAGAGGATAATAAGATGCCGAAGCCTCGGTCGCCATGGAGCGACTCAACAAAGAAGTCTTTACACAGAGGGAATATAATGTGATTTACAGCTCATCCAGGAAAATTCCAGACTTTAATAAAGTGTTTTATGAAACGAACAAGAGACGGGTCTTTATTTCCTAAATGTCAGTTAAAAAAATGAGAATAAAGTCCATTTGGCTTCTCTGATGAAAGACATAACGTGCATTTTGGAGGGTATTTCCCTACATGTGAACAAGATGCTACTTAAATAATCATGTAGAATAAAAATATACTGTGTTTTGTTTCAATCTTAAAAACAGAGGAGATGCTGATTGGAAATAGATTCTGTATAGTTTTTACACACAGAGTTTAAAGAGTAAAAGACGACTAATTTTGCATTTTGTTGAAATGTTTGCAGGATTCATCCTGATACATGAAAATGTGTTTGTTTGTTTGTTATTTACTGGCCACAGGGAGACCGAGGGCCCAACGGTGCCCCCGGACCACCAGGGGACTTTGGCATCGGATTCCCAGGAGCCAAGGTTACATGAATTTATTCTAAAAACATCCTCTAGAATTTATGCATTTATTAAAATCTGATGCAAAAACACAAGCATTAAATAACATCTAACATAATTTCACTAATACTTAGAATTTTTACATACCTGTACATTTACATAATGTTGATATATAAATTTGATGCTTCCAGGGTGAAAAAGGCCTTCAAGGAAAACCAGGTCCCGTTGGTTCTGTTGGTGTAGGAGAACCAGGATCACCAGTGAGTTCAGACTGGTTTTACCGGATCAGGATCAAGTCTATCTAACCATTTTTAACTCTAATTTAATACTTTAAATTAATAATAACTGATCAATACATAGACTTTGCTGCCAGCTTATGTCTAAGGTTGATTTCACTCTTTTGTTGCTGTAACTGATGTTGGTTAAATACGTTTAACAGAGTAAAATCTAAACACTAAACAGTAAAGAGTGAACAGCAGTCGTCTGGAAAAAGCTCAGCAGCATGTACCAGATTCATTTTATCGTCCAACATGAAAAACACTTTTATGCTTCACTCAAATCCCAGTCCAAGATTTGGAAAATTGATGTTGTGCTGCCCCCTGGAGGTGACTCTACACCAACAGTGTTTGGATGGTTCATTATTTACTCTTTCATATGTAAACAACCCTTTCACTTCACATATAAGGGTTTTAATGAGCATTTCTTGTTCAGGGTCCTCCAGGAAATCCAGGTGTGCAAGGAAATCCTGGACCGCCTGGAGAAGGGTTTCCAGGACCGAAGGTGGGTTCAGGTTTTACTCTGAGTGTTTTCAGTAACACAACAAATGAAATAGATCCTGATGTCATCAATGATCGAAACGCTCATAGAAAACAATAAATGTGCAGAGTTGGGAAGTTTTATCCCGAAATACTTGGAAAACATCACCAGTAGTTATTTAAGACTCATAAAGTATGTTTTTTACTATGCAACCGACATTTCAATTCAATCTTCATTACGTTTTAATGGAGTTATGTTATATGACATGACGTCCTACCTCAGCGTTGGTTAGCTGATTGATTGGTTGGATGGCGTATTTCATCGGTTGGTTAGTTGGTTGATGTATTTCATTGGTTGGTTGGTTGGTTGGTTGGCTGGTTAATTGGTTGGTTGATCTCTATGTCTTATGGTGCACCTATGCTTCAGGGTGATCGAGGATATAATGGTCCAAGAGGGAATCGGGGGCTTCCTGGCGTTGGGGTCAAAGGTGACAAAGTAAGTGTTGGGTCAGACTCTGGGCGATCCACATCAGATGCTTCTCTGCTGATTTACCTTAGTTTAATAAAGTATTTCACATTCTGTGCTACAGAACCTGTATTTGTTCCCTGTATTTCTGAAGCCATCTCTTGTCACAGGGTAGTCCGGGGCTTCCAGGGCCTTCGGGTCCCGTTGGCGCTCCTGGTGTAGGATTTCAAGGAGAGAAGGTAGACACAGCTGAGATACCTTCTAAACATCCAGACGAGGATCAACAGAACGTCCTGGTCTTCCTTCTTTTCAACACTATCTACTTTTTCACAGGGTGATTTAGGCCCAGTTGGACCTTCAGGCCCCCGAGGACTTCCAGGCATTGGAATAACTGGACCAAAGGTAAGATTGTTTCTGTATTACAAAATTGTACCCTAGATTAATTTCTAAATAATAAACAAAGTTATTAATAATAAGTATAAGTCAAGTTTTGGGTGAAAAGACTGAATCCGAATCCACAGGGGAACCACGGGCTCCAAGGTGAACCTGGACCCCCCGGTGAAAGAGGTGTGGGGCAACCAGGACCCAAAGTAAGTCCGCTGTTCTCCTCTTAACAATTACTCCCCAATCACAGGACAGTTTGGTTCCCTTTAAAAGTAAACAAAAGGACGGGACAATTATCATTCATTCCCACAGAAAACAGACAGTTAAGCTGTCTAGCTGTCTGTCTAAGCTTAGCTTAGCATAGCCCAAAAATGTACCTCTTTTTTTTCTACAGATCACATCAGCCTCCAATGTTTGAATAATGTAATTTGCTTATGGGAGACTCCAGCTAGTCTTTCCTCCTGTTTTATGTTATGCTAAGCTAATAAGCTCATTGTTTCTTGCCATAACATTAATATTAACATTATTAAAATTATAATTATTCACATTATCACATCAATTTTCCCCTCTGAGGGTGACCCGGGGTCAGAGGGGTTACCGGGTATTCCAGGTCCTCCAGGAGAGGATGGAGCACCAGGACACAAGGTGACATCATTACCTAAACCTTTCAGCTGTTAGCCGAGCTAAGTTTTTTGTACCTCATTTATTACCAGATTTCTTACCTGTCTGCTTCTTCATTGACTGCTTTCCCATGACGACAGGGTGACATCGGGTTACCGGGGCCCAGGGGTCCTGATGGAGCTCCTGGTAAAGGTGCACCTGGGGAGAAGGTAATCGATATTTTATACATTTGATAAGACCAGAAAGATTAACCAAAATTGATGATTCAGATTTATTTGGAAGAATATGATCATCAGCTTCTTGTTATTGTGGCAGGGAGACAAAGGGGTGAGGGGGGCAAGAGGTCAGCCAGGTGTTGTCGGTCCTGTTGGGCCAATAGGGGCAAAGGTATGTGCAGCAGGCCATTGGTAAGGATCAGTATGGAGAACGAGAGGAGAAGAAACCATAAAAGATCTATTAGTCTTAATCTCTTTGTCTGATTCAGGGGGATCCAGGAATTATAGGACTGCCAGGAAAACCTGGACCATCAGGGCGGGGGATACCTGGCGCCAAGGTAAGCCTGTGTGCTTCAAATATCAGCAGCTGGAGGGGTTAACACCAATAAGGTTGGGTTACTCCTACTTTTCTCAGGGAGAACCGGGTCCCCAAGGTCTGCCTGGGGCCGTGGGAGAGCCTGGGGTACGTTTGCCTGGACCCAAGGTGAGCCCCTCCCCATTTGATCATTCACCAGACACCTGAGGAGGTTCTGATAACAATAGGAGGTTTCGCTTTGTAGGGAGACAGAGGGCCACCGGGTCCAGCTGGGTCACCTGGACTAAAGGGTGAAGGTTACCCCGGCCTGCCGGTGAGCATAAGACTGCACTAACCTGTTAATCGCTTGACGCCGTGCATCATGTAATGATTTCACTCTGATCTTCAGGGGTTTCCAGGGTCCCCAGGTCTGCCAGGAGAGACAGGGTCAGAGGGCGTTGGGTTACCTGGACCAAAGGTAAAAGCTTCCATGAATGAAGAAAGTCAGGAGGGAAATGAGAAAACGTTCTCCTCTCTATCATCCATGTTTGTGTGGTTATAATGAAAAGTGATACTACTGGTCATCAAGATAATGAGTACTGCCCCCTACATGTAGGTGGGATAATATAGATTTATTCATTCATTCTTTTTCCAAACTTCTTTTCCGCTTTAATGTATCACGGGGGTTGCTGGAGATTATCTGAGCAGACCCACAAAAAACGAACAACCACTCACACTAGGACAATTTGAATCCAACAAATCCACCTGAAGGACGTGATTTTGGAGGCGGGAGGAACATAACGCGCATTTTGGAGGGTATTTCGATTCAGAACGGGACTCGAACCCAGAACCCTTATGCCATCAGACGATAGGGCTACCCACTGCCCCATTGTGCCGCCCTTTGATGCAGATTTAGATTCATCCAATTAGATTTCCAGGTTTCCAGTCTCGAGGAACATACTTTATTTCTCACACTGAAAACAGTTTATACCTTTACTGGCATATCACTAGTATATTTTACTGTTTTATTTCCCGATCAGGGAGACAGAGGCTTGCCTGGACCTCTTGGACCCGCTGGACCTCCAGGGATTGGCCTTGTTGGTTCAAAGGTAATCTGTCTAGTTCCCAACAACAACTTTTGAAACTTTAAGTTCATTCTTTATGACATCTATATTTTAGTTTCCTGTGGGTATCCATAAAGACACACACTTTCCTTTTCCTGCAGGGTTCCGCTGGCCAAATTGGCCCACCGGGTCCACAGGGATTATCTGGGGAAGGCATCCAGGGACAAAAGGTACCACCATTAGCTGTTCTTCACACTGATGAAAGAGACGTAAGAAGTGTTAATCAATCCCCAAAGGGAAATTCAAGTGTTACAGCACAAGAACAGAAATAAGTACACACAAAAACAAGACAGAAATCATAAGCAACTCTTAAAACTGAGATGTTCAGATGTTTGCTTTTGTTGACAAGTCGTTGGGTCTGTGTATGCAGGGGGAACCTGGATTTCAGGGGATCTCTGGCCCAAGAGGACCTCCTGGACATGGTCAGCAGGGGGACAAGGTAACGGTCCACAAATATGAACGGGACCACATCAACAGCAAACCTCTCTATCATCACCACTGTGTGATTCGGTGTCTCTTTCCTGTCTCAGGGCGATCGAGGGTTCAGGGGAGAAAAGGGCAAGAAGGGTGAGCGAGGAGAATCTGGAGAGGCAGGATCTGCCGGACCTTTGGTACTGGATTTTGATTTCAATGGATTTAAATGATCGGATTCAGCCGATAAATACTAATTGTTGCTCTCTTTTAATAACACAGGGTAGGACGGGACAAAAGGGGGAACCTGGACTGACAGTAAGTCTCAGTGTTTATGCTGAAATTCAAACGATGTAGATAAAAATATCAGTCGGTGACGGTATAGGTGTTACTTCACGAAGGTCTCTGGATTTCCTTCACAGAGAGAAGAAATCGTCAAGATAGTGAGATCTATCTGCAGTAAGTACCTCATTCACCGATTCCTCCCATTTCAAATTTGTTCTGACCCATTGAGTCAATGGCTCCACCTCTTCCTCTTTGCCAGGTTGTGCGGCGACCTGTCGCCAAACCCCATTGGAGCTCGTTTTTGTGATCGACAGCTCCGAGAGCGTTGGCCCCGACAACTTCAAACTGATCAAAGACTTTGTGAACTCCGTGATCGACCGAGCCTCGGTCAAACGGGATGGCACGCGGGTGGGCGTGGTCCTGTACAGCCACATCAACGTGGTGGTGGTCAACCTGAGACAGGAAGCCACCCAGGATGAAATCAAGTCCGCCGTGCGCTCCATGACCTATCTGGGCGAAGGGACGTTCACAGGCAGCGCCATCCGAGAGGCCAACCAGGTGTTCAAGGTGGCGAGAAAGGGTGTGAAGAAGGTGGCCGTCGTCATCACGGATGGGCAGGCAGATAAACGAGATGTGGTCGGTCTGGAGAGCGCCGTGTTGGAAGCTCAGGGGAGCGGCGTGGAGATGTTTGTAATCGGGGTGGTCAACGAGAGCGACCCGCTGTACGAGGAGTTCAGGAAGGAGCTCAACCTCATGGCCTCAGACCCCGACAGCGACCACGTCTACCTGATCAGCGACTTCAGCACACTCCCAGGTGAGTGATCATGTCTGCAGCTTCGCAGATTCTTTTTACGGACTTATTTACGTTTTTGTTCTCCTGATCTTGCAGTTGTAGAGAAGAAACTTTTGAGTCGTATCTGCGAGGACGGAGAAGGGCGTTTGTTCAGCCACATCCCAAGCTCCAGGCTTCCGCCAGGAATCCCAGAGGTCTCCAGCGACGTCCGGGAACCTCCGTACAGGACCGACACGGACACGCCCACCTTCAAGGGCGACTACAGGAGGGTCCACCTGGTGGTGAGGAGGACAAGTCTTTGCCTTTTTGTCAACGACAAGTCTTTGATTCAAGTCTTTGTGTCCAATGAATAAACCTACCTCCCCTCCCCCAGCCGGGCCCCCCAGCATCACACCCGAACCAGGAACCTAGACCCACTACCATCAACCGACCCGCCTCAGAAACTCAGAGACTTCCTCTCTTTGACTGGGAGCCCTTCAGACCAGTGACAGAAGTCCTCCCAGTGGCGCACCCCACCAACCACATGGTGACAGGGGCCATCGGGCCAAACGGTCCCATCCTGAAGATGCCGCCGTCACTGCTGCCGTCTCCTGCAGTGGTACCAGGTAAAGATCAGAGACAATATGACAAAATCTTACCTGAAAAGTTGGGAAGTACAGTTCTGGTGAGTTCCTTTGGTCTTTTGATGTTTTCAGCGGAGGGCTGTAGCCTCCTCCTGGATCCAGGACCTTGTCGGGAGTATGTGGTGAAGTGGTACTACGACGCCATCGCCAATTCCTGTGCTCAGTTCTGGTTTGGAGGCTGTCGAGGAAACAGCAACCAGTTTGAAACCGAGAAGAGCTGCAGAGAAACCTGCGTCAAGTTCTGACACGGACATACCGGCGGTCCAGAACGCACTTGAGTCCTTTTGTTACGACTTCCAGCATGAAGTCCACTTCAGAACCTTTTACCAGTAGTTTTTCTATGGAGGGAAGATTTCTAATAAAAGGTTTTTAATGGTCCAGGAGGCTAGGCGCCATCATTCATGTTGAGCTAATGCAAAGAAAACGTTACTGCCACAAATAAATGTAGGAACCACTAACCTGTCTGTCCTGAAAATGTAAACCTTCTGTATGATACAGCGGGGTATTTTTCTACTTGGTGTCTTTTAATACTGTAAAATGTAATTTAAAATAACATAAACATGTCATTTCTTGTTGCGTCAATTAAGTGTCATCATTGTGCATCACATTCCTTATCAAATAAGCAACCCCAAAGTAAATAAATAGCAGTGTAACTTTTGAGAAGTATTTTGATCAACTTCAGGAAGTTGATAACTTCCTGAAGTGGATTCTCCTGTCTCGTCCCATCCTCCCCAATGCCATCACCGGTTGTCCTCTCCCATCTGCTGCTCTCCCATCCTATCTTCTCCTACCCCATTCTATTCTCCAATCTTATCTTCTCCTGTCCTACCCCACTCTCCTGACCAATCTCACCCCCCCTACATCTATCCTATCAAATCCCATTCTTTACTATCTTCTCCTATCCTATCTCATCCAGAGAAACGACACACTCTTAATGTTGGGTGTAAGAGTAACAGACAGAAAAAGAAAGAAGTAGAAAAATAGAATATTTAATATTTTGCTTGTTTTCACATCCAATAAAACATTTCTTCAATTAAAAAGTAGTATCATTTATAAAAGACGAGAAAAGACGACATGATGATGTAGCCCGGGTCCCTGGATGGATTGGGATCATGTCCATCGAACAAGCCAAAGTAGAGGACAGTGTTGGATTTAGATCCGGTTGTGTCCAGCTGCAAACAGTGAAGGAACAGAAACACCATTAAGACGATGCCCTCTAGTGGTGAGGGAGAGAAAACACGAGACTCAAGAGGTTTAGCACAAATAAAATGTGAATACAGCGAAAGAGAACGACTCCGTCGATCTGAAAAGGTTTCCGACGGATGACGATAAAGCCTGAGGTCACCTGGTTGGTGATGTCAGTCCTCCAAGGGTTGACCTGCAGCCCGTCGCACCAGCCGCCACGCCCGTAGAGCCACGTGCCGTGTTCGTTGGGTACTGCCCCCTCTTTCACCAGTGTGGTGCAGCCCAGGGATGTTCCTGATGGTTCCCCACCGTGAAACCCAAAGAATACGAAACCCAAAAGTCAGTGCAAGAAAACAGCCTTTGGTCAGGGGCCGATTTAAGAACCGTGTGTTCGAGGTGACACCAGGGAAAACCACAGGATCTCATTCTGTGTTGGAAAAGTCACGTAACGGATTAAAGTCATATCTCCAGGTACTACTGTATTATTATCTGAGGTTCTATTGTATAATAAATCTTTACAAGAAGACATTTCTCACCTGCGGAATCAAACACGAGGGTGTTGTTAAAAGCGTTGTTGAACTGGAAGTAGTGCGACGTGACGCAGAACTCCCCACAGTTGTTGTTGTCGCTGCCGTGGGCGGTGATGACAGCGTACAGCTGCACCTGGAAACAGACGACAGCTGCAGAGACGCCGCTCCACAGTCGTTAGAGGTCACGGGTCGCCGTCGGTTACCTTCTTGGTCGACGGCGGGACGGAGAACACGATCGGTTTGTATCTGCTGTTGTAGTCTTTGTCAAAGGTTCCGCCGCTGTACAGTGACATCACACTGAAGGGGCGGAGCTCCTCCACATCATACCTGGTGTCATTACCGACGGCTTTACAGGAAGTGGAAGAGTCACATTATCATTAAATGATAAAAGATAAAACAGGAAGCAGAGAAACTGAACTGATGAAGCATCTTTAAATCCTTCAGTTTGAAATATTTAACAGAATTTGTTTAAATTGTAGTTCAGAAAACAACCTTAGAGGCCGAGAACATTAATATTATAATATTATACTTCTTCTTAAGAGTCTTCCGAAAAGAGTCACAAAAGGACATCGGTTCATTTTTAACGGTTGGTAAAATTATTTACCAAAAATTAAAAAATCCCCTTACAACAGGCTCCCCGGTTTTCTTATACTATCCTCTGTATCAAAAACTGATCTCAATTATTTCCCGGAACTAAAATCTTATTCATAGCTGCAAAGATATTTTTATCCAGATACGCTCCGAGAACTAGAAACGAACGGAGTTACTTCCTTTTCGAAACGTTAGAGGAAGTTTGTCTCAGATTTACATTGAGTCCTGTTTCTAGTCTGTCGCATTGAAAGTGGATCAAACTATCTCGTGTTTTTACGGTCGGTACCTGTCTGGTTGCCGATGCTGAACCTCAGGTTCAGGGAGACGATCCACGGCATCGCCCATGGCACTGTCTTCATGGTCAGGGTGCATTTATCTCCGTCCAGCAGGGGGAGCAGTGGGGACACGTCGGTCAGCCAGTGTCCGATCCCTCTGCGAAATCAGGAGGAAATAGGAGAGTCTTAAAGCTCGTAAAGAGTTCGGTACAGCAAAGCACAAACTTTGTGATTAGCATCATCTTTGTTGGACCAAAGTCAGGTGCGGTTTTGCTTCCGTTGAGGTTGATGACGTGTTTTACAGTTTTAAAACCAGCTAGCACGCTATTGAACGTATGTCAAGCGACGTGAGGTTCTTACCTGCGGAAGGCCGTGATCCACCGGCCCAACTCCGTGTTGCAGAACGGGCCCAGAGGGTCGCAGCAGACGAACAGCTGAACCGTGTGATCCCAGTGGGCGCAGGACGCATCCCGCTTTTCTGGGCAGGACAGGGCGGTGTCCAGCTCCAGGGTGTTGAATTCATTGAGTCCTGCAGGGAGATCGGACGGATTACAAAGCTGCACCAACGCAAAAGTCTTGTTGGGTTCAGAACAGGGTCTCTAATGGGTACCCGGTTGGGTCTACGTAACCCTGGTCAGTCCTCCATTGTGAAGACCATGGACGTTGTTACCTGGGGGCATCAGGACAGTGGCCACCGCTCCGTTCTTCCCCTGCATCTGGACCTTATCAAAAACAGAAATGACCTCTGCAGGAGTTTGGAGCCTGATCCACAGATCGGCAGCGAAATCAAACCTGGAGACACAGGCGCACACAGCTAAGACACAGGCGTGTCTTAGCTTTGAGCGAGATTGCCCAAAAACATCACTTGGGGGGTGTTGGTGAAACTTCTTACCACTGGGCCTGCCAGTTGAGGAAGCTGAACGTGGGGTAAAGAAACCAGCCTGTCTCAGCTAGCGCCCCCCGGTGGTCAATACCAAAGAAGAAGTTTGGGGACGGGGTGTTCTGGAAGGACACAAACACCTTCTGTCCAGACCTGCGAGACAGGGGCGCAGGAGTTACACCAGGAGGACAGGAAATCCTTCCCAGACAAATAAAACCACATATAATCTCGGATGACGTTCGTTAGTCGGGGTAAATAACTGATTAAAGGTGATGTTTTGGAACAAGGAGAAGGGCACGACGCCACAGGAAGCAAATGGGCTTTGGAGGCCTATCGCTTCAGCCTTGAAAGCGTGGGGTTAATCTCCGCGGGGGTGTCGAAGCGAGCGTACCGAAGCGCCTGAGTCACCGATGGCTCCAGGTGCACCATGGCAGCCGGGACGTTCAGCGTTGCGTCGCATTCATCGTTGACACAGTTCATGTCCTGGATGGGATTTCCTGGAAAGGTGTAGACGAGGATGCCGGAGGCGTTGGATCGGGCCATGTTCTCCACCTGGGGGGGGGGGGGACCGGCGTCTCAAGGTCAGACTGGCCCAACGCCGGGGTGTCAAATCGGAACGCAGACGGCGACAAACCTTAGTGAAGAAAGAGCAGCTTCCCTCCGACACCCAGGCGACCGCGCCCGACACTGAGGGGGAGGGGCCACAGCCGTCGCCCGCGTCCGTCAGCTGATAGGAGCTCTGGCCCCAGCGCGTCGACAGCCAGTCGTACCGGGCGTCCAGTCGCTTCACGATGAGCGGAAGGTTCCACCCTGCGGGTGAGAGAAACAGATAACTCATTACCATGACAACCCCTCCCATCCAAAAACATCTCAATGCATGTGTGACGTACATGAACGTGTAATAATCCATTTGCAATGTGCACCCCAGAAATGAACTAACATCGTTTTAAGAGACAGTCGCAGTGTCTTGTTTGGGAGATCCAGAGTCTGGGTCCTCACCGGGGTTTCTCCCTCAATGAGGGACTTTTTCCCTGCCTGTTCTGGGGGGGTTTATTGTGTTTGTCTTAAAGAGCTTTGAAATGTCTGCTGATGTGATCAACGCTATACAAACAAAGGTTGATTGATTGATTGAGTTCAGGTCCAACCCAACATTGTTGCCACAGAAAGAATCAATATCAAATCAAATCAACTTTATTTATAAAGCACTTTTCATGCAAGAACACCAAACACAACGTGTTTCACAGGATTTAAAACTATAAACACAAGCCCCTCCCTCACACCCTCCATACAAGAGACACACACACACACACACACACACACACACACACACACACACACACACAAACACACACAGTAGTGGTATCATTAAACTTTTTTTTACTGTTTTAATCCCTGAAGGGAAATTAACAATTGTATAAGAATATTTATTTCACCCAAAGTGTTTCTCATTTCACTAATAAATAATCTCTTGAGGCACCAGATGGTGTTTTATAGGAACAAACACACAAACAACCGTCTTACCGTCGGACCTGAACACCACCTGGGACAAACCACAGTTGTGGGATTTGCAGCCCCAGGAATAAATCAGCATAGGAATCCAGTTTCCCAGAGCGAAGATCGGCACCGGAGAGAAGTGCAGCCTGGACAGAACCTCCTTGTTACTGCAGGGGGAGGTCAAAGGTCAGCGACAGGACGGAGTGACATCAGGCATTAAGGTTCTATTTATTGAAACAGTCAAATAAAGTCAAATCAAAAGCAGGCTGCTGGTTTTATTCCTGATTAAATCCTAAAGAGAATAAAAATATCTACACAAAAATGAAAGTGAAAGCAAAAACATTCTCATTTTGCCCCCACCCGACCCGACCCGACCGGACCGGGTCAGAACTGTGGTTACCTGTCGGCGGCGGCTCGGTGCGCCTGCTCCCGCATCCACAGCGCGTCGCTGGTCGCGGACTCGTCCAGGGACAGGAAGAGGACCTGGGTTCGGTCCGGCAGATCCCGAACCAGGCTGCGCAGAGACGCGTCGGAGCTCCACAGACACTCCAGGAACCCGGACTTGTTGGTGAAGGCGTGGAGGATCAGGGGTCCCGGCAGAGACCCGGGCTGGAAGGAGAACTCCCCATCCAGGGTCAGGACGGTGAACGCGTCCGCCAGGTCTCCCGGTTCCGGTCCGGTGGCCTGGAAGGGTTTACCGGACCTGAAACCGACCGTGTGGTCCTGGGACCCGCAGGAGGACTCATCTCCGATCAGGATCGGAACGGATCCGATGGTTTGGGCCGTCAGAACCACGAACCAGAGCCCTGAACGCAGCAGCAACATGATCCAGACCCGGGTCCGCCACGTGAACTCACCACGAAGTATGACTCTCTAACATCTCCTCCAGGCTTTATGTGAACTCTAAAAGCGTGTCTGATGTCCACAGACTTTAGTCAGAGGCGGGTCATACCGTCTACGGCAGCCCTGACGGGACAAAAAGGAGGTAACGCGTTCAAAACTCAAAACAGAATAGCGTCACCTCTTTCCTGAATTCAAGCCGTGCGTAAAAGCTGTTGCGCGTAAAGTGCGCGTGAGGGGGACCCCACCGGCGCGTCATCAGGAAGACTCGCAGTTATTTAATCACATCATCCGCATACAAATTTTGATCCTTTGAATTTTTACGCAAAGTCATTTAGATGACTTTGCACACCGTCGGTGCGGTTAGACCTGTTCTGGTTGCGCAGGGACGTTTCCTGAGATGACGTGGATGTTGACAACTGAGCACCAGACAGAACAGGAAGTGATCAAAACTTTTTGTATTTTTGTGTAGAAAATAAATTTAACTCCTTTTTGAAATTTTTTTAAAATAATCCTCTTTTTCATCCACATTTTAACAAAATTTAATGAATTCCTTGTTGAATTTAAACATTTTTTCCATGTTAGATGTGTGTGATCACCTTCACAATAAACCCATCTCACTCCTCGGTATCATCACAGGTTTATTAAGTGACTTTACACAATATAAATGAAAAATAAAATTAAAAATACAGATGGAGTACACGGCCATGGGAAAAAACTGCGTCGTCGTCTCTTCATTTCTGATGTTTTTCCCGCAGACTGATTGAAGTTTGTTTTTTAAAGTTTCATTTTTCACCGTTTTCTCGAGTCTCTGAGGGATTTTTTTCTTTTTTTCCAAACATACAAAAGTTGTGACTTCAGCTGGCTCGGTTTATATATATATATATAAAAATAAACTAAAGTGAAGTATAACACTTGTGACGTTATAAATGGTGGTCCAAGGCTAGTAGGAACAGCTAAACAGAGGAAGAGGAGGCGTTACATGTCAGGAAAAACAACAGATTTTAGCCGTTTGTTTAGAAAACCATTAAAAAAAGAAAAAAGGCCCAGGGTGCGTTTCATTTCCTGATTTCACGTTTCTCTGTTGAACTACAAGAACAACTTATAGCTGTCCTCTATTTACTTTAATATAACATGGAAGATCAAGTTACTGGTTGTAATCTATTACTTTTTATTGATCCTGTAAACAAACAGTTTGATTGTACAACAGCCAGACCAGATTGACGGGGATCTCTTCCTGTCTATACATCAGTCATTTAAAAGCAACCTTGGGATGAAAAAGAAAAAGGAAAACGAGAGCGATGGGACAGAATTCAGTTATAACAACAACAATAATAATAATAACATCAATAATAATAATTATTAAAGTAATAAACGGGTTTGGCCTTTCTAAAACGTTTTTTTCTGTGGTTGAGGGAAAACACATTCTTCGATGAGTCCCAAGGCAGTGAGGGGCTCGGTGGTGGCAGCACAGGAAGTACATGTGGACCCCGCCCACCTCCTCACATGGTGCCGCCAGTGCCCCCCCTCCTCCCCCTAGTGGCTGGGAGTGGGAGCACAGCGGTGCTGGCAGACGGATGGAGGGGAGGAGAGACAGAGAAAAGAGGAAGAGGGCATAGGAGGAAGAGGTGGGTGAGGTCAGCGCCGCACACTGGGAGGGGTGGGGGGGTCCTGACCTGACCAACGTTGGCAAACAAAAAGCAGATCAAGTCGGGCCGGAGGTCCCGCCGGCTTAAAAGATCTTTCCTTTCTTTTTGTTTTTCTCCAGAGTCCTGCAAGAAGAAAAGAAACGCAATGAAGACATCGGACTTCACTGGAGAGGAAGACCCCAGGAATGCTGGGACAGAAACAACTATGAGATTGGAGACTGGTCTGGATCCGAGTACGTCATCGCTATGGTAAAATGGCAGCTAACTTTTAACTAACTAAAGTCATAGTGAGCCGTTTCAGGGTGGAGCACCCCAATCAGTATCTACTCCTACAGCCATGTAGGTTGAACTGATCCCCTGTAGGGGGCAGCAGTGCTGCAAATGGAGAAGTTTATTTTTGTTAAAGGAAGACGTTGAACAGTTATATATTCATAAATAAGTTATTTCACCATCAAAAACCTTTTTCTCCGCGTTGTTTGTGTTATTTTATAGAAGTAGACAACTTGAGGCATCACTAAAATTAAAATATTAGCATCACAAGTCTTTTTACAAAACGCTTGTTTTCTCGGTTTTTTGCTCAAGAACGAGTTTTTTTGCTGAAATCACCAAAAACTACAGAACCCAAATGGCTAGAAACTGTATTTTCCCTTGACGACAGAAGAGATTTGACACTTTCTTCTGATAGTTTCATTCAAACATCCGTCCAAATGCTTCACAGGAAGCTCTGCTCTATCTTTGACTCCATCTATGCTGCAGTAGCGTCTTGTGGCCACAGGGCGGTGCTAACCCACCACACATCCACCCGCCCCCTCCCCTGTGGTGGTGGTGGGGGTTGTACCTGGAGGCCTCCAGCTTCTGCTGCTCCAGGCGCTGCTGGGCCTCCCAGTTCGCCCGCTCCTCCTCGAACACGCGCCGCTTCTCCTCCAGCTCCTTGTGCTGCGCCTCCAGGTTCTTCTTCATCTGCTCGTGACGCCGCTGGAGCTGTGAACGGATGGGGGAGCAGGTCAGTGGACGCACCGCCAACGCACCGGGGTCACGGGGTCAAGAACCCGATCACAAAGATACACGGGGGAGAAAAAAAAACAAAACCACAAGGCCGTGCAGGTTTGAGATGAAGATGAGCGTCTGAGATAAATCCCGCCCACGGAACAAACCAAAAACCTCAGCTTGTTACCATGGAAACAGGAAATAAAACAATAGATGAAAGTTCTTGAAAAGCAAAAAAAAAAAAAAAGTACCACTTCAGAAACTATTGTCTGTGGAAAAATGTGTGAAGAAACTGAATTGTGTTTGACATCTGGGATGGAAAACAAACCGACAGCCAGACCTAGTCCCAGTCGCCATGGAAACCAAAAAAAAGTATTTGGTTGATGTATGTAAAAAGTTGTTTTATTTTTCCATGACCAATGGAAAAAACCTCCTCCTCCTAAAACTCTCGGGGGGTTCATCAGCATTGACATGTTATTAAATTTATAGAAATAATAATGAGAACTAATATTAATTATTTTAATAATTTTTTGATAATTATTTTAAAATAAGAATTTTTTTATAATAATTTTAATGATTTTTAATAATTTTTTATAATTATTTTTTTAAAATAATTAACAAAATTGAAAACAGATAAGATGTAAATAAAACAAATAAAACACAAAAGAAAAATAAAACAGAACTCAGAGCAGAAACTCGTGCGTTCGACCGCCAGACGTCACAAGAGGAAGGAAGTGACTCAGAAAGACATCCGTGATCCGTGTGTGTACCTCAGCTTCAGAATCTTTGAGCTTCTGCACCTTCTCCTTGACCTTCATCTCGAACACCTGCTCCATCTCCATCTCCATCTTCTTCATCTTGTTCACATGCTCTCGCCGCTCCTCCTCCATCTGGGCCAAAGGACTCCTGTGTACGCGCACACACACACACACACACACACAAACACACACACATATTTTAGAGACATTCATACCTAACACGTGTAGAAAGGAGCCGCCGCTAAATGGTGGACATTAAATCTGCGTTCTCTCTCCAGGAGCCGACAGGAAGTCAAACAATCTGACGTTTCTGGCGCCAAAAACAAACCAAAAAAAATCCCATCAGCCCTCATTTAGCAGAGAAACGACACGTCGAACACGTCGGGATACAGGAGGGCCGACGGGTGAAGGTTTGGGACGGACAGGACAGACCGTCTACGATGCATCTAGAAGCAGCAACTGTTAGTGCAGCTGGTGGGTTAATGTTAGTGAAGCTAACGCCGTGCTAAGCTAACGGCGTGCCGATGGGAGCACCGGTGATCCGTGATCAACAGGAAGCAGATTGATTCACCCCGATCTGAGTGCAGGAACGGAAACAAACACACCTCCAATCTCAAAAGAAGGAAAAGCTAAATGAAGTTCCCTGATTGACAGACAGATAGCTTCATTTATTGCCAACCTGCTGCTACTGCTAGCTGGGGGGTGGGTGGGTACATGAAGAGAGGGGGGGGGGACCAAGATATGTCAATGGAAGGGAAGGTAAACTGGATTAATCTAAGATTAAAAAACAAAACCGTCCTTCCTGGATGTCATGTTAGCAACCAGCAGCAGCAGCAACGAGTATTTCATTTCTCTCACGGTGTTCCAGGGAAGATCGACCGGGAAAAAGACCCGAATCGAGGGGGAGAGGGGGGTGGGGGGGTCGGACACCCGGAATGCAGCCAATGGGGGAGGAAAGAGGGAGACGAGGAACAGACGTCATTCACAAGGGTCTCAAAAAGAAGAGGAAAAAATGACCACTTACATTCCTTCAACCGTGTCAAGCCTAAAAATGAAACACACACACACACACACACACACACACACACACACGCGCGCACACACACACACACAGCATGCAGTCATGAGGTCATGCACTAAAACGTCAGACGTGTGACTTCAGCCGCGTTTTGAAGTGAAAAACACACAAAAAACTGATGGCCGTGAGCAGCTAGCATGTTGATGTGTGTTAGTGTCAGTGGTGTGTTAGCAATAGTAGTGTGTTAGCATCAGTAGCATGAGGCTCTGTGTTGTTGTTAGCGTTGCTAGCATTGTTAGCATCAGTAGTGTGAGGCTGTGTTAGCATCAGTAGCATGAGGCTCTGTATTGTTAGCATCAGTAGCGTGAGGCTCTGTGTTGTTAGCATCAGTAGCGTGAGGCTCTGTGTTGTTGGTGCTGTTAGCATCAGTAGCATGAGACTTTCTTGTTGGTGCTGTTAGCATCAGTAGCATGAGGCTCTGTGTTGTTGGTGTTGTTAGCATCAGTAGCATTCGGCTCTGTGTTGTTGGTGCTGTTAGCATCAGTAGCATGAGGCACTCAGTTGTTGTTGTTGTAGCATCAGTAGCATGAGGCTCTGTGTTATTAGCGTCAGTAGCATGAAGCTGTTTGTCACTGCTAGCGTGGTTAGCATCCGTAGCCTTACTTGGTGGACAGCTGGCCCTTAGCGCGGTTGTTGTCCACGCCGTTGTAGGTGACGGCGGCGAGCTTCCTGCTGCGGTAGTTCTCGTAGTGAACGTTGTTCGTCACGTCCTTCAGGTCCTGCATGTGAGTCCTGGGGGAGACGAGACGTCAGTCCATCTGATCTCCATGGCAACCGCCTCACTGACAGCTGATAGTGATTAACGGTTATTGATCCCTACCTGATGAGCATGTCCCTGAGGATGGTGAAGTCACAGTGGTCACTGTTTTCAACTGGGGGGGGGGGGGGGTGAGGGAAGGGCACAGATTAAAACATGTGAAATCATTTGACACAAAACCACAACCACTTCTGCTTTAGTTTCCGTGGAAACCAACCAACCCCCCCCCCCCATACCTTCTGCGACCCCCCAGGGGTACTGCCTCCCTCTGACTCTCTTGCTGTTCACCTCAATGATGGTGTTGCTGCCGACCACGGCCAGCGGCAGCTTGTCCTGTCGGGGGGAGGAAGTCGTTAGTGCTAGTGACGAGCTAAAGAGCTAGCGAAACGCGCGGGCGAAGCGTACCTTGATCTTCTTCACCAGCCGGTTCTCCTCCTCGTCATCCGTCTCGGGGAACTCGTAGATCTTGATTTTGTGCTCTTGGATTTCCCTCATGATCTGTTGGAGGGGGGTGGAGAGAGACATGAAAACATGCTAACAGCGTTAGCCGCCGCGTTGGGGTGTTTGTTTTGCAGCTGGAGGGAAAATCCTGACCTGTTTCTTGAACTGTTGGCACTCCTCCGGGGTGAGGGTGTCGGCTTTGGCAATCAGCGGGATGACATTGACTTTCTCGTGCAACCGTTTCATGAACTCAATGTCCAATGGTTTCAGCCTGCGGGGGGGGGGGGGGGGGACACACACACATGGCGTTACGCGGCACTAACGGGGCGTTTAAGTACAAAAACAACCCATCAGACCGACTTTACTCCTCCGTTCTCGCGGGAAAACACGTGCCGCATTCCGGGACCGACTGGTGTGTGGACTCCTGTCGGTTTCTTGGACAACGGGGAGCAGATGCGGAACCAAATATAGAAACGCGTCGCGTCTGAGACAACGCCCCCGCCGGCGTGACAAACCGCCGCCGCCGCTGCTGTGGGCTCGAGCGGAACGGAACGTTTGATTGATTCTCCGTCGGAAAACATCCCTGGAATCGAGCTGGAATCTGCTCTCCAGCTGAATCCGATACGGTCGGACGGGTCGGATGGACGTCCGTTGGGCAGGTCGGGCTACCGTGCCGACCGCCTGATGTAAGTGGTAGCAGCCAATCAGATGGCGGACCGGTTTCTGATTGACTTGTTCCACTGTTTTTCTGTCAAGTTGATACAAAAGATCATATACGATCAATGTTATTGATTAATTCATCCCATCGGGGATTTATACGTTTATTAGTTTATATTTATTTAGTATTATTTATTAGTATCGTTCAGGAAAGTTTTGTGATTTAAAAATGAAGACGGACAAAAGCAGCAAATCTTGGCATACTGAATGTGTGTGAGAGCTGTCAGCTGGTGTCATGAGGGGACGGTGTGTGTGTGTGTGTGTGTGTGTGTGTGTGTGTGTGTGTGTGAGCATACGCTGCTCATCCTAAAGGCCAGCGGGCTGTTTGTGTGGGGACAGAGGAGCGACTTGTACAAACACAATGCCTCACTGAGAGCAGATGGAAAGACGGACACACACACACACACGCACAAATTGTGTTCCAGACACAAACAAGACTATCTGTCCCATCAGCATCTTTTTAAACCCATAAATACTTCTAAACGAGCCCAAATCCAACTTCCTGTTCCTCTAAACTCGACTCCAGACGCGTCTCGACTCACTCGTGCGTCACGACCCGATTCATGAAACAAAGTCGACCCAGATCACGTGTCGATTATCAGAAGAGGCTCCTGTCGTTTAGCGATCGCTACCCGCTCCGCTAAAGGAGCTGACTCAGCTCCTCATGACCATTTATGGTGTTGACCCAAGAGTGGAGCTGAGGGGGAAGGTGGGTAAACACACATTTATTTAGCGCACGCACACACACACGCACACACACACACACACACTCAAGACGAGCTGCCAGCCGTGACTACAGCTTCGTGCCGTCGCCCACTGAGCCGTCCCAGAGGTCGGCTAGCTGGAAACGCTAATGAAGAGCTTCCTGCCCAGAGATTTGAACCCACACACACACACACACACACACACAAACACACACACACACACACACACACACACACACACACACACACACACACACACACACACACACACACACACACACACTCACCCATGTCCAGACGGGGCGATGAAGTACAGGCAGCAGTGGATTCGGCTGTCGGGCATCTGCCGTCTGTTCACCCGCGACTCTGAGTTCAGGTAGTCCTCGAACTTACTGTCTATGTGGTCGATGATTGGCTGCCAGCTGAGGAGGAGGAGGGAGAGGAGGAGTAGGAGGAAGAGGAAGAGGGTCAGCAACTTTAAGGATGAAGAATGGAGTGTATTCTGCTCCGTCCTCACCAGTTGCTGTTGTCGACGGCGTCTCCAAACCCAGGGGTGTCGACTATCGTGAGCAGCAGCTGGACGCCCCCCTCCTTTACTAGAACCTTGGACTGTTCCACCTGACAGGGGGGTGGACAAAAGCAAGAATGAGGGGCGTATTTGTCTCACTACCGCCCCCTACGGGGACTCCGTCGCGCCGGATCGTAAACGTCTGCACAAGAAACGCCCAAAGCTAGCAGCATGTAGCGACACGCTGGCCCAGACGCTGCTATTAGCTCGCCGCGCGGCGCGCGAGCGTCTGGAAGCAGACGCATAAAAGAGCATCGCCCAAGGCGTTCAAGATCGCAAATTAGCTCAGGTGCCGTTTAAAGCAGCGGCAGGAAGACGATCTGGGGGGGGGGTTTTAACCAACCTGAGGGTTTTAAATTTCACTTCCAAACTATACCGGATCAAAAAAAAAAAGCGTGTTTCAACAAGCTAAGTTTAAGCGGTTTTTTGGGGGGGCAGGAAATTTAAGACAGATCCAAGATGGGTTGTTTTGTTCAGGTAACATTGGCCCCCGTCTGCAGGACATCAGGTGACACAGGAAGTGGTAGCCGCCGCCGTCCTGTGAGCGTCTGACCGGCCGTGCGCTGAAGCACATCTTCCTGTCCCCTCACAGATACGTGACCCCGTCACACCAACAATTTAAACCTGAAACTTTTCTTTTTTTTCATGGTCTTGGCAACACTTTCAAAAAGTTCCGCTCTGGTGTCATTGGAGGAAAACGTACATTATTCCCTCGTTCCTCGCGGTTAATGTAAATAACAAATCATTTATCTTATTATTTACGTTAATTTAAATGTTTATGAACCCTCCCCATACTGATATTAAACCACCTTCTATCTCTATTACCTTTTCCCACACTCTGATAGACTATTTAAAGCACTTTTGTGTCTCACGGAAGTCCGAGACTCACGAAACGTCGTGCACTTCCAGATGCCGTCAGCCAATAGAATGCGCGTACGCCATCACGTGACTGCCGACCAAAAATCAACCAAATGAGGTGAAGGCGCGACCATTTGATGCGCGAATGCGTGAAGGGATTACTGTACTGCGATGTTTCCGAGGCGGAGACAAAACCAGAGGCAAGATCGGATCGAAAAAACGATTTTTCGGAGACAAATAAACAAACGATCACCAGTTCTCTAAACGTGGGGGTAATTAAATGTGGGGGGTAATTATGTTGTTAACATACCGATGTGAAAGCCTCTGTGAACACATAGATTAGCTGACCGATGCTGACATTTGACGTCCTGCCGGCCGTTTGAGGGCATCTTTCTTACCTGTACAGTCTTTTTAATTCGATGTGACGGTCCTGGATACTCTGATGAATACAGGTCCGTCAGGAACAGAGAGTTGATCAGTGTGGATTTACCCAATCCCGACTCACCTGAGGGAATAAAGCGAGACAGATCAGCGCTCAGATGATTCCGTTACTGAAGGAAACTCTCCATCAATGCTAAACAAAGAGCATCAAAGGTCAGGCGTCCATCCTGACACCAGACCGACATGTTAACATTTAAAGGCTACAGAAATAGACAATAGCTCTTGTTATGCGTGGCTGACTGCTTGTGGGCCCCGGATTGCTCTGTTTCCGGGTGCCCAATGAAAACGACCCATCAATGGAAGCGACCAATCGCGCGGCCCCGCCTTCGGCCACAAGTCAACATTTACCCCACAGCTCCGGCCGGAGCATTTCCGCGAGGCGTTTTGCGCGGCGGCGCCTGTTTTTGTCGTGCGTTTTTTACTCATGCGTGGCTTGGAACTCCGGTGCGAGCGGCTGGTATGCGCTTGCGGTCACGTGTTTCACGAGGGTGGGGCAGACGCGCCGCTCGCAATACCAGTCGGACGGCTCGCTTTCCCCTTCCTCTAGCTGTCACTCCTCTTTCACGTCACGACCAATCAGGCATCATCTCGCGGGAAAACCGATGGAGGAGCGCCTCCCTGTTCGATATATACCGGGAAAAGTCGAATCTGAACGTTTCATTCCGAAATGAAGTCATTAATAAGAGCGATAAAGACGTCACACCGACTGAAACGTGTCTGGAGTCCCTATGCGAGCAGAACGCCAGTGGAAACAAGGCAGAGGAATGCTGGGAGATTCTATTCTTAGACATGTTGGGTACAAATTCTGTTGGTCCCACCACAGGAAATGGTTCTGACCCGAGGAAACATTTTCCCTCCAAACAGGGACCGATCAGCGGAGGAGGATCTTGGCTTGACGTCAAATCCCACATCCAAGTGATTTAGAAGAATGTCTGCATTTTTTATTTTTTTTTTAAGATAAATCCACCCCCAAATGTTTCTGCTAGACGACCTGCAGTCTATGCCGTCGGTTTCTCCCTCCCCTCATGGTGTGTAAATATCATCACATTAACAATCTGTCGCTCCGGAGCATAAACCACAGAGGAGGGCTCCAAAATGCCAACTGCAAACACACACAATGAGCGGATTGATGGGAAACAACAGCAGCTCCTCACCGACGACCATCAGGGTGAACTCAAAGCCCCTCTTCACCGACTTCCGGTACACTTGATTGGGGAGGCTTGCAAAGCCGACGTATCCTTCCAGGTTCTTTTGCTGCTGTAAAAAAAAAAAAAAAAAAAAAAAAAGGAGAAATAAACACACGTCAAACCACAAAGAAATCGAGCTGCCAAGGAAAATATTAACAGCTTCACTACAACATTTATTAGGCTGTAAAACAAAACGCTCCCCGTGCTGAAGGCAGCAGGAGCCCGAATGTCCCCTGAAGCAAATTCAAAGCGAGACAAAACATTTTTTTTTTACTACTTTGTTTGACATCTTCACTGATTATTCTACAGCAGCGCTCGCATGGCGCAAAACATTTGAATCTGAAGTAATAAATCAAATGGAAATATTTGCAGTTGCGAGCTGGCAGCACATGAAATTAACAAAAAAAAGCATTCATTTATTTGAAGATAAGGAGATAAATTCAACACTTACAGCTGATTTTTGTAGGTCAGTAGATCAGGTGATGATCACAGCGTCAGAAACCCAAAGTAAAGATGGAAGAAACCAAAAAAATACAGGAAACAATTAGTTTCAGGCCGAACGACAAACACACCTTGCCGCGTTCCACTCCACTCGCTCCTGTAATGTCAGCTTGAAGGTCAAGTCAACATCTCCAAACAACGGCCCACATGTCTTCCATGTGGACCCCCTCCAATCAAACACCCCCCATGAACAGCTATGCAGCTTCATCCTGCTTCTTTTACCACAGATGGATGTTGAAGGTGTCATTTCAGAAGCGACAGCTGCGTTTCCTTTACAGTTAAGGCAGTTCTGATCAAGGAAGTGGTGGCAGACTGGGGGGGGGGTTGTGTTGGGGGGGTGGGGTGGGTTGTGTTGGGGGGGGGGGTGTACTAGTTTGCCTCTGCAGATTTGAAAAGAATAACACAGCTTGTTGTCTCAGTGGAAGGGAAACGCCAATTACTGACATTCAGGTCAGTCTGCAGCCAATGAACTCAGAGTCAAAACATGAACCGTGAGGCAGATCCGGTGTAATCCAGATTAACACGGCGGCCTTAAACTCCTTAAATCTGACACCGAAACGTCTCCTTGTGTGCAGTCTGGACGGCCTGGCATCGATCAGGACCGATCAGATTATCGACCCCCCCCTCCCCACACACACACACGCACACACACTAATGCTGCCCCCATTCCGGGGCACGGAAAGCACACCAAAGCGGCTCCGTTCTGTTCACATGTAATGAAAACCGGGTTTGTAACGGCAAAATCACGGAAAGGGGATAACATTAGCAGCAAAAACATCCTAGAATGTCGACTGATTCAAATTAGTTAGCATTAACCTGAGCAGCACACGATACTAATACACCAAACCCGGTGAGTTTCTGCTAATAATCTTTAACTCGTCGTTTCACGGAGGAGTCTCACCTTTAATTTCCATCTTAATTCGACATAAAGACTCAAAGATTTCCTGAAATTCTTTGCTAAAAAGCTAGACAGGAAATGACACTCCCGTTAGATCATGCTAGTGCAGCCTAACTAGCTAGTTAGCTAGCTAGCTAGCATCCCATACAACTGGAGGCGGACAACTGGGCGTTGGTTGCTCAGACAACTAAAGAAGCTAAATAATGTCCGAGTTAAATTGTTCAAGTAGTCGATTAAAATCAACACTAATCGATATAGTCGGACTTTACGTCGCTAGTTTGCGGATAAGTGGCGTTAGCGCCTGATTGTCGGAGTCTCACCCATTGCGCTGACGCTCCTGCCGCCTCGGAAACCGATCATTCACAAGCCGACATTCCCCCTTCTCGCTAATTTTGCTCGAGCTACGCAGCGCGAGCTACGCAGGCGTCGCGCGCTTTCATTCTGTCTACGCACGAAAAGTGACGTAGACGCTACGTGAATCGCAAAGGGAGGTACTGTCTAGTCTCGCGATAACTGCTCATTCTTTTCAGACTTCAGGTGTTCTCGCGATATCTCGGCGCTCCTGGGAGATTTTGGAGCAATTTTGCCTTAGAACATGCTAAACTAATTACACCTCCCTCTCCGACTGTCTGATGTTTAATTACATTAGGGTGGGTCACATTTGTCCACGTTGCATTAAATTTACCCCATAAATAATTTTCCTATGGAGCAATATTCATTTTATTTATATTAGCGACTGTTCTATACATTTTTTTAAATTATTATTATGTCAGTTGTAGTTTGTGTTCCCACGTTTGTAAAAGTTGCTCGACGACTCCGGTGTCAGACTACCGCTTAAGCGTCCGCTGTAACCATAGCAACCACCTTTCTAGCACTGCTCGCTTTGATTGGTGCAAACTGCGCTCGAAACGCAGCATTGGTTTTTCTTATTCGTTCACGTCGCAGCTTGTAGAATAAAAATTATGTCTCCTGTTCCCTCGACTGACGATCCTGTTTAAACATTCGACGCTTCTGCTTTTCAGACATGGCGACATTTGCAGGAAGGTAAGAGAATAATGGAAGTGACCTTTAAAAACTGATTAAAACCTCAAATAGAACTCATCCAGCTGCTTTCCATACTGCTTCCGTAATTTTCTTTTATTCTAAGGTCTGAATTGACGGTCACGTGGTCTAAACACGCTCCTATTTGAAGAGAAAATGTCCAAGCAGGTAAAAAAGGTGAGACAAGCTGAACCTTTACCCCTGAAATCCAGAGGAATCAAGAGCAGGTAAGTTTGTCATCTCCTCCTCAGCTGATAAAATATCTGTTGTGAAATGTAAAATTAATTTCCCTTCTTTCAGAAACTAAAAAAATCTTCTTCCAGGGCGTCTCAGGATCTCAGGAGGCTTCAGTCCTTGCTCCTCCAGAGAGGCCCCAGACAGGAGGTGACTAACGACAGATGACGCCGTCATGTCTCGACATTTTAATACAAACCAGCTCAGGTTTCACTGGATTGTTTGTGTACATAATGTAGTCTGAGACGCTCTGTGTTTACAGGCGGCGGCGGCGAGTCACGGTAAAGCAAACGGCGGCAGAGCCAGCAGATCACAGGATCACCACCATCCTCCAAAAGACACCAGCAGGCCCAGGAGTGGGAGCGACACAACTAGCGAGGCAGCTGAACTGGAAAAATTCAGGTTTCTGGATCCATCAGCGCCTGAAATGGAAATGAAGTCACAATAAATTCATATTTAATCGCAGATGTGTTCATTTTTCAGCATCACGTATGAAGAAGAAAGATGTTTCAGCAGCCACCCGCTGCATCCACTGTTCTCTGACATCTTTACGTCTCTGGTCCAGAACCGGCTCTGCAGGTAGAAGATCAGATCAGATCAGATCAAATAAGATCAGATCAGATCAAATAAGGTATCATAATCCTAAGGGAAATTCTGTTTACAGGTTGCTCCAAGGAGTTGCAAAGAATAGGATATTCAAAAATATAAATATATGCATTGAACAGAATATAAAGCAACAATACAATGAAATTACAACAGAACGCAAAAAATAAACACAGACTGTGAAGAATCGTAAGCATTGCAAAACATTCAAACAACATTGTAAAACATGAAATTTAAACAATGTTTACAATGTTTTACTACATGAAACATTTTTTTCGATGTTTTACAACGTGAAACATTTTTTACAACATTTCTTTTACAATTTTTTTACAATGTTTCACAACATGAAATATTTTACAATATTTTACAACATTGTCAAACATGATACTGATGCTGATGATGTTGATGATTCTGATGCTGGTGATACTGATGATTTCTGATGATGCTGACTCCGCCCTAGTGATTGGCTTGACCACACCCCTCCAGAGTCGGCCCTCAGAGTCCTGGTCTGCCTTCGATTATTGATCAGAGATCCCCACTATCAGGTCCAACTCGAACAGATCTAAAAATCATTAATTTGGTGAATATTTCCTCTCTAAATGCTTCTTTTAATTTTTTAGAATCTGCTCCATCAGCTCCGAGGCGTCCACCTACTCTCCAGGGTGAACACTCTAAACTTTCTCACATGCATAAACACGTTTTTAGAGATTCATCCACTTTTCTATCTCAGGTTTTCTTATCTGGTTGCAGTACATGGAGTCCGTCGCTGCCGTGTACTTGTCTTGTGGAGAACAGACGTGTACGGTGCAGACGCTGGTCATCATGACCTGTGAGTGATGAAGATCCAGACACTGATGGGATCTTATCAGCCCGTCTGTCTCCTCATCTCTGCTGGTTTGTGTGCAGACGTCTTTCAGAAGTTGTCCGCCATCGACAGCCAGAAGGTCTGGGTGGTGGAGAGCGGCGCTCACCGGGTAACAGACGTGTATAATCATTCAAATCTGATCCATGCTGGAGATAAACTCCACGCGGTGACAGGAAGTCATTCCTGTTTAGATTTTTTTTTTATGTCAAATTGAGAGTTGTAATCTATTTTCCTGATGTCTGATCTTCTCACTAGAGCCAACATATGCTTTAAATTCAAATTTTAAATCTGCTCCATTTGAAACACATCGTGATCTCTTTTATGACCACTAGGGGGCGATAATTCAGTCATATTTTAATAATCTAATGGAGAAATTACAACAGAATTTGTTGCAGATATTTAATAAATCATCTTAGCACTAAGTCATTTACACTCTTAATGGGATGTTTTACATATTAAGTTGCTTTTCCTCAGTATTTTTAATGTTTTTATGGGATCATTTCAGCGATTGTAATGAACTAAACCTTTTCCAGACGCTGGTGAAGCTGCTTTCCGCCACAGATAACAGCGTGCTACTGGGAGCTCTGCTGTCACTCACCGCTCTGGCTGAGAGGTAAGAAAACACTTCATTAAATTCATTAAATTGACGATTTTATCCCATGCAAGTGATTCTGTCATGCAGCCCAGAATGCAAAGAGGAGATTGGAGAGCTGCCGATCGTGGAGAACCTTCTGCGGATGTTACAGGAATATGACCTTCCTTCAAAGATGTGAGAAAACACCAGAATAAAGAATAAATGATAATAAATGTGTGGAAATGGATGAGGTTGAGCTGAACTGAACTTCCAGATTGAGCGCAGAGCTGCTGAGGCTCCTCTCCCCGGTCCGCCAGGTGAGGTCCCAGGTGAAGGTGCTGGGGGGCCTCTTGGTGCTGCTGGGCCTCCTGTCCAGCCAGAACCAAAAGCTTCTCAGGTGCGTCTCCTGGGTCCTGGTCCAGCTGTGCGAGGATCCCGACACCAGGATGGAGATTCGGAGCTGGGGCGGCGTGCAGCAGCTTCTCCGTCTGCTCCACAGGTTTGAGGAACCAGAGTGAAATGATGATGTTCACAAAAACCTAAAATTCATTTCTTTGGTTCTGACAGCGACAGGCGATATGGCTCCAAAGAGACGCCTTCTAGCATCCAGAAGGAGGATGTCAGGGAGGAGGCGAATCCTCAGGAGGGGGTGAACAACGTCGCGGCCCTGCAGTCAGGTTGGAGATGGGTCATATGTTTGAACAGGAAGTGTCTTCCTCTGAGACACAGGAGCTGAAATCGGATGATCGGGACAAAAAATGCAATGAGTTCTTAAATAGATTACATCGTCTCAATCTTCTATTTCCCAGCCTGCTGTGCGGTTCTGACGGAGCTCAGCCTGGACGACGCCTCGGCTCACCACGTTGTACAGGTAAGAAAATATCTGTCGTCATGGAGATGATACGAAAGAAATGCTGTCTTTGGTAAAAGCATGCTTTTGACCTACATATTTTTAGACACCTGGGCCTTTTATGCTCTCATGGGCCACATTTGGCCCCCGGGCCTTGAGTATGACACATGAGATTTAGAAGCTCTAACACTCTCTCATGGGTCAGGAAAACGGGGTTTACATCATTGCCAAGCTGATTTTACCACAGAGCTCCGGACCTACAGTCACACCTTTACAGGTATGAGCTTCAACCCTGGTTTAAATCACGTGATGACGTCAGTCACGTGACACGTGTGCGCTCTCGTGTGCAGCTTTACGCCTTTCGGACCCTCCGGTTTCTGTTTAGTGTGGAAAGGAACCGACATCTGTTCAAGAGGTGACGACACATACACGCAGACTTCATGGACAAGTTTATTTCATGCCTTGACGGTTTTCTTCTTCTATGGTCTTCCTCCAGACTTCTTCCCACGGATCTTTTCGAGATGTTTATTGATGTTGGACATTATGTTCGGGACCTCGCTGCCTACGAGGGATTGCGAACCAAAATTTCGCTCTACACTGTAACGGAGCCATCTGTTTATCCAGCTGGTTTTAGGCTCTAGAAGATAAAGAAATAAGAATAAATCAAATGAGACTTAGCAGACCTGGAGGGTTTGTCTTTCTGCACAGTGACTGTTTTATGATGCAGGAAGAGGAGATGGACAGTCTGAGGGAGAGCATCCAGGCTGTGGACCAGAACCGACCTCCCCTAAGGGTCATCAATGGTTACTCCATCCTGGACCATCTGGGCACCGGCGCCTTCGGGAGTGTCTTCAAGGTACGACAAAGATACTTTGCTCTGGATTAGTTTGGCTTCCAATCATTCTTCTTCCTGGACAACAGGTCCGAAAGCAGAGCGGCCAGAACCTCCTGGCTCTGAAGGAGGTGGATCTCCACAACCTGGCGTTTTGGAAAGACAAGAAGTCCAGGGACAGCAATGTGGAGAAAATCATCTCTGAGCTGACGATCGTCAAAGAACAGGCACGAAAGTTTTGAGTTGAGTGGTGGGAAGGCCGTCTAGATGTGTCGCTGACTTCCTCTGTGGTTGTTCTTCTTCTCTAGATGGCACACCCCAACATCGTGAAGTACTACAAGACCTTTCTGGAAGGTGAGACCAATCAAAAGACATTTTGAGGCGGGGGAATAGCGGCTTTATCTCCTGTTGGTTCCAGGTGAGCGGCTCTACGTGGTGATGGAGCTGATCGAAGGCGTTCCGCTTGCTGAACACTTCAGCTCTCTGAAGGAGAAGCAACAGAATTTCACCGAGGACAGAATGTGGAAGATCTTCATACAGGTAGAAACGCTCAGGAGATGACTGGAATGAGAGAAAATATGAGAAAAAACTTCATGACCTTCTGGTATGTCTCGTCTCCAGATGTGTTTGGCGTTACGGTATCTACACAAGGAGAAGAGGATCGTCCACCGAGACCTGTCGCCAAACAACATCATGCTGGGGGAGAAGGACAAAGTCACCATCAGTGAGTGTCTTCAGCATCGCATCCATCCTCTTCCTGCTTCCTGCCCTTCCTCATTCTCCATCTGGTCTTACTCCAACTTGAAGCGGACTTCGGCCTTGCCAAGCAGAAGCAGGAGAACAGCAAGCTGACGTCGGTGGTGGGAACCATCCTTTACTCCTGGTGAGGAAATTCTTTCTCAGCATTCAGTTGCTTTGGTAGGAAGTCACTCCAATCAGAAAAGGCTCATCATTTCAAAACGAATCAAGAAGATGGAGACTGGTCTTAAAACCATAACGAACTAAAAAAAATCTCCAATCATGGAATCTCCAGAAGCTCCAGGAATGTTCTTCCTCCAATGTTCCATCAGCTTGAGGCCGAATGGGTTTAATTTCAGTGGGACCGTTCCTTCAAGATCAGGATCAGGTTGGATGATGTTGGATACTGTTGGATGTGCAAACATTTCTGCGTGTGTTTCAGTCCCGAACTGGTGAAGAACGAGCCGTACGGAGAGAAAGCCGACGTCTGGGCGTTGGGCTGCATCCTCTACCAGATGGCTGCTCTACAGCCTCCGTTCTACAGCAGCAACATGCTGTCGCTGGCCAGCAAGGTGACACATGCACATACACAAACACACACACCGAGGTTAAACGTGTCTCAGTTATTGTTGTTTACTTCTCTTCCTGTGCCGGTAGATCGTTGAAGCCGACTATGAGCCAATCGGAGGAGCATTTTCAGACAGAGTCTCAGACATGATCCGATGGTGAGACTTTTATTTTGAAAGGTCTGATGCATCTGCAGAGGGTGACTTTAAAAATAAAAGCATCAGTCACACCTCATTCTGATTCAGATGCCTGATTCACTTATTTTCAGTAGTCGACTACATTTTTAGTCTAGTTTTGTGTTCCGTTCTTTTCAAAATAAAAGCCATTCACTTTTAACGTCGCTCTTCAAACCTCAGGTGTTTGAGCCCGGGTGCGGACCAGCGGCCGGACATTGTGGCCGTCAGCTCCAGGATCTCTGACCTGATGATGAAGATGATGGACGGCCTCCACACTTCCCAGAATGCACTGGAACGTAGAGCAGAAAGAGACAGAACGCGGGCGCAGCAGTACTTCCTGGAGCGTCAGAAAAGCAGGACAAACTGCTGTTATTCAAATCTGACTCAGGTAGATTTGATTTTAGGTTATTCATCGTTGCGAGAAGAGGTGGCTTATTTTTGAGTTTTGTATTTTTTACGTTATTTCCTTGCGTTGTAGGAAATCTCTCCAACTCCACAATGTTCAGAAGGTCCAGGTGAGAATGTTTAGGGTTTAAATCACGACATGTCGAGTTTAATTACCAGTCTGTGTTTTCAGACCATCCCTCAGACGGCAATATCTGCGAAGCAAAAGCGGTGAAACCCAGACCAGGTATCGTCTAGATCCAATGCTAACAGTCCACTTCCTGTAACAGGAATAAACCCGTCGCGTTATTTGCTCCTCCGTCAGTGTCGGCAGGAATCTGCGTCTCCCAGAAGACGGTCCGACAGATTGACGATCCCATCCAGAGGCTCCTCCTCCTGCTGCACAAGATCGTTTACATCACTCAGGTACGCCGAGGCCACGCCTCCTAACACGCCATCGTTCAACGCCGTTTCCACCGGGTCTCTCTCGCCTCCAGCTGCCACCACCTCCGCAGCACGACGCCAAACGACGGGTCGTTGAAAGGTTCAAAAAGTCTCTGTTCCAATCTGGCAGCGACCCGTACGACCTGAAGGTGGAGCTTAGCAAGGTGGGTATGATTGAACTTTGTGGATCCTCTATGATTAAGAACTTGTCAGCATTAGCGTCGCCTCTAGAGAATCTCCTCTCTGCAGCTCCTCCTGGAGTCTCCAGAGCTGATGGCGTTGGGGTCCACCAGTTCAGACTGGTTCCCTCTGGTCCACGTCTCCACCGGCGACGCCCACGCCGCCAACGGAACGGGTAAGAGTGAAACATCCAATGGAAGACGTCAGCCACCAACCATTTGATTTGCAAACTTTAGTGTTTGAACTCCTGATAACAACTATGCTCCTGACAGGTGAGGAGAACCTCAGAGACGGAGTCACGTATCAGCAGATGAAGGTCAGTTTGTCCAGGAAGACGATCCAGATGTTTGTGTTCAAGTCAACGAGTCGTGAACAAGACGTCCATCAATTAACAACAGTTTGACTATTTCCCCTGGATTTTCGTGTACTTTTACTCACCGGGACGCTTCATGTTAGGAACATGTTTCCTCTCTCTGTCCTCCTCCATGTTTGAGTTTCTCTCCCGTTTTTACTCTCAGGTGTGTCTGATTTATCACCCCCCTTGCCGTTTTAAACACTGTCCAGAGTCATTTCCCTCTGCTTCCATTCTTTATGCTAAGCTAGGTACCTGTGTCTATTGAGTCACCTGCGTCTCCTGTCTCACCTGTACCATCTAATGTCAAATAATTTCCCTTTGGGATTATAAAAGTATTCTTCATTGTCATCTTCAGTGTCACCTGTGTCTCATGTGTCCCCTGTTTACCCTGTATCACCTGTGTCTTGTCTCACCTGTGCCCCCTATATCACCTGTACTCCCTGTGTCACCTGTGCCCCCTATATCACCTGTGCCACCTTTGTCACCTGTGCCACCCATGTCACCTGTGCCACCCATGTCACCTGTGCCACCCATGTCACCTGTTTCACATGTATCTCTTGTGTCCCCTGTGTCTCATGTGTCACGTATCACCTGTGTCCTCTCACCTATGTCTCCCGTGTCACCTGTGTCTCCCGTACCTCCTCAGGGGCTCATAGAGGAGCTGCTAGAGGAGAACAGCTACTATGAATCGACACACAGGTGAATCCTTTACTGCCTCAAATCATTCAAATCTATTTAAGGTGAAACACAATTTTCTGTAAAAAAAACTGAATAATGTTTGTTATTTTAACACAATTTTTCGTGTTATTTTGTCATTTTAGGACCACATAGAGAGAAAACAAGTGACCAATTAGCCCTCCGAAGTCACCAGAAACCACCAAGTACATTTAAAACGTGATGGAGTTTAAATTGCTCTTTACCAAAAATGTAATGCAAACACATTTGTTTGTCCTTGAACTGTTGCAGTCGTCACTCTCAGGAACTATTTGCACACATTTGGTTTATATCTGTCATAATAAGCTCCTCATAGGCACACACACCTCTGACCGTCTCCTCCTCGGCTCTGGGAAGCTTTCATCTGAGCGCTTAAGCTCCTTCCCGGTCTCCCGTCTTGTTTTTTCAGGTTTTTCTGAGTTCAGCACTTTAACTTCTGACGACGACTCAGCGTTTCAACTGTTTTAACTGCTCACTGCGGGGCCGCGCGTCACAGCAGGGGTCCCTCATGGCTGCTGGCCTAAATTCCTTTGCTTCACTTTCAAAGCACCGACGAGAAACTTCACAATCACCGTGATTCAGACATTTATACCGTGATTCAGTTTTACTGGAGCTCAAACGGTAAAAGAGAAAGAAGCACTTGAATAAAACTCACTTGCACAATATCAATTTCACTATATTTGACATCTGATGTGTATATTTTGGAATTTCCTGTGGATTTTTATTCTTACTTTGAGGAGAATATCTGAATTTTACTGCACTTTCATCCATAAGGGAATAATCTGTCATCTGTATGAGGAATAATATAAAAATTAAACTCTTTAAATGTTATTTGATGTGAAAAATATTAAGTTGTGATCATTTATTGTTTTTATAAGAAGTTAAAGTGTTGTGTCCTAACAATTTACTTAAGATTTTGATGTAAAAAAATAAGTTATCTTAATTTGAGCTAAAGGCAATGGAGGTGAAAGAGTTCAACCCCAACTCTGACGAACTTGAGACTTTGTGTAAGAGCCGTTACAACTATATTCAATTGAATACACGACAGACATTTAGTGTTCAAACAGGGAAACTTTAGTTTTTTTTGTGAAAATATTCATTCACCTTGAATTTGATGCTTGCAGCACGTTCCAGAGACACCGGGACAGGTTCATGTTGATCGCTGTCTGACGTCACCTTTGATCAATAAGCGTTTGGAGTTGAGGACGGTGATTGTTGAAGCTTTGTAGGTGGAATTCTCTCCTTTTCTTGCTTGATGTACAACTTCAGTCTGGGGTCTCTGTCTAGTCTAGTATCTACACTCCTTCACTATGAAGCCATTCTGTTGAACCACAGCAGGATCTGGTTTGGTGTTGTCTCGCTGAAATAAACATGGATGTCCCTGAAAACGACGTTGCTTTTGAATTTTGCGCTGATAACAACCCAGATGGTCCTTTTCCTCTTTGGCACGACGTCCAAAACTTCCAGAAACAATCTGAAATGTGGACTCGTCAGACCACAGAACACTGTTCCTCTTTGCGTCAGTCCGTCTCAGTTGAGTTCAGGCCCAGAGAAGCCGATGGCGTTTCTGGGTGTTGATGATTTGTGGCTATCTCTGTGGTGTTAACTTGTAGATGTAGAGATGACCTCTTTTAACTAACAGGCATTCATTTTTGGCTTTTGACTTTAATGCTAACGTGTAGAGATTTCTCCAGATTCTCAGAATTTTTGATGCTGTTATGAATTGTAGATGATGACATCACTAAATTCCTTGTAATTCACATTGAGAAAAGTTGTTCCTAAATTGTTTGACTATTTGCTCACGCAATCATTCACAAAGTGGTGAACCCCATCCCATCCTTGCTTGTGAATGACTGAGCCTTTCAGGATTGCACCTATAATACCAAATCATGACACTCACCTGTTTCCAATCAACCTGTTCAACTGTGCAACATTCCGCATAGGTGCTTCTATAACATTCCTCAACTTTCTGGTCTTTTGTTGCTCCAGATCCAGCTTTTCTGGGATGCTTTGGAGGCATCAAATTCAAAGAAAGGGAATATTTGCAAAAAAGACAATAAAGTTTATCAGTTTGAACATTAAATATCTTGTCTTTGTATTGTGTTCAACTGAATATAGATTGAAAAGGATTTGCAAATCATTGTATTCTGTTTCTTTTTATGTTTTACACAATGTCCCAACTTCATTGGAGTTGGGGTTATAGATAAAACGAGTAAATTACCAGTAGTCCATTTATTTTATTCTTTGGCACCACAAATTATATCTCTAGTCTAATGTTAAATCATAGAATCATAAATCTTTGCATGTTCAGAGAAAGAGAGGATGCAGTATTACAATCCCTTTATTCCAGAAAAAAGGAACACATCATTCTGGAAGTGGCCTGGGCTGCAGTACCTCTGACCCGCCACTGGGGGCGGTGTAAGCCTGCTTTTGAAAGGAAACCAGACTGACCTCACACAACCTCCCAGCTCCTCTGCAGGAACATGAAGCAAAAGAACATCCAGAACTTAAACTTCCTCTCTGGGCGTGTTTTAATGTAGATTAAACACCTCGCTTGGATCCAGAGATCCATAATGTGTTTTTTTTTCCCCACAAGGCGGTTTTATTAGAGTATTAAATCCCGACTCAGGGATTGGGCAAACGTGACTTCGTGAGGTCTTGTACCAGAGTACGGTATGTGCACAAGCCTGTGCTAAATTTAAACCAGAACTGGCTTCCAAACTTTGTGACATCATCGTTAAAGCTGGAAGAAGGAAAGTTTCCCTACTGAACATGAAGTCATTCTGTACAAACATCACACTGTAGTACACTCTGTTAGCTGGAGGAGGACTTTAATAAACCAACAAAAAACAGAAATCTTCAGAATACGTAACATTCAGTGTAGGCACGTAAGTTAGCATCCTCGCAGATCGTGATTTCCATAATCCTTTGCCTCGTGTCACAAGCAGATACATTTCTATTCCGTTGCTTTTCCGTGATTAGTTGTTTTATTTTACGTAAGTAAACTTCATGTGGTGAGACGAACACATTTGCATTTAAAAACAGGCTTTTTTGTGTTAAGACAAATAAAAGTTTTATTTTGTGTATAAAAAATAGTAAAGTATCCAACAAGTATTGATGCTAAAACTACAGAACTGCAAATATGCAAGGTGAAACTTTTTATGATATGTGGAGGTTCATCAGTTTAACACTAAATGAGCTAGCCTGTTAGCTTAGCTTAGCTTAAAGACTGGAAACATTTACCCGAACTGGGAGCATCCAAACACTCCCTTAAAAAATCAAACAACAAAACCAATCGTGCGTGGGATTAAAAGACGGAATAGAATAGGAAAACGTGATTATACGAAAAAAGATAAGGTGTAATTTGGCACAAAAGCAGGTTAAAAAAATAATTTGACTCTCAGGAATAATGTTTTATCCAAAATAAGCCCTGTGGGGGTAATGGAGGGAATTTATCTCTCTGCAGGGATGAGTAGATTTATATTTTGCTTTCTTTTTTCTTTCCCACCTTTCCTCAGTTTTTTAATACCAGTTTGGGACGTTGAGCTAAAAACAGGCTTTTGATTTTACGATTCCCTTTAGAACAAATAAATCAGCTTAATCCTCCAAATATGTTCAGTTAGTCAAGAGCTTATATTTTTACACATATACGCTGTGTACGAACAAAAAACAGAAAATAAATCATACAACATGTAAAAAGAATAAGAACAGGAAGTTTATATGTTTTTTAACTTTGCTACGCTAACGCTAAAGAGATTGTTATGTCAAGAGGTAAACATTAATCCATGGGAAATCTCATGCAAATATAAATACAGGAGAAACAGAGCGATTCCCAGAAGTTATGAGACGAGGTTTAAAAAAATTAAACATGATGATGACATCAATAATATGTCTTTTTTTTGAAGTGCGTCTGTCGCTTAAACCGTCAGCGTCTTCTGGGGAAGCGGAGACGTCAGCATTCTGCGAGCGGCAGCGTCGGATTGGCTGGCGTTTGGCTCCGATTGTTTCTTCTGGAGTTTCTCCTCATCCTCCAGCATCTCCTCGATCAGGGGGGGCATGGAACCTGGGATCTCCATCTTCAGGGTCACCACCCTCTCAGCTCCTGTGGACACGGACAGCGTTAGCGCCTCCACCCATCGCTGGAGGTCACTGCACTTTTTTGGATATGGTCTAACCTTTAGCGCTGATGCTACGCAGGTCGGTGATCTTCATCAAGGCCTTGGGGAACATCAGTGGCATGCTGGGTCGCCGTTTCCGAGAGTAAATCTTAAGTGCCTCCAGGAGGGGCTCTTGCAGCACCTCCACCTTTGATGGCTCCTCAAGGTCCTGACGGTCTGTTTGGAAATTTGAAATGTTAGCTTCTCTTTGAAGAATAAAAACATGCGGCGTTATTCCTTGTCTTCATGTTTCTGGGCCGCAGTACCTCCTGACACCAGACAGATGGCGCTGAGGAGTCCACTTTCCGTGTCGTCCATCTGCAGCGGCAGCAGCTGACCGGCGAACGTGAAAACCTGATCGGTCAGAGGACCGAACCCAGCGTTGTGGATCTGAGTGCGGGTAAGTGTCAGGCCGTCAGAAAACGTCATGGTGTCCTGGTCCGGGGTGTAGCGAGTGCAGATCCTCAAAATCTGGACGGAGAAAGATCAGAGACATATCGTGAGTCGTCGCTTTGCTAATTGGATGTTGCTGCTACTTTGCTGGTTGTTGGCCATCAAAATATCACGCATCTGTTTCCCGTCAGAAGCCACTTCAGTGGCCCAAAACGGAGGCTGTTGATTCCGATCAGCTGAACTCTTCATCTCGAGGAGTCACAGAAACGGGTCATCAGATATGAAAACAGATTTCAGATGCTGTTACTGACTAGAGAACAGAGAAAACACTCAACGAATGTCAAAATAAACGTCTTTACAAAGCGTCAACGTCTGATTTAGGCTCGTGACTGAAGACGGTGACGGTTGCCACGGCCACTGTTCCCTGAATTGGGCTTTCTTCCTGGTCGAAGTGTGACTCGTACAGATGGATCCCATTTCAATAACTCGGATAATAACAATGCAGTCAAGACCGATACCAATAAATTCAATGGAATGATATTCAACATCTGGATCAATGTGGACGTGAGTCATGCTGGTGGTCCTGGTGGTCCGGATCTGGTATTAATTGGATCAAATCCATTTGTCTTAATGATGAATGGAGTTTAGACGCCCGAAAATGTAGTTCCTATGTTTGTTTGCCCAAACTGACATCTATTTGGGTCTTTATTCCAACTCCGTTTGACACATTTGAGATTTTTCTCATTAGAGTTTGGCTGATTCAAACAAATATCATTTTAATTAATACCATGGATGCAAATTTCAAACAAAAATACCGATCAAGAGAAGTTGCTTCGGTAGCATGCTTCGGTAGTGCAACGGAATGGAATGGAGCCAGACCGACCAACGAAAACCAGATGAGCAGAACTGGGCAAAGTCCAATCCGCCCATTTCTGGGAAAATGTCTTGACACTCCTTTGGCTTCGGAGTCGAACTTATGACTCCAATTTGCTTCCATATCTTATTGTTTCTCGACAGATGTTTTTTTTTCTTAGGAGACCTACCAGGATGTCCAGGCAGGCCGTTTTGAGGAGAGTGATCTGGTCGGAGATGGTCAAGCCGGTGAACCCGGGCACTCGCTTGGCAAACTCCACCACCTTGATGATGCACTTGGTGGCCAGTTCGCTGAACTTGTCCCAGAGGCCGAGGTCCAGCTGGATCCGGTGGTCCGAGCTGGAGTGCTAGAGGAAGATGAGGAGATGAAGGTCAGACGTGTTTAAACGCATGTTGACTGGCCTGAAGGAGACTCAGGGGAGTTTAACAGCAAACAAATGCCTGTTTGCACAATGATATACTGTATGTAGGAGCATTAGCATTAGCATTTGGATCTGGGTTCCTCTGTTTGACATGTGTGCTCTGCTAGCTCAGCAGGAAGCACCGAGAAGGTTTTTGAAACAAAAACAAAAAACTATAGCAGATAAAACAAAAAGAAAAAGCTGAAAGACGCTAAAGCATCCTGCAGACAGTAACTTTTATTTACAAAAATTTTCAAAAAAAACAAGCTGATCTTCAGAAACGTAGCTCATTCTTCATTACACCAGCAAGTTTCTCTCTCTTTCTTTCTCCTTCCCGTTTTCCCTGATTTTGTTATTTCCTCACTCAAACCAGAAACACATGACGAGAAAAATATTCACGTCTTTCTGAGAAGAGAACTAACAACCATTATTGCTGTGTTAGAAGGAAGATGTGATTCATAATTTACAACAAAAACACAATCTGCTCTTCATTTCCTAGGCTTCTAGTTCTGGGCTGATGAACTTTCTGAACTTGTTCGCAAGTGAGTCTTGAAGCTCGATAATAACAATAAAACAACCGCTATAATACACCAGGATGAAGATGTTTAAGTCCCATTTGGAAACTGTAGTCTGTTAAGTCTCGGGATTTGTTTGTTACTATGGTAACAGCCCAGTCGCCGTGGTGACTCACGGTGGTGTATTTTCCCAGCTGACAGAGCGACGGGAACGTCTCCCGGTGAGCCCTACAGATCTTCTCTACCATCAGGCCCAGCTCGGCCGTCAGCTCATATGTCTCCATGATGCTCATCTTCACCGCCTCCTTCCTCCCCTTCCTCCGGTTCCTGTCGTTTCTCACTGCTGAGGGAGAAGTAGAAGAAGAAGTAGTAGTAGTAGAAGAAGAAGTAGTAGAAGAAGAAGTAGAAGTAGAAGTAGAAGAAGTAGTAGGAGAAGTAGAAGAAGTAGGAGAAGAAAGATAATAATAAGAAACTGTTCAGATGATGCGAGATGTTTTGGGTGAAGGTTGAGATGAGGAAAAATCAACCACCAGGATACAACATGGCCTAAAGTGTTGGGACAGCGTTTTATTTATGCTTGGTGAGGAAGAGGAAGTTTTTAAAGACCTTCATCCACATAAAAGGTGAAAGGTCACTCTTCCACTGGGATGAACAGCTGGTTAGCACTGTGTGCTAACCGGGTTAGCCTGTCATACCGGCGTCGGTAACCATGTCAACATGTTTCTCTGTGTCCCACTGACTCGGCTCACATGTCAGTGGAGCTCTGGATTACGCAACACCTTCCTCCTCCTCCTCCTCCTCTCTGGATGCCCTACATCCAGTCTCCTTTGTGTAAACACGGCGCCGTGAGATCACATTACACAGGAAGTGAAGCAGCCAATGAGGAGCCACACAGCGCGCATCAGTCTCCTGCATGTGATGTATTTATGTAACGCGTGTCTGAGCCGAGGAGAAACACTGAGAACATGTGGATGGGCGGAGCCTCCGCTCACGCCCAATCTCGCCCTCGGCCGTCTCTGCGTAACGCCGCGTTATGTAGGTCAGTGCTCCGCCGGGCGAAGTGTAGGCGGAGTGTGTGTGTGAGTGGAACAGCTGGAGGACCGGAGTCAACAAAACAACCACTATTTAAAGGGTTGTAAAGGAAGGTGTGGCTCCTGATTGGCTGGAGTTCAGTTTATTACACTTAGAATAAAGTTAAAATAGAGCCCAAATGAACAATATCAAGATAAAATCAGACAAATTGATCAAGATTGTCAACGGGAAAATAAACCTAGGTGTAAGTTGTTGCCATGAGAACAAAAAAACAACTGAACTATACTACAATCTTATCTCTACATACGAGTTATTGAGATACGAGCCATGTTTCAGGATACCAACGCTAGTTGGCGGATGGATACAACATTAGTGAAACTGCATCTCGTTCTTTACCACGTGTTGGTGGATGGATATAACATCAGTGAAACCGCATCTCGTTCTTTACCACGTGTTGGTGGATAGATACAACATCAGTGAAACCGCATCTCGTTCTTTACCACGTGTTGGCGGATGGATACAACATCAGTGAGACCGGATCTCGTTCTTTACCACGTGTTGGTGGATGGATACAACATCAGTGAGACCGGATCTCGTTCTTTACCACGTGTTGGTGGATGGATACAACATCAGTGAGACCGGATCTCGTTCTCGTTGGAGTACAGACGTAGTTATCATGACTTTTGTGTTTCTTTTCATTCTTTATCACTGTTTTAGTAACTTATATATAATTAATTATACACAGGTAAAGTCTGCGTGTCTATTGGTTGACTAAAATGTTTTTTTTCTTCATAATCTAGGGGGTTTGGGGCCTTTTTTACACTGCTGGAACGGATGAAACTCATATCTCGAGGAACTACTTCACATGAAATACGTCTGTGTGTTAAAATAACAGCCTTCCTATAACAGATATTAGACAGGAAGTGAAGCTGAATCTGGAAGCAGCAGTAGCGGTGGTGTGGGGGGGGTGCGGTGGGGCTGGCGACGGCAGCTCACAAACTTACACTCCTTGGACATCCCCACGGCGAAGCACTTCTGCAGCCGGCAGCACTGGCAGCGGTTCCTGGTGATCTTGTTGATGATGCACTTCCTGTCGCGGTGGCAGGTGTACGCCATGTTCTTCTGCACGCTGCGGCGGAAGAAGCCCTGCAGGGAGGATGATAACAGGCTTCAATTCCCCCATGTCGACATGAGCCACCTTGTATTGGGGGTTGGGGGTTGGGCACATTAACTCATTGACCTCTGACAGAAGGGAACTCCTAACAGAGGAGCCCTTCAGAGCGAAGTGGATCACCACCCCGTTACCTTGCAGCCCTCGCAGGCGCTGACTCCGTAGTGGTAGCCCGAGGACTTGTCCTGGCACACAAAGCAGGGCTTGTAAGTGCGAGGGGGGGGCAGTGGGGAGGGGGGGCTGGCGAACAGATCGTCTGAGCCGGAGCCGGAGCTCTGGCTCCCGACCGCTGCAAACACACAAAAAACAGACAGAATAAATAAGAACAGCAGCAACAAAATGATAGAGGTATGGAAGACCTCCCATTGCATTGTGGGAATTTTCTTCTCTAATTTGACATTTTAAACATTATTAATTTAAGATAGGGTAGTTGTTATTTACTTGAAAATACTTTGAATAGGTTGGGTCTAAAGATTGAAGGATTTAAGTCTAATCGTCTGGCAGACATTTGCCTTTAGATCCACTAGAGGGCACTGCAAAGACCTCAGTCATCTGAGCTAATCAATAAAGATTGATGCTAACAACAGCGATCAAATCTGTTCTTACTGGATTACATCACCGACACATCCAGAAAACACTTTCAATTCTTCCTGGTAGGAGAGCTGAAAGTGTTCTGCTTCTAATAATAATAACAATAATTTAATAGATTCTGTCGTTGCCCATTTTTGAATTGTAATAGCCCAATAGTGAAATAAAGGTCCTGAACCGATAATATAATAATTTTTTGCTAATAAAGTAATAACTAAGGGTTACAGGTTCATATTGAGGACTTTTATTAAATTTTTTTTGGCGGATAACATTTCAAAAATGGGAAAATTTATTACGTTATCAGCTGTTTTTATGTTAGCGGCTTTAACTCTCTAGAAAGATCTTTCCTCTGGTTCAACCAGATCAGAAATACAAATAATCGGAATTCGTGCTCCCCAGAGGATGTACCCTGGCTTTAATGTTGTTTCTCTTTATGATTCTTGTTTCTTAAACTCCTCTGAACACAAATTAAAGTGTGAAGCCGATGTTTCTCACCAACGTCTTTCATGGTCAGACTGTAAATTTGACCGTCTCTAATAAATACAGCCCCACCCTTTGTTTGCAGCATTACCCTCCATTAGGTTTCCCTCCATCGACCCACTAATGAGAGGACGAACCCTCGGGCCCGTGGGCCTCGCCCGGCCTCCCCGCGGCTCTCTGATGGCCTCTGCCGTGCCGCCGCTGACAGTAAACCAAGAAAGACGTTTTGAAAAAGAGGACAAAACGAGAAAGATTGCTCATCTGCATCCCCTTGAATCCGTGGCCCCTGGTTGAACCTGGAATCTGAGGGGTCACACGAGGACACCCCCGTCAGTCCGAGCCCTCTCCCAATGCCAAACAATGCAGGAGCATGCCACAAGCCCAGCTGACTGATGGGAGGGGGCGAGGGGAGCAAAGAGACAGAGGGTGAGTGTGCTGGGGGGGCGGGGGTGGGGGGTGGCCCCTACCCAATTTAGGTGGTCTTATTTGATGTTTTGATGTGGGCAGGAATTCATTGTGTTGCCTTCAAAGATAAGGGGGGGGTAACACTGAGGGTTGCGTTGATTCATAGATGATGCTAGCTGATAATAAGGTACAACAGGCTAATGTAGCCACAGCTAAAAAATTAAATAGTCTGACATCAATTGTTATCTTTGCAGGAAACATAACATGAAATCAGGAGCAAACACGAGTCCCTGATGGCCATAAATGAAAGTAATCCTCTTAGCGGTGACCTTTTCTATCCCATCATACATGACGGAGGTCCACATTAGGATCGAAACATCCTAAAGCAAAAGGTCTGTGTCGAATATTTAAGTCCTGTTACTTTTGTAATGGCAGGTCTGGATCATACATCCAATAACTGCCCCGTGACCAAATGTAACATATAACAGGCATAATCCCCTGAGCAGAACCAGACCCATAGATTGGTCAAAGACAAATATATCGAACTTTCTATCGAACCCTTCAGTGAAAACAGTTATCAACGTCACTTCAATTTAAGATGGAACATTAGGAAATTTGATTCCATTAAATCATATTTCATCTTTATTTTATCCCAATATTCCATTTCTACTGTAAAGTTATGACTTTTAAAATATGTATAATAAACAAGAAAATGCAGAGGGTTAAAAGTAGACACTGTTATCAAATATAACTTTAAAAGCAGAAATAAGGTTCATATTCATATTTTTTTTCTGCTTGGTTAAAACTAATTTGTGTGGGTCACAAAATACTACGAAGTACTTTTATTTTCTGAAAAACTTCATAAACATCAGTTTTGGAGTTAAGTTACCTTTAAGTGTTATACTACTTTACAATTCTCTATATTTCAAAAGGAACTATTATCTAATCCAACTATTTTTAATCCAGCAGATGCTTTGGATTAGGATGAAAACAATCTGTGTAATATTTTGAAATGTTTGTATTTGTAATTTCACTCCTTCTGGGGCTGCCGGCTCTGCTCCAACCTCGTGAGTTGGTGACCTTCCCGTGAACCCACAGTGACCCCGAAGTGACCGGCCCCGGCGGCCCCGTCACAAACAGGGACCACCACACTGAGCACAGTGGCCCCCGTTCTCTGGTGTCCCCCACGTCCCCGTTTCTAGTGCAGGAGGAAACTCATCACGGATATTTAGAAACATGAACACAGCTTTAGTCTGAATATATAAAACAATAACAGAAGGGTTATAACGCGTTATAATGCAGGTATGCTCTGCTTCTTAAACACGACTGGAGGAGGAGAGTCAATCAAAAGTGTTTGGGTTTAATATCGATGAGACTCGGCCATGATTTCCTGTCTGTTTAGCAGCATTACGTAGCATTTAGTTTAACTAAATTAAATTAACTTAACTTAGTCCTAAAAAGTCAGCATCTTCAGAGGTAATCTGATTACCTCTTTAGCCTCAGTCGCCTTCATTGAGGAGGTGTAAACCAGAGATTGTTTGTCAGGACACAAAAACAAGTTGATCTTTACGTGCAAACTTCATGAAGGATTTTGATCTAAATGACCAAATAATCATAATAATCACGAACCTGAGAGAAGATTTAATTACATTAATGCTCTAAAACACCATTTTCCCTTGAATTATTTCACTTCTCATTTTTTCTGTTTTAAATGCATTTAAAAGTGATGGATGAAACTCTTCTGGTCAATCTGAGATTTCAAACTCTGGAAGAAACACTTCAAATTCTAATTATTAGAAAGTTTTTACCAAACAGAACTTCCACCTACATTGCGAGCACCGGTGCTGCTGCCAGCCCCCCTCCATCAGCTCGGGGAAGAAGTCCGACAGGTTCTGATCCAGGTCCAGCTCCTGGTCCAGGTCCCGGTCCTGGAGCGCGCACACCGGGCTGGGGGCGGTGTAGAGGTCCATCATCTCTCCGGGACCAAACGCTTGGAATTCCATAAAGTCAAACATGATGTGGATCCAGTCCGTCTGGAGGTGATGAACATGAGCTGCCCTTCACGGGGTGGGATGGGGGGGGGGCTTCTGTCCGCTTGCAGGCTGATTCTAACGGGCTCCGGTGCGTTCAGGAGAAAGTGCGCGCTTTGACTCCAAACGGGCTTCGCATGTTTCCAGAAGCCCGGCACGCTCCTCCAGACCCGGACCCCCTCACGGAACAGGGTCAGGACTTCTTCCTCTGCTTGTTCTTGTTGCTCTTCTTCCTCTTATCTCCCCCCTCGTTGACAGAATGTCTCGGCTCAACCTGCTTCATGCGCGTTATGTCAGCGCGTTACCTAATGTATGCGCCTGAACTCTGTGTGAACCTCCCGTGCTGCCCTCCGCGTGAACCGGCCTGACATCACCGGGAGGAGACCCCACCGGTGGACCGCTCCAAGCCGGAGACCTGCCTCCATTTCAGCCTGTTTTTTTTTTTTTTTTTGTTCCCAGAACGCCTCCAAAGTTTGTGGAAAAGTGGATTAAATTTTTTTTTGTAAATGGAGTTTTAAAAAAATGATTTAAATGATGAGCTAATCTGTGTTCTGAAAAAATAGAAATAATATTATTGGTCAATATGTTGTGTTCGAGTAGTAATAAAATAACTTTATAAAACTCTCCTTCAGCATTCAGAGTTGGTTTCGTGCGTTTGACGTCACCACGTCGCCTCATTCTCGCTGGATTAGTCAGTTTTTGTTGTTACTGTCCGCAATTTAAATAAAGATTAAGACAAATTAAAATCACACATTAAATAATGTATGATTAAATATATATCATATGGATGTATGTTAATACATATAAAATGAAAACCTGAAAATAAAGCTCATAAAGTGAATCCAGTCCAGCTCCTGCTGAGTCATGCTAGAATTAGCAGGTTTAAATTAGCGTAGTTTAAATTTGCAGATGTTTTCGTGATTAACAGGTTTTAGTTTTACCATCACACAACATCACCTTAATTAACTGGATAGTAAAACTAAATAGTTTAGTTTATTAGCTATCATAGCTACATTTGCTAATGAAAAACAATGTTAAATAGAACAAATTAAAGCTAGCTCGCCACGCCACAACCTACTTGGTATTAAGACAAAATTTTTCTGTAAATTGATTTTTTATGATTTTATTATTTGTTAGATTTTATGTCCGTTTCTATAAATATAGGTATTTTGTCCTGGATGCATCATTTACTGTAAAGAGACAATAATTCAAACCAAAGCAGATCCGCCGTTCAGTTAAATCCCATTATTGGCATTTCCTGATTGAAACACGTGGCCTTTTAGGGGAAATCAATGTTTTTTAGACCACAGTTATCTTCATTTGCATCCACTTCAATTCTCCATCCTTGACTTAAGTTAGAAATATCTTCCGTTAGGAGGATGCATAATTAAATCTACTGGAAGATAAAGTAGGTCAGCCGCAAGATGGGTTTGGTGGGTATGGAAATCTATTCCACTTCAAAATAAAAGACCTCCTCGTTTACCGCATTCATCGGCTCCAGGCTTTCACCTCCTTAGAAACCTGAACGCAAAATAAAATACACAGAAAAGTTTTTAATGCATCGTAAAAAGAAGAAGAGAGCGAGAGCCGGAGCAATGCAGCTGTTTTTGTTTGAAAGTATAAATACACTTGATCTCCTTCAATGCCACTGCTAACCCCATTGAGCTGCAAAGACCCAATGTTAAAGGAGGCTAATTACTCCAGTATCTCCCACACTCCGGGGAGGCCAGGTCATCCAGAGGACAGCGTGTGAGACATTCCTTTAGCTGCTGCTGGACCTCCCTCCTCCTCCTCCTCCTCCTCCTCCTCCTCCTCCTCACTCCTCCTTCATCCTCATCCTTCCCTCCTTCCTCCTGTCCCAGTTTGAATCGCTCGCTTATTTCCTGACTCTCCAACTAGATCAATCTTTAAATATTTATCTAGTTTCTTTGCGTTTCCGTTCTTCAGCTGGTGAGAGAGGGGGGGGGGGTTGGGATGAAGCGACTTGTTCGTGTCGAGCGTGACGCTACATCCATGCTAACGACGTCACTTAACATCATTATTGATTTTCCACTTGTATGGAGTCATTATTTCATTGTTCACGCTCAGGTTAGTGTGAGAACTTTTCCCTTAGTAGCTTGGCTCTAATCCCAGAATACAACTGACATGGATGGGAATATCGTTAGTAGAGATTTCATCACGAGCTAATGTAAAATATGCTATCTGAAATGGGAAATAAGTAGTCATGTGATTAGAATAGTTTAGACTAAATGACAGAATAGTTTAGACTAAATGACAGAATAGTTTAGACTAAACCAGTCCAGTGCTGGGTTTAGTTCAGGACTCACCACTAGCCGTTCCAGAACTATCAGTGTTGTGTAACGCAAACATATCAGTCATGTTGTCCTAGCCTTGACATTCTCACGGTTGTCATGTCCTCCCTGGTCTTTGTGTATTTTTACAGTTGTGGGTTAGTTTAACAAGGTAGCTTTGATCTTGAGCTAGATATAGGTTAGTTAGCCGATTAGGGACACCAAACCACAACCGTCTCTAACCTGGTGTGTAACCTGGATGCCTCGCGTCAGAAAGGTTTTGTTGAATCAGTGACTCAGATTTGTGTGATTGTGGTTTGTTTTTGCATGTTTAAGTCATGTGACTTAAGCATAAGTCATTTTTAGGTCACCCAGCGAGATAGCATCCAGCTCCCGCCGCCAGACCCTGAAGATAAGCAGCACCAGCTAGTTAGCATACTTGCAAACTACCAACCAGTTCAACTGGTAAACTAAAATATAAAGTAGTTCATTCACGTAAAACTTGAAAATAGGCAAACCAATAGAATCTGTATTTGATTGATCAGGAAGGGGATTGGTCGAAATAGATGCAAATTTAATGGTTTAGCTTTGTGACACGGTTGAACGTTCCACCAAGTTTCCCTGAAAATCCATCAGGTAGTTTTATAACAAACAAAGGTTGACAAAAGCCTCAGAGCGTCGTCAATTTTGTCCGACTGACTTGAGCACCAAATGGAAGCAGGAAGCAGCTGAAGGACATCAACCCCGGCTTCCCTTTTGCTTCTTTACAACCAGCTGTAAACTTTTACTCAACTGTCTGGCACCATTTAGAGTTATTTATTAGCGCAATATATCTCTTTATGTTCGCTGTCACACGGGCAGCAAAGAAGGACGCGGACCGGACGGGTTTAAGAGGATCTGCGTGAGTCAAAGCATCTCTTTGAAGTCAGACCTGATCTTTGAGTTAGCCATGAAGCTAATTCACCATGCCATGAATTTAAAGACATTTGAAGATCTGTGGTCATTAAAATGAATTTTTTGGATTCTTAGCAATGACAATTCAACCTAAAACCAGTTGATAATTACTATTTTCATATTACATTAACTATAAAAACATTAATTTTAAAAACTCCCAACACTGGGAAGCTAATCGTTAGCTGTAACTCTTTGAAAAGTAGATCTTAAGTATTTGTCGACAGATCCTTACTTCAGTAAAGTTTTTTTCGGAGTTTTTTTTTCATGAACGTGTCAGTTTGTTGTTTACATGTTTATATTTATTACATCATGAGGGACCATGATTGGATCTGTGTGATCATGTGACGTCTGTCCGCGTCACATTATCGGTCAATGACGCTGTAATCAATGTCGACCTAGTCAGCTGGGAGAAATGGTTGGTTAGGGAGTTGACTGGTCAGTCAGGCAGTTAACTAGTTAACTAGAAGAGCAGTTAGTAGTAGAAAAGCTAAAAGATAGATACTTTAATAATCCCGGAGGAAATTGCACATATCCAGATGGGTGATGGGTAAGTCTTCCTGTTGCTATGGTAACCATACAAAACATCCACTGAAGAACTTTCATTCATTCATTCATTCAATCTTCTTATCGGCTTTTCCTACTTCTGCGGGTCACAGGGGTTGCTGGACTTACTGGTGAGCGGTGGGGAACACTCCGGACATGACGCCATTGAAGAACTTGATGAACTAAAATGACACTGAAGTCAATGATCATTTATGAATGATCTCTAGAACAAAACTCCAAAACTGATGTTCCAACAGTGGATCTGTCTCGAAGAGCAGGTTTGGGACCCAAAAGTAGGACAAGTTTAATCAGGAAAAGCAAAAAAAAAAAAAAAAATCAAAGAAACACAAGAACTCAAGAAATCCAATAAAGTAGAGACATGAGTAAACAACAATCTGTCAAACAACCAAAAGACAAGCCAGTTTAAAAAGCCTCAGGCTAATCAGCTCGATCAGATACAGGTGTGGAGACGAAGCTCCGCCCACCAGTCCAGCCCCGCCTCCTGCCACATCCCAGCACAGCAGAGCAACATGACACAAATACCGAACCCTGACAGAATCGCATCTGAGATTCTCATTGACTTTTAATAATGATTTAAAGCCCATATCGACATTAAAAATACAGTGTGAGTTAGATGAGAAGATGCTAACATGCTAACGGATGGACGCGAAACCATGAGGATTACTGGTTATCGGTGCTACTGGAGAAACAGTCGACTTCAAAGCTATGCTAACATTTTTGGTTTCTATTCATTAAAGTCATTAAAAGCAAACAAGGAATAAAAATAGACAAAAGAAATTTTAGATGTAAGAAAATTTGAGAGGTGCTTTGTGGGGACCTTAAATATGGTGTGAATTTCATCACAAACTTTATACGTTTTGTTCTAATTGACAAACTGACGTGACTCATCCAGGTTTAAACTGAGGCGTTGTGGTTAAACAGCGCCCCCTGGTGAGAAACAGTGGTCACTACCACTCAGTGCAGCTGCATCAATGACTCCATTCACACAATCTCAACACACAATGAAGACCAACAGAAGCTTCTCTTCACTTGTATTTATTCATACTATATCATATTTATAGTCTATGTTCATACATACATACTTTTTCATATTTATGCATCTATTTACAGTTGGCGCCGTCGCCAGCAAAACAATCTGATATTCCAACAAAATGAAAAACAAATGTTAATTCAGTGCGATGCTGAAAGCATAAAATAATCTGATTAAAACAATGATAAAAACCAGAGAGTGGTGAAAAAAAAAACCCCACTTGTGTGTGACTGAAAATGTGGCATGCTCTTCTACACCATGTGCAAATGTAGTGTTGCTATGATGGCATCGTCGACTCCATCCCCCCCATCCAACTGAAATCACTAGGCAAGTTGACATGATCTGGAACGCGCTAGAAATTAAATAGAAAGCAAACATACAACACATGTGCACGCTGTGAAAAAGAATCATGTGACGCTCTCTGAGGCGAGGGGGGGGGCGGAGCTACAGCCATTGCGTTAGCAGCGAGCGATTGTCACATGTTCTCCGCTAGCTTGCCTTTTTTTCTCCGATGTGCATCAGTCAAAAAAAACAAAAAAAATGTTAAAAATCAAAAAAACAAAAATACAAAAGAAAATGAATAGAAACAAAATAAAATAAAACAAACAAACATGCCGTGAGGTTCATATCATGTCTCACATTCACCACTCATCAGTTAATACACTTTGGAATTAAATGGCTTTTGGATCGACCAATAAGCTTCTGCGATGTCATCAAGCCAGTTAAAAGTACTCGTCGTTCTTTTAGAATAAAAAAGCGCCGCCATCTATTTTTTTTTTTCGTGCGATCTGTGAATACAGTACAGTTTTACCCCTCCCCCCGCCCTCCCACCCGGTCTACTTAACAAAAATAGAATAAAAAATAACTTTCAATACATTCTATAAACAGACACGCAAATGGGTTGGTCGATTACAGCTGGAGGGGGGGGGGGGCGCTAAGAGGCAGGTCCCGGTGCTGTGTGGATAAGGAGAAGGGGTGCGGGGTGCGTTCCCTTTTTCACGGGTGGACTTTGAAGGAGAGCAGCTCTTCCGAGTGCATGTTGTTGAGGGAGCGCAGCTCCGGAAGCTTGAGGAGGAGTTTGGTGAAGGTGGTTGCCGATTCGTCGCCGTGGTTTTGCATCACCAGGTTACGCAGCGCCCGGATCAGTTTGTCCTGCAGCGCCTCCACGGCGTTCAGGTCCTGGATGCCTGAGCGATCTGCGACAGGAAAGAGATGAAAGCTACGTTAGCGTGGGTACGCCGACGTCTCGAGGGCGCCTGAACGTGTCGCAGCGGCGCCACACTTACCGGCCGACACCAGCACCACGGCGGTGAACAGGCTCATCTCGTCGGCGTCGAGCCGCAGCGCCGCCAGCTTCTCGCTGAACTCGCACATGGAGTTGAGGAGCTCGCCGGCGCCCAGCGAGCGCAGCGCGTCCAGGCTGTAGCGCCGGCCGCTCAGGAACGTCACCGTCCGCTCACTCACGTTGAACAGGGAGGCGAAGCGCACCATCAGCACCTGAAAAGGGGCGGGGAAATAGTTCTGCTTGGTTGGCTTCTTCTTGTGTTGATGAGGAAACATCAATAGGGGGGCGTCGACGTCTTTACCTCGAACGTTCCCGCCTTCAGCAGGCTGACCTGGTCGTTCTCCGGGAGGTCGCGGAAGCCGGGGATCCGTTTGGCGAAGTCGACCACTTCCTGTACGGCGGGGGTGAAGCTCATGGAGAACTCCTCCCACACCTCCTGACTCGGTTTGCGTGGGTCAACGTACGGCGACGTGTTCATCGGACACACCTGGGGGAAACAGGAACCCTGTCAGCGAAGGGGGCGTGGCTCCCACCATGGAGCGTGGGCGGAGCTAACGACTCACCAAGTGCGTCCTGGCGGGTGTGAAGTAATGCTGTCTTTGGCTGTCTGGGGTTTCGCCAGCGGGGGCGCCTTTGAGGCGCTGCTGCTGGTACACGCCCCCCTCCTCCCTGTAGGAGGCGTTGGCGACCTGTTGCCCGTAGGCGGCGTGCTGGTAACCCCCGACGACCGCGCTGTTGTCGTTCCAGCTGTTCCAGCTCTCCTCCATGCGGCTGTCGCGCCCCACCCCCTGGCCCCGCCTCTGCTCGCCCATGGCGGCCACTGCTGCCTCGTCCTCGCCGCTGTCCGACCCGCAGGAGGAGGCGGAGCTAGAGTTGGTGTCCATGGAAACCACCGACTCAGAGTCCGGCGGGCACTGGGGCGACGACGGGTTCGAGCACGACGGGGAATCGGACGACGACGACGAAGAGGAAGAGGAGGAAGAAGAGGAGGCGTCGCTGGCCTCCATGTTGTGGGCGGAGCCTGGGCGGCCGTGCAGCATGCTGTGCAGCTGGCTGCTGCTGCTCATCATGTTGTTCATGGCGTTCTGCATCTCCAGCAGCATCCGCTGCTTCTCCCGCTTCGGGATGCGGCCGAACCGAACGGCTGGCGAAGAACAAAAAAAAAAAAAAAAGACGTCAGACGTCATCTCCAAAAAAACCCCAAACCTGCTACGTTAGCGTTAGCTCACTAAACTAGCTTCCAAACCGCGCTCACCGTCTCTGGACATGCCGACGGCGAGACACTTCCTGAAGCGGCACTGCTGGCAGCGGTTACGGTTGATCCTCATGATGGTGCAGTTCTCCATCTTCAGACACTTCTTGTACTGGATGTTCTGCTGGATACTGCGCCTGAAGAAGCCCTGAGGAAGAGGAGGATGTCGTCAGAGGATGGATGGAGCGACGCCGCTCAAACACGTCGTGACCGAGCCAGCCCTGAACTCACCTTGCATCCCTCGCAGGCGTGGACGCCGTAGTGGAAGCCGGAGGCGACGTCGCCGCAGACCTTACACAGCAGCACCATGCCGTTGATTTCTGCAAAGAGAAGTGGTGAGCATCCCGCTAACTGCTAACCGCTAACTTGAAAGGGAGGGGGCGGGGCTTACTGGTGATGGTGCTCTTCGCCGACGCGGACGAGCGCCCAGTCTTCTCGGCGCGCGGATTCTTCCCCGGTGGGGAGACGTCCACCACCATCCCCACCGCCCGGCTGGGCAGCGAAGGGCGGGGCGGAGTCGGCGACGCGGACAGGTAGCCGCCGCCCACTCCGCTGCTGGGGCTGGTGCTCATGCAGGATTCCGGGCTGGAGGCGGAGCCAGAGGAGATGTAGGCGATGACTCCTCCTATCGGAAAGAAGAGACGGTGAGTAGGTCATGTGGGCGTTTAAACTCCGCTCACTGCGGCACCGCTTCTTTTTAATGTTCATCTCTTTCTCAGAAAATAAGAAAAACCACACGACCGTGCCAAAAATAACACAACAACATATATTCTGCGCCAAAACCAACAGCAGATAAGGAATTAAAATGTCAAATCAGACGTGAAAGAAATTTTTTTTTAAATTGTGTCCGTGACGAATTCCTGGAAGTTCGTGAGGATGACCTGCTTCATCAGCTTCAAGCGGTGGTGTTTTCTGATTGGATAACAGGTTACGTAACACACCTGTGCCTCTGCTGGGACTGGAATACCAGGTCACTGAAGCACTGGAGCAAACAAAAGCATTCCCAGGAATGGAAACATGTAAACGTTACGTAACGCGGCGGCTGCATTACGAAAGAATTTAGGTTTAAAATGTCCAAAATGTTTTGTTCTCGATGAAGCAGGGAAGCAATTTAAACTAAAAAAAAACAAAAACTACATTTTTCGTTTAAATGTTGACTTGTTTGTTTTTTCCCACCGACTTGAACGCACCTACATTTAAAGAAGGGGCTCGTGATTACCTAACGCGAGCCTGGCTTCTCCTTCACACGTGGGCCTGTCATGAATCTCTGTACAAGCCAAACGGGTGAGGGAGGGGGGGGGTGCGGGGAGAGGGGGTGAGAATCTAGGTCACTCTATGCCGTCTCCCTCCGCCTCACGTGTCTCCCGCAGCCGTGCCTCGCGCCGATTCAGGGGCAGATTATGCAACCGGCTACGTCACGGGCTCGGCTCGGGCCAATCAGAGCACGAATGCCGCTGGAAGCATGTGCTCTGTAGGGAACGCCCCTCGACCAATCAGAGCAGTGTTCCCTGAGACTGTACACACGCGGGCACATGGCTAGGCTACGCTGTCCATGTGAGCGCGAGCTGCCAAGACAAGCGAGTGTTGTTGTGACCGCTGCAGCGCCGCTATGACGCTCCTAACCCCGATTTATAACGAGGTTATAACCCGATAGGTCAGTGTCATAGCTGAGAAATGCGTACGGGACATTTATAAGGTGACAGAAAGTGAAAATAAAAAGAGAACACACTTTAAACGCGGTGACCTCATTCATTCGTCACCTTGTCCGGATGAACAGATTTCACCGTTTTCCAGAAATGTCTTTTGATGCATTCAATGACATTAAGGTATTTTTAGCATTCAGGTCATTCATAACTGTAGCTGGTTTCCCCCTCCTCAGATAGAACAACAACAAGTGAATGCATCATCAAAGATGGTGTACTTGTGTTGAAAATCAGCAGAAAACATGAACAACAGGATGAATGTCAACAAGATTGCAATTGACATTTGTGTAAACAAGTCTTTCCTTACCGGGTTTGGTTGCTCCAATTTCCTCAGGCATCTCCGTTCCAGGAATATATATTTTTTTTCTTTTGAATTAAAACTCAACTGTTTAGCACTTCTGCCGCAGTCACGAGAAAAAAAAAGCGGTTATTAAATTTGTGTAACGGCGCATCCGAAGCAACGCGTCGGGTTTGAGTTGCTGTCGAACTCGGGAGAGAACGCGAACGTCCGACGCTCAGGAACTCCCCTCTCTATGTGTGACGGCGGGCAGTCAGGAGAACTAAATGTTCTCAATAGTGGCTTCGCCCATGTGACCCATTTGTCGGCCACGCCCCTCCGCCCGTCCGCTCGAGCCACTTTAACCCAGTGACACACTTTCAGGACACCGGAGGGGCGGAGCCAAGCGCGTTTCGTCGACGTAACCCGGGAACGGTAACACGGCGGTCACGTTGCAGCAACACGTACAGGACGAACCGGCCGCGTGCGGCCCCTTCAGGGCCGTCCGGATTCATTTGTTTTGGTGCAGTTCGTCCGAAAGTTCAACGTTTAAAAACAGCGTCGACGCTTTTAAAGAAAGTATTTTTGTGACAGAAATTATTTTTCAACTCCGTGTTTGTGGAAATTTTGTCTTTATAGTAATTTTTATTTCAAGCAAAGCCGCTTTTTACATGTCACATTCTGGATTTGGTGCAATCTGCAGCATTTGTTCGCAAAATTAAACGGTAATAACAATGAAATGATTCATAAATAGGTTAAATTAAATAGAGCAACATGTAATTTAATCTTACAGGCCATTCTGCGTCATGTGTGCACATATTTATGTGTGAAAACTCATAATTAGAGAGACAGCACTGCGTTCAACGAACAGCAACTGCTCGTATATAGTCTTCATGTTTAAATGTATTTATTTAAACTTTAAATGTATTAATATAGACTTTAAATGTTTTCATTTAAACTTTAAATGCGTGTGTTTTGCATCATTGTTTGGTTTCCGCGCATCGTTTCCACGTTAATACACGAGACGACAACAAGAAAGTAAGTGGATCCTTGGTGTCATTGCACAAAACAAACAACAAAAAAACACAAGAAAAACACGGAAGAAGATATGAGATAAGACGAGTGCAGATGCTCAGTATATTTAGTGGAATCTTATACACACGTCCCATCTGCTAAGATAAATAAAAAATCAACAACCAAGCAAGTAAATAAATACATAACTAAAATAAATTAATAAGTAAACAAACAAACAAACAAACAGACAGACAATGAATAAGTAAATACACAAAAATGATCAATAAACACAATAAAATGTGTCTGAGGTGGGGTTTGCCTGAATAGCGTAGCTCAATTTTTTTGAATACTAATATACTACTAATAATTATAATATATATCATATATTATAATTATATTTTATTATATAACATATATAATAATATATGATAATAATTTTTTTCTGTATAATTTTACTATATATGTATACACATATAAATATTATATATTATTATATGTAACATATAATATATAGTGTAGTAATTTATGATAATAACAATATACATTTTTCAGGATGATTTTATTTATATAAAATTATTCAGATTTTATATTAATCCAGAAAATGGACTTTATCAGATTTAGAAAGTGTACAAATTTACCACACTAGTATAAAACAGTTGGAATCTGTTTGTGGAACATGAATGAGGGAATTTGGAACATATACATGAATCGTAACTGAATGAAGGGAAACCAGTTTTCTGCTGTGACGGTTCCTTGAATGGATTTGATGGGGCAGGACGGGGTCATCCTCCAAACGCTTGTTTATGAGGCGTGTTTGTCTTTTGTACTCATTATTAGTGTATTTATAAATCTTTTAACGGTTGGATTTTTGTGGAATAAGAAACATACGGGAAGTTCCAGTCTACCTGGATCGTCCTGCACCTGTCTGTGACTCAACAATAGTATTGTACAACAAAGTTTTTCCTGAATTTTTCCTGGCAGTAATCCTCCTCCTCATGGACTGGCACAACCTACGGATGATGTCAGACCCGTGACAACATTTTCCACCAAATCCCATCCTCACATGGGAACCTGAAACGGATCCCGTTTCGGAATCGGGGCTCGTGTTTGAACAGGGTGCGTTTGATTTGTTGTCCACGTTGTCAAGCAGTTGCACTTTTATGGGACGGTGAACGTTCCCCACCCTGGTGAACGTTCACCGTGACATTCATGCTGATGTCAGTTTCTTTCTTTCATTTCTTTTGTGTATTTCTTCATAACGTGAGTCAGATTAAAGGAAGTGGTTATTTTAGGATCCGCCCTTTACATTTGGGATCCGCCCTTTACATACTTACACGTATGAGCAATACTAAAATCGTGAAAACAACTGTCACATGGAGCCAAAGAATGTGTTAGAAATATGCTTGTGTTCTTTTGACATCACATCCATCACCTAAGCTGCACATGCATGGATGTACATGGACATGTTTATTCCGGCGTTGATTGCAAAATAAAGTCATTAAGATGCAGGATTAAGGAGCCTCAGAGTATTTATGACCTTTAACACAGGTTTAAAAAATATTAAATTCTGGTCTTTTTCTGATTCAGGTTAAAACTTCTTCCAAACTTGTGGAAAAAAATAAAACACGGACTTTAGATCCGTGGTTCTCAATTTGTCTGGCTTCTTATTCCGGCAATAAAAATTAAAAGTCAAATAAAAAGTGCAAATATGACACACAACAGTGCATTATGGAATAAATGCAGTTTCTTCAGTTTTTCTTCACAAATTCAAAATAAACAAGGCAGTCACAGACTGCAACATCCCGTAACACCCCTGAATTAAAAAATTTATCCTGACCTACTTGTATAGATTAAAGCTAGTGCTGACCTACTGCCATTGATCAAAGCAGTAGCTTTGATCTATGGTCTTACACTGGTCTTCTCCCTCATCTTTCCATCTTATCTGGTTCCTCAGTGTACAAAAGTGGAAATTTGACCTTGGTCTACTTTTCTCAAGGTCAAGGTCATCGTCTCATTTTCATCACCTTTGCTGCCCAAGTAATGTGTTTTTTGTTTCATCTTTCTATTTGCAACAGTTGTGAAGATATTTGGTGGAAGTACTAACAGACGAACAATTACAACACCATTTTGAAGCTGGACGTAATAAAACAAGTTCATCAATAAAACCACAGACTATTTTTTTTCTGGAATATTTGTTGCCCCGGTAACGGCCTGCGACCAGCGTTTGGGTCACGACCGACCAGTTTGAAAATCGCAGTTGTAGAGGAAAATTTGAGAAGCTTTTGGCATCTTTGGTGGTGATGGTGGTGCTTTCAAGGACCGTCAGACATTAGCCCGCCACGTCTTTATGTCCCCCTCAGCTCCAGCTGGATTCAGATCAGTTAAGGGTCAAATGTTTTCAGGACACCCTCGGGGGTTAAACTCCCAGCATGCCTCTGACTGCCACTGATTGCGTTGATGATGCTGGCGACCGTCATTAAAACCGCTTTGAAATCAAACCTCCTTTACTTTATTAATCTCACTGCATCAGGAGGAACTCGACGCTCTGACCTTCTGTGACCCCCCCCCCCCTTCCGCTGCACTCCTGACATTTACATTGGACCGGTGCAGCGTCAAGTTTTTGACGCGCTCAAAGGGCTCGAGTTTCCCTGTGTGTTCACATGAAGGGGGCGGAGCTTGAAGCATGTGACTAAAAAAAATAAACACGGGCGAGTCATGTGACACAGAATCAGTAAGCAAGACAAAATAAGATCAGCGAGATTTGACTCCGCCCTGTCTGAGGTGACACTTTGACCTCTGACCCGTTGCTGTTAGCAACCGGAAGCTGCTAGGAGATTTAAAAAAAAATGCTGACGCGGCACCTTTCCGTTGTGGTCCTTTATTACCATATTTGCAGAGATAACTTAATCAGGAAGCAGAAAATATACCAGACAATAAAGTACTAAAAATCTGAGATACAAACAACCCCCCCCCACACACCGCCCAGAACCCCGCCCCCACCCCATGCCCCTCCTCCTCCTCCTCCTCTTCCTCGCCCCACCCTCATCCTCGGGGGCTTTATGTGGCGTATCTCTTCGTCCACAGTTTGGCCGTTCGGTCGTGTTCCGCTTTGTTGGTTGTGTACTGGGTGGCGATGCTTCCCACCAGGGGGTCGGCTGGAAGGAGACGGAGGTCAGAGGTCACACAGGCTCTGCCCACATTATGACACCATCATCAAGGGGCATGGCTCGAGGTGACATCCGTTTTTTTTTAGGGTTTTTCTTCTTATTATTATTGCTCAACCGTACGCCGTTAGCTCACGCTAACGCCCTTACCTGGATTGCAGTCTGTGAGCAGGGAGCAGATGGACAGCAGCACCTTGGAGATGGTGAGGGCGGGGCTCCAGTTGTCCTTCAGGATGTCCAGGCAGATCACGCCCTGACTGTTGATGTTGCAGTGATAGATCCTCGTGCGGAACGTCACCTGCAGACACGACCGTCAGATTTGTTGGTTGTAATTGATGAATATAATAGCGTACAGTGAAAATTAACGTTATGTTTTCTTATATTTCCCAATCGTCAGATGAATTAGCGTAGCTTAGCTTAAAGATTAGAAACAGATGATCACTGATCACACGCAAGACGGAAAGAAATTCTTGCTTTTATATTGAAAGTGAAGTTAAGCTAAACTCAGTTTAGTTTAGCTTAATTTATCTTAAATGGTGAAATCCTGCAGCTACAGGACAAAAACAGTTTTCAGCTGGAATTTCTGAGCCGAATCCACGACGGTAAGGAAATATTTGTCGAACTGTACAAACAGGAAACGCATCCCGGTGGAGGAACTGCGAAACGATGGCGGCGAGGAGCTAAAGCTAACAGGAAGCAACGTTTTACCATTGGTTTATTATTCATGCAGAGGTTTTTTCCTAAGGATCCGCAGGGTTCTAATGGTGGAATTTATCGTCATGACGACTGATCCAATGACGCAACCGAGGATGACGAAACAGAGGAAGACAGTAGCTAAAGTTTGCGTAAGTCAGAGTGAAAAAGTGTCGCTCTGAGTGAAGCATTATGGGAGAAGGAAAACACCGGTTGAATCCAAAATCCTGTTTGACTCTATTTTTGGACCCCCATTCCCACCTCATCCCGTCTGTCGGTACCTTGGGGGGCTTGAAGGGGTAGTCCGGTGTGAAGGTGATGTCCAGGAAGAAGACCCCCCCCTCGTAGATGGAGCCCGGTGGTCCCAGGATGGTCGACCTCCACTCGTAGATGTTATCTCCTTTGGGGCCGGCGCTGCAGACAAAGACAGTTCATTGAGGTGCGTTCAGGGACATCACGGTGTAACGCATCAAATACGACGACAACCAATCAGGACCTTAAAGGCGTCGCCTTCCCTTCCAATAAGCCCCTGCAGTGCGTCCCCGTGTCACTGCTCTGAGATCTGCATCAATTTCTCCTCAGAGCGACTTGGCCTTCATCACGCTAACGTGTAGAACATGTGACCTCTGACCCCCCCGGGGGTCACATGACACGATACATGATGGTATTGATCCTGTTCCTCTGGGGAGGCCATCAATCCGGTTTGAGTTCATGAAGCGGGAAGAAACGCAAGAAAACGAGCTAACGAGAGCTAACGAGCTAATGAGGGCGCAGCTAAGCTAGCGAGAACTTCAGCTTTTATAGAGAAACCAATCAGAAGCTGGTTTTCGTTTGTGCAGAAGAATCAAACAGCAACAGCTGGATCTAGTTCTTTACCGCGCATTGGTGGATGGATACAACATCAGCTGAGACCGGATCTCGTTCTTTACCATTAGCTGGCGGATGGATACAACATCAGCTGAGACCGGATCTCGTTCTTTACCATTAGCTGGCGGATGGATACAACATCAGTGAGACCGGATCTTGTTCTTCCCCACATTATTTTAAATGTTCAAGTTTTATTCGAGCAAAATACTGACTTCTGTGGAGAAACCTGATGGAAGCGTAGCGGCGCTCACCTGCAGTTTGGCGGGGGGTCCAGCGTGATGTCGGCCAACTCTTTCTGAATCCTGTAGACGGGAGGAAACACGTTAGTTTGGGATCATTAACACCCCCCCCCATCATCATCATCATCACTGGAGCGCTCGGGGCTCTGACGGCAACCTTTTGGCGCTGGTGGAGAGCAGTTTGGAGGTCTTGCTCATGCTGGCTTTGCTCTCCCGTTTCTTCTTGCAGATGGGGGGGTCCCTCTGTCTGGTCTGGCTGGAGGAAGGCGGCGGCGATGAAGACGAGCTGGTGCTGGCACGAGAATCCTCATCCGACATTCCGCTTTGGATCAGAGAAGAGCCGGGACCTGAGGCGGAGAGAACAAACCAGCTGAACGACACCTCGGCAGAGACGTTTCACAACTATTTATCACCATCGACGCCTCGAGCCGACAGTCACACGCGTGTTTGCACAGGTGAAACAGGTCGAAGCAGAGGATTTAAACGACCCGGTTCTGGTGATAAAAATATAAAACTTTGTTTTTTTACAGTCATGAAATGTTTCAGATATTTAAAACCACGATTTGTTTATCGCTCCGATTTATTTATTAAAGCTTGGATCGGCGTTAGAAACTCCTGGAATCCATCCTGGAGGTCACACCCCGTCCTTCACCCAACCCGACGGGTTTCTGACAGGGTCAGAGGTCGTCTCTGGCCAGCTCGGATGTGTGACATCATCAGGCGTGAAAACACGCCGCTGGGTGATGTCATCTCTTACCCCTCCGAAGAGCTTCTCCCCAGTGGTGACCCCGGGTCCAGAGGGGGTGTGGAACCCGGTTTCTGGTTCTGTGTGCACGACTAGTTCACTATTATGGGATGTTGAAGTCAGGAGACTGGTAGATGACATCACGCCAAAGGCGTCACGTTGCTCCTTGGAGCGTCATTCACTCGTTCAGGTGGATTTAAAACAAGTTATTTCTCTTTATTTTTCTATTTTTATTTCTATATTTTCTATGTACTTCAGACTATGAAAAACCGTCATGCGTGACGTATTCATAAACAAACAATAGTAACTGTGTTACCATTTTTATCATAAACAAGGATAAATAAACTGAAAGGAACCGTTTTTAAAATAGCTTTAATATCAGGGGGTGCTAATTAGCTTAGCTGTTAGCACCCGCGGTGTGTTTCTCCATACATTTAACGTTTGCTAACGTTTCCGTTACCCGACGAAACTCGTTAGCCGACCAGCTAGCTGTTAGCCTACAGAAGTTAAACTACCGTCCTGCCGAACTCGAGCCTAACGAACTAACCGACATCTAACGGTTCTAACTGACGTCCAGCGGCAGTTAGCTGATGGTCACGATGACCCTCCAGCAAACAGCTAATGCCACCCCCCCCCCGGACTCCCCCACCCCCAAAGAAACATTCAGGCCCTGACGACTTCAACGGGGTTACCGACTACTTCCTGGAGCGCCGTAGCGTGAAGCATCCCTCACAAACGGAGCCGCCTAACTGACAAACGGTCAAACAAACCGACACGTCAGTTGCCCGACACGCCAATGTCGCGTTATAACGCATGTTGAAACGGCGGGTATGAAACGTATTTAAAATGCTAAGACGTGACAGCGACGCGTTTAAAACGCAGCCGGGGGGGGGGGGATAGCTCGGGTCCAGGAAATAGCCGGAGCCCTTTTTCCGTGAGCCCAACTCGTCTCGGTCGTTTCTTCGCCGTTTTCCGCAGCTGCGAAAGACGAACCGGTGCTCGGCTTCACCGGGAAACGGTCGCAGGAGGCGGGCGGACTCTTCTGCTCCGGCCACCGGTTGGGAACCGGGCCGTAAACCGTCCGTCGGTCCCGGGAAGCGGACTCACCCAGTCTATTGTGTCTGGAGCTCCGCCGCCGTCTCGGCTGCTGCTGCCTGTCGCCCTCTGCGGAAGGAAGTAGCGCCTGCCGCGGCTGCAGGGGGCTGGACGGCCCGGTGCCGCTCGGGAAATAGATCAGCCTCCTATCGATCAGGGTGACGTTCGATTATTGATGATCGATCTGACAGGTTTTGGGGTTTTAAAGGTGGGAATTTTGTTCCGGATTGGGTGTGAAGACACGTGTTTGTAAGAGTTTGTAACGTTTACCTGGTTACAGGGGCGGGGCTACAGGTGAAGCCCCCCACAGGGGCGCGAGGGTCCCCTTAATAAAGGATACCTGTCACGTGTTCAAAAGCCCTCCTTCACAACTTTAGATCATACATTGGAATTCTTATCATTAATTAAAAACAATTGATCCAAATCGAGATTAATAAAGTACATTTCTTCTTTTTCTTCTTGTAAAATTAATATTTTATAATTATTTATTAACTCACTGGATGCCATTGACGTCAACTACAGTGCGCCCTCGTTACTCGAGGTTAATGCGTTCCAGGAACCACACGCAAATGACAAATTCCGTGATATAGCGACAAACTATCTTATTTACAGTAATTTAAACGTTTATGAACCCTCCCCATACTGATATTAAACCCCCTTCTATCTGTATTACCTTTTCCCAGTCTGATAGACTGTTTAAAACACTTTTGTGTCTCACGTAAGTCCGAGACTCGTGGAACGGAGCGCACTTCCATGTGGCGTCAGCCAATAGAATGCGTGTACAGTATCACATGACTACCTACTAAAAATCCGCGATGAGGTGAAATCGCACGTGTTGATTCGCGAATGTACGAGAGGTTAATGTACGTTTTTCAACGAGGAGGACTGAACGGAGCTTGTTGGTGAAAATCAAGCTTCTAATCATGGAATTTATTGTCATGACGACTAATCCAGTTATGGGATGGCAAATCAGAGGAAGATGGAGAAGTTACTGCAGCTAAAGTTTGTGAACACGATGTCTGAGCAAAGCATCTCGGGAGTAAGAACAGAAAGAAAACACTGATAAATGTCCAGAATGTGTGAAAAAGTCCACTGAAGGAGATTAATAGCTGCAGGAAGCTGGCAGGGAATGAGTTAATCATGTTAGCATACCAGACACACAACTAGGATGTCTAATCTAGCTAGTTTAGATCATCATATTTACTTTAAAAATTTATTCAGACTTGATTTCAAAGTAAGCATCAGAGCTAACCTTAAAATTTTTTATAGATCTAAATTAAAATGCTGCCAAATATAGACGCACGCAGGTTCAATGCTGGGTCCAAATAAAATGGATCTAATAAAAATGACCAAAATAAACCCTAATAGTAACAATCGATCTAAAAACCGTCATAAAACTTAATATATGAAGCGATAAAAACGAGTTCTCGCATGTGACGCGGGTTAACTTTTACTAATTTAATAAAGGCCGAGGTGTTGTTTACTACATCAGGGACTAATCTACTCCATTTAAGCTATGACTAAAGCGTTGCATCAGCCACCACAGAGACTGTAAACCACTTAAACTGCCATCATGCAGAATTACTCACGCCTATCAGGGTATTATTACGGGGTCAGAGTACGATAGGAAGTCCCCACAACGCGCCGCCTCCTGACACACACACTGAATCCTGCAACGGGACGTTGTGGATCGTTGGTGTTTATTTTTCCATCGATTCTTTCTTCCATCTGCATCCATCATCCATATTTTCACTACATCTGGTGCAATTACTAATAAATCACACGTGACTCATTTGTCAGATGAGTGTGCAGGCTAACGGCGTTAGCCTAGCGCTACCTGCTGGCAGATGATTGAACGTTAAAGGTTAATCGTGTCAATGATTGTGTGGGTATTTTGATGGCTGCTTGCTCTCGTCTTTCAAACCCTCTTAAGGGAATTCCATCTGAACATTTACAGAGAAGAAAGGTTTAATCCGTCTGTTACAACACTTAATGCTAACAGGGATTAAATTACATCTGTGCCCCATTATGATGTAGCCCAGACCTTCGAGGAGTCGTGGAGGAAAGAGCTGATATAGATTTTAAGACTCAGTAAATGCTAATTAATTCATGTCATCACTGAAACAGCCTAATCCCATCCTCTGGTCTTTGGTGAATATTTATCAGCCGGCTCAGAGTCTTTACTCAGGTTGGCGGGGTTTGCTGTCTGGCGGGCAAATGGCCATCTTGATATTTATGCATTCCACCGGCCAACGGCAGCGGTCATTAAAATGCAAAATGGGTTTTGTTGTATTTCTGTTTTTGCACCAGCGTCCAAACTGGAAAATCACATCTGTAAGGCGGCGGGAGGCGCTGACATGATTCTCTGCTTAAAGGCTTTTTTTGTTGTTGTTTTGTGACTAATTTATAAAGACAAAAATGCTGTTTGGAAACCGTTTCCTAACACGTCACACAGCAGTGGCTTCATCTCTGCAGGTCCAACAGTCTTATTCTAATAATTTTAATTTTCTCATCTCCTGAAACATAGAATATCCTCAAAGTCATTAAAGTGATTTTGAAACACTTTTCATTCATTTTTATTATTCTTTATTTATTGTTTTTTCATTTCTATATCAGAAATATCTGGAATACTATGAAAGTAAAAGTAAATTTTCACATTGTGTCTACTCAAAAACTCAGATTCCACTGCAGGAACATTTTATTCATCGGACTAAATGAATCTGAACGGCTTTGACAAACACAAAAAAACTTTCTCCACTGAACATAAACCGAATGAGTCCGTCGCTAAAGCTCCGGTTTGAGCGGTGCTGGGATTTTTCAAGTGGCCAACCGTGGCGAGCGGCCGTGGGCTACTTCTGTCGCAGATGGCGATGACTCAGGTGCACACGCCGACTACAGATTTATCTGGTGGATTTTTTTCCCCTCATCTCTCTATTTTCTCGACGGCGTGTTAAAGAGAAGATGGAGAAAACAAACAAACCCCAACGCTGAGGCGATTCCTGGAATGACGAGCCTGAGACGCTTCGTCTGCTGGAGAACTGACATCAAGAGTTCCACTCGTGAGTTTCTGAGATGTCCCGCGGACTGACACGATGAGTTTCAGTGAAAATCAGGCGTTAAATGGGAAATTTATTGTCATAATGACTGAACAGAAGATGGCCAATCACAGGAAGATGAAGTCGATGCAGCTCACGATGCAACATAGTTTGCGTCTGTCAGCGAACGCAGTGTCACTCTGAGCGGAAGATCTTGCGATCGGTCGCAAACAGAAAGAAAAACTTCCTTTATTCTTGTATCCATTTTAGATGAATGCTTATATTTGATTTGGCAAAGTTTTTTTATGCCGGATGCCCTTCCTGCCGTAATCTTCTGAATTTACCCGGTCTTGGGAGCGGCCTACTGTTGACTGGCTGCAGATGCCGGGGATTGAACCCAGGCAGCATTGACTCCATCACCGCATAGACCCCCACCCAGTCGAGAACAGAAGGAAAACAACGTTAAAAGTGTTGGAGAAAGTCTGCCAAAGGACATCAATTGAGTCTAAATATTTATTTATTATTTACTATTATTTAATACTAAGGCATTCATGCAATGGAACAAGTACAATGCTCCGGAATAGCCATCTCACTCCCGGACCTGAATATTGTCAAAAATTTTTGGTGTGATTTAAAGCGGGTTGATCATGCTGGAAACCATCAAACCAACTGAACTGGAGAAGTGCTGTTAAGACAAATAGTCCAAAATACCTTCAACTAAAATTTAGATCCTTATTGGAAGCTAGAGAGAGCTGTTATTTCTGCAAAAACAGGCTCTACTAATATTGATGCAATTTTTGTCTTGGGGTACTCAAATTTATGCACTTGCCTACTTTTGTTTAAATAATTATTGCACACTTTTTGTAATCCTATTAATATTAACTTAATTTCACTTCTCAGACATGTGCAGTTTTATCACCAGGTTTGCAAGACGTCTGAGCAGAAGGTTGAAGAGTCGTTGTAAATATTCAGTACGAGGAAGAGGACGAAGACGAGACGCTGCAGACGAACACAAATCCCAGATGCAGGCGAGCATTTTCTCACAAGCCAACCACAGTGTGTTTTATTGGGTGCTTCAGTAATACAAGTGCACAACAAACCACTCTGCCATTGCAGAGGTGGCGGGTAGCCAGTAAATATACAAGTCCTGCCTCTTTCACAGGCAGACCTATACTTTTGCGGTCTGCCTCAAAAGCCTTTGAAAAAATACATACAGTACAAACAAAATAAGAAGAAGTTAAAAAGCATGAAGGATCCATTGACGCAAACCTTCCTGTTCCATGCAGATAACATATGGATGACAAACACGAAAAAAAAAAAAAAAAAACGACAAAAAAAAAAATAAAAACAAAAAAACACAAAAAACATTTAAAAAAAAAACAAGGAAATAAAGTAAAGGCATATTTTCTGCATGTTTGTTCCAGGTGCCACTATGAAAATGAGAATACATACAGTATAGCTGGAGGACACTGCGTATGATAATTATAATATTCTGTGTTTTTTTTTCTCCAATACAATACTTCCAACATTCAGATATTGGAAAATAAAAATTCCAACCTACTCTTTGTATAAAAAAGAAGCTTTCAAGTCAACAAGGAACAAAAAGGACATTTTTTTTTGTCTCGTTTTTTTTTTTTTTTTTTTAATCTTTTAACACAGAAAAGGTCGATAAAATGTTAAAGTGGAGGAAGGACGAGGAGCAGGAGGAGGACAGGTATACCGTTGCACTTGGTGAATGTGCTTTGACAGACTATGGGTGAGAGCAAGAGGTAGAGAGAGGTACAGTTAAGGGGTGAGGAAGGTGGAGGTGGCAGGGGAATGGGGGGCGTCCTGGCGGGGGCGGGGCCTCTAGGTGGCGTATCTCTTCGTCCATTGCTTGGCTATTCTGTCATGCTCTGTTTTGTTGGTCAGGTACTGTGTGGCGATGCTCCCCACCAGAGGATCGGCTGAAACAGACAGGAAGTAGTGTCGTCAGTAGCGGCCGTCACTAACGTCTATTCGGGCGTCATTCCGCCGTCGTGAGCAGTTTTGTCTTTCTTTTTAAAAGAATTTTTTTTTTGTGTGTCTGGGCTCGCTAAATAAGCTAAGCTAACGCTACAGCTCAGCCGAGGCTAACTGATATGCTAAGCGCTGTGCCTCTTCAAATGCTTCTGGGTGGAGGTGGATGTATGGAGAGAAAATAGCTTCCAGCTGAGTTTCAGGAAAGAGGCTTTGCTTTTTTGGGGGGGCGTGGGGGGGGGTTCGTCATGGAAACATCCACTTAAAGGAGTGTAATCACAGGTGAAAGGAAAACGAGTAGAGCACAGAGATGCTCAGCTCGTAGCTCAGCTCCTCTGAGCAGCTACAATGGAAATGTTGTTCTTTTATTATTTATAACTGAAGCTGGGGGGGGGGGCAAACATCTGTCAGCGTTCAGCCCGTGGAAGCAACGCTCCGCTGACTGAATACATTTTATTGTTGTGGAAACTATTTTTATGGCACGGCCACTTGATATTCAGCCTGGAGCTAAAGGCCGACGCCGCCGTCTCACCTGGGTTGCAGTCTGTGAGCAGGGAGCAGATGGACAGCAGCACCTTGGAGATGGTGAGGGCGGGGCTCCAGTTGTCCTTCAGGATGTCCAGGCAGATCACGCCCTGACTGTTGATGTTGCAGTGATAGATCCTCGTGCGGAACGTCACCTGCAGACACGACCGTCAGATTTGTTTGTTTTAACTGATACATAGAATTGCGTATCGTCTGCATAACAGTGAAAATTAATGTTATGTTTTCTTATCATATTTCCCGATCATCAGATGAATTAGCGTAGCTTAGCTTAAAGATTAGAAACAGATGATCACTGATCACATGTAAGACTGAAAGAAATTCTTGCTTTCATTTTCAAAGTCTTCATGGTAAGCTAAGCTAAGCTTTCCCTAAATGTGAAACTTCGAGATGAGACGTTTTATTCTTTTAAGTTAAAATGATCTGAGCTTTGATAGGTCAAGAACACGGGCTGTGATGTCATCAACCAGCATTAAACAACAACAACAAACAACAGCCTGTTTGTGTCACAATGCAGCCGTTGTGTCACCAAAGAAGATTCACCCCGGGTTCAACGAAGCAACAAGACCAGATGACTTCACATTTTGTAACGCACACACACACACACACACACACACACTATAAACAATTGTTTATCTGTTTACAGAAACCTGAGCAGACAAACAACCCACAAGTTGTTGATTTATCGATCACTTATTGGACAGTATTGGCAGACACCATGATTTAATATTCCATACAGTAACTCTGTGTCCTTGACATGTTTTGCATTTAAATGATACGTTAGGCTGGAGCTGCTTCGGTGATATGAAAATTCTCTTTTACAAAAGGTACAAATAATAATAATAATAATGATAATAATAATGGATTAGATTTATATAGCGCTTTTCTGGACACTCAAAGATGCTTTACATCGGATCCATTATTCATTCATTCCTCATTCATACTTGGTGATGGTAAGCTACGTGTGTAGCCACAGCTGCCGGAGGCGTCTACAGCGCAGATTGGCAGCACAGAATCACTGCGTTTTTGTTGATAGTCCCGTCTTTGTTCTTTTTATAAATCAACTTTCCGCCCAAAGGTCCGAGTGGGCTTGCCTCGCTCTCCTGTATCTTGTCCATTTCTGTTGTCAGTCACCCTGCTTTTGACTAGTGGCGCAGGTAGGAAGTGACTTGCCGTTGCAGCCTACGGGTCACTCAGTGGGCCAAATTTAAAATGCTTGCGCATTGACTTGCCACTCGTGATTAATTGCGTTAATTTTTATAGCGCGTTAATTTGCAGCGTAATTAATTAATCTAATTAACGCGTTAAAGGGGCGGCAGTGGCTCAGTGGTAGGGCAGGCGGCAGAGCGGGTCGTCCCAATGTTCTGAGATCGGCGGTTCGATTCCCGCTCCCGCCCAAAAAATGACACCCGGAGGTGAGCTGACAGTGGGAGGTGTCAGCTCACCTCCGGAGCACTGCCGAGGTGCCCTTGAGCAAGGCGCCGTCCCCCCTCACAAGCTGCTCATTTCGGCGCTCCACAAAAAAAAGGGGCTGCCCGCCACTCTACCTCCCTTGCATGCCTACAGGCCCCCTTGTGTGTGGTTGTGTGAATTACAGGGGCCTGTACACACTAATATGCATGCGTGTGATTGATAAGACTAACAAAAAACTAGAGTGTGCATTCTTAATTTCCCTTCGGGGTCATAACAGTATATAAAATTTTTTAAAAAAAAGTGACAGCCCTATTTATAATGTAATGAAATCACATGCTTGATGTTTTATAATGTAACAAAATCACATGTTTTATGGTTTTTAATGTAATAAAATCACATGTTTGATGGTTTAGAGGGGAATTGTCTGATCTGAAGCGTCAGTGGCCACCAGGGGGCAGCACAGCGTCAGTCAGGTTTGTTTCCATACTGGAAACTGGACTCCAGTACCAGAGTAAATGGAATGAAATGTCTATGAGGGAACGCATCCGACAGAGCTTCACTCATCCTACAAATAACCACCGACGTGAAACCGACGTGAACCCGACATCTGTTTAAAACAGCAGTGCAATTTCTGGTGTCAAGTGTCAGGACCAATCAGCAAACATCTGGCCTCCCTGACCCCGACCTTCCAAAGGAAGGAAACCCCTCACGGGCCTCAGCAACTCCCCCACTGTCACATGGGGGGCGACACTATAAATAACCCCCCCGTGCAGACACACCTGGTGAACTTGTCGGCTCTCGTTTCTTTCATGGGTTTTAAAAGAAAATCAGGTTCTCGATCCAAAACTCCCTGAAGTCTGAATGTGTTCAGCAACTGAAGCAAAGCCCCTGTGAGCAAGTGTGTGTGTGTATGTGTGTCTGTGTGCGGGGGGGTGTTGGCTTCAGATCACAGCATGTTGGAGAGGAGGTGGGGGGCAGAAACACTTGAGCCCCTCTGGCAACAGGGAGCCGGGCTGAAGCCTGTGGGTCTGTTTGAGTCGGCTGTCAAACACTGAGCTGGTGGCGGCGATGCACAAAGGACGGGAGAGAGGGCGAGCGAGCACCGGACAACAGGGGGAGAGAGAGAGAGAGAACAGGAACCGACGAGCACACTTAAAGCGACGGACAGGTCAGATTGACGATCGTTAACGGAACAAAAAGAGTTGGAATGCCAAAAGGAGAAGAGAAGAAGTCAAGTCAAAAGTCACATGTCAACAAGTCTTCACGTCTCTAGAGACACATCATCTGATGTGATCTAGATCCACACTCCAGCTCCCGGGACGAATCTTTGTTTCACATGGAATATTCCTGCTTTAGATCCCATCACTGATGTTCTGAGGCGCTGGTCTCCAAAGTTTATCGTCAAGCGGCCATCCTTTAAGGTATGGAGGATAAATCCAATAAAATAAAAAGATACGGCCAGCATTAAACTGTTTTATTCTAACTATAATAATAAAGGTGAATCCAGTTTGTATCAACTTTATTAGCAGCATCCTGTAACGTCACACCAACGTTTGTTTCTTGTTGGTTCTGCTAGCTTGGGAGTTTCAGTTTACCGGTAATGTATTCAGTGTTAGCGGCGGAGCGGCCCCTTTAAGAAGGTAGTCATGTGACCGAGCCAAGCATCTCCACAAGCATCAAGAGTAACTCAGAGACAGATTGACCTACGGAATGGTACCAACTGACCTACGGACCGGTACCGGTCCAAGAACCGGGGTTGGGGATCACTGTTCTAAGGGATTGTGGGCAGACCACCAGGGCTCTACTATGCGTCGCCTGGGAGGGATACCATTCAGAGGGTCATTTTTTCCTAACTGTCCAAATTTGGTTTCATAAAATTCTGAAATTCCCCAAACTCGAACAAACAAATGAGCAAAAACTTCCCCCAGGTCTAAACAAAGTTCTTAGGAGCAGCATTAGTTCAGACCTGCAGTACGACCAGAACTAGACCAGGATTCTACAATTATTCAGAATAAATCCCGATGTTCTGTTTTTGTTGGTAGTAAAAGTCTACTTGGTCGAAGCAGGAAGTGTCTACGAAGAAGGAATGTAATTATCCAATTCCAGGAATATTTTCCAGACTTTTCCACAAATGTTCAGACCACGTGCATAGGGTATTTTAACAGTTCTGCGGGGGGGGCGGCTGACCTTGGGGGGTTTGAACGGGTAGTCTGGTGTGAAGGCGATGTCCAGGAAGAAGACGCCTCCCTCGTAGACGGAGCCGGGGGGTCCCAGGATGGTCGACCTCCACTCGTAGATGTTGTCTCCTTTGGGGCCGGCGCTGGGGGAGGCGAAACAAAAGACATGTAAATATGCTAATCAAGCCGACGCGGTGAAAGGAAGATCTCAGGCGTAAATGTTTCTGACAAGTTAATGACGGCGATTGGAAGGAATTGTGAAGCCATGAGGGTTTGAGGAGTTTTAG